>JAKOOJ010000003.1:143747081-144384581 GCA_022577455.1 Arizona elegans
ATATTTCATGTGTCTGTTCAAAAATTAAACCAAGGAAAGAGTCTAGAAATAAAGTATTTTGCAAATGTGGGTGTTGTGTTTTTTTGTATTCTTTTTTGTAGCCAAGCTTCAAATTTCCTTCACCTGATGCAGCTAATAACAGAATACTTCCTTTTCAGACAAATGGTGCTCAGAATGGCTTCATTAGCTAAAGTTAAGGTACGGTGGTCAGCGATAGCTTTGAATTCATTGTGCATCTTCAGTGTGATTTAGTTCCCCGGGCAGTTGCTCATCTCTGTCAACAGGTCAGATTATGACAGATGGAGCCAGCCTGCTGTTGGGGAGCTGCAAAGTTAGAAAGTGATGGGGTTTTTAATATTTGATCATTTGTCTTCCTATGTGGAGATGATGGCTAGGCAGGATCAGGACAGACAGAAACATATGCTTCGTGACAGGTTGTCCCAACCAACTATATATGGCACATTGACATGTATAAAGAGGCAGAATGTTAGGAAGAATGGGGATTTTTGTGATGTCGTTGGAGAGGTCAGTGGGCTAAGCCCTCATCTTTAGCTATCCATCAGAATTGGTCCTAAGATAGTTGGCTGGCTAAGAGGAAAGACAAGATGTATCTCTCCCCTATTCCAAATAGAACCTGACTGAAGTGCTGGCTAATTTTTGTATAGTATGTGAAAATCCTCTACCACTCTATTTCATATGAGACTAGTCCTCAAGAAAAAGAATTAAAAGCTAAATAACAGGTCCACCACTACCCTGCATTTGCTGCTGAAGACCTTTGGCCATGACTAAAATTATAAAATTTAAAATAAAATAAACTAGATCCCTATAATTGTGGCCACGTATTGATTGCACCCCGAGTGTTGTAAAAACTGCACCATCCAAATAATGATGATTGTACTAACGAGATACAGAAAATATGTTAGATTTTCCAGTACTATAGTCTGGAAGATCTAGCATGTTTTCAGGGCATTCAAAGGGTAAAATTTCTCAGGAACTTTGCTTAGGTTTGTTTTTGCAGCTTACTGATTGACTTTAGTATTTCATTGTCTACTTTATTTCTCGTATTTTGTTTATTTTTTGTAATCTTAGTATAAAATAGAATAACTTGGGGGGAAAATGAGGGAGGGAGACAAATCGTAAGGCCTCAAAATTGAGCAAGATGTTATGGCTAAGAGGTTTGCAGCTTAAAAATCAGGTTAGAAGCATCTGGCAGAGTGAATGAATTACTCATAGCTGGGTATTATGGCTATAAAATTATATCCAGCATTATGAGCAAAAGACAAATGATTAACCCTCAACAATTCTGGAAGCAAACAAAATAAGCTGCTGTATATCAGACCTGCCTCTTGCTTTCTGTAGAATGCAGATTCCTTCTGTGTGGATACACAGTTATAGGGACACATACACATATGGAGATGAATTTTAGGTAGAGAAAAAACAACAACATTTGATGTTTATGTAGTGCTGTGCGCACTACATAATTCATATTTTGGGAGTGTGAAACTATACAGACATGATGATGATATTATCCATTCACTCATGTCCAACTCTTGGCAATTCTATAGGCCAGGCCTCTCCACGTCTTCCAATCCTGCACTGCTTCTTTGAGGTTTTTCTATGCTCTGGGTAATGTGAGCTTTGATGATGTCCAGCCATCGTATTCTTTCATGGCCTGGTTTCCTTTTACTGATTAACTCTTCCCAATATGACAACTTTCTGCAGTGATACAGATATAACTTCAATCAATTTCATTCCTGGCCTTCTCCAGATGTGCGGGGCTATTGTAGCCACAATCCTGAGCCAAAAGCTACTGTGTTTGTATCCCAAATCCCCTAGCAGGAGGAGATGATCAGGACTGTAGAGTTAAGATGTCCAGAGATGATGAGATTGGGAAAGCTGGTCCAAGTAAAACATTGACACTGTATGCTTAATATGAAAAATTTAAAATTCTCTCTGGGGAAATTGGCATAGAATTGAGGAACAACTTCAAAGGCCCAAGCCAAGCCAAAAAGCCAGACCAAACATCCTATAAAACATACACATGCTATCCATTGACAAAGTATTTTGACTTCATATTAAAATGTGTTTAATTATCCTGACACATATCTGCTCAGCCATGAGTAACCTAGGAATAAACCATTCAGGGCTGGGTTGGCATTATATTAAACCAGGAGTCAGCAACCTGCAGTTCCAGAGCCGCATGCGGCTCTTTGGGCCCTCTGCTGTGGCTCCCTGTCAGGTGATCCCACCACTGGCTGGCCCTACCACTCACCCTCCCCTCCCAGTCACTCCTCACCTGGCCTAAGAAGGTAAGGGCGACGGTGGGGGATGGAGAAATGGCCAGGGCAGAGACAGAGAGATACACAGAGAGGGGGAGAGAGATACAGAGGGGGAGAGAGAGAGAGACAGAGAGAGGGGGGCGGGGGGAGAGAGAGAGATGTCAAAAGGATTTTGTGGTTCCTGATGTTTTTAAATAACTGGTTCTCTGCCCTAATGACTAGCTGAGTAGGTGTGGCTAGGGGGGGTGTCATGTGACTGGTGGAAGTGAGTGACATCGAGTTGGCCACGCCTACCCAGGTTTTGTGGCTCCCAGTGTTTTCTTTTCTGTGGGAAACCGGTCCAAATGGCTCTTTTGAGTATTTAAGTTTGCAGACCCCTGCACTAAACCATACATCATGGGTTTAGAAATCGTAACTCCAAGTGCCACTAACGTGGCTTAGTGTTCTGTGTAAACTCAAGTCTCCTAGTCCTCTTGCATTGGGTGTTACGGTTGCTTATGGGGACTCAGTATAGGGAGCCTGAGTGGCGTAGGAGGCTAATGCCTCCTACTAAGGCAGCATTTAACATCCAGCTGCCTGCAATTACTGCGAGCTCAAGGTCGACTCAGCCTTCCATCCTTTCTAAGGTGGGTAAAATGAGGACCCGGTTTGTGGGGGCAATAAGCTGACTTTGTATAAAAAATATACAAAAGTATGAAGGCTATTGCTTGACGCATTTTAAGCCGCCCTGAGTCTCCGGAGAAGGGCGGCATATAAAAATAAATTTTTTAAAAAAAAGTATCTCCCCCCCCCCCCCCCCCCCCCCCGCTAAACATACAGCAGTAACTTCCAAGCTGCACCATGAATGAAACACGGAAGCCTTTGAGAAAGTCCCAACTTTCCAGAGAGCGTCCGCGGTTGCCCTTTCGGTTTGTTAAAACCGGAGCCGGCAGTTCTCCTGGGCTTTCTCCAGGCCTCCGACTTTGCAAAGCAGCCGCTTGTCCCGAGCGCGCGGCGCCTGGAGGAGGAAGAGTTAAGCGCCGATTTGTGTGTGTGTGTGTGTGTGAGCGTGCGAGCGCGCGCGTGTATGTATTTGTGCGGGTTTTTATTCCTCCCCGCGATTCCGAGAGCGGCGGAGAAACGGGATTGCAACAGCGAAGCCAGGAGCTCCGGAGTAGAGCGGGGCGCGCCTCCCGCCGCACCGACTTTGGCCGGGTTTGGAGGGATCCGGAAAGGTGAGCATCGCTTGCGCGTCCCACCGTGGGGATCGGGATGCTGGAGAACTCGGGTCCCCGCGCTCTCTTCCCGTCCCTCCAGCGGGGCGGCGGAGGAGCCTTCAGGGTTGCGGGGGGCGCCAAAGTTTCTCCCAACGGGAAGGGAGGGAGGAGCGGGCGAGGCCGCGGAGAGCCGGAGGAGAGGTTGCGCCTTCCATTCGTCCTGCGTCCTGGGGCGATCCGAGCCGGCTCCGGGGTGCAGGTATCGGCGGGCGGCCAGGGGGGCGTTGCGCAACGCGCCGCGGACTCCGCGCCTGGCTCTGCGGCCATCTGGAGCGGGAGCTCTGGGCTGCAACGGCTGCCAAAAAATAAAAAAATTAAAAATGCTCCTCCGGCCCTTGTAAGGTGATGCTTTCCAAACTCTTCCCTTGCTCTGGAAAGGTAAATCTCCGATCCATCACAGGGAGGATCCGGGAATCGGTGCCTTCCTGTGAATAGAATAGAATAGAATAGAACAGAATGAGATAGGGATAGGGATAGGGATAGGGATAGGGATAGGGTTAGGGAAATAGAATAGAATAGAATAGAATAGAATAGAATAGAATAGAATAGAATAGAATAGAATAGAATAGAATAGAATAGAATAGAATAGAATGAGATAGGGATAGGGAATTAGAATAGAATAGAATAGAATAGAATGAGATAGGGATAGGGATAGGGAATTAGAATAGAATAGAATAGAATAGAATAGAATAGAATAGAATAGAATAGAATTCTTTATTGGCCAAGTGTGATTGGACACACAAAGAATTTGTCTTGGTGCAAAGTTTTGCTTTAATTCCTTTTTTTTTCCGTGGGATATTCAGTTTTCAAAGCATGTATTTTCACATATAAGTGTTGGGATTTGAGCGATCTGAGCCGGGGGTTCTTCATCCTGGTAACTTGCTTTCAGTGTTTGGCAGAGAGTAAGTAACTCTAAGCCTGTCACAGTGTTTTTCTACTTCCTGTCCCGTTTCCCACCTCCCTAACAGTACCAGCAGTACAATGCATTTTTTTTTTTAACAGAAAGTAATTCCTATTACTCAGAAACATAATAGAGAGAGAAAAAGGCTGGATGGTAAAAAAAGATTACCTTTTTGCAAGGCAAAGTCAACTGCCTTTATGGTAGAAGCCAGGAAAAACTTCCCTGGCTTTTCTTCTTCCAGCCCTTATTTATTCTATGTTCTTTCTCCCCTGTGTTTTTTCCCCTTTCTTTAAGCAAAAACGGTTGCTGCCCTATATTTCTTTTGTGGCACCTCAACCATCAAGGGTGGGATTCTTTTTTCCCCCCATTGTCAACATTACATAACTGTTGCTTCAGTATCCCCACTTCTCTCCTATTTTGGACTTGGGTCTCTGCTGTGTTCTCCTCCGACCAGTTGTGAAGACCACAAAGCTCTTCGCCAACACAGTCACAATAGAGAGCATTTTTGGTAGGACCACGCATGGCTGTCTTAAGGAGGAAAAAGATGGATCCGGTAAAACCCAAGAAGCCACGAGATTCCCAGGCAATTTCAAGACAAATTTATCTTTGGAACTCAGTCTTCAGAATTAATTAGCCATTGATGGTCCTTTTCTATTTATGTGAAAAGTATTTTTTTTTCCTAAACATCCTGTCATTAAAAAAAAAGAAGCTGGACCCGACCCAGAGTCTTTCACTTAGAAAAAGGGAGAATAACCATCCACATGTTCTGTGTAACACCACTTTGCTTATCTTTTTTATGCCCCTAAATTAAACCTGCCCCAAATCTCTCAGCCTTTTTTCTCACCTCTCTTTGTCTGAGCCAATGAATGGGCTTATCTTCTAATAAGCAATCCAGGAGGGGAAAGTCATTGCACTTTATTAAGTGGCTAAATCTTTCTAACCCCCACCCCTCAAAGTAATAAATGAAAAGCCAGCTTTCTCAAAAGGGCATCAGGCCGGTAGACCAACTTACTTATCTGTAGTTTCTCATTAGCTTTATGCCTATTCATCCATCCAGCACTGGTTGTAAAATATTAAAACAGAGCTTCGTGACACTGGAACAATAGGAATCTGTCCTCTGTTAGATGCCAAACTGCCAAGGCGATAGTGAGGACTTTAACATTGCAATACTGGTTCTTCAGAGAAGATGTGAGGCTGAGAGTTGATAGCATGCCTTCCCAGTAGGGTAGAAATGGATAATTATTAGCTCTGTGGGAATCCCAGTTCTTGGTAGAGATTCTTAAAGCTTTGATTCATGGATTCCTGGCATCTTGGGAGGCATGGAGGGAAGATTTGGAGAAGGGTCAAGGCAGGGCTGTTTCTTTGGAAGTGGATGGGTTTCAGTTCTTCCAAACATTTATTTGTGTTTGTGGCAGGGATGAGTTGGAGAAAGAATCTCAAAAGGGAGCATTGTAGAAATGAGGGAACTAGGTACGTCCAGCATATCGAAGAGAAGGATTGAGGGGGGGGAAGGGGGCAGTCTTCCCGTACTTGAGGGGCTGTCACAAAGAAAAGGGGATTGACTTATTCTCTAGGGCACCAGAGGGCAGGACAAGAAGTAATGGATGTAAGCTTATTAAAGAGCGATCCAAGTAAGAAGAAATTTTCTGACAGTGAGAACAATCAATCAATTGAGTAGCTTGCTTCCTGAAGTTATAGGTACCCCGTTATGGAAGGTTTTCAAAAATAGATGACAACCATTTGACTGGGATGGTATGAGACTCCTACTGTGAGCAGAGAGTTGAGTAGAAGACCTCCAAAGTCCCTTCCAGCCTCTTGATTCTATGTTCTAAGACATGGTTCCTCTTCCTGGTGGGTTATTTTAGATCTAGGAACTGACTTAGCCCAATCTTTCCTATCTTGCTGCCCTATAATTCTCATCCAACATCAGATAGAAGGAGACCCTGAGAGGTCGCCAGGTCCAGAATCTGCCCCTAAAAAGTAACGAGAGAGAGAGAGAGAGAGAGAGAGAGAAGAATGTCTAATTTTGATAACCAGGCACATGTGATCAAAATAAAGACATATTTAATAACTTTTTAGAGAAAATATATAGTTTTCTAAATAGGGGGTGGGCCTTTAGGATTTTTGATAGCAATAGCAATAGCACTTAGATTTATATACCACTTCACAGTGCTTTCCAGACCTCTCTAAGTGGTTTACAGAGTCAGCATATTGCCCTCAACAATCTGGGTCCTCATTTTATCCACCTTGGAAGGATGGAAGGCTAAGTCAACCTTGAGCCTGGTGAGATTCGAACTGCCAAATTGCAGGCAGCCAGCAGTCAGCAGAAGTAGCCTGCAGTAATGCACTCTAACCACAGTGCCACCGCAGCTCTTGATCATGATTAAAGTCTGTTTGATTTGATGGCTCCATACTAAAGGTCAATTCCGTTCTGGTAAGAAGACTACTTAATTGAAAATAGTTGGCAAGGTACCAAAAGAAACAACAAGTGCTCGAAGTGAATGGCAAAGTAGGTAGGAAGGGAATGAAGCCTGAATATCTGAGTCTCATTTATTTTATTTATTAAATATATATGCCACCCATCTCATAGTCACGCAGTTTACAATCTGATAAAAATATATGGGCAGACCACAATCCGATTACAAATGTATGGAAAGGTCAAAAGAAAAGGTCGAGATGGACTTTCAACCAGACAATATTACAGGAAAAAGAATTTCAACAATTTATGGAAAAGGAGATGTTCTTTTTCTTTAAAGTAAACAACAAAAAAAAAAGATACATCACTCCAAAACGTATGGGATACAGCGAAAGCATATATTAGAGGGCTGGTAATGACATATTTGGGAAAAAAGAATAAAAAGAAAAGACAGACACAAAAAAAGTTAGGAGTATAAAAAGCTGGAGGAGCTACAAAAAGATACACGAAATAAAAAAAATAAAAAACAACTTACAATCTGATAAAACAATATTATGAAGAATTAAAATGAATATTATAAAAAAATAAAACAGCAAGACAATAGATATAATATGAAAAATAAACATAACATCATAATGATATCTTAATATCTTTTAAAACATGCTCTATTTCTAAGCAAGAACTTTTGATGTCATCTCTAGTTATGTCTGTGCAGACACATTTCGTTGAAAACTACAGGTAGATCTCTATTTACAACCACAATTGAGCCCAAAATTTCTGTTGCTAAGCAAGACAGTTATTAAGCGAGTTTTACTCCATTTTACAACCTTGTCACAATTGTTAAGTGAATCGCTGAAGTTATTAAATGAATCTGGCTTCCCCATTGACTCTGCTTGTCAGAAGGTCGCAAAAGCAGATCACATGACCCCAGGACACTGCGACAGTCATAAATACATGCCAGTTGCCAAGAGTCCAAATTTTGCACAATCATGTGACTGCAACAGTCATAAGTGTGAAAAACAGTCATCACTTTTTTCAGAGCCGTTGTGACTTTGATCAGTTACTAAACAAATGGTTGTAAGTCGAGGACTACCTGTATGGAGATTCCATCCAAGTAATACATTTAAGATAAGGTGTTGTTCTCCAGACTGATGAACTTCCAAATTATGAGCAGCCAACAAACTAGAGTTAAAGAAGCACAATGGCGTTTTGTTTTTCCCTCCTTCACCCCAGCAAAATTAGAATCACCTTCCTCTTCCTCTTTCCTAAATCCTTTCTCAGAGATATCTATGCTTTATCCTAAAGTAGGATGGCCTTCCTTATGTATTCTTGTATGTTTTGCCCAGTGATGGGTTTCAAAAATTTGTACTACCGGTTCTGTGGGTGTGGCTTGGTGGGCGTGGCATGGCTTGGTGGGTGTGGCAGGGAAAGGATACTGTAAAATCTCCATTCCCACCACACTCTGTGGGAAGGATACTGCAAAATCTACATTCCCTCCCCAATCCAGGGGAAAGTTACTGCAAAATCCCCATTTCCTCCTGATCAGCTGAGACTCAGGAGGCAGAGAATAGATGGGGGTGGGGGCCAGTCAGAATTTTTACTACCGGTTCTCCTAACTACTCAAAATTTCCACTACCGGTTCCCCAGAACTGGTCAGAACCTGCTGCAACCCATGTCTGGTTTCGCCTGTCAATTCGATGTTATCTTGTTTGTTTTTAAAACATCCAGTACCCTGGTGCAGATTCATATCTACTTAGCTGGCCTTGGTTGATTTAAAACGTGGCTAGGGTTCAGCCAGGCTCAACCTCAAGAATGGTGAGTTCAGCAAATTACGCCTGAAAGAGTACTGCAGCTAAGCTTCATTTTCCAACTGCTCCATTCCCCCTTCCTCTTTCCTATTTAAGGAAGCTCCCTGTGGATAGATGAGAGCAAGAATAAATGAGGGAGGAGAGATTTTTCAGAGAGGGCTGACAGGCAGGTGACAGTTGCTAAACCTTCTCTTTGTACACTGATTTTCTTCTGCACATCTGTTTTCTGCCCCACCTTTGGGAATTCAAAGGAATATCAGGCCAGACAATGAATTTAGCTATAAGAGAGAGACGCAGGGTGGGCTAATTGACAAGGGCAGTGAAATGGATTTTTTTTAAAAAAAATGCTTTTACTTTGCATTTCATTGGAAAGGTTCCCAGTGCAAAGTATGAAGGTAAGAAGCAGTCCCTCTTCAGGCTTTGAGAAAGAAAAACGCTGTATAGATGTAGAAAGGTGGGAAAGAAGAAATAAAACAACATTAGGTGGTCTCTGTTTAATATTATAATGATCTCAATGACTTCCTCTGCAGTCTGATTGAAGGATGAAAGGCTTTCTAAAAAGAATCACTGGTGCTTTTTTCTTGTTTCTGCTTTCTTGTTGAATTTAGTGCTAGGAGTCTTGAATTAGACCTGCTTCAGATTTCTCTTCTTTTCTTTAGGCTTCCACGATTCTCTGTGTTTACTATATACACGCTTGGAATCATCTGTGCGTATTCTGAATATTTTGGGGGTTTTTTTCTTCCTCTCGTGACCGTGAAGAATGATGGGGAAAGTGATGCTTGGCATCTGACATAATTAATTCAGAGGGGTGAAGAATGGGCAAAAGTTGTTGCAGGCTTCAGCATCCTTTCACGCCTGAAGTCTAGGCTCCCAAATCCATAGTATGTGTGCATAGGAAGAGAGTGTTTTTAATTGCAAAGAGCTGGGAAGATGGAGGGTTGTTTCATCCTGCATCACCTAGTAAGAATAGAAGTTGTTGAAAAGAATAAGGAAGAGGAGGAAGTGACTGTCACTCTTCTTACAAAGCCTGGATATCTTTAAAGGTTAGCTATTATTTGAGATGGTTTATCTGGAAAATGTCTTTTAGAATTCTGCTCTCTTTTATTTACCTTTTTTTTTTTTGTTGGAAGGAAGGAGGAGAAACTGCAGGCACGAGCCCTGGATGTGAGTGCATGTTAGAATAGTTGGTGCATGGAGGATTCAATTGGTTTTATAATTAGTTGTCAAATTCACCTAATTCAATTATCATTATTAGTCAAAGTCATATAATCTTGATGGAATATTTGTAGCTCAAGGTTGAACTGTGGGGTCCTTGGTGCTGTCTGAGCTTGATTGTTTTCTTGCAAACATTTCATTACTCAACAAGCTAACAGTAAACAACAGCCTAATCAAGGAAGCACCAACAGCATCCCCACCAACACTGACAGGACAAACAACTAATATATAAACAAAGAGAAAATCCCGCTCCCTTCTAGCACTGATAATGTTACCTAGCTGGATAATGAAACTCCTGCAAGAAAATAGCCTTGCCTTTTGTTTTGGTTATTTTAATTTGCAGAATTTCAGCTTATGGTAGCAAAACAGGCATATTCCATTCGGAATATAGGACAGAAGCAACTCTCTAACTTCCTTTTACCTGCCGTAAGCATGATCCTTCAAATGAATTCAGGCTTATTGGACTCAAGTTAATAAAAAGGAATTTTCTGACAGTTAAAAGCTTAACTCTGAAGCCTTTCGTAGAGGTATAAGACGGTAAAAGTGGCAGTGAAATAATGAAAGCTACCCTCTTTCCCCCAAAATAAGACATCCCCTGATATTAAGCCCAATTGGGCTTTTGAGCGCATGGCAATAAGGCCAAGCGCTTATTTCAGGGTTCAAAAAAATATAAGATAGGGTCTTCTTTTCAGCGAAACAAGGTAGCTTTCCTATGAGTCTTGCTTTGTGAAAGCATCATGTTTTTAAAAAAAAAGAATTGCTTCACAGAACTGCATGAGTATTGGTTCGATTTATTGGTTCGATTTATATGCCGCCCTTCTCCGGAGACTCAGGGCGGCTTACAATGCGTTAAACAATAGCCTTCATACTTTTGTATATACCTGCTTAGTAGGGCTTTCGCCCCCCCCCCAGCCATGTTCTTTTTTATGCAAAGTCACCTTATTGCCCCCACAATCCGGGTCCTCATTTTACTTACCTCGAAAGGATGAAAGCTGAAAAGGCTTCATACAAAAGTATGAAGGCTATTGCTTAACGCAGTGTAAACCGCCCTGAGTCTCCGGAGAAGGGCGGCATATAAATTGAACTAATAAATAAAATAAATAAATAAATAAATGTGAGGACCAATCATAAGGTCACCTTTGTAACTGGCAGGCCCAAAAACCAGGAACCAGGGTGGTTCAAATGAGTCCAGGTTTATTCTGTGCTATCTCTCAACAAGAATCTGAACTCCCAAAAGCAACTGGATTTTCTTTGTTTTTGCTTGAAGACGTTTTGCTTCTCATCCAAGAAGCTTCTTTAGTTCTGAAACAAAGAAAGTCCAGTTGCCTTTTGAAAAAGCACCTTTGGGACAACCATGACCTGGATGATTGAGAATCTCCACCGATGTTGTGGCCCGCCAGTGGCCTGCGCGGATCGTGGCTGATCCCGACGATGAGGAGCCTGGTGTGGGGTCACGCCAGCAGCCTGCGCAGCCGGTGCTTGCGTCGGACAGCGAGGAGGCTGAAGAGGATGTGGTGCCAGCGGCAGAGACTCAGCCTGGGCCTTCAGAATCTCCAGAGGCTCCTTCAAGTGGAGAGAGCGAAGTGGAGGAGCCTCTCCTCAATGCTCGAGCACACAGGGCTGCCAAAAGGCAGGAGTGGCTACTCAGGAGGAGGAGGTCTCCTTGAGAGTAAGGTTTGAGGATAATTGGCCACTCCCTTAGCCTATTTAATTCGCATGCAGTTAGTAATTTCTAGCTGGAAACAACGTGTAATTATTACAGAGCATTTTTGAAGACTGAGTGTCTTATCGTATCTTGTTTTCTGGGCTGGTTGCCAACCTTTGCCGGACTTTGTTTATTCTTGGTAACTTTGATAAGGACCGTTGGTGTGTGTCAATGTCCTCGGGAATCTGGAGCTGGGGCAGAACAACCGACAAGAATCTGAACTATTAATGGTCAAGGCAAATTAGCGGCAAATAAGAGTCAACAGAATTCAAGGGGGGCTGGACTTCGGTGTCTTGTGGGCGCGAAAGGACTCCAAACTAAAGATGCTCTTGACTCCTCCCTCAAACTCAGCATGCTCATTTCCTACAGTAACTTCGAACAGCTGCTAAACAAGGCGGCCTTTAAGCGAAGAATACCTGTCCTGAACTCCTTGGGTGAAGTTGCATCTTAGAGAGCACTACCTCAGTTTCAAGGTAGAAGGCTGCTGAAAGATCACCATTGAAGGCACAGAGAATAGGGTATAAATTTTTGCAAATTCCTCAAAGACACTCCTTCCTTTTGGGCAAAAGTGACAGTGGTGAGAAATGATGGGCAGTATTTGTGAATATCATCATCCTGTTCTGAAATCCTTTCTCTAACTCGGTTGTTTCAGCAGGGATGTTGCATATCCAGGGGATTCATTTAAAAATACCTGACCTATCTTCCAACCAGACAGCAAAATATGACTCAAAACTGGCCTTTCAGGCATCCATTACTCAATGACACTTTAAAAAATACTACGGCTACTAGGATCACATCATTTCACTCTATAGTAGTCTTACTCAGGGGAATCTGAAAATCATATTATTTCCAGCCCAGGTATCCAGATGAGTTTCTCTAGTTTAAAAGCTTGGTGGCTCAGCAGACTGATAGCATTGTGATTAACACCAGCTGTTTGCAATTACTGTAAGTTCGAATCTCACCAGGCTCAACATTGACTCAGCCTTCCATCCTTTCTAAGGTAGGTAAATTGAGGACCCAGTTTGTGGGGACAATAAGCTGACTTTGTATAAATATACAAAAGTATGAAGGCTATTGCTTAACGCATTGTAAGCCGCCCTGAGTCTCTGGAGAAGGGCGGCATATAAATCAAATTATATATATATATATATATAAAAAAAGCTTCCTATTTTTAGGTCTGGGTAAAAACTTAAATTTCATAATTATTTATCAATATACTGGCTTGAGCAATTACATTATAAAGAAAATAATTTCAGCAGCTGTGATCTTATTCCTTGGAAGTTTTCCTTGCCCTTATATTAAAAATAAACTAATTGAAATCTTGACAAATACAGGTCATCCTCCCTTAACAACCACAGTTGGAACTGGCAACTCCAGCACTAAGCAATGCAGTCATTAAACAAGACATCATCTGACCATGACAGACATGGTCATCACTTCTGTCACAGTCATTAAGCAAATTACCCATGGTTGTTAAGTGAGACATTATATGATCACAACTTGTGATTTTACTGCCAATTTCTCCATTGATTCTGCTTGTCAGAAGTTGGAAGGGCCTGACTATCAATCATATGAGCATGGAAACACTGTGGCAGTCTTAAGCATGTGGACCGGTCAGAAAGTTATTTTTTCACCGGCATCATAACTTCAGGGAGTCATTAAGCAAGGATTACTTTTAGCCTATACTATGCTATAAATCAAGTGTAGATATCTCTTTTCACTAGTATATAATATCTCTTATGCCTGAAAAATCCACAGTTCTTGATGTATTGATCATTCCAAGTAGAATATAGTCAATATGTAATCAAGAACAACAAAGGTGCTTTTAGTATTTGACCACAGTGAAGACATATTAACAGTCCTGTTGATATTGGCGCCAGGTGTGACAATAATAGGACGCGATCGAAACATGTCAGTTCCTGTTTCAGCTCCAAGATTGCATCTCCAATCGCAAGACGATTGAAACCAGCTCTTATTAAATGTCCTGAAGCAATTTTTGTTATTCTGTTAAGCTCATTTCTAAATCACAGGAAAACACTGCCATGTTTTTAAAGCAAATCTGTATTAGTTTATCCAGCTTGTGACATTCAGTTTGTTATTTCAAAGGATGTGCAAATAACACAATTGTCACCAATCAAGGAGGGACGCGGTGGCTCAGTGGCTAAGACGCTGAGCTTGTCAATCGAAAGGTCGGCAGATCAGCGGTTCGAATCCCTAGTGTCGCGTGACGGGGTGAGTTCCCATTACTTGTCCCAGCTTCTGCCAACCTAGCAGTTCGAAAGCACATAAAAAATGCAAGTAGAAAAATAGGGACCACCTTTGGTGGGAAGGTAACAGTGTTCCATGCCGGCGACATGACCACGGAGACATCTTCGGACAGCGCTGGCTCTTCGGCTTTGAAACTGAGATGAGCACACCGCCCCCTAGAGTCAGGAACGACTAGCACATATGTGTGAGGGGAATCTTTACCTTTACACCAATCATCTTTTTCCTAAAATGGCCAGCCAATTCTTAAACATCTAGAAGCCAGACAAAATAGCAATAGCGTAACTTTCTCCTATTGTTATTTCTTAGAAATTAGTATTTAGAGGCAAGGTACTTCTTCTCATAATTATATTTTTACATCTGTCAGGGACCTATAATCTCTTTCCTATGGAATGCATTTATAATGGGGGAAGAAAGAGCTAGAAAGTTCAGGCTTATGGAAACTTAACTTTCTCTCTTAAAAATCTTGAAATCTACCAGTTGAAGCCAGATGTGCATGCTTGTCATTAAAGAACTGCATATAAAAATTCATTTTGAATATTAAATGAGGGAAAGAATACAGTAATCTGTTTCCAAACTTTTAACATACAAGTGCACCTTGTCTTTTTCTGACACTTCTGTTAATTTTGAAAATACGGTATCCTTCAATTTCCATCATCGGGGTACTCCTTCCATCTGTTAAACTGTATTTTCTTTCCTAATGATGCTCATCTAACATTTTCCCAGTACTCTGAGCATTAGCATATAGACAATAAACATCATTAATTTTACGAGATTTTCTCCCTAAATTTTCATTGACTGTTTTAATAGATCCACTGGGGCAACACTTCTCCTTCTTTCCAGAGTGTTTGGGTTCTTTCTTGAAGTTCTTCAGAGTTTTCTAATTCTACATGTGTCAAAGAAACATGTTTTTACCTGTCCTTGGGAGATGCAACCAACTTAACTCAGAGGCCAATTATCAGATAATTGCCAATGGTCTTGATCAGTCTTGGAAATGTAGTTCTGTCACATCTCTGAAACTTGCTCCTAATAGAGAAGCCTACTTCATAAGGTATTGGGTCTGCTGGACACATCCTTGCTTCGATAGTGAGTCACCAAGTACCACAAATGTTCTCTTCATCTTCTTGTAGTTTCATCTCTTCTATTTCTCTGTACTCCTGTACCACAGTGTCTTTCTCTCTCTCCCTGAAAGCCTGAAAATTCAGAGTTCTTGATGCTGAAATCTTCTATATCTCTTTCTTTTGATTGTCACACTTGTTCTTCTGTTTAGTTTCTTCTTTATGAACAGTAAGGTGACCAACTTTTTTTTACAATGAGAAGGACACAAATAAATTGAAGAAAAAAATATTGTAAATAAAAGAAACATTTTATTCATTGCAACAATAATACAGAATACACTATAATATAAGTATGATTGAAAATTCTCCTGTGCAGAGCGCATACGTCTCATAATCGCATCTCGCCTTACTGTACCGAGCCTTGACGAATCAGGTCAAATATAAATACATCACATCACACACAACAGATTGGATCGGCATCGATCGAATACGGAGATTTACAGATTAGTCTTCAAATATCAAAAAGGAGGACAGAACTTACAAAAGAAGGACTGTCCTCCCTAAAGGAGGACGATTGGTCACCTTATGAACAGTGGCCTCTAGGTATAACTTTTTGTGGTAACTCCTTTCTTGGACTTGAACTGTCTTCAACTTTCATCAGCTGAGATGTGGTCCTTGCTGGTCCAATTCTTTTTTTCTTTTCTTTAAAGCTTGTCATAAATATATGTCTGAAAATTCTTGGACACTAGTCACTAATGTTATTAGGAACTGTATAGTTCTTATAGGCAGAGGTGGTATTCAGATGGTCCGGAACGGTTCACCCGAACCAGTAGCGGAAATAGTGGGTGGGTTGCCCCCCCCCGCCCCTGCTCTATGCCATCCTATTTAGGCATGTTTTTAAGGCTGGGCATATTGTGCGGAAGGCACGCGCATGTGAGCAAAGCACATGCGTGGAAGGCTGTGTGTATGTGCGGAAGCCAGGCACATGCACAAAACAGGCACACGTGCACACAAAGTGAGCATGTGTGCATCTGAAACCCACCGCTGCTTATAGGTACTCCGCAACTTACAACAGCAATTGAAAGTTATAACAGCCTCAGAAAAAGGGAGGGTTGCATGTTTAGGACCGCCATACCACCATCACAGTCATGTGATTGCATTCAAGTGCTTGGCAATAGGCTCGCATTTAGGACCAATTACAATGTCCTGGAGTCATATGAATGCCATTTGTGACCTTGCTAACTAATTTCCAATAAAAAACACCAGTTGGGGAAGCTGAATTTGCTTAACAACAGCTTGGAAAAATGGTTGTAAAATTGGATTCAGTTTATGACTGTGCTGACTTTCGATGGAAATTCTAGTCCCAATTGAGATCATAACTCTGAGGATTGTATATAATCTTGCATGTAGGTTCAACTTTTACTTTTTTATTTTTTGAGTTTTTTTGTAAGCTTCAGTTCATACTCAGTATTTCCTGGTTCCCATAGGTGCAGAAGATAACAAAAGCAAAATACCTTTTCTTCTCCTGCGAGTTGAACACAATGGCAGTCCCCATAGGCAACAACTATTTCTGATTGGGAAGAACACATAATCAGTATTTGTGTCTATGTTACTAAATTCTGCAGCTGTCTGTTCTTAAGCTACCAAAATGCCTAATTTGGTGAGTTGAAAATAAATGAGTCATGGAATCCTCCTAGACCACTAGATTTAAAAGGAGGGAATTTATCACGCTTAGGGAACAGCTACAAATTAAAAGCCTCAGGTGGAGTTTATAGCGAACAGTTAGGGGTTGGGTGGCCATTGCAGATATAGTGGAGTTACGCAGGGAATAAAGTAGCAAGTTGGCTGAACATCCAGAATCCTAAAAATGGCTGCTGTGTCTTGGCTCTCTTCCCTGATTTTATGGTATTCTGACATTAAGAAGTTGAAGTTCATTAATGATTTCACCAAAGAGAAGTTTTTGCCCCTTGGGCTGGACAGATAAACTTGTCAAATAGACTTGTTTACTATATGTGGGGTTCTTGGTGCTCTCTGAACTTGGTTGTTTTCTTGTAGATGTTTCATTACCAAACTAAGTAACATCATCAGTGCTAGTGGTATTACCTAGTTTGGTAATGAAATATCTGCAAGAAAACATCCAAACTCTGAGAACACCAAGGACCCCACAGTTCAACCCTGAGCTACAAATTTTCTCTTCTATCCGGACTTTGCTTGTCCTGTGCATTAGAAGCCCTTTGATTTCTTGAAATGAAGGAAAACTTGATTTTTTTTCAGTAGGGAAAAGCTTGTAGATAACATAATCACGATCAGTGGCTCACTTCTGCAGAGCAGAAGATTACTAATAGTCCAGAATCAGTGGTGTGAAAGATGACAAACGGGTGGGCTTCAAATATTTTAGCAAGGGGTTCTCTGCCCGGTTGCTGGGTGGGTGTGGCCATGGTGGGTGTGGCCCAGTCGGCCTCTTGTACCACAGTGATGGGTGGGTGTTTTTGCCCTCCCCGGGCTCTGGAGGCTTTGTTTGAGCCTCCAGGAGGGCGAAAACAGCCTCCCCAGGCTCCAAAGACCCTCTGGAGGCCAGAAACATGATCTTTCTGGTCTTCCCGAACTTCTGGTAGGCTCGTTTTTCGCATCCCCAAGCCTCCGTGCACGCCCTGCACTTACCTGCATCCAAAATGGGCTGCATGGGGACTCCGGGGAGGGGAGGGGTAGGCGGGACCAGCAAGGAGTGGGATTTGGGGGTTCTCTGAACTGCACAGAATCGTAGCTAGAGGTTCTCCCGAACCCCTGGGAACCCCCAGCAGCCCAACCCCTGATGACAACCCTACACAAAAATGAAGCTTTTAGGAACACTCAGCTTTCAATTGTATTGATTTCGTCTCTCTTCCAGGAGCCAGTTGCAATAATTTATTATGTTTATTCTTTTAAAATGATTTTTTTGTACTTTTACGAATATTAGTAATATCCTTTAATTATATTCTCCAGGGGGTTATAGGAAGAACGAGGAATTAAAATGTCAAGTTTTACATAAAGAGTGACTAACTAGACGAGGAAGTAGATGAAATTGTGTCATTTGATAGAATAGGACAAGGGAGAAATTTTAGTGGGCTAATGTGGATAGAAGGGATGTGGGTGGACTTTAATGAACAACAAATGTTTTGCCAAAAGAAGTAAAAACGGCTTTGAATAAGAGGCCGCTTCTGTCCATTATACAGAGAATTGAGTATGAAACATAAAATGGAGGTGAGGATGCAATAAATAGAATGTATATGGAGAAAAACAAGAATTGATCATGAAATATAGGTGATGAATGAATGTGGGTTGAATACATAAGTGACCGGTATGAAAGCAGTAGATTGAAATATTGGGTGGAGGGTGGGAGATAGTCAGACAGGAAGAACAAATGAGGATGGGATTGTATGGCAATTACATAAAGCAGGGGTGAGGAACGATGGCCCTCTTATGACATGTGGATTTCAACTCCCAAAATTCCTTTTATGTAATATATTTTTTATTTTTTTAAATTATACATTTATATTGTGTATGAACCGAGTTGGTTCTGGGTATCATTCATATTAATCCAATTCACAATAACAATATTAGTGATCTCTATCACATTTCTCAAATTTAAGTGAGCAGGAATTCTGGGAGTTGAAGTCCACATGTCATAAGAGGGCCATCGTTTCCCACCCCGACATAAAGGAAAAATCAATGGGTTGAGGTAAAGGAGAAAAAAAAAAGGAAATCTTGTTTGGATGGAATTAATGAAATCCTCAAAAAAGAATTGAGGTGAGAAGCTTAAAAGAACAATAATACCAAGGTATGAAAAACTGGATTGGCAAGCTAGAGGCAAGGATGGCTTGCAAAAATGGAAAGGCATTGGCGGTATGGAGAGGTTTATGGTGGTTTCTCACCTCAGCAGCTTTAAGATGAGTGGAACTCCCAGAATTCCCCAGTTCATGGATCTTAAAATTGCCGAGGTTGAGAAACGCCAATATAGGGAAAAGTATTGATATAAAGTAGTAGGTTTCTCCTTCTCTCCTGCCTTTCTAGGCACTTCTTGATATATAACCATGCCTGCGCACTACAGTCATAAGTCTGTAATGATGATAAAACAGTTCAGTCAAATGATAGATCCAGAGGTGGGTTTCAGCAGGTTCTGACCAGTTCTGGAGAACCAGTAGCGGAAATTTTGAGTAGTTCGGAGAACCGATAGTAAAAATTCTGACTGGCTCCGCCCCCATCTATTCTCTGCCCCTCAAGTCCTAGCTGATCGGGGGGAAATGGGGATTTTGCAGTAACCTTCCCCTGGAGTGAGGTGGGAATGGAGATTTTACAGTATCCTTCCTATGCCATGCCCACCAAGCCGCACCCACAGAACCAGTAGTAAAACTTTTTAAAACCCACCACTGGATTGATCCAATATTGTGATCTTTTATGGCAGTTGTTAAGCGAATCAGTCTTGTTATTAAGAATATCCTCAGTCATTAAGAGAACCAATGGTTTGGTATGGGTACAGTTTTGCCAGAAAAAACAGAAGTTGTAAAATGCAAAACTGTGGTAAAATGCAGCCATGAGACCATGGGATGCTGCAAATGGTTGTAAATATTTTCATGTGGTTGCCAAGCTCGTTGAAATTCTGTCACATTACTGCAGAGGAGGCCATCAGAACTTCATATCTCGGTCATTAGTCTCTTTTTTCATGTTTTTTTTCTATCAAGTTTTTATTTTTAAAAAAATTATACATATCGTTATATGGATGGTGTGGTGTTTGAGTATCATACATTTCAATACATATAAACATATTCATAATTATTACATTCCACTTTCCTTATTCCATATTATTTACCCCATCTTTTACACAAATTTTTTATTTTCATATAAATATTAACAAGTATGCAATAACATCTAAACCGATATGCTTTAACATCCACCGTGTTATCTTTCATTATAATTTCAATAGTATACCCTCAAGTAGAAAAAATATGAAATTGCCCGTCTGTTTTCTTTTCTCCTGTACACCATATTTCACCCAATTTTACAACAACAATCCATCTCCTTTGAGATTCTTTTTTCATATTGATAGTAAGTTTGAACAGTCACCAAGCAACTCTCGTAAGTCAAGAACTACCTATATTTTATTTGCCTTATTACTGCCTCATTAAAAGCAATATAAAATTAAAATTCCAATTTAAAACAATTTAAAATTCATTAAAAAAAAACCCTCAGTCCAGGCTGCGGAACAACCAGGTCTTCAAATTGCGGTGGAATGAGCGAAGGTCAGGAGCTATCCGGAGCTCCAGAGGAAGTTGATTCCAGAGGGTGGGTGCGCCCACAGAGAAAGCTCTCCCCCTGGGGGTCGCCAGCCGGCACTGTCTGGCTGACGGCACCCTGAGGAGGCCCTGTCTGTGGGAACGCACCGGGTGATTGGGGATTGTCGCTGGCTGCAGGGGGTCCGACAAATATCCCGGGCCTAGGCCATGAAGGGTTTTATAAGTGATAACCTATACACTCCCCTCCCCCCTCCTTTGAGAAGACACTCTTTTGATAGCCACATTCTTCATTTCATCTACCAGCAAAAGTCTTTTCAAGAGTCCCTCAACTGAAGAGTTTAAAGGGTAGATAGGTGTGTGTGAATGATTCGCACACGTATCAAATCATGCTGCTTTTAAATTACATCTAAGACATCTTTTCAGTATTACTTCATAGGGATCATTGCTTTTCCTACTCTTTCAGAAGCAATTTCAGACTTTTCAGAAGTACGATATGTCCATTCTCAATCAATGTGGCTTGATGAAAACTATATTAGAGGTGACTATAAGGCAGTGAAAGGCATTGATTCTCACTGTATAGTTATTTATGAGTTGTCGGGATGAGAATTTTTTTCTTTCCCTTAATTTTGTGGCTAAAGACGTGTTCTTGTGACAAGACTGGTGGACTTGAATGTCAATGAAAGAGAAAGACCTCAACTATTGCCTATGGTCAATTGGCTCCTGTCTGATTTTATTTATTTTTATTTATTTATTTTGTCAAGCATTTATAAGATAACAGGTAAAAGTATAAACATAATTTGAATACATGAAAAGAGTAAGTAGAAAGGAATATTAGGACAGGGACGGTAGGCACATTGGTGCATTTATGCATGCCCCTTACAGACTTCTTAGGAATGGGGTGAGGTCAACAGTAGATAGTTTAAGGTTAAAGTTTTGGGGGTTTGGGGAAGAAACTACAGAGTCAGGTAGTGGATTCCAGGCACTGACCACTCTGTTACTGAAGTCATATTTTCTGCAATCGAGTTTGGAGCGGTTTACCTTGAGTTTGTATCTATTATTTGCTTGTGTATTGTTGTGGTTGAAGTAGTCATTGACAGGTAGGACATTGTGGCAGATAATTCTAAGTTTTTAAAAATTCTAAGTTTTTAAGGCCAGGTATACTTGGGACAGGTGCCACTTTCATGAATGTAATTATTTCAGGATGATTATCAAAAAGAGAAAAGTCAATTGAAACCCAATTAACAATTTACTGTCACATTTCTGAATGGGAGCTCCAGCAGATATAATAAAGCAGGTGTGTCTAACGTTGACAACTTTAAGGCTTGTGGTCTTCAATTACCAGAATTCCCTAGCCAGCCATGCTGGCTGGAGAATTCTGGGAGTTGAAATCTACAAGTCTTAAATTTGCCAAGATAGGACACCTCCATAATAAAGGAAAGCGAGCAGGAATATCTGCCTTCCTTTTTTTCCCCCCCCCCCCACTGCTTCCTAATTTTCTCATCTTCTGTGACCCACTTCACTATTCTAATTTTTCAGGAAATTGCTTTAAAATTATGTAAATGGAAGTAGTCACCTTTCACATTTACTTAAGTTTGCTTTTCTTCCAATACCTGTTGTCCTTCCATCAAAATAAGAACATACCCCACAGCCGTGATTTGTCCTCTTGGAGTATCCAGTTACATATTTGACAAGGACTTTCTTAAGATTGTCTGATGTTGACATGAAGACATTGTGGAAGATGCTGTTGCTTCTATTACTAAGTGAGCCAGTTTGGTCTAGTACAGGGATGTCAAACTCAAGGCCCAGGGGCTGGATCCAGCCTGCCGGGTGCTTAGATCTGATCCATGGGGCCGCCCTGGAAACAGCGAAGGACTGGCGGGAAGCTCTCCTGAACTCCGTTTTTGCTGGCAGAGGGTTGCAGGAGACCATCGCAGCCGAAAACGGAGCTCAGGAGCCCGTTTTCTCTGGCAGAGCGCTCGGGCCAACACAGGAACCCCGACACAAATGACATCACACCCATCCTGGCCACGCCCACTTTAACACCCACCCACCCCTGAGGTCAAGCACAACCCTGATGCATCCCTCCATGAAATTGAGTTTTACACCCCTGGTTTAGTGGTTAAGGCACCAGGCTAGAAAGAAAGAGACCATGAGTTCAAGTTCTGCCCTAGGCATGAAAGCCAGTTGGATGATCTTGGTCCAGTCACTCACTCTCAGTTCAACATGCCTCATAGAGTTGCTGTTGCGGGTAAAATAGGAGGAGGGGAGGAAGGAGGTGGAGATGTGTGATCGTCGCCTTGAAAAAATAACAAAGGCAGGATATAAATAAATAAAAATATGAAATCACTGGGACCTTGACTAGTAAAAATGAAAGGACTCTCTATCTACCCTAAAAGAGGGAGGGAGAGGGAGGAAGGGAGAAGAGATAGGGGGAGACAGAGAGAGAGAGAGAGAGAGAGAGAGAGAGAGAGAGAGAGAGAGAGAGAGAGAAAACAATGGTTGCTGTCAAGGAAGCCAGTTCAAGAAATTTGATCGTGACACTGGATTAAAAACTACAGTATTTCCCAAATTAAACCCTTCAAGCTTCCATGTACCCTTCACTCCTAGGCAATAATCCCAGATCAAGCAAGAATAAAAACCTTCAAAGGAGTGAAGGCTTTCAGGTTGGATTTCATAATAGCACTTTCACACATCCCATGGGCTCCATTTGACCTCCCAGGTGGTCTTCTCCTGGGGAAAAAAGTATCTCTGATGAGAATGAGTTGTCCTGCAAGAGTCTTCTTTTAAAAGCCATGATATTCAGGAATGGTTTAGAATGAGGGTCAGGACTTGGACCAAGAAAATCCAGGATCATCACCACTCAGTCAGGGATTCAGTGGGTAACTCTAGGATAGTGTTTCTCATTCTTGAGAACTTTAAGGTGATGGACTTCAACTCCTAGAATTCCCCAGCCAGCATCTTTCTAAAATCTAGGCCAATCACTCTTCACTCCATCTGTCTCGCAGATTATGATAAAGCTATGTGAAATGTGAGCATTCTAATTTGTTTGTGAATGCAGAATCAGGATCAAAGAGTTATTCTGAATTATTTAATGTACATCTTCTCTCTCTCTCATTCTCATTCTCTCTCTCTCTCTCTTTCTCTCTCTCTCTCTCTCTCTCTCTCTCTCAGAATTCAGCATCAATGCAGAGACACAGAGGTACAGATTTCATCCAGAAAAGCCTGCTGAACGTATCCTGGTTTCTGAGACTGTCTGACCACTTATGGTTAGGGGCTGATCTCCAGAGTTATCGATCACCTTCGGTGTTTGGATTACCCATTCCTTCAAGTTATTCCTAGCCATTCTGGAGCGGAATGGTTCCTTCTGCTGTGGAGATCCTAATGCTTGGTCATCACGGCAGTCTTTGCCTGCTTCCTTGGGGCACCCTGGCCTCTCTCGGCAGTCAGATCTTCCTCCCAACCTCCTCAGTCATTGTGGATGTGGAGTTCCAAAGGTGGAAGAAATAAGTCCTTCGACTTGCTTCAGGTGAATCTTTCATGGTTTCGGGGACCCAATGCAGAAGGCTGCCATGTTGAGGCACCAACTCGCTGCAGGGACAATCACCATGTCTGTCTCCTGAGATGCCAGGCCCTTGGGCAAAATGGAAGCAGGCAACACCAAGTCATTCTTCTGGGAGACCTTCCCACCCATGCCTACCTGTCGGGTATACTGCAGCCCAACCTATCAGGAGGGACACCTCTTTGTGGTGGGCGGGTGCAGCCAGCAAGGCCAGCCATTGGACACCCTGGAAATGTTGGACGTGATTTCCCACAAGTGGATGGCGTTACCTTCTATGCCCACCCCACGGGCAGGGGCAGCGGCCGTGATGCTTGGCAAGGAAGTGTTGGTGATTGGTGGGGTTGACTCCACACAGAGACCCCTGGCCTCCGTCGAAGTCTACCACACCGATGAAGGCAGGTGGGAGAAAAAAGCAGACCTGGCT
The DNA here is from genome assembly GCA_022577455.1 of Arizona elegans. Classification (NCBI taxonomy): domain Eukaryota; kingdom Metazoa; phylum Chordata; class Lepidosauria; order Squamata; family Colubridae; genus Arizona; species Arizona elegans. The sequence goes on from JAKOOJ010000003.1 coordinate 143,771,238, forward strand.
CAGCCTTCAATGGGCATCTCAGCCCTTGAGAAAGGTAGGTGGGCAAATTATTCCATTTTGGTGGGTTGATGGTGAGCTAGAGAGGGGACAGTATGGGTAGTCCTTGACGTATGACCACAACTGAGCCCAAAATGTGTGTTGTTAAGTGGGACATTTGTTCAGTGAGTTTTGCCCCATTTTATGACCTTTCTTGCCACAGTTGTTAAGTGAATCACTGCAGTTGTTAAGTTAGTAACACGGTTGTTAAGTGAATCTGGCTTCCCCATTGACTTTGCTCGACCGAAGATCATAAAAGGGGATCCTATGACTTCGGGAAACAACAGCGGTCATCAATATGAACCGGTTGCTAAGCATCTGAATTTTAATCACGTGATGGTGGGGATGCTACCAAGTCATAAGGGTGAAAAATGGTCCCAAGTCAGTTTTGTCAATGCTGTTATAACTTTGAATGGTCATTAAATGAACTGCTTGTAAGTCGAGAACCACGTGTAGTTGCCTCGACTGGAACTCCAAGACATTGGGGAAACCGGTTGGTCTTCTTATACAAGTTGAATTTACAACCAGGCATATCCCCTTGCAGATTCTGTGCCACGTTGCCAATTTTCTTGCCCATTGAATGCCCAACTTTTCCTGAGCTGGTTTTGCTATTCATCATTTCTGCAAAACAAGTACCATCCTCTCCCATCCTCTCCCCCACTGATAATCTTGTTCTTATATAGTGTTGGAGCTGATTTAGTTTCATAAAGAGCCAGCTTTAGGAGAATATAAGTAGTCCTCGAGTTACGACCACAATTGAACCCAAAATTTATGTTGCTAAGTGAAACATTTGTTAAGTGAGTTTGCCCCATCTTACGACTGCTCTTGCCCTCTTGTTGTTAAGTGAATCATTGCATTTGTTTATTTTTATTTTTATTTTTTTAAAATTTGATTTATATGCCGCCCTTCTCCGGAGACTCAGGGTGGCTTACAATGCGTTAAGCAATAGCCTTCATTCTTTTGTATATTTTATACAAAGTCAGCTTATTGCCCCCACAAACTGGGTCCTCATTTCACCTACCTTAGAAAGGATGGAAGGCTGAGTCAACCTTGAGCCTTGGAGAGATTCGAACCAGCAGAAATTGCAGGCAGCTGTGTTAATAACAGGGTACACTAAACCACTGTACTATCAAGGCTCTTGATTTGTTAAGTTAGTAGCACTTTGGTGGTTAAGTGAATCTGACTTCCTCATTGGCTTTGCTTGTCAGAAGCTTGCAAAAGGGGATCACATAACCCGGGTATATTGCAACCGTCATAAGTATGAGTCACTTGCCACGTGTCTGAATTTTGATCGTGTGGGGACGCAGTCATAAGTGTGAAAAACAGTCATAAGTCACTTTTTTCAGTGCGGTTGTAACTTTGAATGGTCGCTAAATGAACTGTTGTAAATCGAGGACTACCTTTATATGCTAGTTTGAGGGGGAGGGCACAGTCTTTTGTGAATCGATGGGTGCCCATGGGTTTTCTGGAAAGTGTCATAACAAGGAGGCTGGGAAGAAATGGGCACAGTGAAAGAGCACGTCACAGTAAAAAAAAAACTCTTCTCAAAGCTCAAGCTGTCATTTTAAAATTCTTTTTTTTCCTCCTTTTTCGTTGCTTCCCACCTTATCTGAACCTATGTAATTTTTCATTCAAATTGGGTGGTAGTTGAAAAGCAAGTTGTGGGGCGTAGCAGGGTGGATTTGATTTAAATCAAGCTGATTTAAATCACAATTTAAATCACTAGTAAAAAGGCTTGATTTAAATCAACTCGATTTAAATCATAATTTTTAAAGAGCAACTGTCATCTCTGCTACTCCTTTGACCCACTGTTGACTCACCGATAGTCCCAGTGTTGCAGAATATACAGCCTCATGCTACATAACTAAGCTCCATTTCATGCTGAATAAACTAAATTATTTATGTATCTTAAATAGAAAACTATCTTACAATAGATTTTTACCCTAAAAGTTTTTTATTAAAATAAATTCGATAAAAATCAAAAAAATCCGATTTAAATCAAAAAAATCCGATTTAAATAAAAAAAAATCTGATTTTTTTGATTTTTTAAAAAACATTGATTTTTATCCACCCTGGGGCATAGCATTAAAAGAAGTTGGAAGGGGATGCACACAGCTTCAGTTCTGGTTAACACCCATGGAATATAGCAGAATTTTTCCACAGGCTGCTGGACACAGTTGGCTTTTGGAGGCTTGTTGGGGTTTGGGGAGCACCCCCAAAAAATAACAGGTAGGGCCAAGACATTTCCTTTCAGTCGTATTTTCATTTATTTAAAATTAAACTTAAAATTATTCTTTGCTGTGTATTTGATAGTTTTTCCTTTATGCCAACTTAATTAACAGCTGAATGAAACTTTGAGGGGCTGCTGATACAGAGAGGTGAGGGGTGGGTCACAGAGCTAAAAGTCTGCACACAAATATTATACAAGTAGTCCTTGACTTACGACCACATTTTGGGACTGGAATATTCCATGGTAAATTGAGGCGGACCCAATTTTACGATAATGTTTGTGGTGGCCATTGAACTACTGCAATGGGCCTTTTTTTGCCAGAAATCACCAAGTGCCTGAATTACGATCACATGACTGTGGTACCATGATTGTAACTTATGAGTACCGGTTGTATGCCACTTTTTCTGATGCTGTTGTAACTTTGAACTGGCATTGCATGAGTGGTCATAAGTGGAGGACAACCTGTAGAGCAGATATCTTAATTAATTAAGTACTCTTAACAAGGTAAGAGTGCCTTTCTAGATAAAGTTAGGCAGGCACAAAGGAATGTCCTGCTGCGTTCAAAGAAATCTTGTGGGTTTTTTTTAAACTTTGTAATGAAAAACGTGCAATGTTCCATTATGTGTGTAACAGGGGTGGGTTCTACTTACCTTTACTACCGGTTCGCAACGGGAGCATGCGCAGGTCATCAATTATGACATCTGGGCAGGTGGGGGGAGCCTCTCGCTGCTTTTACTACCGGTTCTAAAGAACTGGACAGAACTGGGAGTAACCCACCACTGATGTGTAAGAGCTGTGGTGGCGCAGTGGTTAGATTGCAATATTGCAGGCTAACTCTGCTTACATTGCCAGGAGTTCGATTCCCTCAATCCTGACTGGCTCAAGGTTGACTCAGCCTTCCATCCTTCCGAGGACGGTAAAATGAGGACCCGGATCGTTGGGGGAAATAGGCTGACTATGTAAAAACCGCTGAGAGGGCTGTAAAGCACTGTGAAGCGGTATATAAGTCTAACTGCTATTGGTATGTGTGTGTTTTAAGTACCAGCTGTCTCAAAAGGAAAAGAGGTGAGCAGTGGTGAAATCCAAATTTTTTTACTACCAGTTCTGTGGGCATGGCTATTACAATATTTTGAGGATCAGACTCAATGATGAATTCAGAAGCAATTTCTTCAGTTAAAGAAGAGTTTATTCATAATAGGCATTCTACTTATTCTTGTCAGATTTACAGTGAGAAGCAAGCATGAGGTAAAAGCACTCTCTATTTATATCAAAGGGGAGGAGTCAAGGAAGGGGGTGATTACACATGAATACATTAAAGGAGGAGGAATAAATTAACCCTTTATATCCTGTACATATATACATATCTCTTGTTATAGAATAAGGCATTTACTTATGACAAATCCCCCTCTAAATGCCGATTCGACATATAACAATGATTGCATTCGGATTCAGAACTATATAGTACTTGTAATTTTGATGTCAAGTATTTGTGTTGTTTAGAAGGTAAAGGTTTAGTTAATATATCAGCTATTTGTTCTGAGGTTTCGCAGTGGATTGCTTTAATGAATCCATCCTGAGATAATTGTCTCACGTGTTTAAATTTGATATCTATATGTCTGGACCTTTGACCAATGGCGTCAGATCTTGATATTTCTATAGCCGCCTTATTATCTTCATGTATGACAAATGGTAGTATTGGATTCTTCCAAATATCAGATAATAAATCATTAAACCACACTAAATTATTTGAGGCTTTAGATAAACAGACGTATTCTGCCTCTGTTGTGGAAGTCGCTACTAAATCTTGCTTCCCAGCGTACCAGAATATTGGGCAATCATTTAAAAATAATACATAACCTGAGGTGCTCTTTCTACATTTGATGTCACCTGCCCAGTCTGCATCAGCGTAACTGGTGATAATAGGTTCTTTAATATTATTGGGTTCTAAGAGTAGGCAGAAATCCATGCTGTGTTTTAGATATCTTAGTATTCGTTTAACTGCTTCCCAATGATACATAAGTGGTTTACTTACATGTCTAGATAATAAATTAAGTGGCAGAGCTATATCAGGCCTGGTCCAATTAGATATATACAAGAGAGAACCAATAATTGATCTATATAATGTATTGTTCTCGAACTCAGGTGAAGATTCATCCATATTCCTTAGAAAATCAGTCTGCATAGGAGTATCGCAAGGTTTGGCATCTCTTAAATTGCATTTTTCCAGAAGTTCTATAATTTTATCTCTCTGGGATAATTTGAATCCCTTTCTTGTTTTATTGATTTGAACTCCAAGGTATTTGTTTACTCTTCCTAGCGACTTTAAAGAGAAATGTTCACTTAGCTTGGATACAAATAAGTCTTTCTTTTCTTTATGTTTGCCTATATACAAAATATCATCCACATAGATTAACACAAATTCTAATGATTCACCTTCCTTTCTAACAAAAAAGCAATTGTCTGCAGTTGTGGCTTTGAAATCCATATTTTTAAGCACGCTGACTAGACATTCATACCAACGCTTGCCGGATTGTTTTAATCCGTACAAGCTTTTGTTAAGTAACCAGGTCTCATTTCTATTTGTACATTGGCTATGAGGTGCCCTTACATATATCTCTTTGTCGAGCTTTGCATGTAAGTATGCAGTCTGCACATCATATTGAAAGACATCAAGATTGAGTATAGCCGCTATGACTAAAGCTGTCTTAACACTTTCGGTTCTTACAGTGGGAGAGTATGTGTCAGTGTAATCCTCAGGATATTTTTGAGCGTAACCTTGTGCGACTAATCTAGCTTTATATAATTTATTACCCTCTTCTAAATCTTTGATTTTGAATATCCATCTGGTGCCTATAATTGTCTTGTTCTCAGGGGCAGGGACTGGTGTAAATACACCTAATTCACGCAAGCTGTTCATTTTTTTTGTTATGGCTAATTCCCATTTCTCTCTTTCTTCCATGGGAAGTTTCAACACTTCCTCGTATGTGTTAGGTGTTGGTGTCTCGTCATTCACACACATTATATAATCCTTATACTTATTGGGTAATTGTTTTCTGTTACACCTGATTGTTCTTATTGGAATGCTCTCATTATCGTGTAGATACCTTGCTTCCTTTTTGGTTAATGAATCTGTTTTTATCCTGGTATGGTTACCTGTCCATGTTTTGTTTTTGTCATCATGTGTGTTATGTTCATGTTTCTCTCTTTCTATTCTGTCTTGTTGTTCAATATTTGGTTTTGTATTTTGGATTATCTCGTTAAGATGTATCTTAGACCAGTTGGCCTGTTCATGAAATACTGCTGTTCTTGAGACTATGAATTTGTTATTACTGTCAATGAATCTATATCCTTTTGTGCCTGTTTCGTATCCCATGAATCTGAGCCTTCTGGATACGTTATCTCCCTTACGTCTTAATTGTTTTGGTATTTGTACGTCTGCTGTAACTCCAAATATGTGCATGTGTGATATTTTTGGTTTCCTATTGTACATCACTTCGTATGGTGTTTTATTTAGGATGCTAGACCAGGTCCTATTTTGGGTATAGTTTGAATATAGTAATGCTTCTGACCAGAATTGTTTTCCTAAACCAGCATCTTCTAATGTACATCTAATCATGGTTTGCAGTGTCGAGTTCTTTCGTTCTGCTGTACCATTCTGAAAAGCAGAAAATGGGCTAGTCGTGAAGTGTAGCAATCCTTTGTCTTTTATCCATTGTGAGAATTCTTTTGACATGAACTCGGATCCCCTATCTGTCATGATTTGTTTTATTTTGATATTGTGTTGTGTTTCTACACGTTTGTAAAATTCTTTGAATTTTTGGAAAGTTTCATCTTTGTGTTTTAAAGTATAAACAAATCCATAACGGCTATAGTCGTCTACAATAGTTAGGAAATATCTTTTTTTGTATGTGATGGATGGTGTTAATGGACCAACCAGATCCATATGTACCAGATCAAAAATTTGGTTAGAGGTCCTTGTTGCCCTCTTTGGTTTTGGGTTTGTTCTGAGTTTTGAGGATTTACATACTGAGCATTCCAAATAGTTTTTACAATCCTTTATTTTAACGCCATCAGCATGTTCAATCATTTTTTGTATTACAGGGAAACTTGCATGTCCCAATTTTCTATGCAACATGTGTGCACATTCATCATGAATTGGTTTGCCTATATTGGGTCTTTTGTTATTGTGTGTATCACTAGTGGGTGTGTCTTTGTGATTACAGTGTGTATTGGGTTCTTCATTGTCATTGTTATTACTATGTTCACTGTCTATGTTGATGTCGTCATCAGTGTTTGTATTAATGTTATGCAACCATTTATCTTCTGTTACAAGGAAGGGTAGGCCCCCTTCGATAACTACACTATTCAATTTAGTCCCATCCTTTTCTAGTATTGCTTTTCCCCCAGAGAAGATTATATTTATGTTGGAATCTTGGCTTAATTTCACTGCACTAAGTATGTTATGTGATATTTCTGGTATCAACAATACCCCCTCTACTTTACCTAAACCAGGTATATTTACATCTCCTTTCCCTATGACTCGAACATTTTCTTGATTGGCTACTCTTATCATAAATTTATCATTTGTGAATGAAGACAGTATTTTCTTGTTATTTGTTGTATGATTAGTCGCCCCTGAATCTATGAGCCAAGTATTGTTTTTTGATTTTTGTGTGATGACATCGTTATGTTTATCTAATCCATTTAATGATCCTGATTTTCTGTCCCTTGAATTATCTCTATCCTTTCTGCGTTCTCTGTAGTTTGGGGAGTCTCTATATCTGTATCTATCAATAGATGATTGCCTGTCTTGATATCTACCCCTATAATCACGGTTTTGTCTTTCCCTATGAAACATGGGGCAATCTCCCTTAGAGTGTTTTCTGGATCCACAATTGTAACATTCAATTGTTTTTTGGTGATTCTCTTGGAAGGTTACCCCTTTTGCCTGTCTGTGTTCTGTGTATGCATTGTATCTACTTTTCCTCAAATTATCTTCAGCTATTACCTTATTTGACAGACTTTCTATGGATAAGTATCCTAGATTGATTGAGTCTAAGTGTGATATGTAGTTATCCCATGATGAATCTAATGAGTTAAGGATAACGCTTTTCATTGTCTGTTCTGATATTATTTCTCCTCTTAGATGTAATTCTGCTCTGGTTTTGTTTAAGGATATTAAATGTTCACTTATGGTGGTTCCAGATCTTAATTTGGCTGAAAAGAAATCTTTAGACATTCTAGTGGTTGTTGCTACACTTTCACTATGAAACAATTTAAACATGCATTGAATTATTTCTGAAACAGTAAGATTATGCTTAATACTGTAGTACATGGCAGGTGATATGCTAGAAATTATTAAATAGAATGCTCTGTGATGCAGGCCGTCTATTTTTAGAGTCCAAGGTCTTTTGGGAGGATTGGTTATAAAAAATAATAAATTTTCTTTCATAAAGACAACCTGAATTTGTTGACACCATTCCTGTAAATTGATGCCATCAATTCTAAGTTTTGGGAAATCACTAGGTAGATTCCCAATATTACTATTCCCACTACTTACAACTGTGGGTAGTCCATGGTCCTGTAGATGGTGAAAATTGCAGAATGGTGTGGGTATTCTGCTGATGAGCTTGAAAGGTTCTCCTTCTTCATAAAATTCATTGTAGTTCTCTGTGTTCATCTGCGCATGCGCGTTGGTCATTTCTTTGCTGAAGCCGCTGGGAGAGGTTCTCTTTGCTGTAGCTCCCTCGTAGTGCTCTCCTTCTGATGATTCGGTCTCCGGCTCGATCTTGGGTGTTCTGCTGGCAGCTGTGGTTCGTCTCTTTTCTTTGGAGCTTTCTTGCTTGGAGTATTTTGTTCTTTGGATCGTTTGTGGTGTGGGGGAAATTTCGCAGGGCCCTCTGGGTTCAGGCGTCGTCATCATCGTTGTCCGGATCGAGTCGTGCAGGCTTTGAGGTGTCTGTTTATTTCTTCGTCTCTTTTGTATTTTTGCATTATTGGCTTTTATCGATTCTTTTGAAATTGTTAGACTTGTGCCAAACGTTTTAAATAGTTTTCTCATGGGTGTTTCGATTTCTTGTTCGGTGGATGATTCTTCTGTATCTGTTTCTGACTTTTCAGAAGAATAAATATATTTTTTGCTATTTTTTGTGTTTTTTCGCGCCAGAGTTTTTGAATGGTGCATTCTGATTGGTTCAGCCGTGTTCATTTCTGTGGCCGGTTGAAGAAAAGATGGCTGCCTTTCAAAATTTTGAGCGGGACCTCTGGTCTTGCTTCTGGTTATTTTTTCTTTCGTTGTAGGTTCGCTCACCATTTTTGTATTTTCGGGTTTGGCTTTTTCAATGTCTTTTTCTCTCGCTGCTCCGTTTTCTTCCAAGAAGCCTCGGAGTTCCGCGATGAGTTTGTGGTCATCTTTTTGACTTTTATTAGCCTCAGTATCTCCAATCTGAGGTCTTTGCCTTTTATTTTGTTCTCTTCTTGGTTGTCGGTTTCATCTGCTGTTTCTTCGATGTCTGTGGTGTTATCTTCAGATTCTTTGATTGTTGTATTTATTGGTTCGTCGATCATTTCTTGATCTGTTTTTGTTTCTTTATCATTTGCCCTGGTATTGGGTCTTTCTTTTTTATTCTTGAGGTTTTCTTTCTTAGGCATGTTGGATTTTATTGAGTCAGTTCAACCATCGACTGCTACCAATTTGTTACAATATTTTGAGGATCAGACTCAATGATGAATTCAGAAGCAATTTCTTCAGTTAAAGAAGAGTTTATTCATAATAGGCATTCTACTTATTCTTGTCAGATTTACAGTGAGAAGCAAGCATGAGGTAAAAGCACTCTCTATTTATATCAAAGGGGAGGAGTCAAGGAAGGGGGTGATTACACATGAATACATTAAAGGAGGAGGAATAAAGTAACCCTTTATATCCTGTACATATATACATATCTCTTGTTATAGAATAAGGCATTTACTTATGACAGTGGCTTGGTGGGTGTGGCTTGGTGGGCATGGATACTGCAAAATCTCCATTCCCACTCCACTCTGGGGCCAGCCAGAGGTAGTATTAGCCGGTTCTTTGAACTGCTCCATTCCCACCTCACTCCAGGGGAAGGATACTACAAAATCCACATTCCCTCCCCACTCCTGGGGGAAGGATATTGCAAAATCTCCATTCCCACCCCACTCTGGGGCCAGCCAGAGGTAGTATTAGCCGGTTCTTTGAACTGCTCAAAATTTCCGCTACTGGTTCTCCAGAACTTGTCAGCACCTGCTGGATTTCACCCCTGGGGGGTGAGAAAAAACAATAAAATAAACTTGCACAGGTAGTCCTCAACTTACGACCACAATTGAGCCCCATATCTCTGTTGTTAAATGAGTTTTGCCCCATTTTACGATCTTCCTTGCCACAGTTGTTCAGTGAATCACTGCGGTTGTTAAGTTAATAGCCCGGTTTGTTATGGAATGATGGGACCAAACAACATTCCTGGGTCAGCCAGAGACAGTTTTATTGCGCAGTTTCAGAACAGATTTGTATCTGCAATTCTGAACCCAGAAGAGCTCTGATACAACTGTTTTTATACATCACCAAGACAAAGGATTTTGCAAGCACAGCAGTTTTCCATATATGGTTAACATACATTTGTTACATTATAATTGACACTTTCTAATTACTAAATTCTTTCATTATTTTCTAGTTCATGAGATTATCTTAGCTAAACAATCTTCCTCAATTCTGTGTTTGCTGATGCGTAGATTTATGACTGCTTTTGGAAAATAATTAACTTTTTGTTTCAGATGTATGTCTCTGCATCCTTGACAGCTAGGCCCTTCAGAAGATATATATTACATATGGATGTCCTTGCATCCTTGACAGCTAGGCCCCTCAGAAGATATATATTACCAAGAATGGAATTTAGCTGACCTAGTGTAATTTCTAAACAAGCACATTTCTTTCTTTATAATAATGTGAATAAAGAGAGTCCTTCAGTGTTCATATAGCTGATCCTGTACTATTCCTATATCATTCACATTAGGTTGTTAAGTGAATCTGGCTTCCCCCTTGACTTTGCTTGTCAGAAGGTTGCAAAGGGAGATCACATAACCCCAGAACATTGCAATAAATATGAGTCATCTGCCAAGCATCTGAATTTTGATCACATGACCATGTGGACGATGCAACGGTCATAAGTGTGAAAAATGGTCATAAGTCACTTTTTCAGGCCTGCTGTAATAGCAACTACGATTCTCAGCCATAGTTTGTGAGAGGTGCCAGCATAGCATCTCTTTTACATGGTGTAACATTCCTTGCCTTCAAGCTGAAAAAAGAAAGAAAGAAAGAAAGAAAGAAAGAGAAGAAAGAAAGAAAGAAAGAGGCTTTAAAAACCCTGTTTCTGTCTTTTCATATTTGTCATTACAAATAAGTCATGCAAAAGGTGCATTTGGCAGCCACTGAATTGATTTGCAACAAAGAGGCCTTTTCAGTAGTAATTGTACCCCTGTCTCTACAACCCCTTTGTTTTTAATTTAAAGCAGCCATAGGAGGCTCCCAGTTCGGCTGCAGAAGTGGAATGGGAAGGTTGTGTCGTTGTTCTCTCCAAAATTTTGTTCGCCTTGTTGGAAGAAATGTCCATCTGGGTTCAGTTCCAAGTGGGGAGAAAGACACTGGAAACATGGAGACTGCTTGAAAAGATGGTTTAATGGTGGACAGGACCACATGGTTTTGAGGTCCTGGGCAAAAAGGCACATGGGTGAGAGAGAGAGAGAGAGAGAGAGAGAGAGAGATTTATACCAGGGGTGGGTTCTACTTAACTTTACTACTGGTTTGCAGTGGGAGCGCGTGCACTTCTGCGCATGTGTAGATGACCCATGATGATGTTGTGGCAGGTGGGTGGAGACTCCCGCCGGTTTTACTACTGGTTCTATAGAACTGGACAGAACCGGGAGCAACCCATCACTGATTTATATCCTCTGTTCGGCTTTGAATTTGAGCTTGTATTCTGATTGGTTGTCAGTCTCCCATGGGGCCATGCAAGGGTAACTTTGTAGGTTGTCTTTTCAGTCCCAGGCTTGGTTGAGCCTTGCTGGGTGATGCAATCTCCCCAGGTGCCATGTGGTGAGTTCTGTTGCTAAATGGGTAGAGGGCTAATCCTATCTTTGTTGGATCTCGGGTGAGGTCAATTTGCTTATGAATAGACCTAGCTATCTCTTTATCTCTTGAGTGCTGACATCTGCTGTGGGCTATTGAGGAGGGTGGGGGCTATTAAGAGTGAGTCTGCTTCCTGCCTAAAAAACATGTTTCTCTGTTTCTCATCCAGGGAGGTATAATATTCTGCTTTTTTAATATTTCCTAGAATATTTAATTCTTCTAGGAGAGGGGTAGGTGCTAACTTCCTACAGCCTCAAAAGAGAATCCAGATTTCCTTTCGTGATGAGACACAGCTTTGGGAAGGGTGACTTGTGGGGAGGGGGAAGGGTGATGCATGGCGGCAGAGAGATTTAATTCCTCTGCTCTCAGCACTGTTGCTGTGATAAAATCTGGAGCCCTCTGGAGCTGCAGAAAGTGAAAAACTACAAAAAGAAGATGTGATTATAGATGACCCCCGAAATGTGTCACATGACTTATAAGTGCCCCTCTGTAATATGCACTTAGCTGATCTTGCTTTCTGCAGAAGAGCACATTATTTGTAAAAAAAAAAAAAAAAGTGAGTGAGAGAGAGAGACAGAAAAGAGATTTGGAATTTTTAAGACTTAACTGTTTCCCATTTATGAACTCTTCCTTATATTTTAATCTGTGCTGTCTCTGAAATTGGCTACAGTCCTTTAGTTCCGTATTTTTTTCCCAATTTTCCATTTCATTCCTTTCCTTCTCTTTTTTCCTGTTAAGTTTCGGATCATTTGGAGACAATCTTAAATGTGATGTTTCTAAAGATGATAATTTGATCAGGAAGAATTTAAATGTGAAAGTTATCAGCCTTTCTAGTAGAATGTATTCATTTAATATAATAAAATATATCCATTTAATTTAATACATTCAAACATTGGTGTAATTTCATGCATTCAGCAAAGATGATCAGATATGAAATTTTCAAGTTTGTTTCAAAACATATTGCATTCAAACTAGTCAATTTAGGCTTGAGTTTAAAAAAAGTAAACATTTTCTTTTGCCACAGTAAAAATTAATGCAAATATATTTCTTCCAACTAGCTAATGTTCTAAAAATTTAAATGTATTATCTATGAACATTTCTGCAGTATGTATAGTATGTATAGTATAGAAACAAAATGTTTACAACCCTATTTAATTACATTATTTGAGACCTGGGTAGTAAACAATTGTGCTTTTCTTGTGCCTAATAAGACAGGTAAAATAGAAATTGCCTGTATTATCATAAGATGGCTATCTCTTTTTTGATGTTGTCTTTCATTTGATCAATTTTCCAGCACATTTGCTACCATGTAAACATTTTCAAATTCTGCTTTGTTTTATAACATCTTGCCACTGCTTGTTGAAATACAACTAATAAGAAAACTATCAATTCTTTAGATTTCAATGTGTTTTTGATTATCAAATCAAATCAAAACAAAAACTTAGTAAGGCCAACAAAGTAATTTTCTGAGTTGTGATTTGGTTCAAATTGGATTTTGTCCTATTTTAATAAAAATTTGCATCCCCAAAAGTGGACAGCTTTATAGGATTGCTCCATATGATAATAGGAACCTATTTCTTTTTATTTTCTCTAACATACTGATTTAATGTCAGGCTTGAAAGACCAAGTCCACACATAATGGTCTAATTAAACTGATTTATTGCTAATCAACCTATACACAGGAATATTCTCAATTAACAGATTAGCACCTGCTTGGAATTAGATAAGGATCCACAAAATTCAAGTGGAGTTGAATTTAGTCCATTTATGACTACATAGGAATTCCAGGCTGATCTCTCTTTTAACTCCGTCCGCAGGTTCTACCACTCCTTCTACCCTTATGATAGAATTTATCATATTGAATTTGTTCGACATGAAATACAAGCTGTAAAACTCACTGAATTTTCCCTAATTTTGGGCAAAATTGTTTCCAGTGTTTTTTTACATCAGTTGGATAGCAGTCAGATCAAACGTATAGGGCAGGGGTGTCAAACTTGATTTTATTGAGGACTGCATCAGGGTTGAGTTTGACCTCAGGGGCCTGGGTGGGCATGGCTGGAGTGGGTGTGGTCAGCTTGACGTCACTCGTGTTGGGGCTGCGTGGGCTGGCCTGAGCACTCTGCCAGCAAAAACGGGCTCCCAAGCTCTGTTTTCAACCGTGATGGCTTCTTACAGCCCTGCAGTGAAAACAGAGTGGGGGAGGCGTGTGTGGCCCCCCCAAGCTCCGTTTTCGCTGAAAAAGGGCTGCAGGAGGTTGTTGCAGCCGAAAATGGAGCGTGGAAGGGCTGCACGGAGCCTTCCCGAGCTGTGTTTTCGCTGGCAGAGCAGTGGTGGAATTCAAATAATTTAACAACCAGTTCTCTGCCCTAATGACCAGCTGGGTGGGCGTGGCTCGGTGGTCATGTGACTGGGTGGGCATGGCCAACTCAACATACCGTCGATGGGCACTTTCTTTGCCTTAGCTGTTACAATGTAATAAGGGTTAACCGGAGAGGCAGTTTCTGTAAACAGGGCAATAAAGATTAGGCTAGAAACAGCACCAGAATGTTTCCTTCCTGCCTTCCTTACAGGATTAGCCTTGTAAAGTGGAAAAAAACAAAATAAGATTTCTTCCAACAACCGGTTCTCCGAACTGTTTAGAATGTTAACAACCGGTTCTCCCGAATAGGTGCGAACTGACTGAATCCCACCACTGTGCCAGAGGCACCGCAGGCCGATCCTTCGCTGTTTCGAGGGCAGCCCCGCGGGCCAGATCTAAGCACTCCATGGGCTGCATCCAGCCTGCGGGCCTTGAGTTTGATATCCCTGGTATAGTGGCTTTCCCATCTAATACATTATTTTCAACTTTCACTCAGAAAGTTTGTCTTCTAACAGAATGTTGTAATTTTTTATTTTTTTTTGGAAATCTCACCCATTCTCTATTAGCTGATGAATTTAGTTTAATCTCAGATTTAATGTTGATTCTAACTGTTAGTATTATAACTGCTGGAACTGTAGAATTACTTCATGAATGAACAAAAGTTCATAAAATTATTTTGAAGAAAGCCTCCGGTCCTGGAAGGACATTGGGTTTTTAATAGAAAACAAAGCAGGGAGATGGACTAAAAGACCTTCAAGGACCAATGGTGGGTTGCTCCTGGTTCAGTCCGTTTCTTGCGAACCAGTAGTAAAAGCAGCGGGAGGCTCCGCCCACCCGCACGTCATCATGAATGATCTGCGCAAGTGCAAAAGCACATGCGCGTGCTCCCACTGCGAACCGGTAGTAAAGGTAAGTAGAACCCACCCACCCACCCTGTCAAGGACCCTTCCAACTCTGTTATTCTGTTAATTGTTAAGAGGCTTTTCAGGTTCCCCACTGCATTCCAAAGAGCTAGAAATATTTGTATGACTCTAAATGGAGTGTAAAATTTATAATTAGAATCTCCTTTTAATCATCACAAATACCCAACGATATGTTATTGTAGAAGAGAAGTGGGAGAATGTACCAAAATAGGGATTTATGGAGACCGATAGCATTTCTTTATTGCTTGGTTTGGTGTGAAGTCGCCATTTTCATTCCTTTTTCCACGGTGTCGTGCAAAGATCAAAATAGTCTGAAGTGGCCTTAACTGAATGCCTTAATCCTTCCGTCTACAGCAGTGCCAGCTGAGCCGTGTGTCAATTATGTGCACAGTAGGTATGACATTAAAAACAACAACAACATGCAGTCTTTTAAAAAGCTTAAACCAGGCTTCTCTGATCTGGTACCCCGAGAAGTAGAACTTTTGAGAGTTCTAATGGAGAGCACTAGGTTTAAAAAGATTCGTTTTGAGTCCTTTAAGAATGGGGAAAAGAGTAACCAATTAACCTTTACAATCAGGGACAAACCAATAATGAATAAATAATGCAGAATCCGTATGTAGCATTTAGGATGGTGGACTATGGTGGAAGAGACCAGCTTTCAAATTTCTACTAGCCATGAAACTTATTTGATGATTCTGGATCAGTCACTGGCAGGTTAACAGAATAAGAGTTGGAAGGGACCTCAGAGATCTTCTAGCCAAACCCCTTGCTCAGGCATGAAACTATATGCCTGTGATGGCGAACCTATGGCACGCGTGCCACAGGTGGCACGCAGAGCCATATTCGTGGGCACACGAGCTCAGCTGTGGCGCGCATGCGCATGTCGGCCAGCTGATTTTTGGGCCTTCTGGGCCCACCGGAAGTCGGCAAATGGGTCATTTCCGGCCTCTGCAGGGCTTCGGCGGGGGAGCAGGAGGCTGTTTTCGCCCTCCCCAGGTTCCTAGAAAGCCTCTGGAGCCTGGGGAGGGCGAAAAAACGGGCCTACCAGGCCCACGTGCAACTGCGTGCCAAAAGCAGGGGGAGCACAGGGGGGTTGTGCGTGTGTGCGTGGGGTGGCAAGACACATAGAATTATGGGTGTGGGCACGTGTATGCATGACCCCCGCCACTCCCCGCATTTGGTTTGGTTGCTGTAAGAGGATGTCCCTTTGAGACCTCTATCCCCACCTCCTTTGGATGGACTTACTACAACCACAAGACTTCCCATCGTTGTGAGAGGGCGATGATGTTCCGATGTATTGACATTTGTAACATACTGGTCTCCCTTTTACATCTATTTCCTCCCTTATTTTAAATTACCTGTCTTAACCATCTCTAACACTCTTAGAAGAAAATGATCCTTCATCTCCTTCAATTCGTTCCTATCTTTGATGTATTCAACTGCGGAGCTCCTTGCACTGCAAGATTCCCCTCTCTCGCATGTCTGGCCCTCTCAGTTATCAAGGGCCGCCCTTGAGGACGGGTTTTGGAACCCTGAGAGGTGGTTTGCAAAAAACCGACGGCTTTGGGGGTTTTTAGATAAATCTTTAAGTTCTATTTTAAGGGGTTCTGGGAGGGATTGTGGGAATGGATCTGGGGGATCCATAAATCCACTGAAAGGGGTAATGGGTCTGATAAACATGGTGGGGAGGATGGGGACAGAAATCTGACAAGGATGCAGGGGGATGAAGCGATGGGCATTAGTATAGTAAGTGGGAGGGGCAAATATGACGGCTGCAGGGGGCCATATTATGTTTCGGGAGTGCGCACTCGTTGTTTACGAGCGATTGCCCACTCCGACCCCCAAAGCACTGCTCGTTTCCTGGGTTGTTCAGAGTCTCAGACCCTGGGTCTACGGCTGATGTTATGTAATGCCAGGTCAGTGGTAAATAAAGCCCCCCTCATTCATGATCTTATTTCAAAGGGGGGTGCTGACCTGGCAGGGATTACGGAGACCTGGTTAGGCCAGGAGGGAGGAGTTCCCCTTGTGGAAATATGCCTGCCAGGTTTCCGTGCATTCCATCAGCCAAGGACTCAGGGAAGGGGTGGGGGAGTGGCAGCAATCATTAGAGAAAGTCTTTGCCCGAGGGAGGCCACTGTTCCTCAGATAGCCGGATGTGAGTCCCTCCTTGTGAAGTGGGGTTGGGGGATTCAGATGGGCCTACTGATTGCATACCTGGCTCCCTGCCACGCAACAGCGGTCCTGCTTGAGCTGCTCAACATTATAGCCGGGGTGGCAAACCCCCAGACTTATTGTTATGGGGGATTTTAACCTGCCATCCGCTGGTGAGATGTCGGAGACGGCTCGGGAGTTCATGGCTTCCATGATGGCCATGGACCTGACCCAGGTAGTTCAAGGCCCCACCCACTTGGGGAATCACACTCTGGACTTGATTTTTGTCTCTGATCAGTGGCTGAATGATCTAAGAATAGGGGATATAGACATCAAGCCCTTGTCATGGTCTGATCATTCTCTCCTTCACATGGACTTTCAAGTCACTTCCACCCACCGCAGGGAGACGGAACCAATCAAATGGTTCTGTCCCAGGCGCCTGATGGACCCCGAAAGGTTCCTGATGGAGCTTGGGCCATTTCCTGAGACTCTGGCTCACAACTCGACTGAGGACCTGGTGGTCGCCTGGGACAGGGCGGCTACTGGGGCCTTGGACCGCGTTGTACCTTTGCGGCCTCTGACCCGATGCCGATCTCGTCTAGCTCCTTGGTTTTCCGAGGAGATGAGAGAGATGAAGTGTCGGAAAAGACGCCTGGAGAGCGATTGGAGGACAAGCCGATCTGAATCTGACCGAACACAGGTGAGATCTTATATTAAGACCTACCTAGTGGCGATAAGAGCGGCGAAGTCTAGCTACTTCTCTGCTCTTATTGCATCTGCAGAGAACCGCCCAGCTGCACTGTTTAGGGTGACCCGCTCCCTACTTCAGGTGGGGGTACGGGAAGATCCCTTAAAGGGTCGCGCTGAGGATTTTGTACAATTCCTGCATGATAAAGTCGCTCAGATTTGGGAAGGCCTGGACTCCGATTGGGTAGATCCAGGGGAGGAGATGGGGGCAGGTCTTGAGAGCGTTATCTGGGAAGAGTTTGACTCTGTGGCTCCTGAGGACGTGGACAGGATTCTGGGCAAGTTTAATGCTGCCACATGTTTATTGGACCCGTGTCCCTCCTGGTTGGTACTGGCCTCCCAGGAGGTTACACGAGGCTGGCTCCAGAGGTTTATAAATGCTTCTCTGAGTGAGGGTGTCTTTCCCGCCGCCTTGAAAGAGGCGGTTGTGAAGCCCCTCCTCAAGAAGCCTTCCCTGGACCCGGCTATATTATCAAATTATCGTCCAGTCTCCAATCTTTGCTTTGTTGCGAAGGTTGTTGAGAGTGTGGTGGCGCGACAACTACCCCGATACCTGGATGAAGTTGTCTATCTGGATCCGTTCCAGTTGGGCTTCAGGTCACGATACATTGGTCATGAAACGGCATTGGTCACATTGGTGGATGATCTCTGGAGGGCTCGGGACAGAGGTTGCTCCTCTATCCTGGTCCTATTAGATCTCTCAGCGGCTTTTGATATCATCGACCATGGTATCTTACTGCACCGGCTGGAGGGGTTAGGAATAGGGGGCACCGTGCTTTGGTGGTTCTCCTCCTTCCTCTCTGACCGTTCGCAGTTTGTGTTGGCAGGGGGACAGAGGTCGATCTCGAGGCACCTTATTTGTGGGGTGCCGCAAGGGTCAGTCCTCTCACCCCTTCTGTTCAACATTTATGTAAAACTGCTAGGCGAGATCATCCGTGGTTTTGGGGTGAGTGTTCATCAGTATGCTGATGACACACAGCTATACATCTCCACCCCAGACCACCTCAATAATGCCCTTGCTGTGATGTCCCGTTGCCTGGAGGCCGTGCGGATCTGGATGGGGAGAAACAAGCTCAGACTCAACCCTTCCAAGACCGAGTGGCTGTGGCTTCCGGCGTCCCGGTATAGTCAGCTGGTACCATCACTGACAATAGGGGATGAGATCTTGCTCCCCACAGAGAGGGCCCGCAACTTGGGTGTCCTCCTGGATTCACGGTTATCTTTAGAAGATCATTTGACGGCCGTGGTGAACCTGATCCGCCAGTTGCGTCCCTTTCTGGATCGGGACGCCTTGCGCACGGTCACTCATGCCCTAGTTACCTCCCGTATGGACTACTGTAATGCTCTCTACATGGGGCTCCCCTTGAAAAGCACCCGGAGGCTCCAACTGGTCCAGAACGTAGCCGTGCGGGTGATTATGGGCGCAGCTCGTTACGCCCATGTAACACCTCTCCTACGCGAGCTGCACTGGCTCCCGGTGGTCTTCCGGGTGCGATTCAAGGTGTTAGTTATCACCTTTAAAGCGCTCCATGGCTTAGGACCTGGGTACCTACGAGACCGTCTTTTGCCACCAATAGCCTCCCACCGACCAGTTTGTTCTCACAGGGAGGGACTACTCAGGGTACCGTCAGTCAAATTATGTCGACTGGCGACTCCCAGGGGGAGGGCCTTCTCTGTGGGGGCTCCAACCCTTTGGAATGAACTGCCCCCGGAGATACGGAATATCCCTGATCTCCGTGCTTTCCGCCGTGCCCTCAAGACCCTGATGTTCCAACAGGCGGGGCTAAACATATGAACATGTGAATGATTTTTTAAATGTTATCTAATTCTGGGTTTTATTTAATTGACCAAACTAAGTAATAATTTTAATTAGCAATTTTATGATGTTTGTGTGTCTATATTTTTCTTGACTGTATACCGCCTTGAGTCCTACGAGAGAAAAGCGGTATAGAAATATAATAAATAAATAAATAAATAAATAAATAAATAAATTTTCGGCACGTGATGGCAAAAAGGTTAGCCATCACTGCTATATGCCATTCTAGACAAATGGTTGTCCAATCTGTTCTTAAAAATCTCTGGTGATGGAGCATCTTCTGAAGGCAAGCAAGCAGTTCCCACTGGTTAATTGTTCTCACTGTCAGAAAATTTCTCCTTTTTTCTAGGTTGGTTCTCTCCTTGATTAGTTTCACCCATTGCTTCTTGTCCTGTCCTCAGGTGCTTTGGAGAATAGCTTGACTCCCTCTTCTTTGTGGCAGCCCCTGAGATATTGGAACACTGCTATCGTGTCACCCCTAGTCCTTCTTTTCATTAAACTAGACATACCCAGTTCCTGCAACCGTTCTTCATATGTTTTAGCCTCCAGTCCCCTAATCATCTTTGTTGCTCTTCTCTGCACTCTTTCTAGAGTCTCAATATCTTTTTATATTGTGGAGACCAAAACTGGATGCAATATTCCAAGTATGGTCTTCTCAATACTTGGAACTACCATAACATTTCACTCATGATATTGATTCTTTTCCCCCTATTAATGCAGCCTAGGACTGAATAAGAATAACAGAGTAACAGAATTAGAAGGGACCTTGGAGGTAATCTAGTCCAACTCCCTGCTTAAACAGGAGATCTTATACCAATGATGGCAAACCTTTTTGGCACGTGATGGCACGGTGGGCTCGGTAGGCCCGTTTTTTCGCCCTCCCCAGGCTCCAGAGGCTTTCTTGGAGCCTGGGGAGGGCAAGAACGGCCTTCCCCACCCCCCCCAGAAGCCCTCTGAAGGCCGGAAAGAGGCTGTTTGCTGACTTCTGGTGGGCCCGGAAGGCCCAAAAATCAGCTGGGCGCCGGAGCTGAACTAGGGCAATGCTCGTGTGCCCACTGATATGGCTCCACGTGCCACGCATACCACAGGTTCGCCATCATGGTCCTATATCATTTCAGGCAAATGGCTATCCAGTCTCTTCTTGAAAGACTGCATTGGCTTCTTTTGGCAGGTGCATTGCCTCTTGGAGGCCTTCAAAGAATCTCAAAAGGGTGGCTCAGCTATTACATCCCCTCTCGACAGTCTTCCTCTTTAGTAGATTTGAAGAGGGGTGATGGAAAGAGCTGCGCTGTGCTTTGGAGGCCCTCTGGAAATTCAATCATCACTAGATGGCACCAAAGAGATACGGAGTCCCAAAATGGCAGCCTTGATTTAAGTCCACACATCTGGCAGGTGCCAAGTTTAGAAGGCAGAGCTCTCGGCTTCTGCTTCCATCCAGTTTCAGACTTTAAGAAAGATGGGAGTAAACCAGGGGTGGGCAAAGCTGTCTCAGGAATTCTGGGAGTTGAAGTCCACAGGTTGTAAAAGGGCCACATTTGCCCATCCCTGGAGTAGATTGATCTTTATCCCAAACAACCTTTCTCAGACATGGTGTTCTCCCGGTTTGTACACATTTATTTATTCATTTATTTTATTTATTTGTCAAGCATATATAAGATGACAGATAAAAGTATAAACATCAATTATGAATACATGAAATTGATACGAATAAAAAGGGACATTAGGACAGGGACCGTCCTAATGCTGGTGCGCATATGCACGCCCCTTACAGACCTCTTAGGAGTGGGGTGAGGTCAACAGTAGACTGTCTAAGGTTAAAGTTTTGGGGGTTTGGGGAAGAAACCAGAGAGTCAGGTAGTGCATTCCAGGCATTGACCACTCTGTTGCTGAAGTCGTATTTTCTGCAACCGAGTTTGGAGCGGTTTACTTTAAGTTTGTATCTATTGTATGCTCATGTATTGTTGTGGTTGAAGCTGAAGTAGTCATTGATTAAGACAACATTATTCTCTTTATAGTAGAGGGGCACGATGGCCAATGGTTAAAGACGCTGAGCTTGTCAGCTGGAGAACTGACAGCCCAGGTTCAAGACCTGAACTCTGCGCAATGGGATGAGCTACTATTACTTTCCTCAGCTCTTGCCCACCTAGCAGTTCGAAAACATGCATATGTGAGTAGATAAAATAGGTACCACTTTGGCAGGCGTTCCTTGTGCCATTTGGCATCTAGCCATGCTGGCCAGTGACCCATGGAAATTATCTTCGGACAGCATTGGTTCCCTCAGCCAAGAAACCGAGATGGACACCATGCTCTAGAGTCGGACACGGCTGATAGAGAAATCCTTTTAGTAGAGAAGATGTAGATGATAGTACAATATTTTTATATAGCACTAGGCCTAGCGCCGCGTAACAGAGTGAGCTCCCATTATTTGTCCCAGCTTCTGCCAACCTAGCAGTTCGAAAGCACATAAAAAATGCAATTAGAAAAATAGGGACCACTTTGGTGGGAAGGTAACAGCGCCTTGTCCACCTTTGATGTTTAGTCATTCCGGCTACATGACCACGGAGACGTCTTTGGACAGCACTGGATCTCCAGCTCAAAAATGGAGATGAGCACCACCTGTAGAGCCGGAAACGACTAGCACGCATGTGCGGGGGAACCTTTACCTTTTTATCTTTGGAAAGGCTAGTCCAGCTGGATGGTCTCTCCTATCACAGATATGCCCTCTTTTTGATGCAGTTGTGTTGTTAAAAGACACACAATGAGATAGTTCAATAACCAGCCTGTGGCTAAATCTGTTTACAGATATCACTACAGAATGATTTCCAGCTGTTAGCTTTATTCCAAGCTTGTTGTCCGTAAATAGTGTGGAGAAGGCAAAAGCAAACCCACAAAAAACACACAACAAAGGGTCAATATTCATCATGAAATCAGTTTTTGTTTCTTTGACAGGGGGAACTAAGCTTCCTTTAGTTGATTTTAGCCTATCTCTCAAAGCAACTTTGAATAAGTTAATTCACATGGGCTTCCAATGGGCTTTCAGCTGCAGTCAGGGTGGATTTGATTTAAATCAAGTTGATTTAAATCACAATTTAAATCATGATTTAAATCACTAGTAAAAAGGCTTGATTTAAATCAACTCGATTTAAATCATAATTTTAAAGAGCAACTGTCATCTCTGCTACTCCTTTGACCCACTGTTGACTCACCGATAGTCCCAGTGTTGCAGAATATACAGCCTCATGCTACATAACTAAGCTCCATTTCATGCTGAATAAACTAAATTATTTATGTATCTTAAATAGAAAACTCTTACGATAGATTTTTACCTCAAAAGTTTTTTATTAAAATAAATTCGATAAAAATCAAAAAAATCCGATTTAAATAAAAAAAACTGATTTTTTTGATTTTTTTAAAAAAAATAATTGATTTTTATCCACCCTGGCTGCAGTTCAAGATGCTGGTTATCACAAAAAACCCTACATTGATTGATTGATTGATTCATTCATTCATTCATTGATTCATTCATTGATTCATTCATTCATTTTATAACTACCCATCTCAGTTAATGACTCTGCGTGGCTTACAATTCAAAAAATATATTACAATTAAAAGTACTAAAAACATTTTAAAACAATAAAAACAGTAAAAAAATATATGCATCAGAGCAAGATACTTGGCCAATTAGCAATACAGCCAGGAAACAGGGCTCTTAATACATTCAGTGCCCCAGGAACATAGCCAAGTTTTTAGGACCCTGTGAGGGTTGGAGCCATTCTGGTCTCCAAAGGGAGAGCGTTCCATAGAGCAGGGGCCACGGCGGAAAAAGCTCATCTTCTGGTCCCCGTCAGCCGACACTCTTTGGCTAACAGGATCTGCAGCATGCCCATTCTGCTCTATGGACAAAAAACCCAATATACTTACAAAACCATCCAGCTGGTTCTGCTCATCCATCAGGGTTGGCATACTCTGAATCCCTTGCACTAGAAAATGTCTTCTCGTGGGACCAAGGATCTGTGACTTCTGTGTTGCTGTGTCTGCCCCATGAAAAAATCCCCCACCCCCCGAAAACTGGAAAGCCCTGATCCTCCTGTTGGCATTATAGATCTGGATGTTTACCCTGGCATTGGGACCAGGTGGTTAAATCAGCCCTGTTGGTGGATTTCTCTGATTGGTCTTTACATATTAATACTGGATTGTTCAGGTCCAATGCATATTATAAGTATTGATACTAAGTTCTTTTGGTTGCATTAAGTTTTAACCCTCTGTGCATCACCCTGGGAGGGTCACTGCTGTTGAGATGGGCAGAAATATAAAATAGGTAGGTAGATAGATAGATAGATAGATAGATAGATAGATAGATAGATAGATAGATAGATTTTAAAGATAGATAGATAGATAAACAGATAGACAGACAGACAACTAAATCAATCAATCAATCAATCTTCCTATCAAGCAGGTCCTCTCCCTAAACAAACAAACAAACAAATAAATAATAAACAAACAAACCTCCAATACAAACAAACAAATAAACAAATAAATAAATAAATCTTCCTGCCAAGCCGGTCCTCTGCCTCTGATTTGTATCAGTCCTAGTTGGTCAGAATCATCCATTTTCTTCACCCCATTCAGTATTTTTTTAATATTACACCCTCTTCATGTGTATCAATACATCCTGTTGTCATGCCTTGAGCCAGGAAAAGAATGAAGCTGCCTGAATGGCTGGTTCAAAGGAGCGGTTATATAACTGATTCATTTCATCTGTTTGATTTAATTAGGCAGAATTTAATTACCGCATATCGGTTCCAGAAATTTGCTGCAGTGATTTCTCTCAGGGCGTTTTATCTTTTTAAACATCTCTTGTCATAACTCTCTAAAATAAGATTGGCTGCTTATGCCTCTCTATCGTTATCTGATTTTTTAATCTCGTCCAGAAATAGAGCATTTTTCTTCCAGCCGATGCCTGAGGGATTCTGCCTTTCTCAATATGCCTCTGCTATCTTGGTGGAACAAAAAGGAGCTTGTGAGCCATTGTTGGAAATCACAATTGTAGGTTTCCATCCGGACCTGGAGTTAGAGGTGATTGTTCAGACAAGGAAGCCTGTTGTAACTTCTTGGTGTCATATTTGTCAACCTGACTTAATGAAAAGGAGGTTAAGAACAGATGCAAACCGATTAAGATCTGCAAGAAATTCTGGACATGGTTAGCTAATAATTTTGCGTCCCTCCTCTCAGATTGGGAGTGGAAACCTTCTCTTGTATTCCCACCCTCTTACTATGTGCAGAGTGGTGGGGAGGCTGTGCTGGAAGCAGAATTTGGCAGCATGGTTGGGTTGCCATGGTGTCTCCAGGGATACTACGTGGGGAATATAATTAGTTGTGATAGCCTGATATCCCAATGTTTTTCATGTGTTATATTTGTTAGAAGGAGCAGGTACCCACGTGAGGCAGTTGCTAGGGTCTACCAAAGCACAGCTAGCTTGGGTCTTAAAGCAATTGTGAGTAGAGTAGGGTAGGATGCCATGCCGTACAGGGAACAAAGCAAGCCTTCCTCAACAGGTTGTCTTCTGGAAAGATAGACTGCTGGGCCCAGATTATGTCACTCATGGAAGAAGTCTGAGGAAGAATTTTTTAGGGAGTATGGGCAGGGTTTGGTTAGATAGTGTCATCGGCACCATGAACATGAATTTGGGCAAACTCTGAAAGAGTGGAGTTCAGGAGAGCCCGGTGTGCTGTAGATCATGGGGTTGTGAAGAGTTGGACAGGACTTGCCAATTAAACAACAACAAAGGGGCACAGTTAGTTATGAGAGATATGGTCCTTGGATTCTTTCAGAAAGAATCCAATGTTTGTTCCATTGCTAAGAAATAAGACTCCCTCTGTGTGGGAGATGGGTTTTTTCAAAATGTGGAAAGAAAGAAAGAAGGAAGGAAGGAAGGAAGGAAGGAAGGAAGGAAGGAAGGAAGGAAGGAAGGAAAGAAAGAAAGAGGAAGGAAGAGGGAGGGAGGAAGGAAGGAGAGAGAGAGAGAAAGAAAGAAAGAGAAAGAAAAAGAAAGAAAAAGAGAGGAAGGAAGGAGAGAGAGAAAGAAGGAAGGAAAGAAAGATGAAGGAAAGAGAGAGAGAGAGAGAAAGAAAGATGAAGGAAGGAAGGAAGGAAAAAAAGAAAAGAGAGAAAGGAAGAGGAAGGGAGGAAGGAAGGAGAGAGAGAGAAAGAAAGAAAAGAGAAAAGAAGAAAAAGAGAGGAAGGAAGGAGAGAGACAAAGAAAAGAAGGAAGGAAAGGAAGAAAGATGAAGGAAGGAGAGAGAGAAAGAAAGGAAAAAAAGAAAGAAAGAAGAAAGAAAAGAAAGTTAGTTGCCTATTGATTTTCCCAGATTTACTGCTAGAACCAAATCCACCTCAAATCATTGGTTAAGATTCTGCTTCAGTATATCAAGCTGGCCATCGTCAGTTGTATTGGGCTACTTCTGCTATCAGTTCTGACATGTAGCTAGGGGCTGGTGGGAATTGAAGTCCCAAAGATCTGGAGGATGTTGTTTTCAGATACTGACAGATCAGATCATTTTGGAGGATTGGTTGTTGATAAGGAAGAGGATAGCATTCTTTTCACAATTATTTAGATTATGCAATTAGGGCAGCCAAATCATATTCTACAAGAGTGGAAGAAGATGAACATGTTCTGTAACTGTATGTAATTTGTAGCCCTATTGATTTTAGTCAACATTGCCAATTAATGACAGCCTGGCTGTATCTGATACACTTGGAATCTAAATTTATCTGCAGTTATCCAGGTAGCCAACCTAAAGAGAAAAAATGCACTCATAGCAGTCTTCTCCAGCTTGTTGTCTATGAAGATTCTCTATCATCCAGGTCACCCAAAGGTGCTTTTCCAAAAGGCAACTGGAGTTCCTTGTTTTTTTTTTTCTTGAAAATGTTTTGCTTCTCATCCAAGAAGCTTCTTCAGTTCTTACTGAAGAAATAAATAAAATAAAACCAAGAAAGTCCCATTGCCTTTTGGAAAAGAACCTTTGGGATCTCCAGCTTGTTGTTTCCAGATGTGATGGACTACAGGTTTTATCATCTTAAGATAGCACAGCCATTGTATTTTCCGAGTAATAAAAATAATATTTCAGTACATCTCCAGTTTGGGGTTAACGATGGGGATGTGAATCAGAAAAAGCAAAGCAACAAGTCAAGAAATTGAAATTGTTTTCCTATGGAGGGCTCCAAAATATCAACTGCCTTGATAAAAGCAGCATAGATTGAGGAGGTGCAAGAGCTATTATTGCTGCCCTAGAGCAGTTTGGACTATAAGAAAGGCAAATCATGCTTTATTTTGATAGAAGATAAAATATGGGCGGATGACTGAAGGATTCTATTTCTTGACTTCCCCATTAAATTGCTGCAATGAACTGTGCACCTTGTGCATTAAAAGGCCCACATGGGCTTTTAATTATGCAGGCATCCAAGCCAGTGAGAACAAGAAGATAATATTTAATTCTAGCAATTAGTATTCTAATTCGTGCACAGGAGAGATCTCAAGTTTTTCTACTAGTTATTTATTAATAGAAACTGCCCTTTGAATGCTAGAGAAACATCTGAAGGAGTTCATTCTGATGATCCATAGCCTAGCACCTGCAATTCTACATACAAAGATTTTAATCCCTCCCCCACGTAATCCCCAAAAGATCCAGAAATTCATTTTTATCTGAATTCGACAATTCACTAGTCATTTTGATCAATCGCATGCAGATTTTCAACTCCATGGCCGTGGTGGCTATGAGCGTTGGTCCAGTTGAGCAGGATGAGAAACTTAAATTTTGAGGCCTACAGTGGAAGAATCAGAAGGGTGATGGCATGCTGTAGCATCAGCCTATAAATATGATAAAAAGTGATTATGTAAACTTGCTGCATTGCCTTGCTGTAGCATTTGCCGATAGTTATAAAGGGAACGTCTCGTGTCACTTTCTCTGCTTTGAATTTCTTCTGTGAGGCCATAACTTGCATTAAGCCTAAAAGACCCTTGAATCTTTCCTTCGTGTATCGTTAATCATTATTTTGTTCATTTTATTTATTTGTTGGTTTTTTTAATGTGTATCTTGCCCTTTGCAAAGAACTACTTCAGAGCAGATAATACGGTAACCATAAGAACTTCGGTAAGTATAAAATAAAAGAATAAAAAGAAAAGGATGGATCCCATTCCCACTATATCGGCTACAGTTATTCGATGGATTTGACGTGCCAGCTTGTCAGTCAGTTAGTTTTACCCAAGTGCCTTTTTCTTAGCAAGGACAATGCCTCAGAAATCTACCACGTCATGTCGTCCCTTAACTTTCTTTATCTGTTTGTGAGACTACAAGACAGTTCTTCCTTGAACTTGTATAAGATGTTTTACAGGTGGCACCTATCCCCAACGAGGATAGCCAGAATATTCAAGAATAAATCGGAGAAATGTTGGAAGTGTCATCAGACTCCAAGATCATATTACCATATGTGGTGGACATGTGTAGAAGCTAAAAGATATTGGACTAAGATACACATGTGGTTGGAAAAAATGACAAAGAAACATATTGACTTTAAACCAGAGATATTTTTATTGGGAATTTTATCAGAAAAATATAACAGAGAAGTGCAATATTTAATTGTGAACGTTTTAACAGCGACTAGAATCGTATTTGCTAAAAATTAGAAAGGAGAGAAGTTATCTACTGATGATGAGATTATTAAGAAAATTATGGAATGTGCTGAAATGAGTAAATTGACATTTGAAATTAGAGAACAGGAAGATAAACAATATTATTTGATATGGGATATGTTTTATCAATGGATAGATAATAAATCATGGAATTGAAGTATGAAATATGGGGTTGATGTAAAGATAAAATATCTGATTTTTTTTTCTATATAAAAATATAGGTTTCTGTTATAAATTGGTATTTTAGAAATGGATTTATGCACAAGAGAATATGAACCGTTCGACTCACTGTCTGTAATTGTTTGGAATGATGATGGTTTTATGTTTTGGTTTTGGTTTTGTTTTAAAATTAAAAAAAATTCTCAAAAAAAAAAAGACAGTCCTTCCTCTAGATCTCGCAGCAAAGGCAAGCTAGTACGAAAATAGCCACTATTTTAAATACCTTGGTTTTGTTGGAAGAAAAATCCATCTGGTTCATTTTCAAGCTGGGAGAAAGAAGCTGGAAACAACATGGAGGCTGATTGGAAAGTTGGTTTATTGAGCAGAACCACAAAGACAGTGGGCAGTTCTGGGTCAGCTGAACAAATGGTCGGATGAGTGGATGGATCTTTATAGGTTTCTGTGACTTTAAAGTTTGAGCTGTTCTGGGGGTGGTGCAATGAAGGGACTTGTGTTCTGAAAGGGTGTTGGGCAATTCCTATTGTGGCTAATGGCTTTCGTCCTGTGTTGGATCTTGGGCGAGGGGCTGCTTCTAATCCTATCACTCTACTTTTGTTAGCTGTCAAACTTTGCGGCAAACAGTTTCGAAATATCCTGTCTTGAATAGATTTCTGCCTGCAGCATTCGCTTTGCTTATGAATAGAGCTATCTAGATCAGGGGTCCCCAACTTGGGCAACTTTAAGACTTGTGGACTTCAACTCCCAGAATTCCTCAGATGGCAACGTTGGCTGAGGAATTCTGTGAGTTGAAGTCCACAAGTCTTAAAAGTTGCCCAGGTTGAAGACCCCTGATTTGGATAGTTGTCTTCCTCTTTCAATAAGCTCTTTATCTCTTAAGTGCTGGTGTCTGCTGTGGGCTATTAAGAAAGACTTGGGGGCTGCTTTCTGCCTCTAAAAACATGTTTCTCCATTTCTCCTTTAGGGAAATATAATATTCTGCTTTTTTAATATTTCCCAAAATATTTCATTCTTCTGGTGCGGGGGTGGGGGCTTCCCACAGTTTCAAATTGCTTAGATTTTTGTGCAGATCAGTGTTTCTCAACCTCAGCAGCTTTAAGATGTCTGACTTGAATTCCCAGAATTCCTCAGCCAGCATCCATATTTAATTGCCATAACCATTAGAGAACTTTTCACAACATTCCACAAGAATCTTCCCACTTTTTATTTAAGATTATCATTTTGTGTGAAATTAAGGTTATTACTTTGCGGGGTCTGACCCAGGCAGAATATAGTGCAACTACGGCGTGACTTCCAATGACATTTTGTTTCAAATTGACTGCAGTCAGAAGATTTTATAATTTTTTTGTCCTAGAGTTTAGAGTGCCAGATATAGGTAACTGTAAACCTACAACCATTCAGTGACCATTCAGAGTTATTGAAAAAAAGGACTTATCACCGGTACTCGCCCTTATGACTGTCACACCATCCCTACAGTCACGTGATGAAAATTCAGATGCTTAGTAACCAGTGTCTATTTACAACAGTTGCAGCATCCTGGGTTCCTGTGATTGCCATTTGCAAATCTTCCCAGCCAGCCTCTGACAAGCAAAGTCAAAGGGGGAAGCTAAATTTGCTTAATGACTGCACAATTCACTTATGATTCACTAACAATCTTGGCAAAAAAAAGTCATAAAATTGGGTGTGGCTCATTTAACAACTGCCTTGCTTAGCCACAGAAATTCTGGCCCCAATTGTGGTCGTAAGTCGAGGACTACCTGTATCTCTTTGGATCAGCATGGCTGGCTGGGGAATTCTGGGAGCTGAAATCCACATATCTTAAAGCTGCCAAGGTCTCAACACTAGTATAGTGTTTAGAATTTAGAATTCTACCTCATGAGTTAAACTGCTTTACCTGAGCTGGCGGAAAACTCTATGGTACAATGTTTACTGGCAACCTGTCCTGCCACAGGGAAAATACTGGATGGTGATGTTAAGACATGTTAAATATGGGACTAAAGAGATTGGTTTTGTTTTTCTCCTATCCAAGCAAACTGTCAGCGTTTCAAATAATGCACCCAAAGAAAGCAGAACTCCGAGGCAGATATATTCCTCAAGGAACAATTTATTGGATACTTCATATTGGCACAACTGGTGAAAACCGACTCTGAAGGTCCCCACGGTTTTTTCACCTAATTAAAAAGTATCAGTCACATTGTATAATCAAGGAGCTGGCTAGTTGCTTGGTTACTCCACTCCTCCTCTCCCCAGCCACCTGTTGGAATGTCCTTGGTTCTCACAGGAAAACTTTCTTGCTTTGACTACAAACCCCCTGCTAGCTATTTCCCTGCCTCCCTGTCCCTTCTTCTTCCTTGTGGCAACCCTGAAGCCTCCAAGATGGCCTACAGTCAGGTTCATTTCAGGGTTGACACAAACTTTACCAGCTTGTTAGAAAACCTCTGCCAAGTATTCTCTTTAATATGAGGGTTGGAATTAGAGGGAAGGCAAGATTGGTTGGTTGCAGAGGTGGGTTTCAGCAGGTTCTGACCAGTTCTGGAGAACCGGTAGTGGAAATTTTGAGTAGTTCAGAGAACCGGTAGTAAAAATTCTGACTGGCCCTGCCCGCATCTAATCTCTGCCTCCCAAGTCCCAGCTGATCGGGAGGAAATGGGGATTTTGCAGTAACCTTCCCCTGGATTGGGGACGGAATGGAGATTTTACAGTATCCTTCCCCTGGAGTGGGGTGGGAATTGAGATTTTACAATATAAATAAAATAAAATAAAAATAAATAAATATCCTTCCCCTGCCATGCCCACCAAGCCACGCCCACCAAGCCATGCCACGCCCACCAAGCCACATCCACATAACCGGTAGTAAAAAAATTTGAAACCCACCACTAGTTGGTTGGTTGGTTGGTGATTGATTGATTGATTGAAAGACTAACAGGGACATCGATCCTAAGAGTCGTGATTCTCACAACAATGCTATGACACCAAAACCCATAAAACAATAAAAGCAAAAACCCTGGCACCGTAAGGTAAAATTACAAGATGCTTTTTTATTATTATTATTTCCATCACTTGTTCCTTTTACCTGGACCCATTTCTCCTTTTCTTAGATGGAGTGGTTTATGCTTTAGGTGGAATGGGTGCAGACACGTCTCCACAAGCTCTCCTGCGAATGTATGAACCAGCTAAGGATCATTGGCAGTCTTTACCGCCCATGCCGACACCTTGCTATGGGGCTTCTGCTTTCTTGCATGGGAACAAGATCTACGTGATGGGTAAGGATTCAGCCAACAGTCTGTGGGTGAGTTGGATTATACTTAACCGCAAACTCTGGTCCCAGAAGCTTCCCAGCCACAGGTAAGGTGGAGACATCAATCTCCACATTCCAATTACCATTCCAATGGTCCTTGGCTTACAACGGTTTGTTTTTAGAGACTGTTCAAAGTTACATTGGCACTGAAAAAAAAATGACTTACAACTGGTCCTCACACTTAGGGCTGTCGCAGCATTCCCCACGGTCATGTGATCCACATTTGGGCACATGGCAACTGGCATGTATTTAGGATGATTGCGGTCTCCCAGGGTCATGCGAATGCCATGGGCGACCTTCCCAGCTAGGGAGTTGAAGTGCACAAGTCTTAAAATTGCCAAGGTTGGAGACTCCTGGTCTACATGATTCACTTCACTGCAGTGATTCACTTAGCAACCATCACGAAAAAAGGGTCACGAAATCACGTAACAACTTACTCAGCAACAGAAATTCTGGTCCCAACTCTGGTCTTAAGTCGAGGACTTGTAAATGTCAAGAAATGCTCAAATATCATTTTATAAATGCTTGATCCAGAGTTTGTTACCCTGAGATAGAAATCCAGCACCCATAATGAGGTCAAGCCTTTATTGAGGCTTACCAAAGAGACACAAAGAAGAGTGCAGGCTTTCAAAGTCTCCAGAATTCTTCAAGCGCAAAGTATTACGAATTAACAGGTGAGGGGGGGGAAAAAGACTTCCTGGCTTCTTTCCTATCCTCTGCTTTTTGGAACATCAGGCCCGGTGAAAGATTTCTGGAGAAATCTCACAAGCTTGTGGACATTTTTGTATTATTTTAGTTGCAATGTTTCTTTCCTTCATGAACCAATGTAGCTGTCATTGTTTTTAATAGGTTAATGGGTCATATTATCTTTCAGCAAGGAATCACTACCTAATGTTTTATACCTGCTTTGTGGCTTGATCTTGGGTCATTCATAGGCATTGGGGTTCTTTATGGAATGGGAAAGATTTCCATTACAGATGACCAGTTTTGGAAATGTTCACCTATTCATTAATTGTGGGGTGTGCACTACTATATACACTACTCTAAAATCAAATCTAAAACTAATCAAAGAGAGAACCAACCTAAAACTAAGGAGAAATTTCCTGACAGTGAGAACAATTAATTGCTTGCCTTCAGAAGTTGTGGGTGCTTCATCATCGAGGCTTTTAAGAAGAGACTGGACCTGTCTGGAATAGTATTCAGGGTCTCCTGCTTGAGTAGGGGGTTGGACTAGAAGTCCTTCCAGGTCCCTTCCAACTCTGTTATTCTGTTTTTGAACATGTTAAACCAGGGGTCAGCAACTTACGGCTCCGGAGCCATATGCGGCTCTTTGGGCCCTCTGCTGTGGCTCCCTGTAGGGTGGTCCCAGCTTTGGCTGGCCCCACCCCTCGCCCTCCCCTCCCAGTCATTCCTCACCTGGCTTGAGAAGGTAAGGGTTACGGCGGGGGATCGAGAAGCGGCCAGGACAGAGAAGAGAGATACAGAGAGAGGGGGAGAGAGAGAGAGACAGGGAGAGATACAGAGAGAGTGGGGGAGGGAGGGAGAGAGGGGAGAGAGATATGTCAAAAGGATTTTGTGGTTCCTAGTGTTTTTTAACAACTGGTTCTCTGCCCTAATGACTGGCTGGGTAGGCGTGGCTAGGGGGTCATGTGACTGGTGGGAGTGAGTGACATCGAGTTGGCCATGCCCACCCAGGTTTTGTGGCTCCCAGTGTTTTCTTTTCTGTGGGGGAAACGGGTCCAAATGGCTCTTTGAGTGCTTAAGGTTGCAGACCCCTGTGTTAAACATTTTGAAGTTGAACTGAGCTTGGTGGTTTTTGTTCTTGTTTTCGCAAGATCTTAACTTGCCTGCCTTTAGTACTCTGCCATCAAAGGTATTTACCTGGCTTTGGAATTCAGTAGAAATTGTTGTATATTTCCTCAGTTTTGCTATACTTTGCTACACTTCATGAGTGATTTGCAGTCATGGTGTCTCTGATTTCCATAGGAGGACGACAAGGCAAGCTGCCCGTCACAGCCTTTGAAGCGTTTGATCTGGAAGTGAAAAGCTGGACACGCTACCCCAGCGTGCCCAGTCGGCGTGCCTTTGCCAGCTGTGCCATGGCTGAGGGTTGCTTCTTCAGCTTGGGAGGACTGCAACAGCCCGGCCCCCATAACTTCTATTCCCGGCCCCATTTTGTCAACACCGTGGAGATGTTTGACTTAGAGGAAGGTAAACTAGAGATGTAGGTGTGTAAATTAAGCGGAAGAATTGTGAATCCTAAAATGATTATTATGTCTCATTAAAGGGTAGAATAAAGGGATAATGACTGAGTACAGATACTCCTCAATTTATGACCACTGTTGAGCCCAACATTTCTATGGCTAAGCAAGACAGTTGTTAAGTGAGTTTGCTTCATTTTAAGACCTTTCTTGCCACAGGTGTTAAATCACTGCAGTTGTTAATTTATTAATTTACTAATACGGTTAAGTGAATCTGGCTTCCCCATTGACTTTGCTTGTCAGAAGGTCACAAAAAGTGATTGCATAACCCTGAGACCCAGCAACTGTCATAAATACAGGCCATTGGTCAAGTGTCCAAATTTTGATCATGTGACTATGGGGATGCTGCAAAGGTTCTAAGTGTGAAAAATGGTCATAAACCCTCTTTTTCAGTGCCCTAGTAACTTCAAACGATCACTAAACAAATGATTGTAAATTGAGGACTATCTATAATCCATAGTTTTCACACACCCAGATTAGAACATGCAGTCACCATCCTATCAGATTCCATCTTTGAATTCAGGCTTCTTAATCATTATAAATGCCTTTTAATAACAATAGCAATAGCCCTTAGACTTATATACCGCTTCATAGTGGTATACAGCCCTCTCTAAGTGGTTTACACAGTCAGCATCTTGCCCACAACAATCTGGGTCCTCATTTTATCGACCTCGGAAGGATGGAAGGCTGAGGTAGTGAGAATCGAACTGCTGAACTGCAGTCATCAGTCAGCAGAAGTAGCCTTCAGTACTGCATTCTGACCAATGTGCCACCATGGCTCTAAAGTTGTCTCCAAGTCAAGTTCAGTTCTTGGTGACTTCATTGATACAATCAGGATATTCTCTGGTGCGCTGCTTAGAGAGTCCAAGCAGTGGGTTTAATCTCATCTGATTGGCCAGAGACTGAGTTAAAATTTGCATAACACGCCTCCTTCCTCCTTGGAGCTCCAGTTTGTTAACTCAGTCAGCCAAGAGAGACTTAATTCTAGCTCCACTGCTTGGACTTTTCTAATAGCCTTTGAGTAGTTCTTTCTTCAGATTTTCATCTGTTGAGATCCTGCGGCTTTGAGGTGCTCCCCAGCCTTGCGCCGATCAGCTGAGCGGTGCAAATTGCTGCATTCTAACCAATGTGCCACCATGGCTCTTAAATTGTCTCCAAGTCAAGTTCAGTTCTTGGTGACTTTGTTGATACAATCAGGATATTTTATTGGCAAACCTGCAAGTAGCTTACCATCAATGCTGTGGTGGTTACCCATTCAATAATTAGCCAGATCCATTCCTGCTTAGCTTCCAGACTCGGAAACAGGAGTTCTTGGTGCTTCTATTTGTCAAAGTTAACTACAGATAGTTTTCCATTTGCGATCCCAATTGGGATTGGAATTTTGGTTACTAAGCAACACAGTCATTAATCAAGTCATCACACCACTGGCCCCAAATTTACAGTACAACCATTTTCACCGTGGCCGTTAAGTGGCTCATTGCAGTTAATTGACTCACATGGTTGATAAGTGAATCGTAGTCGTTAAGCAAACCCAGCTTCCCTAATGTACTTGGTTTGTCAGAAACTGACTGGAAGGTTACAGATCAGGGTCACATGATTTGCAACCATTGTAAATATGAGCTGTAAATAAACACCCAGATAGCAGTGCCATGACTATGGGTATGGGTATGTGTGTGTGATGGATGTGACTTCAAGGACAGGTCATAAATCACTTTATAGTGATTTAAAGGCCATTGTAACTTCAAACCATCATTAAACGAATTAAATGAATAACCCATTGGGAGACTAAGCTAGATCTATTTCGGCCTTATAAGGCCTCATCAGTTAGCCACACCCTCATCTCATGTATCCTCCCTGTAAAGGTACAATATTTGTTTTCTTTCTTTTTCGTAGGTTTTTTTGTTTTAATTTGATTTATATGCCGTCCTTCACCGGAGACTCAGGGCAGCTTACAATGCGTTAAGCAATAGCCTTCATACTTTTTGTATATTTATACAAAGTCAGCTTATTGCCCCCACAAACTGGGTCCTCGGGTTTTATGTGTATTTCTCTTTAGCTAGGTTCTACCTACGTAAACCAAGATATTATTCAGCCCTAGTTCAGTGATATATATATATATATATATATATATATATATATATATATATATATATATATATATATATATATATATTCCCGAATGCCATCACTCTGCTAAACAAATAATTCCCTCAATGCTGTCAAACTACTTACTAGGTCTGCACTACTATTAATCTTCTCATCGTTCCCACCACCCATCTCCTTCCACTTATGACTGTATGACTGTAATTTTGTTGCTTGAATCCTTACAATTTATATTGATATTGTTTCCTGATTTCTTATTTGTACCCTATGACTATCATTAAATGTTGTACCTTATGATTCTTGACGAACGCATCTTTTCTTTTATGTACACTGAGAGCATATGCACCAAGACAAATTCCTTGTGTGTCCAATCACACTTGGCCAATAAAAAATTCTATTCTATATATATATATTAATGTATACATATATGTAGCGTTTATTATCTTTAGATCAGGGATGTCAAACTGGATTTCTTTGAGGGCCGGATCAGCATTGTAGTTCTCCTCCGCAGGCCAGCTGCATGGTGGTGGGGAGATGGGACGGACATCTCCTGCAGCACTTTGCCAGCCAAAATGGGGTGCCGGGAGGCACACACCCCCGTGCCCCATTTTGGCCGGCAAAGTACTGCAGGAGGCTGTCCAGGCTGAAAATGGGGCACGGGGGGCTGCACGTGGCCCCCTGCTCCCCATTTTGGCTGCCAGAGGCACTGTGGGCTGGTCCTTTGCTATTTCGAGGCTGGCCCTGTGGGCCATATTTAAGCACCCTATGAGCTGGATGTGGCCCACAGTCCTTGAGTTTGACACCCCTGCTTTAGATGAAGCTAAATTCTTTCTCTCTCCAATTTTCCAATTAGGGTCTTGGAGTCGACTGAGCCGGGCCATCCGCATGAGAGACAAAAGGGCTGACTTCGTAGCTGGCCAACTTGGTGGACGTGTGATAGTAGCTGGTGGCCTTGGTGAGTGTTGCTGATCTGGGAAACTTGGCTCAACACATGAGATGGTTTCAATTGCTCTTCCGAGCTGTGGAATATTTTAGTTCCTTCAAATACCCTGTTTCCCCCAAAATAAGACATCCCCTGATACTATAATAAGCCCAATTGGGCTTTTGAGCGCATGGCAATAAGGCCAAGCGCTTATTTCAGGGTTCAAAAAAATATAAGACAGGGTCTTATTTTCAGGAAAACATGGTAAATAAACCTTACCTATCTCACTCATTGTCTAAGAGATTCTTACTCATTTTGAAAACCTTTAGTTTTTTAAAAAACAACTTTGATATTTGACTGTTTTTCTCTGTCTAATTTTCTATTCTAGCCACCACAGTGTTTCTTAATTATTCTACGCTATTGTGCAGAGCGTGTTAATAGCAGCTTAGGCACAGCAAATGATGACTCTGCAGTAAGTTAAAAAACAAACACAAAAGTGCCATTTTAGCGGGATAACAGAGGCTTTACACTTTTACGCCCTGTTTTAGCAATTGACGTCTCTGTTCCAGGGGTCTCGGAGAATTTTCTGGAAAGGCTTAGAAGAACTGGAGCCTAGTTAGGTAAAGAGAATAGAAGATTTGATGGGACCATTGGTGACAATCACAGCTGATAAGTCCATATTTTTCGCATATGATTTATTTTGGAAGAACTGGTTTTTACTATTTCATCATTCTTATCTTCCCAAAGAAAGAAATTAAGTTGTGACAATGAGCATCTGCTTCTAAAACCTTGCCATACACTGTGTGTTATGTGTTTTATATATTTACCTCCACAAACAATGATCATAATATCAATAAGAACAATAATTGCCAGCTTTCTTGTGTAGGAATCCAGTTTGATTCATACATGTGGGAAAGGATATATCCCTTTCCAAGCCTCCTTTAAATCTCTGAAAATTTCCTATTATTGTGCACATGAATAACACTGACTCCAGCTAGGCAGAAGGATAAAATCAGCTACGGTTTCCAACTGAGCATATTTATCAAGGAATCGTGCAGAAAGTATTTGAGAATGTTGCTTCTAAAAATAAAGACTTGGCTGAAATTTAACAGGAGCCAAATCTTTTAAGAGTTGAGATTTCTTGAGTTAGCAATAGCCTAAATTTGTTGTACATACTATCCTTTTAGTTGAGCTTCTATAGTCTTACATCAGAGAAATCCAACTAAAAGGATCATTATCTTATCAAAGGAGCTTGCAGAGAAGAAAAAAAACTCTTGGACTGCACACAAATCCATAATCTTGAACCTTAGTTAATTCCTTGGAGAAACAGCAATAGTATTTAGTAATAGCACTTATATTTATATACTGCTCCGTAGTTACAGCACTGGATGGTTTACAATGTCAGCATATTGCCCCCAGCTATCTGGATCCTCATTTTACCAACCTTGGAAGGATGGAAGGCTGAGTCAACCTTGAGCCGGTCAGGATCAAACCCCTGGCTGTGGGCAGAATTAGCCTGCAATGCTTCATTCTAACCACTGTGCCACCATGGCAGTATTGCAGGCTAATTCTGCCCACCATTTCACCAAGGAGAAATGAAGGTTTTTGTAAGCAAATGTATTTCAATAGGAATGGTTAGATAATGCCCTAAGAGTAAAATTCAGACTAATTGATCAAGACTGGAATGATGTAGGGCAGTGTGTCTGATGTTGCTTGTCTGGAGCAATTTGAGCCTGAATAAAAGAAAATTCTTCCAGAAGGGAGAACTGGAAGACGTACTTGGGCTGTCTGAACTTTGGGCTGTCCTTGACGTAAAGGACATGGCATGAAGACTCATATTCTGGAAATTCACTATTTCCAGAGGAGCCCTTGGTGCTCTTTGAGCTTGGATGTTTTTGTGCAAACATTTCATTACCCAACTAGGTAACATCATCAGTGCTGTAAATAAATGCTTAATAGTAACAGTATAACAGAGTTGGAAGAGACCTTGGAGGTCTTCTTGTCCAAATGGTAAGAGGGTCGTTCTTATGCCAAGCAAGGAGAATGTTTGGATGTGACCCATGTATCTTCTGGTTGATTCCTGTGCAAGTCGTCTTTAACTTACAACCATTGGCTTAGCGACTGTTTTAAGGTACAGCGGCACTGAAAAAACTGACTTACAATTGGTCCTCCTCACACTTAACAACCGTCGCAGCACCCCCCCCATGGTCACATGATCAAAATTTGAGTGCTTGGCAACCAGCATGTATTTATGACAGTTGTAGCATCCTTGGTTCATGTAATCACCATTTGCAACTTTCCGAGCCAACTTCCAACAAGCAAAGTGTCAGGGTTCCAAGTAACATACCGACAGCAAACAGAATTCTGAGGAAGGCAAATTCCTCAAAGAAGAAGTTTATTGGAGATGTCATATTGGCACAGGCTGGTGAAAACCGACTCTGAATATTCCCATGGTTTTCACCTCATTAAAAGTTTGTCACTTTGTCAGAATGATCAGTCACATGGTCCTAATCAGGATATTGTCCAGTTGCTAAATGACTCCAGTCCCCTCCTTCCGAGCACCTGCAGGAATGTCCTTGGTTCCCACGAGAAAGCATTTTGTTTTGGCTACAACACCCCAACTATCTCTATTCCCCCCTCCCTAGCCCTCTTCTCCGGTGTGTCACTGCCGAAGCCCCAAAACGGCCTCAGTCAGGCCAGCTTCAGGGCTGACACAAACTCAGTGGGAAAAGCCATATTTGCTTCGCTACTGTGTCATTTGGTTAACAACTGAATGTTTAATAACTGTGGAAAAAGGGTCACGACATCGAATGCAACTCATTTAACAACTGCCTTGCTTAGAAATGAAAAT
Source organism: Arizona elegans (assembly GCA_022577455.1). NCBI lineage: Eukaryota > Metazoa > Chordata > Lepidosauria > Squamata > Colubridae > Arizona > Arizona elegans. The sequence goes on from JAKOOJ010000003.1 coordinate 143,810,944, forward strand.
TCTGTTCCCAATTGTGGTTGTAAGTTGAGGAATAACTGCATAGAGCTAACATGAAGTTGAGGTTGAGTAATAGTCATTCTTCAAGTCATTCTTGGATGTGCGGTGGGGCAAATTTTGTTTCTGATGAATTTCTTTGTTTGGAGGCCTGTTCTACAAAGGAGGAAAAGGGCTGGGTTTGTCAATCAAGATGATAACCGAGAGTGGTTTCTGGTGTTGGCCCTGTTGCTTGAAAATCAGAGGAGTAATACACCTGTGTGAACACAGAGGCTAACGCAGTTTTGCTCACACAGTTTCTTTAATGTTTAGAGGTTGTGCAAATACTCTGTTGAAGAATATGCACAGAGTAACCCTTGAGTAGCAAGGGTGTACACATGAGAAAACGGTTGAGAGTGATTGTGAATAAGCATTGTCAATACAGACACACCGAGTTGTGGTATTCTTTTACTTTTAGGAAAAAGCAAAGCAAAGTCCAATAAACAATCCAGGGCATACACAGATAAAGATAGTTAATTTGTCAATCTAGGGATATTCCACGAACAAAGTCTTCTTACCAGTTGTTGTAGTCATATGCAATAAAACAGTTCTTTTTGGAGTTGCAAACAGGAACAAGTACAGCAGTAAAACAATCAGTAAAACAGTAGAAAAACAACAAGTAGCAATGATCAAGCAGTGATCATGCAGAGAGAACAGGCAGAGAGGAGCAGAGGTAGCAATAATAATGTAATAAGAACAATAAGCCATGATTCAAGCTTCCTCTTAAATACGTTGGCTACAGAGCTAGCCAATCAGAATACAATATGATGCAATACAGCATTACAGTCTTAAAGCTATACCTTACATTTTGACTGCAAACATGCATTAATGGTTTATATATATTGCCAACCCAACCAGTTAGGCAATAGCTAACATACTCTTCTCGGGTAATCAAAAGAATTGTATAAATAGCTGTCCTGAAATGGCTTGGCTGTGTTTTTATGTATATTCAAAGCATGGGGGGGGGCGGTGGGGGGGAAATGACATGTTTTTAGCTGGATCAGCAAACACCATGCCAGAATCAGTTAGGTGAAAACTAGGTCACTCGGCAAATACGGTACAAAAATCTCTGGATGCAAACTCATTTGGAAGGACAAGAAAAGATGCTGTTACTCAAGGTGGACGTAAGACCAGACCTCCAAATACCAGGAGCAGATGCTCCATCCTTCTCCTGTGTGTCACTCCTGCAATCCATTCTTCCTAACAATATTTTTTCCCTTGGGGGAAAATTATTAAGAAATTGGTTGGGCAAAAGCTAGCAAAGGGCAGAGGCAGTAGATGGCTTTGGGGGGCGGGGGGGGGGGAAACAAGTGGATTAGGAGTAAGAACATTATTTTTCCTCTGCTAATGCCGACCATAACAACGATATGATGCAGCAAAGGCCTAGCTATTCCATTTTAGTCCTATTCTTCCGCATCCATTAACCTTACTGCCTTCAACACAAGTCAGAAGGTCTCGTCTCTCCTGACATTCTGCCAGCAGCGTTTTTCTGAATTACTTAAGCAGTGAGGAAAAGCAGATTTGGAATATGTACCGTTCTGAACGTTGCCTGCTAAGAGATATGTTTTGCAGCCAAAATATTCCAGTTTAAGTTCTGACACATCCAATGAATTGAGCTCAAGCATCTGGGCTACAAACTAGTCCAAGGATGCTGTCAGAACAGCAGGCAACAGGAGTAGTAGAGCCAACTCCTTGTATAACTTATGGGAGTTCTCCAGAACCATTCATAAGAAACATAAAAACACAAGGTCGTATATACTATTTCAGGACTAGAATAAAAAAAAAATAAGTGAAGATAGAGTCTGCGTTTTGCTACACTCTAGTCACCTTTTCAGGTAATAAATAGAATTAGTGAGGTAAATAACATCTTCCTCCTCCTAAAAACTTTGTGAGTATGCCTTGTGGCATTTGTGTGTGTGTGTGTTTTTTAAATGGATTTATAGGAAGAGGAATCTAATGTTGGGAATATTTTCAAGGGTATGCTGTGTGTGCTTATAGCTCTTGCAAAAGGGTAAAACCAATTGGATTGAAAATGATTTCCCTTGATTTCTTAAAGATTTATCTACTTTATTTGGGGTAGGGAAAGGAGCAGGTTTTTTTCTGGTTGAAGGCCACACTTGACACAGGAAGGCATATATTCAAACAATAAGACATATTTCAACTCAGTAGCTGATACCAGGACAGTCTCTAAAATTGAATGCAATTTAATTTCCATTTATACTAAGTCAAAGCGATGGTTTTCTGTTATTCCACTTTCCTCTCTTTTGAACAGAAAAGGATCAAAGTGGTGGTACAGATTATTTTGTGTCTTTTTACCATCTTCTGTGGTATCATCTATCCTGTTTAGAGAAGAAGACAGGGAGAAAAGCATTTAATAATACTTTGTGTGAACAGATCATATGATGAGCCCAAGCAACAATTAGTTATAGTCTGTCTTTCGTCTGAAGTGGACAGTGCCTCTACTTGTCACCTCTGCTCCCCTCTTTACACTTCCACCCTTGTGTAACTGAGTTCCTTCTGCACCTTTATTAGACTAGTTAGTGTTGGAAGAAATATCCTTCTGGGTTCAGTTCCAAGTGGGGAAAAAGACACTGGAAACATGGAGACGATGGTTGGAAAGATGGTTTAATGGTGGACAGGATCACATGGTTTGAGTTCCTGAACAGAAAAGGGCCGAGAAGCTGAGCATGCCTTGATTTTATGCCCTGTCTGAGCTTTGAACTTCCTGGGGCACAGGAAGAGTATCCTGATTCGTTGTCAGACTCCCAGGGGGTGGGGGTCTTAGCTAGCCTTGCTGGCTGATGCAATCTTCCCAGGTGCCATGTGGTGAGTTTCTGTTGCTAGATGGACCCTATTGTGTTGTAGATGATGATCCATTGACAAAGGTGGGGGGAATGAATGAGCTTGGCTGAGGCCTTAATGGCCCATTGACAAAGGTGGGGGGAGGCAGGAAGCTGCTTTGTCTTTAAAACATGTTTCTTCATTTCTCAACCAGGGAAATATAATATTCTGCCTTTTTAATATTTCCTAAAATATTTCCTTCTTCTAAGAGAGAGGCAAGTGCTAACTTCCTACATTAGTATCATACGTTCTGTTGTACAGTTTGGCAATGACATTTCATCTGGGTGTTGTGTGATGGATCTTCCTTTGACCCTGAACCTGTAGCTCATTTCCTGTCCCAATCCCCTGTTGCAATACCCCCCCCCACCTTTTTTTTTCTTATGTAGATTGAAGGAAATATAGATAAGTTTTGTTCTTCATTTCCACAATGAAAATATCTCCTATAAACTGTGGAGACTTACCATCATAGCAGAGTTGCTGTGGGTGACTTCTGCCCCCGCTGAAAATAACACCAAACAGAATATTTTTTCTCCGGCTTTCTTGACCTTAAAAAAAATCTATATTACACAACTTAACATCTAAAGATAAAATATAAGCACTCTCTATATGAAATAAATAAATCCAAAAAGATTCCATTTGAAACGGAAGTTAGAAAATATGCATCCTGAATCCCTTGGCACTGTCTCGCTGGCTTTCATGGAGAAATTACAACAGGCAGTGCCGGTGGCATTGGCAATGTGATCTAGTGTGAGAAAGTGAGCTCAGATCTCTCGGCACCATTTCTGGCTTGAATTTTGGCTCCAGGCTTCCAGAAATCTCTCGCATTCAAAAGCACCACGTATCCTGTCAAATCCTTTGCTTCAGCAGCAAGACACGCCTGGCAGTTGATCCTGGGAGATATTTGGCTTGGTAGAATTCAATTGCACAGTTCTCTTTTAATTAACAGAGTGTGCAATTTTGACGCCTTCAGTATGTGGCATTGCAGTTGAGACAAATGCCAGCTGAGTCTCCATTGGGTAAAGCAACCCAAGTTCACCCAACTTTCTCTCTCCTTCTTCTAGGGAACCAATCAAGTCCTCTGGGATCTGCGGAAGGATTTAATCTGGCTAAGAAGAAATGGGAGCCTTTGCCCCCCATGTCTACTGGGCGCTGCTCTTGTGCTAGTTTGGAAGCACCCAACCTGCTGTTTGTGATTGGAGGGGTGGCTCAAGGCCCCAGCGGTGCAGTGGAGGCCCTGAGCTTACAGGAGGAGGTCTGATTGAATGTTATTATGAAAAGGTTTCCCCGTGCCAGCACCAAGGAGGACTCAAAAGTGCCTGTTGACGACAGCATTAGCATACGAGGAGGGAGCAGCGAGGAGAGCCGTATGGCCAATGTGGAGGCCTGCTGCGGTGACTTTTCCTTTTGCCATTCTGCAAATAACTCATTTCATCTCTGCAAAGCATCAAGTAGCTCAGAGACCAGAGCAGTCTGTTCTGTAGGCGAGGCTAGGGGTCAAGCAGTTTAGCGGCTCTGACTGCCGGAGGACAAAGTAGGTTTGACGCGGCTGATTCTTTCGATGTGCAGCTGCGGATTTCTTCGCATAGTTTTCCAAAGGAACAGGATTGGGAATTTGGGCTTGGTCTGGGTGAACTCTGATTGAAGCGGCTGCGTGACTGCCTCCTCATAAGCAAAACTCTCCAATTCTACTCTCTTCCTTTTGGTTATTTACTTATATTCCACTGCAATAGAATATAAAGCCAATACACCACAACAATACTGTCATTATTATTTTATTTTTTTTGGCTTTGATGAAGCTCTCTAGCTTAAAGATCTTCCCTCCCCTTTCTGTGGCTCAGATACTCTGCAGATTGTCATTGCCGCATTAGTAAGACTCATATATAGCATCCCACTATTAATCGTCCAAGAAAAAAAGGGGGTAAGAGATGACCTGAGTTGCTTTGAGTTTGGGAGATCCATTTGCAATGAAGTCAGCACAAAGCTCGGGACACAGCTTCACCCACCTTCTAGCCAAGCCTGTTTGACAGCATAGATTGTCTCTTACATATGAAAGACAGCAACGTTCCTTCAGCTGGGTCTGGGGAAGAGTAACCAGAAGTGCTGTCCCCGTGGAGCAGGTACTCCAGTATTTTTGCTTCAAGTTGTGATTGCTATCCTTGTGCTGATGCCTCTCTTGCTGCATAGGTGAGTGGACTCTAGGACTCTGGGTGTAGCCATTGCACCCCACGTGGTATGTTCCTAACTCTCTCTGTGTCTCATGTAGCACATAAGGTGCCCTCTAGTTCAGTGCCTAGGAGGTGGTGTAGCACCTCACGCCAATAAAATCTGGATTTTTTTCCCCTCTGGCATTCTGTCTCATTCAGTGTCGGGTTATATGTTCATTCAATGTTGGATTAGACATTACCACTGCAATGTCTTTACTGTGTTACAAGCTCTCTATTTTTTATCATTATTAAATGCTCAGCTGCATTCTCTAGACCAGAAGGGGACAATTTATGACCTTTAGACAGTGGATTGTAGCTCCCATTATACTTTTTAACTGTCAAGGTTGACCTGCAACTTAGGTTTATTCCAGGGGTGAAATCCAGCAGGTTCTGACAGGTTCTAGAGAACCAGTAACAGAAACTTTGAGCAGTTGGGAGAACCGGTAGCAGAAATTTTGAGCAGTTCAGAGAAGCGGCAAATACCACCTCTGACTGGCCCCAGAGTGGGGTGGGAATGGAGATTTTGCAATACCCTTCCCCCAGGAGTGGGGAGGGAATGGGTATCCTCCCCCTGGGTTGGGGTGGGAATGGAGATTTTGCAGTATCCTTCCCCTGCCATGCCCACCAAGCCATGCCCACAGAACTGGTAATAAAAAACATTGGATTTCACCACTGGTTTATTCTCATCTTTATCCAAAAATCAGCCTATTCTCATCAGAAGACGAAGCAATTCATTAAAAATCTTAATTTAAGTGTTCAGATGTATATGTACGTGATTGTAACGCTCTGGTTATGAACATGGGTTTGTGATCATCCATATTGTAGCCATGCCTGTTTGGCAGCATAGATGGTTTGGCAGCTGGGAAGCTGACAAGCTCAGTGTTTTTAACCACTGAGCCATCGTGCCGATGAGGTGAGCTCCTGTTATTTGCCCCAGCTCCTAGAGTTCAAGAGAAAAATGCGAGTAGATAAATAGGTACCACTTCAGTGGGAGGGTAACAGCGTTCCGTGTGCCTCTGCATATAGTCATGCTGGCCACATGACCACGGAAGCGTCTTCAATTAACACTGGCTCCCTTGGCTAAGAAAGGGAGATTAGCACTGCCCCATAGAGTTGGGCACAACTGGACAAGAGAAACCTTTACCTTTTATGTCATTGTAAAGTTGGAAGATGTACACAGATCCCATCTCAATGCGTTCTTTCTCTAGTTCTGACTTTTGAGCATTCAAGTAAAATCAGAGATGGGCCACAATTACTGGAGGAGGATGTTCAAATGAATCAATCCCCCATTCTAAACCCCCATATTTTTACAATTACAAATTGCAGAGAAGCTTTCTAAACATGTTGAAGTCATGGTATTCCTCTAAACTGAGATGGCCAGTCTTGAGTAAGCAGAAAACTACGGTTGTGAAATTTGCTATCCCTATTGCCAATACTAATCTTGCCTCTATTCCCAGCTGCTATATAACAGTGCCAAGTTAACTGCAATCTGTTGGCTTCAAGCCAAGGTACTTTTGAGGCTGCCCTTTAGGGGATGTAAGAATAAGGACAACCTAAATCTTTTTCTTTTTCATATAGAGGCTGGGAGTAAAATAAAGGCAGTATCACAGGCACACAGTAGAAAAGAAATGTCATTGAGATATGTTTGTATTGTATCTAGGTCCAAGATGACACAAAGGCCCTTAAAATCCTACTGAAAGAGCTAAAATGTGCAGATTAAGTAACAGCTTACTAGAACTGCATTTTAGGAAACGTATGATTGAAAATGGAGATGTGGCCACCAGGAAGCTTTAAAATCACCGCAACACTGAGTTGGGTGTCTATGGGGATTCTCAGTCCTCTAGATCATGGTTGTCCCAAAGGTGCTTTTTCAAAGGGGCAACTGGATTTTCTGGTTTTTCTTTGAAGACGTTTCACTTCTCATCCAAAAAGCTGAAGAAGCTTCTTGGATGAGAAGCGAAACGCCTTCAAAGAAAAACCAGAAAGTCCAGTTGCCCCTTGAAAAAGCACCTTTGGGACTGAGGTGGGTGGCATATAATTTAATAAATAAATAAATTAGAAAGCAGGATACCAAGGTCCATCTTAAGCTTGAAGCCAACCTTAAAATTGATGGCTACACGTTTTTGTTTTCACTTCTTTAAGGATATTTGTATTTGGACCCCAAACACTACACTCAACATATAGCACAATTTCGGCTGTACACAATTCATACCCAACAGCATATGAACTTATTACCAGCAATCATTAGACCTTAGATATAATGATCGAACAGATTAGATCATATTATCTCTTAATAAAGGTAAAGATAAAGGTTCCCCTTGCACACATCTGCTAGTCGTTCCTGACTCTAGGGGACGGTATGCTCATCTCTGTTTCAAAGCCGAAGAGCGAGCGCTGTCCAAAGATGTCTCCATGGTCATGTGGCCGGCATGACTAAATGCCAAAGGCGCACGGAATGCTGTTACCTTCCCACCAAAAGTCCCTATTTTTCTACTTGCATTTTTTACGTACTTTCGAACTGCTAGGTTGGCAGCAGCTGGGACAAGTAACGGGAGCTCACCCCGTTATGCGGCAGTAGGGATTCGAACCGCTGAACTGCTGACCTTTCGATCGACAAACTCAACGTCTTAGCCACTGAGCCACCGCGTCCCTCTGATCTCTTAATAATACCTCATAAATGTGGGTCTTGGGATTGGGTATATTTCTGTCATGGCACAAGCATGGATTACAAGACTTTGCTATTAATACTTCCTTAATTTCCAATTTCAAACTATAATGTTAAGGAGAGAATAATCCAATACCTCAAAATAATGGTGGCCTACAAAAGTTTAATGCATACCAAAGGTTATGAACATGTGACATTTTCCAACCAAGACCCGGCTGAGTTAAAATCCAATCTAACAAGTGAGATTATTACGGTATCCATTTATTCAGTTGTCATATGAAAAGTTAAAAGTCACTAATGATAGATCTAAAAGAAAGAAACTTTCTCTTTCACAAACTTAGATGCTCATTCTTCATGCCTGCTATCTTTCCTGAATGCTTTCCTTACCCAGTTCTCCTGCCCTAACAACTTTATTTCAATTACTTATTTTGAAATACAAGATGATGACATTATATGCTACAATTAAACTTCAACAAGCTGAACAAGCTTAACGAAAAGATTTTCTTCAAAAAAATAAATAAATTCCTTTGTTAGAAAAATTGTCCAAGGAAGTGTGCTTGAAAACATAACACATAAAACATAACACATAAAACTGACAGGATCCTTCCCGTGCCGTTCATAGCAAATATTCTACCTTGGCAGAACTTGGCTGTGAGCTACAAAATATTCTCCGCTGTGACAAAAACTCTCTGCAGTCCAGCAAGATTTTAATTATTTTTCTCTCACTTTTAGCTTTTACAAAAGAGCATTTCATTTTCCTCAGTCAAATGAACAGAACCTTTCGGATATGCGATCAACAATTATGCCAGTGCAAACAGTCGTAAACTGTCAGTCGGGGTGGAAGAAGAAACACCGAACGCTTAGAAACAGGTGCCGGAGCAACAGCTTCTGCAGCTGTTGTGTTGTCTGTTGCCGTGGCCTCGCTGCAGGCAGGAGCTGGAGGATCATTGGAGGCAAGAATGCTAGGCTCACTGGAGGCAGGAACAGTAGATTCGGGATCTTTCGGTTTGGGATCCTTGGCCAACCGCTGCTCTTGGAGTATGCTTGGGTTGGGTTGAGGTAAACAATAGCTGTGGTAGGTATGTTGGTAGGTGGTGCTGGGTATACGTTGGAGGGGTTGCCTTTGAAAGTGGTGTTGGATTAAGAGCTGGGGAATCTTCTCTTTGGAGTGGAAATCGTACTGATAACTCGAGTGAAGGGGCCTATCACGTTCTAGTTCCTCCTTCAAGGGGACCCAGTCAATCAAGTTCCGGGTATTGGGAAGACTCCCTTCTATTCTCCTTCTCCCTAAGCCCTGCCATAAAACAAGGAGAATCTGTTCAGACTTGCACTGCTGAAACAAGCTAAATTTAATCCAAAAATAAAAAAAGGATGCTAGTTACCGAAGGTGAAGATCAAGCAAGTTGTAGAGACCATTGAAAAGAGCCGCTGCAACAGGGGTGATCAACTACAGATAGTCCTCGACTTACAACAGTTCGTTTAGTGACCCAAGTTACAAAGGCACCGAAAAAAGTGGCTTATGACCGTTTTTCACACTTAACGACAGCTGCAGCATCCTCATGGTCGCTTGATCAAAATTCGGACGCTTGGGCAACTGTCTCAATGTCCCCAGGGGTCATATGATTACCTTTTGCGATCTTCTCCCAATGTCTATGGAGATTCTCAATCATCCAGATCCTGGTTGTCCCACAGATGCTTTTTCACGAGGCAAGCGGACTTTCTGGTTTTTCTTTGAAGACGTTTCACTTCTCCTCCAAGAAGCTTCTTCAGCTCAGGGCAGCTCATCCTCTGAGATGAAGAAGCTTGAAGCTTCTTGGAGGAGAAGCGAAACGTCTTCAAAGAAAAACCAGAAAGTCCGGTTGCCTCGTGAAAAAGCACCTTTCTCCCAACCAAAATCAAAGGAAAAGCCAGATTCACTTAACAACTGTGGCAAGATGTAAAATGGGCAAAAATTGCTTAGTAACCGAAATGTTGGGCTTCATTGTGGTCATAAGTCAAGGAGTACCTGTGATCTAAGCCAGTGATGGCTAACTTTTTTCCCATTGCGTGCCAGGAAGCGGGGGGCAGGGGAGGTTCGTGCTCATGCGTGTCCACACCCATAATTCTATGCACTCCGCCCTGCGCATGCACACGCGCCCCCCCTCCCCCCCGGTCCTGGCATGTGATGGCCCAATAGGCCCGTTTTTCTTTCTCACCTGGCTCCAGATCCTCTCTATATATCTGGGGAGGGCGAAAACAGCCTTCCCCACCCCCTCGGAGGCCCTTCGGAGGTCCAAAACAGCTTGTTTTTTGCAAAAAATGTCACTTCCTGTCCAACCGAAAGTTGGAAAATGGGCTGTTTCAGGCCTCCGGAGAGCCTCCAAGGGGGTGGGAAGGCTGTTTTCACCCTCCCCAGATGCATAGAGAGGATCTGGAGACAGGTGAGAAAGAAAAACAGGCCTTCCCCACCACCCCCAGGCCCTCCGAAGGCAGGAAACAGCCTGTTTCCCTACTTCTGGTGGGCCCAGAAGGCCCAAAAATCGGTTCACTGGTGTGTGCATGCATGGCGGAGCTGAGCTGGCGTGCCAGGTGACATGGCTCTGCGTGCCACCTGTGGCACATGTGCCATAGGTTCGCCATCACAGATATAAGACAAACCAAAGGAAAATACATAGAGTGGATTCCAATAGAATCCCTGCCCCCAAAACGATTGATTTCTGCCCCCAATGGGGGAGAGTTTGAAGCCGTAAGCAATTAAGAGGCTTAGAGGTGAAATGCTCCCGGTTCGGACCTGTTTGGCCGATCTAGTAGTGATCATGGCGGGTGGTTCGGAGAACTGGTAAGCGATGGCGGCGAGTGGCTCTGCCCACCTGCCCGGTTGTTGTTACTTCCTGTTTTAACCAGGAAGTAATGCGTTTTTTATGTTCTGCACATGCGCAGAAGGTTTTGTGCATGCACAGAGGGTCCATGCGCACACGTGACGCATGCCAGCAAAGCAAGCACGTGCGCGACACGTGAACTTCCAAACCGGTAAGGAAGGTAAGTAGATTTCACTCCTGGCTTAGCTACATGGCTCGGCTACTGCTTTTACAAGGATGTCCAACTGGTGATAGCAGTTCCTGAGAGAATCCAAGAAGCTGCTGAAGAAAGGTTAGTGACCCGAGAATTTTTCAAGAAATAGCCAAGCACTAACTTTAGTGCTTTCTGTTGCTACAATAAGAGGAGAGAAACATGAGATTTGGAATCTCACTTTTGTCCCTCCCTGTAAATATACTCACATGCTCAAAATACGTAGCTGTTCCTGGGAAGGCTTGTCGGTTGTCATGCTTGGAGAATATGTGCTTTGAAGGGTTTTCCTTAAAAAAAAAAAGAAGAAGACATGATATTAAGGTAAAGATGTTCCTGACTCTAGGGGGTGGTGTTCATCTCCGTTTCAAAGCCAAAGAGCCAGTGCTGTCCGAAGACGTCTCCACGGTCATGTGGCCGGCATGACTAAACGCCAAAGGCGCATGGAACTCTGTTACCTCCCCACCAAAGGTGGTCCCTATTTTTCTACTTGCATTTTTTATGTGCTTTTGAACTGCTAGGTTGGCAGAAGTTGGGACAAGTAATGGGAGCTCAGCCCGTTACACAGCACTAGGGATTCGAACCGCTGAACTGCCGACCTTCTGATCAACAAGCTCAACGTCTTAGCCACTGAGCCACCATGTCCCTGACACAGCTGACAATATTTGGTCAGGGCTCAAATTCCGCTGCAACCTGCAAAAATTAGACATTTAGGTTAGCAACCAAGAAGTTGCCATGTATTTGTTTGGGCTGCGCAAGATACAGGTAGCCTCCGACGTCTCATATCTCTGTTCTCTTCTCCATCTGCATAATACAGGTGGTCCTCGACTTACAACAGTTCGTTTAGTGACCATTCAAAATTACGACGGAACTGAAAAAAGTGACTTATGACCGTTTTTCAGAGTTACGACCTTTACAGCATTCCCATGATCATGTGATAAAAATTCAGATGCTTGGCAACTGACTCCCTATTTACGACGGTTGCAGTGTCCCGGTGTCACATGATCTCCTTTTGCGACCTTCTGACACCAAGCAAAGTCAATGTGGGAAGCCAAATTCACTTAACAACAGGGTTACTGATTTATCAACTGCAGTGATTCAGATAACAGCTGTGGCAAGAAAGGTCGTAAAATGGGGTGAAACTCACGTAACAAATGTCTCGCTTAACAACAGAAATGTTGGGCTCAATTGTGGTCGTAAGTTGAGGACTACCTGTACAATGCTATTAGGTTAGAGTTAGTCCTCACAGTATGAGCACAATAGGGACCAGAAATACAGTTACTAAGTAAGGCTGTGGTTAAGGGAGACACACCCAGTTTTAGGACAGTTTTTTTGCGACAGTTAAGCAAATCATTGCAGTTGTTAAGTGAATCCCACACTTGTTACGCAAATTTCGGCTTCCCCCCCCCCCCCCATTGACTTTGCTTATCAGAAGCCACCTGGGAAGGTCACAAATGGTGATCACATGACCCTCAGATGCTGCACCTTTCATAAATAAATGGTTGCCAAGCAACTGAATTTTGATCACATGACAATAATGGTCCTGAAACGGCCATAAGTCCGTGGACCAGCCATGACTTTTTTCAGTGCTGGTGTAACTTTGAACGGTTTCTAAATGAATGGCTGTGAGTTGAGGTCTATCAGAATTGGAGTTGTGGTATGGTGAATACAGGTAGTCCTTACCTTACAACAGTTCACTTAGTTACAACGACATTGAAAATAGTGACTTCTGACCATTTTTCACACCTATTACCATTGCAGCATCCCCTTGGTCAACTGATTTACATTCGGGTGCTTGCCAATTGACTCACATTTATGACAGTTGCGGTCTCCCAGGGTCACATTGATCCCCTTTTGTGATCTTCTGTCAATCAAAGTCAACGGGGAAGCCAGATTCACTTAACATCCGTGTTACTAATTCGGCAACTGTAGTGATTCACTTAACAACTGTGGCAAGTCAGGTTGTAAAATGGGGCAAAAACTCCACAAATTTCTCATTTAGCAACATCAATTTTGGGTTCAATTGTGGTCGTAAATTGAGGACTACCTGTACAAGATTAAAAATTTCCTCAGAGTATTCTTCCTTTTGGAAAATCTAGATATTTATAGTACTTTTACCCTGAGCTATTTATTTTATAATAATAACTTTATTGTCATTGTACGTGTATACACAGTATACCCTTACAACGAAATTCACTTAACACCCAAAGACCAGGTCCAACACACAAAACAATCCCCAAACACCCCCCCCACCCACCACAAATTCCCCACCCCAAACCACCCAAACATCCACACAACAGACCAAGTAATGCTGTCCAACAGCTCACCGATGGTGGCCCTTTAGTTCATGGTTGAGTGCAATTATAGCTCTGGGATAAAAACTATTCAGAAAACATGTGGTCCAAATTTTAATTGTTCTGTATCTTCTGCCAGAAGGCAACAGTCCAAAAAGATTGTAAGCAGGATGGGAAGAAACTCTGAGAATGTTATGAACTTCCTCAAACAGCGAGATTTGAAGATGTCATCCAGGGCTGGTAGCTGGAGCCCGATGATATTCTGGACAGTTTTAATGATTCTCTCTAGAGCTTTTCTGTTCGCTACAGAGCTGCTCCCATACCATGCAAGAATGCCATATGTCAGGATACTCTCAATGGTCCTGTGATAGTAGGACAGAAGTACTATCTACTAGATCTACTAGATATTTATAGTACTTTTACCCTGAGCTATTTATTTTATAAGTGCTTAAGGAGAAACAGAAAACAGAAATGAGTTTACAAGTGCCACGTGTGTTATTCCCTAAGCAACTGCGACACATTGGAATGTTTTAAATCAACACCTTTCTATTATACATGATATGTATCTGTTGGTAACAAGGTCACACAAACACACTGACATGAAATTCTGCTTAACAAGACAGCTCATAGGCATCATCAATGATTAATAGTTGACCAATTCCTACATTTGCATCAAACTCCGGGCATGAAAAGCTAATGGAATTGATCTGATGGGCAAACTTTTGGTTAGCCGACTGTAAATCCATAGTGAAGTTTATTTTTTTCCAAGTCAATTAACTTTTATGCTCCAAAATGTGAAAAAATGATGAAATAGTTTCCTTTCAGAGTATTTAAATCATTTAAGGAGAAGGTTACAAGGATCAAATCAAATCAAATCATTTTTATCCTGTCTGCAACCTTCCCTTTCTAAGAAGTTTGTTAAGAAGGTTGTTGGGCAATTTGAGAAAGCTCTGCAGGAAACAGATTATTTGACTGCCCTTTGTATTACCTATCTCTATATCTATCTATCTATCTATCTATCTATCTATCTATCTATCTATCTATCTATCTATTTATTTATTGAATTTCTATACCTCCCTTCTCCCGAAGGGATCAGGGCGGTGAACAGATTAAGATTTCATATACATATAATTTTTTTTTTATAAACAGTAAATAATAAATTGAGTCAACTTCATGTATCTGCTAAGACCTGTCTGTCTGTCTGTCTGTCTATCTATCTATCTATCTATGTATCTATCATCTATCTATTTATCTATCTCTCTATCATTGTCTGTTGTCTGTCTATCTATCTATCTATCTATCTATCTATCTCTATCTATCTATCTATCTATCTATCTATCTATCTATCTATATCTATCTATCTATCTATCTATCTATCTATCTATCTATCTATCATTGTCTGTTTGTCTATCTATCTTCATACCTTCGAGACTGACTTCTGCCACCAACAGCCTCCCACCAGCCAGTTCGCTCCCACAGAGAGGTTCCCCTCAGGGTGTCATCAGCCAAATTATGTCGGCTGGCGACACCCAGGGGGAGGGCCTTCTCTGTGGGAGCCCCTGCCCTGTGGAATGAACTGACCCCGGAAATGTGTAAGATCTCCAACCTCCGTGTATTTCGCTGTGCCCTCAAGACCCTGCTGTTCCACCAAGCCGGGCTATCAATGTAATGATTTTTTAAATTGGGTGTTTTAAATTTTTGGTGTTTTAAATCTGAGCCGAAATATGTAATAATTTTAATTATTTTTAACTGATGTTTGTCTTTGTGTTTTTAATAGGTTGTACACTGCCCTGAGTTCTTCGGGAGAAGGGCGGTATAGAAATAAATTTATCTATCTATCTATCTATATCTATCTATCTATCTATCTATCTATCTATCTATCTATCTATCTATCTATCTCTAATTCATTTACTCTCTCTCTCCCTCCCTCCCTCCCCTGATCGTTGTGTAATGTGATGTTGGCCACTTATAGTAGTATGAATTGATTGGCCATATAAATTAAATCTGGTGCACGAGACATACAGTAGCTATGCAAAGGCCCTCCTGGCCCCAGCTGCCATCTGCTCTCCAAGCATAGCGGGGAGTCCAGGAGGACCCCCCAGGTTGCACAAAACACTGGAAATATCCCTGATCTGCGGGACCAAACAGCCACAGCTACTCAGTTGTGTCAGGATTGAGCCACAATCCGATCTTTCCCATCCACACCCAAATAGCCTTCAGATACTACATCAACAACTTGACAGCTTCATTTGTGCAGCCTGGATAGAGAGGTAAAACTTGGTATCATCAGCATACTGATGCTATCAAATCCTGAACTGGTGGAGACCTCACCCAGCTGTTTATTTAGATAAACAGGATAAGGAAAAGTATCAGACTTTGATATCCCAGTTATCTTTGAAAGATGATTGGCCCATCTAAAGTTAATTAAATCCAATTTTACACAAACATTTCCAAGTGCTTGGTTTGAAGACAGATACTGTATGGATACAAATTTCGGTTTCTTTTCCTAACAATCATTACGACACAATGAAATGTTACAATATTTTCTCCTGAGTGACAGGGCAGTATAAACGATACAAACCAGATTATGGAGATTTAGATTCAGATCTAAAATCATTAGCAAAGTTGCTAGTTTTCAAACAACTATTAAATATCTTCCAGACTGGATTTGCACGTTATATTACAAAATAATACAATATTTTAAATCACGGTTTGCTGACTATTTCACAATTGCCTAGGTTCACACAGTACACTAATTCAAAACTACATTATAGCTTAAGAGGATGTGTGAGCCAAAAATTGTGAATCTAAAATATCTATGCTCTTCTGAAACCTCTGACAGGAGGGAAGTTCAGAAGTAATGTGAGAAAGTATTACTTCACAGAAAAAGTGGTGGAAGCTTGAAACTAACTTCCAGCAAAGGCAGTGGGTCAGTCAGTAAACTCAGTATCTGAGTTTAAATATGCTTGGGATGAACACATGTCTTATCATCTGACAAAAAATAAAAAATAAAATAAAAATCAATAAAATATAAAAATAAGTAAACAAACTAATTAATTAACTAAAGAGAAAAACAAACAAACTCAAGGGGCAGTCTCAATGGGCCACTAGGTCTTTTTCAGCTGTCAATTTTCTATGTTTCTATCTTGGAAGAAGGGTAGGAATATATATATGAAATAAAGCAGGGGTGCTATTCAGCAGGTTCTGACAGGTTCTGGAGAACTGGTAGCAGAAATTTTGAGTAGTTCGGAGAATTGGCAAATACCACCTCTGGCTGGCCCCAGAGTTGGGAGGGAAGGGAGATTTTGCAATATACTTCCCCCAGGAGTGGGGTGAGAATGGAGATTTTGCAGTAGCCTTCCCCTGCCATGCCCCCAAGCCACGCCCCAAACAACACCACACCCACCAAGCCACGCCCACTGAACCGGTAATGTAAAAATTTGAATTCCACCACTGAAATAAAAGAAGCATTACAGTCTTGTGCCCTGAAATTGCTAATATTGTGACAAGACTGTTACTTGTGGCATGCTTTTTTGTTTCAAATTGTGTTCTAATACAATTTTTTAAAAAATGCAGACTATATTGTGAATCATGATTCGGCAGAAGGACCAAATGTGCGGGTCTTTTCTCATGATTTCCTAGCACATATCAAGAAAGGAACATGATTTAATTCATTATGATATGGATAAGTTATGTTATAAATTAACGTATAAATCCAAATTCTCTTTAAAGTGTCAAGCGAACTTTCCCTATGGTTATTTCATTCTAATTATGCACATAAATCTCATCATGACATACAAAAAGCCTTTACTAATGGATTTCATTTCCCTCTTTTTAACATTAGTAATTTACTTGCAATGTTTGGTATAGTTTTAAAATAAAATTAGTATAAAAAGGGGGAAAGAGAAACTAAAACAATAAATCTATTCTCAGTTATTATTATCAGTGCATTCTATTAATGCAGGGGTCCCCGACTTCCAGTCTGTGGACCGGCACCAGTCTATGGCATGCCAGAAACCGGACTGCACCAACCAGCAAAGCCCCATCCATGGGATGCAGGCAGCATGTGAAACTACACACCTCTCCAGTCCACAAAAAAACATCTCTCCACAGAACTGATGCCCAAAAGATTGGAGGCCACTGCTCTAATAAATACTACAGATAGTCCTCACTTAAAGACCGGTCACTTAACGACTTCAAAGTTATGAAAGACCCCTCAAAAGCTGCTTACAATTTGGTTCTAGAGTTCCAATGATTGCCCGCGCGTGCGTGTGTGCAAACACACAGAGAGCCCACGGTCACATGATCATATTTCAGGCATTTTGCAACCGGTTCACTTTAATGACCTGTTGTAGCCTTCTGGAACCACACGACTGCGATTTACAATATTTTTGGGACACTTTCCATCCTTTTCACTTAAGTTTTCAGCAAAAAAAAAACAAACGCCCATAGGAATAATAGATTCACTAAATGACCCCCATTTGTTTAATGGCCGCTTAAAAAAAAGTCATAAACTTGAGTCATTATGACTTCTGATGGAAATTCCATTATGGTCATAAATTGAGAACTAGCTGTATTCTGCCAAGTACTGAGCTGAGAATCTTTCCTCTTCCAGGAATTGATCAGAGTTAATCAGCCCCTGAATAATAAACCATGATGTTCACGGGTGAGCTGTCACTTTCATGGGATATTCCGTTAGCTGATGAATGTAATCAACCTGCGCCAGGAATGATTATTCAATGCCAGTATTTATTGTGCCAGTGATTGATGCTGGAAAGCACTTGCCAACTGACAACTAAAAGTCGGATTTATATTCTACTGGAGTTGCTTTTTCTGGTGCACTCCCACACTAGGCAAAGGCTGCCATCTGCACACTTCAGTTTCTTCAGCACATCAGTCAGAGTTGAGGAGGCATTAGGTTCAACAAGGTGGAACGTAAGCAGTGGCTTCTCTATTGGTTTCAATTAAATTAATGTTTTGGTAGGGAGTTTTAGTTGTTAAAAGTGTCTGCGTAATGTCTTAAATTCTTCCTGAATACTGTACGCAAACTAACACTGTACACTAAACTAACTACTGTACTAAAGCTAATAAGGAATGAAAAGAAAAGAGGGAAAGAAAAAGAAAGAATAAAAAAATAGAAGCTTCAGATTTCCTTTGCAGCAAATATAAGGATAGAATACAGAATAAAAGAATTGGAAGGAACCTTGGAGGTCTTCTCGTCCAACCCTCTGCTCAAGCAGGAGGCTCTACAGAATTTCAGACAAATGGCTGTCCAGTCTCTTCTTGAAAGCCTCCAGTAATGAAGCACCCACAGCTACTAAAGACAAGCAGTTCCTCTGGTTAATTGTTCTTACTGTCAGGAAATTTCTCCTTCGTTCTTTATTTTATTTTTATTTTATTTTATTTCAAATTTATATACCGCGCCTTCTCCCGAGGGACTCAGGGTGGTGTACAGCCAGATAAAAACATACAATACAAACATTAAAAACAATTAAAAGAATATATATTAATTTGGCCCCAGTTTAAAATGACAAACCAATTAAAAATATTTAAAAATATGTTAAGCCAGCCCAGCTTGCTGAAAAAAGAAAGTTTTAAGGGCACGGCGGAAGGCACCGAGGTCTTGGATTCTCCTTATCTCTGGGGGCAGCTGGTTCCATAGGGTAGGTGCCCCCACAGAGAAGGCCCTCCCCCTGGGGGTCACCAGCCTACATTGTTTGGCTGATGGCACCCCGAGGAGGCCCTCTCTGTGGGAGCGTACGGGTCGATGGGAGGTTGTCGGTAGCAGCAGGCGATCTCGAAGATAACTAGGTGCTATGCCATGGAGCGCTTTAAAGGTGGTAACCAACAACTTGAAGCGCACCCGGAAGACCACTGGGAGCCAGTGCAGCTCGCGCAGGAGTGGTGTTATGTGGGAGCGCCATGTAGCTCCCGTAATTACCCGCGCGGCCGCATTCTGGACCAGTTGGAGCCTCCGGGTGTTCTTCAAGGGGAGCCCCATGTAGAGAGCGTTGCAGTAGTCCAGGCGAGAGGTAACGAGGGCATGAGTGACTGTACACATGGAATCCCGATCAAGAAAAGGTCGCAACTGGTGAATCAGGCGAACCTGACAATAGGTCTCCCTGGCTACAGCCATCAGATGTTCCTCTATGGACAGCTGCGTATCCAGGAGGACTCCCAGATTGCGCGCCCTCTCCGAGGGGACAAAAGACTCACCCCCAATAGTCAGTGATGGAGTCAGCTGACTATATCGGGATGCTGGGAACCACAGCCACTCAGTCTTGGAAGGGTTGAGCTTGAGCCTGTTCCTCCCTATCCAGATCCGCACAGCCTCCAGGCACTGAGACATCACTTCAAGGGCATCGTTGGGGTGGCCTGGGGTGGAGATGTACAGCTGTGTCATCAGCGTACTGGTGGTACTTCACCCCAAAGCCACGGATGATCTCACCCAGCGGCTTCACATAAATGTTGAACAAAAGGGGTGAGAGGACCGACCCCTAAGGCACTCCACAAATGAGAGGCCTCGAGGTCGACCTCTGCCCCCCTGCCAACACAAACTGCGACTGGTCAGAGAGAAAGGAGGAGAACCACCGTAACACGGTGCCCCCCATCCCCAACTCTTCCAACTGGTGCAGCATGATACCATGGTCGATGGTATCAAAAGCCACTGAGAGGTCTAAGTTGGATCTCTCCTTGATTTGTTTTATCCATTGCTTCTTGTTCTGCCTTCAGGTGCTTTGGAGAATAGGATGACTCCCTCTTGGTGGCAGCCCTTCAAATATCGGAACACTGCTATCATGTCACCCCAGTCCTTCTTTTCGCTAGATTTGACATGCCCAATTCCTGCGACCATTCTTCATCTTTTAGCCTCCAGTCCCCTAATCATCTTTGCTGCTCTTCTCTCCATTCTTTCCATAGTCTCAACATCTTTTTTATATTGTGGTGACCAAAACATCAAAGTTATCTCTTACTATGATTACAAAAACTCATTCTCTTCTATTATCCAGTTTTTTTTTGTTTCTAATCATAAATCATAAATGCATTTTGTTCTGTTTTATGCAAACAAAAAATCAATAAAGGGTGTCCAGTCAGCCATAAATATAGACACTGTTTTTTCTCGAATGAAAGAAGTTAATTTAGCCACTTCTGCATGTTCCATCATCTTCAGCGACCATTCCTCCATATAGTGAGTACCGTCAAACCATTCCATTTTTGAGCAAAACTGTGTTCACTTGTCATGTATAGACATAATTCCAATTAAATATGATTTGTTGAATAAACCATAGAAAGCCCAGGTGTGCAACTTTTGGATGATTGCAGGCATACTTACTTAATTTTTGGAAAGCTCAAAAAATGTTAAGTCGATTTTAGAGATTATATTAAAATTGAAAAAAAAAATCAAATATTTTAAATGCAAAGCTACATGAAGCCCCAAAGCCTTCAAGATCTTCATCCCTTCTGTCAGTCAACATTTACCCCTGGCTGGTTCACACCTGACAGTAAGAAAAGCCAAGTAAGCTATATTCTGATTCAGGGTAGGAATTAGCAAAATAACACTTCTAAAAGGCACTGACAACACTGTTAACTTCCCTCCCACAAAACGTCTCAAGAAATGTCAACCATTAAAATGTTTTTAAAAGTATTTTAGTGCCTTTATAATTGTGCAAGTTCCTGGAGCCTGTTTGTCATCTGAAAAGGAGACCAACCTTGACTTAGCAGAAAATGTGGTGGTAGGACTATTGAAAAAGTTTTTGTTTGCAAGTTCAGACTAAATTCTTCTCTTATGTTGTTTTATCTGCATGATGTGTATCAATCTCACTATAATTCCAGCAAATCATATAATCCTTCATGTGTCATAGGGGATCTATTTGCAGACAGTATGAATCATACTAGAGGAAGAACAGTCTCTTTTATTGCTCAGCCCTTCTTTCCAAATGGAAATTTCCCTGGTTTTTGTATTAGACAAATTATAACAATAGGTTTGAGACATACAGTCTTGCTTTCTTTTGCAAAAAAAAGTATTTGCAAAATTGGCAAACGCTCAAAATCAATATAGGCAAAATCTACAAAGCTTCTAAGTTTTATAGTATTATAAAAATATAGGCCTTTCTCCAGGGGTGAAATCTACAGTACTTACCTTCCTTACTGGTTCGGAAGTGCACGCGCGCATCACATGCGCACACAGACTCTCTGCACATGTACAAAACCTTCTGTGCATGTGCAGAGGGTAAAAAAACGCATTACTTCCTGGTTAAAACCAGGAAGTAACGACACTCAGGCGGGTGGGCAGAGTCTCACGCTACCATCGCTATCAGTTGGTACATGGCGATGTGGCGCCCCATGTAACACCTCTCCTGCGTGAGCTGCACTGGCTCCCGGTGGTCTTCCGAGTGCGCTTCAAGGTTTTGGTTATCACCTTTAGAGCGCTCCATGGCTTAGGACCTGGTTATCTACGGGACCGCCTGCTGCCACCAATAGTCTTCCACCGACCAGTACGGTCCCATAGAGAGGGTCTCCTCCAGGTGCCGTCGGCCAAACAATGTCGACTGGCAGCCCCCAGGAGGAAACCCTTCTCTGTGGGGGCACCTATTATCTGGAACGAGCTCCCCCCAGAGATACGGAGGATCCCGGATCTGCCTACCTTCCGTCGCGCGCTCAAGACTTTCTCATTTCATCAAGCTGGCCTGACCTAAGTCTTTCCCCTTTTTAAATGGAAATTTTAAATTTGTTTTTAAATTATTGGGGTTTTAAATTTGTTCAGCCAAATTATTTAATTAGTTTTATTTTATTTTAAATTTTGTATTTATATGTTTTATTTTATGGCTGTTTACCGCCCTGAGTCCTTCGGGAGTAGGGCGGTATATAAATTCAATAAAATACAAAAATACAAATACAAAAGTTCTCCAAACCACCTGCCACAATCGCTACCAGATCATCTGATCCGGTCCGAACCGGGAGCATTTCACCCCTGCCTTTCTCTCTGTTCTCTTAAAGTGAGAATTCTGGTACTTCTGGTAGCATCAGATTCGAATGATGTAAACTTCTAAATATTTTATATATTATGGGCTTCAAAATCCAGGGAGTCATGGAATATTTTCTTAAAGAGTTTTGAAATAAGAATGTTTTGTATGTTAACAAGCACTCTACAGTATTAAACAGCATTAATGTATAACAGGATTGCTACCAAGTAATGTAATGCTTTAGGGGTTACAACTTAACAGTACATCTGTTCCTATACTGTCAGGTTATTTTTGTACAGTATGTGATTTTTAGAAAAATTCCTGTCAAAGCAGGAATTGTGGAGTCTCTCTGAGTTTGGTTGTTCAGTTTGAATTGGTTTGCTTGCAGATGCTTCATTTCCCAACTAGGGATCATCATCATTGCTAGGGATTCTGGGCTCTATACATTCCCAGTTTATATATAGAAAACATAAAGCAGACAATCATACCAAAGACCAGAGGAACACAGAATCAGAAATCTATTCAAAACAGAGGACAGAACAGTCCTCAAAAACCTGAAGAAGGACCAAACTATCACTATGTTCCCAGCAAAGGAACCACAGTTATCATAGAACCTAATGCATACAAAAAAGCCAAATTACTGGAGGACAAAGAAACCTACATCCCAGTAAACACCAACCTGATACAAAAACTAGACAAGAACCTTCAACTCCATAATTGTTGTTGTTAGTTGCGAAGTCGTGTCCGACCCATCGCGACCCCATGGACAACGTTCCTCCAGGCCTTCCTGTCCTCTACCATCCTCTGGAGTCCATTTAAACTCATGCCTACTGCTTCAGTGACTCCATCCAGCCACCTCGTTCTCTGCCGTCCCTTTCTTCTTTTGCCCTCCATCTTTCCCAGCATTAGGCTCTTCTCCAGTGAGTCCTTCCTTCTCATTAGGTGGCCAAAGTATCTGAGTCTCATCTTCAGGATGTGGCCTTCTAAGGAGCAGTCAGGGTTGATCTTCTCTAGGACTGACCGGTTTGATCGCCTTGCAGTTCAAGGGACTCGCAGGAGTCTTCTCCAGCACCACAGTTCAAAGGCTTCAATTCTTTGGCACTCAGCCTTCCTTATGGTCCAACTTTCACAGCCATACATTGCAACTGGGAAAATCATAGCCTTGACTATACGCACTTTAACTCCATAACTAACTAAGGTCAAATCACAAAAGAACAACGGCAAGATACGGAGGATCCCGGATCTGCGCACCTTCCGCCACGCTCTTAAGACCTTTCTATTCCATCAGGCTGGCCTGGCCTAATCTTTTTCCCTTTTTTCCCTTTTTAAAATGTAAATTTTAATCTGTTTTAAATCATTGGGGTATTTTAAATCTGTCTTGGGCCAAATTGTTTAATTCGGTTTTACTTTGCTTTTAAATTTTGTATTTATGTGTTTTATCTTGTGGCTGTTCACCGCCCTGAGTCCTTCGGGAGTAGGGCGGTATATAAATCAAATCAAATGAAATGAAATGAAAAAAAAAAGATAAAAAGCAGTGGACCCAAGCCAATCATATCTCTTTCTCCAATTGTATCACTATCAGGGATCCCAATACACAACATATAAAAGAATATATAAAAAAAGCTCGGGCCTCTCACAGAGGGGAGTGAATATTCTATCAATTCCCCATCTGTAGAATCCCTATCTGTAGCAACTGACCTCAGCTCCAGAATTACATTAGAACCCCACTGGTTCCTATCAGGCTTTACCATTTTTTCCTTTGCATGTAATAAATAAGAACTAACATTTTGATTAGAAAATCAACAGTGTGAGATCTCTCTAGCAAACTGAAAGGATCAGAGATTATCTACCCAAGGCAGATGGAGAATCGCATGAGCTAAATCTGCTATCATAATATTATGTTCAATTAAACTTACCAGGTTTGAACCACAAAAATCCAGACAACAACTGGGTTGGTTGCAAAGAGATACAGAAAACATTAACTCTTTGCTGCTACTTAAGTTTATGCTGCTAGTTGTGGTATACTGATGCTCTATTTCCCACTTCTGCAACAAGATGACAGAAATCCAGGCACGGGGAGAGAGATGCACCCAACAGATTTTTACCTTTTGTCAAAATTTCTGTGCGTCTAAAAATAGAATTAGGAGGCAGCTGCCATTCTCTGGTACTGGTAGTCCTCAACTTACAACAGTTCATTTAGAGACTGTTCAAAGTTACAACACCACTGAAAAAAGTGATTTATGACCGTTTTTGTACTTACAACCTTGCCTAATCCCCATGGTCATGTGATCAAAATTCAGATGCTTGGGAACTGACTGATATTTAAGTCATTTGTAGTATCCTGGGGTCATGTGGATCACCTTTTGCACAAAGACAATCACAAAGGTGACAAGCAAAGTCAACGGGGAAGCCAGATTTACTTAACAACCATGTTATTAATTTAACAAGGGCAGTGATTCACTTAATGACAGTGGCAAAAAAGACCGTAAAATGGGGCAAAACTCACTTAGCAACTGTCTCACTTAGCAATAAAATTTTTTGGCTCTATTGTGGTTATAAGTGAAGCACTACCTGTACTGGGGACAAATGCTATTAATGCCCAAATGTAGTGACAAGAATCTAACCCACAATATCCAAGGTAAGGCTATGGCCCAGGCAATTAAATACAGCTTAACTGCTACCTCAAATCCCAGCAGGTAGAATTCATATAAGCAAGAAGATATATTTTTTTTAATCAGGTTTTTCCTGAAGTTGAAATGAGCTGCCTGCAATTGATTCAATGTCTTTCATAAGCAGATAACAGCAAGAAGGAGAATTCCCACCGATCTTAACTTAAAATGCCTTTAGAATTTGATTTTAATAGAAGAGAATATTTAATAGAGGAATATTTGGTATTTGATAGAAGAGAAAATAGCATTGATGATGTTACCTAGTTTGGGTAATGAAAGGTCTGCAAGAGAATTTATTTACATAATATATTTAAGGATATATTTAAACTCTCCTTTTCAGTATAGAAGCCCTTAAAGCAGCAACAATAGGAAAATAATTAACAAAATGTTACTTTCTAACAAGCTTTTTCCCATCAGAAACTTGCTTTAAATTTTAACATATGGAGCGACATTATTTTATTTATTATTTATTTATAAAATTTGTATGCCGCCCTATCTCCAAGGTCTCAGGGTGGCTCACAACGACAATCGACCAAGCGACTATTAAAAACAACAAATATACACAGAAGAATAAAAAGTTTTTAAAAAATTTAAAATATACTACCCCACCAGTCCAGGCTGGGGGACATAAATAGCCAGGTTTTCAATTCACAGCGGAAGGTGCGAAGGTCAGGGGCCAACCGGAGCCCCAAGGGAAGTTGATTCCAGAGGGTGGGGGCGCTTACAGAGAAGGCTCTACCCCTGGGGGTCGCCAGCCAACATTGTCTAGCCGACGGCACCCCGAGTAGGCCATCTCTGTGAGAGCACACTGGGCGATGGGAAGTTGACGCTGGTTGCAGGTGGTCCGACAAATAACCTGGGCCTAAGCCATGAAGGGCTTTATAGGTTAACACCAGCACCTTGAATCTCACCTGGAGGGCAACAGGCAACCAATGCAAGCCGCGCAGGAGTGGTGTAATATGGGAGTATCGGGTCCCTCCCGCAACCACCCGCATAATATACAGTAATTATTTCAGTTTATAGCAGACCTGGGCATTTTACAGCCCCTGGGCCATATCTGGTCCTTTGGCTGTCCCTGCCCAGCCCATGTGGATTGCTTTTATTTTGAAGGTGACTGCTTTTTGTTTCACTTTACATAAGTGCATGCGTGCATGCCTACATACCTTCACAGTCCTATTGGTTCAGCCCTCCACAATAATTCCAGTTTCTAATGTGACCCCTTGGGAAAAGTAACTGCTCACCCCTGGTTTATAGATTAGATTTTGACAAGTAATGAATTAAGCCTTTTATCCTGGAGTATACAAATATAATTCCTCTTCCCCCCTCCCTGGCACTCAGGCAATGCATTCAAAAGTTGCCTTCCAGTGAAATGGGCAAGAAATAAGTTTAATAAACAAATAATATAAATAAATAAACAAATAAATAAATAAAAAATTAAGTGTTTTCTTGCCAAACTTTCCATCCTTTCTGGATTTCTAAGGAGTGGAGGTGGAGAGTAACACTTTGCCAGTCATGACAACATTGTGCAAATGATACAGCTTACGTACTGCATCATTTGTATCATAAAACAACTGGTGCAAATAAGTTGTTTTATTTGCATGATGATCTTGTGATGTATGTAATGTCATTGTGATTTCCACCAGATGCCTCTGCTGTGGCAATCATACTGCTGGCAGGGATCCAATTCTTTCAGTCAGCTGTCATTTATGAGGGAAGAATAGAATTAGAATCACAATAGAACTTTATAAAAAATATATTTCAATTATTTTACAAGTTCCAGAATTGATTGCAAAGGGCTTAGATTGGTAAGGGCATAGAACTTTGTTGCTTTCCCAAACTACAGATGTTCAAATTATGGCCTGCATTTATATTTCTGAATGTCTTTTTACAGTCTTCATTGTATTGCTGAAATTGCAAGTCAAATTACCAAATGGCAGAGATGCAATTTTCGCACAGTTTATAAACACACATTGCTTGATAGGTAGATAAATAGGTAGGTAGGTAGATGATAGATAGATAGATAGATAGATAGATAGATAGATAGATGGATGGATGGATGGATGGATGGATGGGTGGGTGGGTGGGTGGGTAGGTAGGTAGGTAGGTAGGTAGATAGATAGATAGATAGATAGATAGATACCCTGTTTCCCCTAAAATAAGACATCCCCTGATAATAAGTCCAATCGGGATTTTGAGCACATGTGCTAAAATAACCCCACCCCCCCTGAAAATAAGCCCTCCCCAAAAATATTTAACCACATGCATAGCTGGTCCCTGCCATTTCCTCTGGTTAGGGTTAGGGAGACAGAGCTGGAAATCAGGTAAGACGGCAAGAGGAGCCCCATTTTGCTCCATGCGCCCCAAAGTAATAAGACATCCCTGAAAATAAAGCCAACCACTTATTTCAGGGTTCAAAAAAATATAAGACAGGGTCTTATTTTCAGGGAAACATGGATAGATAGATAGATGAGAGAGAGAGAGAGAGAGAATAGATGATAGATAGATAAATAGATAGATAGATAGATAGATAGATAGATAGATAGATAGATAGATAGATGATAGATAGATAGATAGATAAACCAAATACAAAAAGTACAACTATCCCAATGTAGTCATTCATGCTATTCCTACCTATATAGCACATGGCCATTAGAGGAAAAATGTATATATATTTCCTTAAAATTCTTGCACACTGTAAAAATCACCTGGCTCATCCTCATGTCTTGTTAACTATGGCACAAGAATCTGTTACTAACTCTTGTTACAGGAGGACATACTCTGATGACATCACCTTTATCTTATTCCCAGCCTCCCCCAAATCCAACCTTTTACTGTTTTAAAGTAGCCTTCCTTCCTTCCCCTGGCACACTGGCATTGTCAGGGGCTGGAATTTGTCCACCTCCTACCTGCTATAGGTATATGCCGTTCCAATCACTGGCATGGATTGTCAGAGAGACTGGATATTATGGAGATTCTTTTTAGAAATGGGTTTAATACTCTTTGGAAAGAATCCTAGACATGTTCCTAAACATGTGTTCAGTGGTCTTTTGAAAGAGTAATAGAACCATCTTAAAAAAAAAAAAAGACAGGAACTCCAATTAATTTAAATTGGGAAAAGAGCCAAATTCTGCAGCTCTTTGCATCTGATTCTGCCCCAAAGGCCTGCATCCTAAAGTTTTTAATTTATAGTTGTTGATGTTGCTTTGGAGCATTGCATGGCTGTACTCTTCTGTTTTATTATTTGAGGAAATGCCATTCATTTCCTACCAACATTATTTGGGGCACCTTTTAGATTATTTCAAAATGCTACCAGCCACAGCCACTTGCTGTCAATACTTCATCTTGCAGCATTTATCGATAACTCCTTCCTAATTCATCCCACATTGACTGACAAGAGTACAGTACATACATAGTGGAGACAAAGACTAAAGCAAGACAAAGCTTTTTGTCTTGTCTCTTTGCACTTTGGAAAAAGTGCAAAGAAGAGCAACTAAGATGATTAAAGTCCTGGAGACTAAAACATGAAGAATGTTTGCAGGATTTGAGTTTGGCTAGTCTAGAGAAAAGAAGGAGTAGGGGGGATATGATAGCAGTAATCTGGTATTTGAGAGGCTGCCACAAAGAGGACTGGGTCAGTTTATTTTCCAAAGCAAAAGTGGGCAGGACAAGAAACAATGGATGGAAACTAATCAAGGAGAAAAGCAACCTGGAATTGAGGAAAAACTTCCTAACAGTGACAACAATCAACCAGTGGAACAGCTTGCCTTCAGAAGTTATAGGGCAGTGCTGGTGAACCTTTTAGACACCTAGTGCCCAAACTGAAAGGTGCGTGAACATGCACGGACATGCATGAATGTGCAAATGTGCGCATGAACGAGTGTGCATGGACATGGCACAGATGCACGGACATGCATGAATGCGCAGCAGAGACCTGAAGACCAGCTGGCTAGTGGGAGGCGGGGCATCCCAACACCGGCAGCACAGCAAGAGGTAAGATCTTTTTCTTTCGCAAGCTTCTGTTTTGTCGTTTGCAAGGAACAGAAGCTCCCGAAAGAAACACCGCGGAGATCTGACCCGGGGTGACGGCACATGTGTCAGCTGAGAGGGCTCTGCATGCCACCTCTGTGTGCCATAGGTTCGTCATCACGGTTATAGGGGCTTCATCACTGGAGGTTTTTAAGAAGAGGCTGTACAGCTACTTGTCTGAAATGGTATAGGGTGGTGATGGTGAACCTTTTCGGCACCAAGTACCCAAACCAGAATGCACGTGCATGTGCTTACGCCAGAGTGCCGGGAACCCAAAATCCAGCTGGCCGTGTTGTCTGCTTAACAACACGGTTGTTAAGTGAATCTGGCTTCCCCAATTGCCTTTGCTTGTCAGAAGGTTGCAAAAGGGGATCACATGACCCCAGGACACGGCAACCATCACAAATATGAACCAGTTGTCAAGCATCTGAATGTAAATCACGTGATCATGAGGATGCTGCAATGGTCATAAGTATGAAAGGCAGTCATTGAGTGCCGTTGTAACTTCGAACGGTCACTAAATGAACTGTTGTTAAGTCGAGGACTACCTGTATCTATTAAATGATGGAAAGGTGTGCTGGCAAGGATGAAGTCTGTGCAACCTTCCAGTGGTGGGTTGCTCCCGGTTCGGCCCGGTTTGGCCGAGCCGGTAGCGGTGACGCTATTACGTCACCGAACCAGTTCTCTTTCTTCGGGAGCTGGGCCCTCCCGCCCGGCCCCACATTATTCCGACCTTATATTTCTTCTTTTTTCACCCAGCTGAGAAGTGCGGCAGAGCGGATTGCCGCACCTCAGCAGGGCAGATTCGCAACGTGCTTGCGCAAAGCGAGGGAATCGTGCACAAAGTGCACGCATAAAGAGAACCGGTAGTAAAGCCGGTTAGAACCCACCCCTGCAACCTTCCCTCACCTTCTCCGGCAGCTCTGTGAGAGAGCAACAAGACAGAGACTGCCACTCACCTTCATCCTCTTCAGAAAGATATCAGGAGGTTGTGGACGGGCTGCTTTACGATACTCCTGGTTGAAGTCACTCCTGCATCTGCTTCTGTGGTTGCCATAGAAACCACTGGCGTGCTAAAGAAAGATAAGCAAGAGGGAGTCCTAATTAGTAACTGGGCAATATGATCCCACGGATGCTCCAAACTTTCTCGTTTAGCTTGATACTATAAAACCGGGGGAAGTCACGTTTAGTCTTTGACTATGAGAGAAAGAACTTAAAAGGATTTGTTATTCCAAGTGAAGAGCTGCTCCTCAGACAGGGGCAAAGAACCAGGCGAAGAAATATTACAGGTGGTCCTCGACTTACGACTAGTGGCTTAGTGACTGTTTGAAATTCCAGTGAACCCATCTGTGGGATATTTATGATCCAGATTCAAAGTTCCAATGGTCTCTCTGCCCCCTCTCATGGTCACGTGACTGCATTTCAGATTCTTGGCCACCAGGCATATTTATGGCTGTTTGCAGCATCCCACAATCACATGACGTGTTGGTATGCTTAATGACCACAGTGTTCCCTTAATGACCGCTACAAAAACAGTCGTAAAATAGGGTTAATCACATGACTGATACATTTTTGCCACCATCACTTGGTAATGGGCAGTTATGACATGATGGGCAGGCTTCATTATGATCATAACTCAAGGATTACCTGTATTTGAAGAAAGGCAGCTTCCCAAGTCAACCATTAAACCATTAAATTCAACCTGAATTTAATCTCCCTGTTTAGGATTCTCTCATGAATATTAGCTATTCTCCATTGATGGCTGCTTGGTTCACAATAATGTCTTGGTTGAAAGGTTTAACAAAGGTTGGTTATAGCATATGCTACAAAGAGACACGGTGTTGAATCTCTTAATACATTTTAATGCAGATATTTCACGGTGGAGTTAATCTTTGTAATTTCTTTGCTCAAGGGTCCGCACTTTAATTGGAGGTGCCAAATTTGAAAGATTTATTACTAAGAATAACAGGCCGTATCCCTGTATTACAGTACAGGAACCAAGCTTGGCCTGAATACCTCTATATCTATTCTTCCTCTGTTCTAAAAACTTAATACCATATCCCACAACACTGTGGAATCACGCAACTGCAGGCTTTTGAATGTGGCATCTGCAATCTTCTGTTAGCATTACTCTATAAATTGGACAAACTGGCTAATCCTTACGTAAAATAACAGAGACAAAATGCAATATGACAAGATTATATTTGTTGGAAGAAATGTCCATCTGGGTTCAGTTCCAAGTGTGGAGAAAGACACTGGTAACATGGTGGCTGGTTGGAAAGATGGTTTTTAATGGTGGACAGGACCACATGGTTTTGTGGTCCTGGGCAAAAAGGGAAGAGATGCTGAGAGTCCCTGGGTTTTATACCCTCTCTGGCTTTTAACTTCCTGGGGCACAGGAAGAATATCCTGATTGGTTGCTTTCAGAGGTCATGGCTAGTTTTTTAGGGTGTCTGTGTGTTAAGCTTTGTTGAATCTTGCTGGGTGATGATGTAATGAAAGGGCTTTGGGCAATTCCTACTATGGCTCTGCCTGAAGGAGGTAGATCTTTGTTATGTTGAATAGACTGGCCCAGGCCTTAATGGCTCATTGACAAAGGGGGGGAGGGTGAGTTTCTACCTCCCTTTTAGGGGAAATATTATGCCCTTTTAATATTTCCTAAAATATCTCATTTTCCTAGGAGAGAGGTGGGTGCTAACTTCCTACATATTCAAAAATCAGTTCCTAGGAGAGTCCGTCACAGGCCTCAAGCAGGAGATTATTGAGCAAAGAATTTACAAAAACCAATTTCATAATGAGGCCCCTGAGCCAGAACTTTTAATTTTTTAAGTCACACTATAAATATTAATTGATCAAGGCAAGATATTATGCCTAACAACTCTTTTGTGAACAGCCATTGTCTAAACATAATATTCAGGCACTGTACCCTCTTCCATTTGATTCTCCTACTTTCTCTCCACTCTAAATACGTCTGTATTTCTCTGTCTCAGAATAATGCTCTGTGCATCTGACCAAGTGTCTCAAAGGTGCTTTTTCGAAAGGCAACTGGGCTGTTTTTTCCTTCCTGAAGGAAAAAACATTCCAGTTGCCTTTCAAAAAATCACCTTTGAGACAACTATGACCTGAATGAATCTCCACAGACATCTGATCAAATGGATTAAAGTGCATATTAAAAGTGTTAGCTTTTAAACCATTGCAAAACACCCTAAAGATTTTTTTTTAATTGAAAAGAGGGTTACTCTGTTACTCTCTAGATCAGTGATGGCTAACCTTTTTGTCATTGCATGCCAAAAGCAGGGGGAGTGTGGGGGTGGGTCACGTGCGTGTGTGCCCACACCCATAATTCTATGTGTCCCAACCCCCTACACATGCACGCACGACACCCCCCCCATGCTCACCCCACTTTTGGCACGCGAGAGCCTTTCTAGGAGTCTGGGGAGGGTGAAAACGGCCTTCCCCACAACCCCCCGAGGCCCTCCGGAGGCCAGAAACAGCCTGTTTCCTGACTTCCAGTGGGCCTAGAAGGCCTGAAAATCAACTGGCCAGCACCTGCATGCACGCTGGAGCTGAGTTTGTGTGCCCACCAATATGGCTCCGTGTGCCACAGGTGGCACACATGCCATTGGTTCGCCATCACGGGTCTAGACATTGCCAGTTTCCAAACACTAGTGCAAGACTTAGAACCTGCAAATGGACAAGTGTAATAGAAAGTATGACATAAAATATAAGTAGGGTTAAGTGTGCTCTTCACTTAAAAAAATGTCCTGAGCCTATTTTATATTAATTTATGCTGTGATGGTCTATTTTACACTAATTTAAAAATCAAGAGGGAAACAATTTTGCTTAAAGAAGTGCTTGCAGAAACTATTTTGTAGTATTAATTATACAGAATATAACCCTTGCATAATCTGGAAGATAAACTGGCAGATAGTGCATTTTATGATCTTTAAGTGTTTCTTCAGATGTAATTATCTATATCGTAGATAAGTGACATTTATCCACATAGAAGTTTAACTTGCCTCTACTTAAATAATAATAACTCTAATAATTGAAGCTCTTAGCAACACAATTCCCTGAACAAAAGCCGGGACAGCAATTTACTGTCGATCAGAATTAGAAAATAGAAGCTATTTCTGGTAAAGAGGAGAACCGAGATGCTTGTAATTATGGATAATAGGCCAAAAGGGATCTTGGATTATCAGACATGACATTAAATCCCAAAGCAATGTTTAGATTCTTGCCCTTAGATTTTCCAATTTACTGGATTAAAAAAAAATGTTTTTAAAAAGTGAATGCCACAATATGTTGACTTCTACACCTCTTTTGTGCCTGAGATTTTAGAATAGTCACATAGCAAAATCTGGTGGTTCTGTATTTGTGCTTCTGGAAAAGAATGGAATGAAATGGAAGAAGGAGACAAAGATTTAGTTTCTCTGTACCGTTTTCTCCGAGTCTCATTTTTGACATTTATAGACAGGTCTCAGGGCTACCGCTAATACACAGTTCCGTATTTCATCTAATATGGCAGTCTATATCATACAAACTGCCACCCAGAGTATGTTGTGATTAGAACGCATCCTTCAGCTTTTCTTGATTTATTCATTTACCAAAGGAAGGGTTGAAAGAGGATAATTTGAATGTTTCCTTAAGATGTATTTCTAAATCAGGCAGAAGAAAAGACTGTTTATAATATTTATCAAACGTTGTGAAGGACATTTTCAGAAAAAACATTAGGAAAATTCTCTACAGATGAACAGAATTTGGAAATGGGTTGCTTTCATTGAAGGTTTGCTACCAGTAGAACAGATCAAACTATCATAATATGGGTCTTTTATAAGCATGCTGCTTCATGGCAGAATCTGGACCCAATGTAGAATAGCTATGATTTAAGAAGATTTTTCTGGAATTCAGAAATAATAATAATCAAACAACAGCAGCTGCCTATGCCAGGTCCCTGGGAAAGACTTGATAGATGGATAAAAATGTCAAATGCAGTCTGAGCATCTGGCTGAATATGCAATGAGCCATAATAATAATATGTGGCAAAAGAAAGCAAAGATAGTTCCAATAGTTTCAGGTGCCTTGGGTGCAATTCCAAAACATCTGGAGTACCACTTAAACACCATCAGCCTTGAGAAAATCGCCATCAGTCAATTGCAAAAGGCAGCTTTATTTGAAACAGCTACATCCTGTGACGATACATTAAGACCATCAAACAACAACATTTGCCTAAACCAGCTCCTTGGAAAGGATTTAATAGGTGGATAAAAATGCTAAATCCAATCTAAACATCTGACTGACTGCAACTAATTAGTAAACTTGCAAGCTGCTCGACTCTCAACAACACAATGGAGGAAAAGTTAACACTTATTTGAGCACTATTGTATATTTGAGCCTAGATAGTATTATTTAAAATGCTATCAAATTCCAAATCTTAGCATTTTACTTTAGGATTCATTTTCTTTCTAGCAACTAGTCATCTTGTCATATAGTTAAAAATGTACCTTTGGAACACACGTATAATATAATCAATATACTACTAAAACTCTTGCATCTGTAACCCTTAACTGGACAAACGGTGCATCATTATGCAAAACATTTTCAACACAGATAGCTCAAATGGGCTAAGGTACAGAATGGTGGGGCCTATGACTCCTGAGGGAATGAAGTTTGGGAAAGTTGTGGCTGCTTTAGTGCTGTCAGGCTAGTGCTGCTTCAGCAACAGTTAGCTGCAGTCTGGCAGGGCAGAGTGGGAAGGAGGGAGGGAGGAAAGAGGATGGAAGAGAATGAGGGAAGGGGGACAGAGTGATGGAGGGAGGGAAAAAGGAAGGAAGATGGAGGAAAAAGAAATATTTCTAATGCTCACTGGCAGCTTCCCACATGGAAACTCAATGAGGAAGCCAACAAGAAGTAAAAAAATATTCCCATTAAATTTTTGCCCACCCGCAATCATTCTATTTCTCTTGTTTAGATACGGAAATGTCTCTGAAATTATGACCCAACAGGTCACTCACTGGTTGTCCACTTGTTTCTAATGTCACATAGTCTGAAACATTACATCTTTCTTGCTCAAACCATGGTTGGCATTTTTGAAAGGTCACTGGGTTCACATTCTTTCTAATCACTTGAAAATTGCTTGACAATTATTTTAGAAACCTTTGAACTGACAAGTGTCACAATACTAGGTAAGTTTCCTTCAAACCTTAGCAAAATAATACAAATTTAAGGACTACAAAACATTATTTTGAAATAAACAGCAAAAGGGTGATTAGAACTTTGATTTTGGAAAGTTACAAACAGATTAAGAGGTAAGATGGATTTGAAATAAGATTTTGGAATTAGTTATAAGAATCCTTCCCATGGGATTTTTTTTTTCTTTTGAATTCTCTTTAAAAAACAGGATGAGACTTTGAAGGTTGGCTACTAGAGGGAACCAGAGGAACTAAACATTACAATTAAAGGAGAAATTTGACTTACAGGTACTTCTTGTTTAACAACTGGTTGCTTAGCAGCTATTGAAGTTACATGGACTCCCAAATGCCGCCTAGAATCCAGTTCCTGAGTTCTAACTACAGCAACTCTCCCCCCCTTATCACATGGCTGCATTTTGGACACTTGGCAACTAGCTCACTGTTATGACTGGTTGCATGTTCCACAGTAAAGTGACCACAATTTATTAAGTTTTTGGCAAGTTTCAAGTCTTTTATAAGTTTCTGACAAAAAACACACATAGGAATTAATGGATTTGCTTAATGATCACTGTGTTCACTTAACTGCTGCTGTGTTGCTTTAACTAATGCTACATTCACTTAATGACCATTTTATTCACTTAATGACCACCACAAAAAAGTTATAAGGTGGGTCAGGTGCTTTGACTTTCGACCATCATGACTGACAATGGAAATTCCAGGCTCCAATGATCTTAAATCATGGATTCTCTACTAATACAGAATGAACACTGGACACACTAAAGCATATTTTTCAACAATGGACCTGGAAGTTAATTTTAAGGGTGTTTGTCTTTATAGAGTGTGTACAGTCTATAGAGTGTACTCTAAAGACTGTGTTTGAAGACTGTTTAAAAGATATTATGAAAGTTTTATATGACAAGACTGAGGCTGATCTCAAAGTAGATTTAAAAATAAAAGGCTACAAGAATGACATGGGAAAAGTTTGAACATGCAAAAGAAACAAGTTAATGTCTTAATAATTAAAATGGATATACTGTAGAAATAACAAACCAAGAGAGTGACCTGGATAATTTTTCTACATTAAATTTCCAAAATAGTCTTGTTGAATCATTGAAAAATTTTGTGAGAAGGAATATAGAAAAAATTAAAAGAAATCAAGTTATAGGACATTATTTGAAGTGACCAAGATTGTTAAAAGTAAGGAATATAAAGTTAGTTTATCTGACCCAGCTTAAAATAGATATATTTTAATAGATATATGCCATTATGTCTGGTAACCCTTAGTTGACGTTTCCTGATCAGGACTGAATGATGAGGCTTTAAGGATCTGTTTATAGATAAGAGTTGGGATAAGGGAAGAAGAAATCATTTGTTGTATGTTAAAAGAAGGTGATACATTACTAAAATTATTTGTAATTACAAAGAATGGAGAAGTCATTTCTTTATGTATTTCTTTTCTATATTCTTTTTTTAGTATTTTTTATTTTTCTGTCTATTTTTTTCAGCATTTTCTGTTTTTTTTTTTATTCCTTTTTAGTTTGCATTGGTTTTTATTTTGTAATAATTATTTTTAAAATAAAATTACTATTAAAATGAAACATACCCTCCAAAAATTAAAAGTTAAGGGCTAAGTTGCTAGTGTGGTAAAATAATTATGTAAGATCCATATTTGCCTGTTCTGTAATTCATCTTTCATTTCTTCCTTAGGACACACTATAGTGGCAATCTTCCTGCATGGCACTTACTTGGTGTGGTATTCATTTGCTCAAAATCTTAAGAGGGAAAAGAATGGCAACTCTAACGGAAAATAAAGGTTAAGAAATCAGAATCAAGAAAAAAAAAATCTAGTAGCCTTCTAAATGGTCAGATGAGAATTCCTAGCTGTCTGATCAGCCGAAGTGTCTGCCGTTAACAGCCTGGAGAATTGTTATAATTTAAAGAATGGAGGAGTGAGGTTTGGTGGAAGCTTGCAATACGGTAATATACTGTATATCAGTGAAGACAAGTAGACCATGTACAGTTATGGGGGAGGGCAATTGTCATTTTTATCATTGGCCTAAGTCGGCTCCCTGTTTTCTGCCTGAGATGAACGTGCTGTGGTTGCCAGGCAACAACAGGGCTTATTCCCGAATCATTTTCTTTTGAGGAAAGCAAAGAGGGGGCCAGCAGTTAGACTATGGGGAGAGAAGCAACAGCAGCAATAGGGGAAAAAGAGATGTGAATTCATAGGATCCTAGCTCCAGATTGACCTAATACAGAGATGATTGTAAGGATTTGTATCAAACAAACCCTCATCATTTCTCTCCTCTTCAGCAGTGAAACAGCAGCCTAAAATCATCTCTTACCATTCCACAATATAAACAAGGCTACCATTTAATTATCAGGGGGGAGAAGTGAAAGTGGGTCGCCTAGCTGACTCCATCTCTGCCATTTGGAACTGGGTTGATTTGTTGCAAGACCAAATTAACCTCAACAGCCGAGTCGTGTCATCCCTTAGGCACTTTCGTGCCCTGGTTCAGTGACACTAATGTGCAAAGCTTTATCCCTGATACAGCAGGCCAAGATTCAATTCTCAACTGAAGAAACAATAACAAGTATGAAATATTCTCTTTAGCAACTTTTCCCCCCTAAGGTTTCTTGAGGGGGTGGGGACCATCGATCATCATGGCAGGCAGGGCAAAGTTTGTAATTTTAAGAATGTTTTTTTTTTAAAAAAAATATACCAAATCGATGAATCAAGTCCCTCTGGAGCTTTATACATTTACTGAGCTACCTTCTCTATGGGGCAGAAAAAGAAAGCATCATCCATTGGCTGTTGAATTTTGGACCCTGCAATTCTCTTAAGGATTGGAAATGGAGGCTGGTCAGATCCAGTCATAGCCTTTAACTCTAAGGCAAAGAGTTTCCAGACCAAAGGGAGATATTTGCAGATGCTTCTTTGCTCTTTGAAATAGAATAGGGATAGGGATAGGGATAGGGATAGGGATAGGGATAGGGATAGGGATAGGGATAGGGATAGGGATAGGGATAGGGATAGGGATAGGATAGGATAGGATAGGATAGGATAGGATAGGATAGGATAGAATAGAATAGAATAGAATAGAATAGAATAGAATAGAATAGAATAGAATAGAATAGAATAGGTTTATTGCCCAAGTGTGATTGGACACACAAGGAATTTGTCTTTGGTGTATATGACTTCGGTGTACATAAGGAGAATAAAATATATTCATCAAGAATAAAAAGATACCAGCCAGACTCTTGGTGGCACAGTACTGGAAGAAGGAAGATTTGGCTACTATCGAAGAATGGACACTAAAAGTAGCGAATTTAGCAGAGATGGCCAAAATTTCAGCGTATTTGAAGGACCATACAAATTAAAGATATATATCGGAATGGAGAAGATGGATTGACTATATTCAAAACAAATATCGGACTAAAAAGTTACAAATAGCTTATGAATGAAACCTATATTTCCTTTTTGAATATGTTTAGTTAGTTGAAGGGGGAAAGAGCAAGGGGGAGTTTGGAGACTACAGAAAGTTAGATTATTTTAGTTTATGTTTGTTATGCTATACCCTGTTTTTGCTCTGGGAAGTCTGGGGTGGGTGGGTGGGGGAGGGGGGTTGGAGGGAGAGGGGGGATGGAGAGGTGGGAGGGGGGGAAATTGTTGTAATGATTGTTAAAACTTTTTAAATTAAAAAAATAAAATAAAAAGATACAACACTTAGTGATAGTCAAGGTTACTAATAAGTTATCAAATCGTACTAGGAAACTAATAATCTATCAAATCCTACTAGGAAACAAATAAAAACAATATAACTGAAAGATACAAGCAACATGGTTATAGTAATAAGTGGGAAGAGATCAGTGGTGGGTTTCAATTTTTTTTACTACCGGTTCTGTGGGTGTGGCTTGGTGGGCGTGTCATGGCTTGGTGGGCGTGGCAGGGGAAGGATACTGTAAAATCAAATCACCATTCCCTCCCCAATCCAGGGGAAGGTTACTACAAAATCCCCATTTCCTCCTGATCAGCTGGGACTTGGGAGGCAGAGAATAGATGGGGGCGGACCCAGTCAGAATGTTTACCACTGGTTCTCCGAACTGCTCAAAATTTCTGCTATCGGTTCTTCAGAACTGGTCAGAACTTGCTGAAACCCACCTCTGGAAGAGATAGATACTAGTAAGGAAGAGAAGAATAATAGTAATACAGTCTTAGTAAATTATTTGACAGTTTTGTGGGAATTAGTTGTTAAGCAGAGTGATGGCATTCGGGAAAAAACACAAACCACACATATCATAACAGTTGCGCTTACCCATGTCCCTACAATAGGACTTGGCATCCCCTCACAGTTTGAGGGGAGCCTCCTAAAAGCAGCCAGTCCCTTCTGCTTTTACAGTAGTCACCTGAAGCTGGCTGTGATGGGGACTAGAACCCTCCATGTTTATGTAGTTGCTAAGCAACCATTCTGTGAGGAAAGCAGTTCCAACAAGGCCAAGACATTTAGTGGTGCCTGGGAGTCCTTTCATCCTGGAAGAACCTTATTACAGAATGCAAACACTTATTGGCTAGTTCCTTGCCATAGGTGTGTGTGTGTGTTTGCACACAGGTGTGTGAGTGTGGTGGTAGAATCACATGTGGGGTCTATAGTTTAGTTATAGTGATATTTTCTCAGAAATAATAGAGAAATCTGAAAAGGGGACAAATTTGAAAACGTTTCATAAGGACAAATTTCAATTGTTTATATTTATAATTTTCGTTGCATTGGAAAATTCAAGACCAAAACCAAGAAAAAACTTTACACAAATACATATTCTAATAAATATATCTAAAATCAAACAGTAAGTGTAAAAGTTCTTTTTTTAAAATCCATTTCCATATTTTTCCCAAGAATGTGAAAGATTGGGCATTTGTATAGTAAGCATTGAAGGATCAGAATAAAAGTTAAACAAGGTTTTGAAAAATTAATAAAACTAAAAAGCAGTTTTCTTACCATAAAGGGCTGTCTTTTATTAAAAAAAGGACATGGGGTCACTATATCTGTAATGCAAAAGAAATTTTAAAAAAATTGGCTTTGAGTTGGAAGAATACAAAATAGTCTAGGAAAATCAGAAATGTTTATGAACAAGTTGCCAATCCCAGTTTACTAGAATAAAGTAGTCTAACAGTAGTTTAACTGTTTCTTAAAGTGTGGTCTGAAAGACCCTCTCAGGGGTTGCCAAAATTTGCCAGATAGTGAAAATATTTGCAAAAATATAAAACAATGTCACTCTTCTTATTTTTAAAAAAGGATTCTTAATGAAAATATTATGTTAATACCTATTATTTACATGTTTCAATAAATAAGTATGCAGAAGCAGATGCATATTTTAATCTTTAATACAGTACATTTCAATAAATATAACTCATACAACAAAAACTTTTTGGGGATCCTCTGTAATTTTTAAAAGTAGGAAGTAGTTCAGTCCTAAGAACTAAGAAATACTGGACCAATCTAATCCTACAGATTTAAGAGGTTTCATTTAATAAAAATTTTATTCCATAAGTTTTATTTATGATGACATTAAGTCTTTATCAATGACTGAATCTACCTTCTGTAGATCAAATTATTTTTTTTTAAAAAAAGAGCAACCAGGACCATTTCTACAGTAAAATTTGCTTTTGACAAACAATATGGAGAGCTAAGATTTAACAGATGATACTTCCTGTGTTTTTGGAATATTAAAATGGAGCAGGATGCATTTGTTCTTAAATTGTTATAGTTATTAAGGGTAGCAAGTTGGACATTCTAAATTAGATCTAAATGTGCTTGTCAAATCTTTCTGGCTATGCCTTGATATTGATGTTTCTTCTTGCTTAAAATTACAATCTCACTTTGAAAGATGAACACATTCACAGGCATATATAGAAATGGCTACTTATTACTTACATGTTCATAAATTTAGATTTGTGCTTTGATCTATTACTGAGATGTGAAGTTCAGTAGCATTATGCATAGTAAAATGTTGTTCTGAAATCTCAAGGGCTGACAAAGTCACAATCTTGC
This sequence comes from Arizona elegans, assembly GCA_022577455.1. Classification (NCBI taxonomy): domain Eukaryota; kingdom Metazoa; phylum Chordata; class Lepidosauria; order Squamata; family Colubridae; genus Arizona; species Arizona elegans. The sequence goes on from JAKOOJ010000003.1 coordinate 143,851,919, forward strand.
TAAAGGACAAAATTGAAGAATGTTAAACAAGTTTAGGAAACCATATTCAGGACAGGACAGGACAGGACAGGACAGGACAGGACAGGACAGGACAGGACAAGACAAGACAAGACAAGACAAGACAAGACAAGACAAGACAAGACAAGACAAGACAAGACAAGACAAGACAAGACAAGACAAGACAAGACAAGACAAGACAAGACCGGACAAGGACAAGACCAAGACCAAGACCAAGACCAAGACCAAGACCAAGACCAAGACCAAGACCAAGACCAAGACAAGACAAGACAAGACAAGACAAGACACCTTGCAAAACTTGGAAGAGACCTTGGAGGTCTTCTAGTCCAATCCCCTGCTCAGACAGGAAACCCTTTATCATTTTAGACAAATGGTTGTCCAATCTCTTCTTAAAAACTTCTAGTGTTGGAGCATTCACAACTTCTGGAGGCAGGTTGTTCCACTGCTTAATTGTTCTAATTGCCAAGAAATTTCTTCTTAGTTCTAGGTTGCTTCTCTCCTTGATTAGTTTCCTTCCATTGTTTCGTGTCTTGCTCTCAGGTACTTTGGAAAATAGCTTGACTCCCTCTTCTTTGTGGCAACCTCTGAGATATTGGAACACTTCTTGCTAGAAGAATCATGCTGAGTGAGCCATGCAAGTCTTTTGAGATGGACTGGCTCTGTGATATTTATCATAGTTTTATATGCATTAATTTAACTAAAATAAATTGATTTTACATCTTTATAACTTCCTGCAGCACCTTAGTTTTTGAAATACATCTTCTATCCCACAGCTATGCTCATTATGGTGATCCCCGAGGGGAATCAATTCAGAGGGAAATAGTCTCTAATGAAATTTTTATACCTTCAAGAACTTCACAGCCAATGTCTGACAATAGCCCTAAGCTCTGAATTTTGGAGGAGAAAGAAAGGAGACTGTGATGATGCATTAACAATAATAAATGTCAATAGAGACTTTTTTCTTCTTCAATATTTTTAATGTTGATATATAATTCCTTTAAAGCAAACTTTTACAGCATCCTACAGAAACAACTTACAATCTTAAGAAAGTTGATCTCCACAACATCATCTGAAGCTGGATATTTTCTGCATAATAGAAGAAAATGACAAGACAGACCAATGCCAAATTGAATTGAAACTGTAAAGCACAAAGCACTTTGTAGGATTTTTGTGGAGATTATGACAAAAAGAAAATTTCCATAGAAATAGACACGCTAGAAAAACAAAAGCATTTATGCAGTGTAGGTGAGATGCACACATAGCAGATTATGATTCATTAAATAAATTACAATGCCTAATTTACATATAATGTTATACCACAGTGTCTGAGTTTACATGTACAATTTTGTATATAAAGCCACTGCTACATTATAGCTTTATGCATTGCATAAATGTAGTCATAAACTATGTAGTTACACACTACAAAGTAGTATGATTCAGACATCTTGTGCAGATTTTAAATATTGAGAATCTAAATCTTATCTGGGACAAGTTTGATCCTGTGACCCCAGATGACGTGGAGAGGATTCTGGGTAGACTGAATGCGACCACATGTTTGTTGGACCCATGTCCCTCCTGGTTAGTACTGGCTTCCCGGGAGGTGACGCAAGGCTGGCTCCAGGGGATTATAAATGCTTCATTGGGTGAGGGTGCCTTCCCCGCCGCCTTGAAGGAGGCGGTGGTGAGGCCTCTCCTCAAGAAGCTTTCCCTGGACCCGGCAGTATTGGCTAATTATCGTATTGGCTTCGCTTCGTTGCAAAGGTTGTTGAGAGTGTGGTTGCACGACAGCTTCCCCAGTACCTGGATGAAATGTCGTATCTAGATCCGTTCCAGTCGGGTTTCAGGCCTGGGTACAGCACGGAAAAGGCATTGGTCGCGTTGGTTGATGATCTCTGGAGGGCTCGGGACAGGGGTTGCTCCTCTGTCTTGGTCCTGTTAGATCTCTCAGCGGCTTTTGATACCATCGACCATGGTATCATGCTGCACCGGTTGGAAGAGTTGGGGGTGGGAGGCACCGTATTACGGTGGTTCTCCTCCTTTCTCTCCGACCGGTCGCAGTCTGTGTTGACAGGAGGTCAGAGATCGACCCCGAGGCCCCTCATATGTGGGGTGCCGCAGGGATCGGTCCTCTTGCCCCTTTTGTTCAACATTTATGTAAAGCCGCTGGGTGAGATCATCCATGGTTTCGGGGTGAAGTACCATCAGTACGCTGACGACACCCAGCTGTACATCTCCACCCCGGACCACCCCAACGATGCCCTTGAAGTGATATCCCGGTGCCTGGAGGCCGTACAGATCTGGATGGGGAGGAACAGGCTCAGGCTCAACCCATCCAAGACTGAGTGGCTGTGGTTTCCGACGTCCCAATATAGTCAGCTGGTGCCATCGCTGACTATTGGGGGCGAATCATTGGCCCACACGGAAAGGGCTCGCAACTTGGGCGTCCTCCTGGATTCACGGCTGTCTCTAGAAGAGCACTTGACGGCCGTGACCGGGAGGATTTTTCATCAGGTTCGCCTGATCCACCAGTTGCGTCCCTTTCTAGATCGGGACTCCCTACACACGGTCACTCATGCCCTCGTCACCTCTCGTCTGGACTATTGTAACGCTCTCTACATGGGGCTCCCCTTGAGGTGCACTTGGAGACTCCAACTGGCGCAGAGTGCGGCCGCGCGGGTGGTTATGGGAGCAACGTGGAGCTCCCATGTAACACCTCTCCTGCGTGAGCTGCACTGGCTCCCGGTGGTCTTCCGAGTGCGCTTCAAGGTTCTGGTTACCACCTTTAAAGCGCTCCATGGCTTATGGTTATCTACGGGACCGCCTGCTACCACCAATACCCTCCCACCGGCCAGTATGCTCCCATAGAGAGGGGCTCCTCCAGGTGCCGTCGGCCAAACAATGTCGACTGGCGGCCCCTAGGGGGAGAGCCTTCTCTGTGGGGGCACTTACGATCTGGAACGAGCTCCCCCCGGAGATACGGAGGATCCCGGATCTGCGCACCTTCCGTTGCGCACTTAAAACGTTTTTATTTCATCAAGGTGGCCTGGCCTAAATCTTCTCCCTTTTAAAATGTTTAAATTTAAATTTTAAATACTAATTTTAATTTGTTTAATATGGGATATTTTAAAATTTAGCCAAATTGTTTAATCTGTTTTAATCTATTTTAAATTTTGTATTTCTGTGTTTTATTTTTTGGCTGTTCACCGCCCTGAGTCCTTCGGGAGAAGGGCGGTATAGAAATTTTATAAAATAAAATAAATAAATAAAATAAAATCTTATAAAATGTATTCATTTCTGGCTTTCTTGGTTGCAAATAAAAAAATAATTATGTGCAAGCCAAAACCCCCAAAACATTTTTTTTGCAGCATTGTTATTATTAGTCTGGGGCAAGAAGATTCAACTCTACCAAGTGTCTTACTTACATAGCTTGTGTATGAATATTTTAGGGTTCATACATTTTAATATACAAACCATAATGGTTGACTTCTTTATTGGAATAAACCATAATAAGGTTCATTTGATTTTGGTCTATGAAGTATGTGAATCTTATCTGTAACTTTTTTTACTATGTAAACCATTTCTTGTTAGTTTGATGTAGTGCTTAATGCACCAGGCTACAGCCTGGGAGACCATGAGTTCTAGTCCCACTTTAGGCACAAAGCCAGCTGGGTGATCTTGGGCTAGTCACTTTCTCTGAGCCCCAGGAAGGAGGCAATGGCAAACAACTTCTGAAACACCTTGCCAAGAAAATTTCAAGGACTTGTCCAAGCAGTCTCTAGAAATGAGATACAATTAAACAGAAGGGAAAAAAATACAATTTCCTTGTTTGAACTGAATTTTCTTTCACTTTTAGGAATATATTTTCTAATATTTGGGAGGAGAGATTGAAATAATTATTAGGTTTTTCTAATATCAATTGCCACAAAACTAAATTCAGCAAGTCATATTATTTGTGAATTAGATTTATATAAGAATGAAAGTTCTGATTTTTTGTTCTTAAATATTTCAATACATAGGTTTTTACATTTAAGACATAGAAATGAACTTCTAGGTGCAGACTGATTAATCTCTGAAGCAAAATCAGGAAAGGTAACATTAGGTCTCACATTAATTAATATCTCCTCTTCTGAACTATACTTTTAGTTTCTTTTTAACTATCATATACAGGGCATCAATACAAAACAACCCTCATATCATATTTTCACATGTGAATAATATATTAATTTATATTTAGATTACTTAAAATGGAATACTGTATAAAGCTTTTTGTATGGAGAAGGTGTAGTACACTAAAATGGAACAGTCAGTTTTCTTTTGTGCCTAATTAATATACGAAATATATTTTTTGTGTAATACGTAAACATTATTAAACTACTACAGTATAAAGGGAATACATGCTGTTCAGGTTATGCTATATATAGTATTCATGAAATTATATGCAAAAAGTATAGTGTTGAGTAATGTTACGTTACAAAGTTTTAAAGAAGACAATGTATAAAATTTATAATTGTGAAGAAAAAAAGGAAATATTACTCCCTCTATCTGCTTTTTCAGTTCTTTAACAGGATATTGAAACAATTAATAGTTAATAAATCATTACATCTGTATAACCAAGGCTGAAATCTTCCCTCATGGATTATTTACCTATCTCTTATGATGGGAAAAATTCACTACCCATAATTGCTCCATAAGTAAAATCCCCATGGTATTTATACATTATAAATACTAACATTTCTGATAGGAGATAAATACAAAATATCATAGTATCATATGATAAAGAAAATAGCCAATATGTTATGAACTACAGATGGCAAGTGATTGTAATCAAACATCCTAAGATTGCAGTTCTAAACATACCAATAAGCCATTTTATCATAATTATGGAAATTGAATTGCTATTATGTTTGAATCAAGCTGTAAAGCAGCACACATTTATAAAATTTAAACACTGCATATCATAACTTTTAATTGACTTTGAAATTTCTCTTTTTTTTTCACTAAGTGAAAAGAAATTATACAAGGAGAACTAAGGACTCCCTATACTACAGTATGCATCTGAATGGCTGGATATTGTTTGGGAGAAGTCCACAGGGGAATTTCAATGAGAATGAATGACTTTAACCTTCTCTGATATATTACGGGAAAAGATTGTTTCCTCTATTTCAGGCTTAAAGTTGCCAAGGTTAGAGACCTCTGCTCTATTTTATAACTTTTATATAGAAATTGGGTTTGTAATATCTGCTTTAATGAATGTTACAATACTGTACATCAATATAGGACCTATTTTCCTTTTTTAAGCCTTTAAACTCTTGAATGAAATGGGATTTTTTTTGTCTTGATTTTGTTCTCTGTGGAATGAATTGAGGTTATTAAATAGCAAGTATAAAGTTCTTCAATAGAAAGTCTTCAGGATCAAAATCCATCTCAAAGCTTCTGCCCTTTTGAAGTATCAGGGGCTGTCTGCTGCCTAAATTAAATGTCTTTGTTCTGCCATTGTTAAAAGATCTGCTGCAAAGCACTTTATACAGCATTATGTAAAAAGTATGAGGGCTAGGATTAATGTCATGACTCATTAGGAACCCAGTCAAGCAATCCTATCCCCAATTTATTCCACCAAACAGAAAATCCCTACACTTTAATGAAGGTTAATAAAGGATTTATTAACACAGAGATCTTGTTTTCAACCAATCCCCAAAACGTAGGATGGTTTGTCAATACTGGCTTAGAATTTAGAATAACAGAACTGGAAGGGACCTTAGAGGTCTTCTAACCCAACCCCAAGCTCAAGCAGGAGACCCAATACCAGGAGTGTCAAACTCAAGGCCTGGGGGCTGGATGTGGCCCGCAGGGCCGCCCTGGAAACAGCAAAGTGGTGCCTCTCCCAGCGAAAATGGAGCTAGGGAGGACCACGTGTGGCCCTCCTGAGCGTCGTTTTCGCTGGCAGAGAGTTGCAGGAGGCCATCGCAGGTGAAAACGGAGCTCGGGAATCAGTTTTTGCTGGCAGAGTGCTTGGGCCACCACAAGCGCTCTTAATACAAGTGATGTCAAGCTGGCCATGCCCCCTGGCCACGCCCCCTGCCCCCCCGAGATCAAACAATCCTGATATGGCCATCAATGAATTCGAGTTTGATAGCCCTGCCCTATATCATTCTGAGCAAATGGCTGCCCAATCTTGACTTGAAAACTCCCAGTGATGGAGCACCCACAACTCCTGGAGGCAAGCTGTTCCACTGATTAATTGTTGGTAAAACTAATTAACCAGTGATGCCTACACTTACAGCAGATTTTTTCCTGATTCTTATACCAAATAGTATATTGTGAATGAAAGAAAAACCATAGAGTGAAGTTTGAATGGAGCTAGAAATGAAGATTTTATGCTCCATTAAAGAGTCCTCCCCCATGCCCCCCCCTTCTACTTTTAAAATGCGGCATACATTAAAAACTGTTGCTGAAGTGAATAGAAAATGCCAAATGGCATTCTGACTACCACTCTTTTCAGACAAATTGGATATAACTTTGTAGCCTATCACAATTCCAGCATATATAAAACCCAAGCAGGGACCACATTCAGCATATCTCTGCCAAGATAAAGGATGATTCTTGCAGGATGTCTAATGAAGGAAAGTGCAATGATTTATTTATATAAGCAGCTGATGCATTTTGAGTGCAACAGAGCAAGCGTCTCTTCTTATCTCCTAATAGACTTTGTCCTTTTTGTGAGTCCTGCCCAATACAATTCAATTCAACTGAATCCAATCCAATCCAATTTGATGTTATGATCTCCCAATCCATCAGACAGCTTACAAAATAAAAGAAACTAGGTTTTAAAAACAGTTTAAAAAACACAAAACAGGCAACCAGAATAAAACAATCAGAACAAATAAGCAGTACAATTATGACAGGGACCTCACAAATATATTTATTTGATAATATATTTGTTTGGTAATATATATTACCAAAAACAATAGTCCCAGGCTTGGGACGCTGTCAAATGCCTTTTGAGTTCCCAGGAAAGTGGGATACTGTTTTGGAAAGCAGAGGCAGCGAGACAAAAGACACACTTCCTTGGTCCCACAAGATGACAACATATAACTGAAGAGATACAGAATGAACTCACTCTGTCGGAACATATTGGGCAGGCAGAATAATGGCTTCCTAAGTGACAGCTTGTGGAATGGACACGATGCCAGGAAGGCACTTTGCACAAATGCCCAATAGCATGGGACAAATAAAATATAAATGAATGATATTTGGCATATGTGAGATAAAGATTGAGGAGCCCGGGCTGATTATGCTACTGAAGCTCATGGGGTACCTTTGGGCTACTAACTCTCTCTCAATCCAACCTCCCTCACAAGGTTGTGTTGCAGAAAAAATGGGAGAGTATTATGTGCACTGCCTGGAACTGCTGAAGGTATGGTGCTATTTCAGAAAAAAAATAATCACATTTGATTTCCAGTGCTTTTTTTTTTTAAAGTTAAGCAGTATGTTGCCTTTAAAACAAATGCTGGAAATATATTATATACATCTCATCGAAGTATACAAGCATTGAAGCGAATTAAAAATTCACCTCATGGATGGAATAGTTGTCTTTATAGTCTTATTCCAATGTCCTACAAATGTATATGATTGCTAGGCCACCATTCCTGGCTTGATATTTGATGATGTGTTGGCTGAAGGAGATAGGAGTTGCAGTCCAACTCTGGGCAATCTGATTGTGGAATTTGCTATATTTTATATTAGTACTATCAGTATCAATTTTATACCATTCTTTGTCAAGTTAATACAAATAGCAGGTGGGCTTTAATGAGTTTTTATTATATAGTGTATGGGGCTTATTGTTTTATATTTATATTCTATACAGTGTTTTTATTGTTTGTAAGCCACCTAGAGTTGCTCTGAGCAAGTGGGCGGCTATATAAATTTTCTAAATAAATAAATAGTGGATTTTTTTTAAAAAAAATGTAATCTTCCTCCTGCAGTCACCTATGTTTGAATTGGGCCACTATAATAATTTGTTTAATAAATAATAACAAATCACCTTTTCCCTTTTACCCTACACTTTTTCCTCTTCCCTATCTCATCTCCTACTTTCCTATTGTTTTCTTTTTATTTTGCATTACTGTATTTTATATTTTGATCAACTAATAAAAAAAAATTGGAAAGAGAAAAAAAGCTTCTGAGACAGGAGAAATATGGGGGTGGGGTGGTAAATGCCAGCTCATCCCTGAACCCCCTTCTCACCTTTGAAAAAGATAATAATAAAAAGTCTGCCATTTCCCGGGTGGAAGAAAGTATTAATTCCTATTTCACCCACGAGATTTTTTTTCTTCCAAGAAAGAAAGAAAGAAAGAGGGAGGGAGGGAGAAGGAAGGAAAAGAAAGAGAGAGAGAGAAAAAAAGAAAGAGAAAGAAAGAAAGGGAGGGAGGGAAGGAAGGGAGAGGGAAGGAGAGGGAGAGAGAGAGAGAAAAGGAAGGAAGGAAGGAAGAAGGGAGGGAGGGAGAAGAAAGAAAGAAAGAAAGAAAGAAAGAAAGAAAGAAAGAAAGAAAGAAAGAAAGAAAGAAAGAAAGAAAGAAAGAAAGAAAGAAAGAAAGAAAGAAAGAAAGAAAGAAAGAAAGAAAGAAAGAAAGAAAGACTCTGATTCCTGGAAGGGGTAGGTTTGGCTCGTGGGATTCCTGCAAAGCGCCACATTAAAGTTCGCGGCGCGCGCGGCTCCCGTGGATGATTTTGCGAAGGGAAAAGCGGCGAGCACGCGAATTCCCGCGCCTGGCCGGGGGACACGTGATGATTGCCTTCAGACGGCCTTTGTGCCCGTATTATCTCTACTGTGTTGCGTTAAATTCTCTTTTGCCCGAGAAACAGAGCTGAATTGCCAGACTCCTACGATAGAACCAGTAAGAGTCATGGTAAATTGTGGTAAGGAAGATTAGGAAGCCATTTCCTCAGTGGTTGAAAAACTAACTTCTCATGTGTTCCTCGCTTGTCTCCCTTCTCCTCCAGGTCCTGTATAGAGAAAAATACGTACGGGACTGTACACGTTTATGAAACAGAGTGTGTCATAAGCTGGTTTGCTGCATCGTTATTATTATTATTTTTATTAATAGGAGTATCCTTTTGAAAACGGTTTTTTTAAAATTATTGCTTCTGTGCTTCGTTTAATTCAGAGTAAGATACGATGACTGGTTGGCCAGGAGTTGGACTAGAAGACCTCCCAAGGTCCCTCCCAACTCTGTTATTCTATTTCTATTCCCACATTTTCTGTTAGACTTCTGTGCTTTTAACAGATGGCATTGCCTAGATACAAGTGGGCAGTGCATTATTAGACAGTAAAGTTGTGGGCATTATATCGATTTTGATTTAAAAGTGAAAAGGATATTTGAGGTTTGGGATTTATTCTAACCACTCTGAATTAAGATCCTGGGTGTGACACAAACATAGCCTGAAATTTCTCTGCTTTATGCATTTTTTTAAAGTTCCAGAAATAACTCAGTTACTGAATATGTGATTGACTTTTCACACATTTAAAATGCTCTATAAAGCTTCTAAAAGTTATTTTAATCCATCCTTTTATTATCAATCTCAAGATAATAGATTTCAGAAAGCACCTGTGACAACATATAGTTCACCGTGGAATTGAGAGTATCTGGAAACCTGTCCATAGTGCCTTTCTGCTCAATATTTTTATGCAGTCTATGTGTCATTTGTCATTTATTCTAGGGACAGGCAGACTTTAGTGCTTTATAGGATTTATCTTCCTCTCTTTTATTTTTTGCCACACTGCCAAGACCCAGTAATTAAAACCAAACGCATGAATTAGAGTGTGAATTGAGAATATGAATTAAAAATAAGAGTATGAATAGAAGAATTATGAGTCTAGCTAGGAATTTTTGAAGGTGTATTTGCACTATTGTACGTGGAAGTTGCAATCACTGCATGCAATTTTCCACTCCAAAAATAATAAATCTGCTTAATGTCGTAACTATAATTTGTTATACATTCACTATGAGAAATCTTGATAGCTTTCCATGTAGCATCCTTTTTTTCTTTAGTGCATTTTTTTGGCTACTTTTCACTTCCAGCTGAACTTGCTAATGGAGTGATAGGAAGCTAAATGCGTCAATTCTTGTGCTGATTTTCAGTGCTGAGTGCCATTACGAGAATCCTTGCATTATTTTTATTTTTAAGAGGCAACATGACAGACTGTCGCTGTTACAAATACTCTAAAAGAGCTGGATTTGACAAGAAAGTGTAGATATTGTTCTAAGCATTCAAGATAAAAAAAAACAACCCAGCATTTAGGGATGCTGTTACTAAGTGCATGCTATTGCAATCTGTAGCAAATTTTTTTCCTGAACTTCTGTGAATCAGAAATGCTATCCTGCATGTAATCTCCTTTGGGCAAGTGATCATCCCTCAGCATCATCTCCCTTGTATCATTTTGATGTTAAATATAATTGACTTTCTACTGACGCTCAGGTACAAATATAAATAATAACTTGTATGATAATGCCAGGCAGCATCTTACATAAAGTACTAGCAACTATCACTGTTAAAGAGAATTTAATGAGTTTCAATCTCCCGGCCCAGATTAACTACATTCTGTGATACAGTACAAACTTAATAATAGTCTTGCTAAAACTTTGTTTTTTTTTCCTTTCAAGAATTTTTTGAGAAGTGGAAGAAGTAAAATATTCTCTCTCTATTTAAAAAAGGGAGAAAGGGACAATCTGGGGATTTGCAGACTAATCAGTCTGACATGCCTGAAAAAATTATAGTACAGACTCAGAGATCTATACGCACCTTGAAAACAGTGCAGTAATTGTCCCCAACCTGGATATGGATGAAACACTGAAATTTAGAAAATTCCACAGAATAACTTCTTAGACAACATAAAGAAGAATCTTGCCATGATATACTTGTAAAATTTACATATTTCAAGACAAAATAGGCAATACTGGAATTTAAAACCTGAAAATATAATTAATTTTTTAATCTAATGTACTTCCAGGCATACTAAAGAAAAGGAAAAATGAGCTTTTACTATTGTTTAGTGGTTAAGGTACTGGTCTATAAACCAGGAGACTGTGAGTTCTAGGCCTCCTTTAGGCATGGAAGCCATCAAGGTGACTCTGGGCCAGTCACTCTATCTCACCCAATTTACGTGACAGGATTATTGTGGGGAAAATAGGAGAAGGAAAGAATTAATTATGCTTGCCAGCTTGAGTTATTTATAGAAATAATAATGGGAGGATATAAAGAAATATCTTCTACTAGTTAGACTTCATTTTATATAGAGTCTTTATGGATGCTGGCAAAATGTTTGTGAACTGCATTGAATATGTCACAATTCTTTCTCTTATTTATATTATGGAAATATAAAACATCCTAGGAAGAGAGTTTATTTATTATTCTTCAGTTCACAAAATGTACCCAATAATAAATATGAGTAGGATTTTTAATTCATTGTTAACTAACCTTATAGATGTAAAATTGGAAACTCCTACCATGCAGGTTATAATCCAATAACTTTAAAACTAAATACAGAAATTTCCAAATTGAAAAAAGGAGATTAATGAACTTTTATTATCACAAGAGGATATTAGATTGAAGTACCGGTATCATCAGGAACTGAAGAGTTTATATCAGTTTAAACCTTTAATGTTTTCTTTAACCATTGGATGGAATGCCAACAAATAAATAAACAAATGAGAAACAGTATAGGATACATTGCTGAATGAACAGAAACAATTAGAAAACCAATTTTAGATTTAGTACAAAAGATAAAAGCAATCAATAAAATTGATTGCTTGTTAATGCAAGTAAACAAGATTTACAGGAAACTGAATTTATTAAGCTGAAATATTTTTAGAAAGGCAACCTCAAATAAATTGTTGGCCTAGTAAATGCATAAGGAAAAAAACAAATGAACTATTATTTCTATTTTGATAGAACCAAATATATTTGTACATATGATCAAACAGATGATGAAACAATTTATTAATTATTATTCCAGATTTGATAATAAACAGACATTTGATCTAGACATATTGAAGAATATTAAATCAAACCTTACTTACAAAATGTAGAAGACAACAAAAATAAGTCTTCATTTCATTCATTCTTTCATTCAATTTCCTTAATGTATAAATGAAAAGAAAACTAAAGCGATAAATATTAACCAAAGAAATAGAAATTAATGGAAAGCTACAGGATGATACTTAGGTTGGTAATAATACTTGTAAAAAATACTGGAATAATAATTGGTTTTCAACTGAATAACAGACAGCAAAGTGTGATATATATCACTATCATAGACATATATATGGCTGCAAAAAAACACAAATTCGGTTTTGCCTCAACAGAAGTTACTTATTCTCTATTGCTCCAAAATATAAGACCTGGAATAATGGATTCAGGTTACAAGTCAGCAGATTCTGATTGAATGTTAGAAGAAATTTCCTAATACTGTAATGACAGGATAACTAATTATGCAGAGAAGTACTGGACACCCCTTCTGAATGTATTCAAGCCAATTCTCTTGAACTTTGAAATCATTAACTGAGATTTCTGCACAGGCTTGGACACATTAGGCTAAGAACCTCCTTTTCAACATATGCTTTTGTGATAGACATAGAAAGATGAATATAGCATTTATAACAAGCCTCACATATTTCTCTATCTTTCTTGTAACAGACAAGCCTAAAAGATGAATCTGAATCTTTGGAATAACAAAGATATATTTATGACTCCAACAAAAATTGGGTAAGAAGCTTATTGCTGCCGTTGTTATTGATTTGTATTACTTTATAATGTTCAACATCATGACTTTCAAACCATGTCTTTTTAAGTTGAAAGCAAGATGTGGTCAGTAATACTCACAATTTTTTCAGCGTGGACCTTATGTCAAATTCTTGTTAAAAGTAATCTTAAATGGAGGAGAATAGGACTGGATAGACTGCAGGGATGTCAAACTGGCAGCGTGTGGGCCGGATGCGTCACCCCAGCTCCGTGAAGGGAAAAAACATCGTAAAATATCACGTAATAGCAACATGACACTGTGATTTTGACACCCGTGGGATAGAGTTCATACATATAGCCCATTTCTACAAATTAAACTGTGATTTCACTGTAATGCCCTGATTGAATTTTTGGTGCATGCAATACATTGTAGTTTAAGATTTGGACAAATTGTTGCTCTCTCTTCTTTTTCTTTCAGTTTTAAAAAGTTTTATTTCAAATTGTTGCTCTCTTAAGTAGTTCACTCATTTGACTAATATAGTGACTAAGGTTCACTCGAACAATTAGAATTGGTTTAAAAGATCGGCCTAAAGCAGGGGTGTCACATTCAATTTCATTGAGGGGCGAATCAGGACTGTGATTGACCTCGGGGGGCTGGCCAGGCATGGCCGACTGGGTAGCTGTGGCCAGCTTAATGCCACTCAATGGGCATGGCTGACTGGGTGGGCATGGCCACCTTGACGCCATTCCCCAAACTGATGGCATATTTCCTCTTTGCATTGGGTAGACCGGGCCATAGCAACACGGATAGACTGCCGTGTTGCCAAAGCAATGCGGGCTGGCCCTTTTCATTTTCCAGGATGGCCCCACAGGCCGGATCCGACCACATCACGGGCTGATCTGGCCCGTGGGCCTTAAATTTGACACTCTTGGCCTAAAGTCTATCTAATCTAGCTTCCTGTTTCTGACAAAAGATAGTTGGATGCCTACCCATAACCAGACAACTGAAGTAATAGGCATTTTTATCTTCCATAGTTCATATTGATAGGAATCTGGTACAGTTCTCTTTATTTGACAGTTCTGTTTAGGTGCTTGCAATGACTAGTATTTCCAAAAATATACATGTATCTATTTGGGACTAAAGGAATTTCAAATCAGGAAAGTTACTGCTTAGTCATCCATGAATATGTCAGTAGAGTTGCTTAAGTGCTGTTTATTTTATAAATATGTTATATATTTTAAACATTCTTAAATGCATATTTAATTGCTTTGAAATTTTTGTTTTGTTCTGTTAACTGCCTTGGGCACTACTTTTGGCTGGAAAGGCACAGTGGAGAATTAAATAGATACATAAGCTTTTCTCTGATATTACACTCAAGAGAACAGTAATTTGTTCATGTTCTGTTACTGTTTTCATGAGATCTGAATAATTTCCAATGATCAAAACAGCATACTATCCTTGCTTTTGGAATAGGAAATCATAGTGAATTTACATCAAAAGCATTTATTTGGTTTATTTTCAAATTTAAAAACAAAGGATACAACACATGATGATGTATTTTGAAGCCAATAGGTTTATAAATTAATGAAATCTGTAATATGAATTTATAGAGTTGATGCTGCTAGTATTTATTGTGATGTACAGATATATCCACTATATTTGAGAGAAAATATAGTTTGCTATTTTTTTTTTCTGCAAGTATCAGCCTTCTTCAGATTGGAATATTGGTCTGATGTTTACTGGAGGAGAAATATTAAAATATGCATGTTATTGTTTGACTGCCAGATTAAATTTCTGGAGGCTTTGTAAGCATTTTATTGCTGTGATTTCTCTTGTGCTTTTTTATAGTACAGAATTTATTATGTGAAAAGGCCTCTTCAGTGTTGATGAAGACCGCACTGAAATGAATAATGATGCTCAAAATATAATTTACTCATTATACATCAGTATAGGATATTTTACACGCTTATGAGCTTGGGTATGAGTTTCTGATTAGACTTTATTTCTTTATCAAATCACATTGAAATAGATCTTGCATCTAAGTAGTAGCAAGAACAGACATATTTTTCCCTGCAGATTAACCAGAACAAAATAATGGCAAAGGATTTTTTAAAAAGACATGACAGACAAGGAGAGAAAGAAAATAGAACATCCTATAATCAGAATAATCAGTATGCTAATTGCAATGCAGTTAAGTGAGGAATAGGGCCAACCAATCATGTGCTATCATATTAGTAAAACTTGTGAAAATCTACCAATGTAGGTACCCAAATCCCTGCACTCTTGCTTTGCTGTGATGATGGTAAAAGGAGAAAATTAAAGCAAGAAAATAATTATAAGCAATGCAAAGAAGGCAAATTAATAGAATTTGTAAAGCAGAAGGTGTTAACATGGAAATAATGCAATTAATATTTCTGACATGATTTCTATTGAAATAATCACATGCTGCTTGATAGTGATATGATTTAGGATTAGGAGTTTGGATTTTTTCTAATAAAGCTCTGGTGTTAAGCTTATCAGATCCATATCCAAATCACTTCCAGTATTACAGTTCTTTCTCAGTGCAAATAAGGAGCACATTAGCTCAAGAAAATTCATAAAGAAAATCTCAAAGGGAGGAAAGGATTATCCTTTTTGAAGATAGCACTGAAGTTCTTTCTTTAGGAATGTGAGATACATTTGATTTTCCAACTAATGATACAGAGTCCTGGAGAAATAAAAGGTCTAGAATGGCTACTCTTTTTGATGTTGATCATCTCGTGCCAGCTTAATTTTGATGCCTTTATGTAGTTTGCATATTTTCCAGGAAGTTACAGTGAATTGTAGCAGCAGAGTTAAAATATCTGAATTGTTTGTGCTTGTTGAACCAGGCAGCAATGTGACACAGTATATTCAGTTTGGATGTACAGTTCAGATTTTGTTGCAGTGTGTACCATGGATAAATCTATCTGACGGCAAAGATTAACCTCTCACAGACATGCTGACACGATCCGTTTCAGGGCTGGGAAACTGTCCAGAGGATGCAAATAAAATTTAAAAAATTAAATTAAAAATGGGCAGAGATTATAATGTTTGAGCTGTTGGTGAAGCCAGGCCAAGCATATGCCTTCTCTACAAGCAAATTTCCCCTATCCTTACACCCAAGGAAAAAACCTTTAAAAAAAACCACAACACTATTGAGACTAATTAAGTAAATAATATATTTTAATATTGGGATGTGTTTTTTTTACAAGGAGAGAATTTGGCCCTAGTTTTGAGCTAAATGCATAATCTGAGGCATCAGATTGTCTCTACATATTCTGAATGCTAAATACTTCATTTATTTATTCATTAAATTTATGTGCTGCCCATCTCATGGGAGGTGATTCTAGGCAGCTTACACATTTTAAAATAAATAAAAATAAACAATAAATGCTGTTAAAAGTTGGGAAGTAGTGGAACATGGAGCACGCAGGAAAAGATGGGGTCTTTCCTAATCCAGTAGCTACCTCCAGAGTGGTGCGCCTCCATTGGTGCCCCAGGCCCCAGGCCAGCTGGCAGATCTGGGTCTTACAGAAGGGTGGGTGTGGATCTCACCTTGGTGGGTACAGTGTTCCAAAGAGCAGGAGCCCTTGGCAGAATAGACTCTTTTCCTGGACCCCATCAACCGAAAATTCTTGACTGATGGGGTTCGCAGCATGCCCCCTCTGCTGGGATGGATGGGGCGAGCCAATCCTATTAGGATAAGGCAATAACTAAACATCAAGCCTTGATACAGCAAAGTAACCCCAAATCATAACATTTCCACTACCATGCTTTACAGTTGACATCAGGTTCTTGAGGTGAAATACTGTCTTTGGTTTTCACCAAACGTGTCTTCTGATTCTGTGGCCAAATAACCCTATGTTTGCCTCATCTGTCCAGAACACATTGTTCTAAAATACTTTTCTTTGCCTAGATGTTCATGAGACAACTATCTGAAACCTCCGCTTGTAGATACCCTGTTTTCCCCAAAGTAAGACATCCCCTGATAATAAGCCCAATCGGGCTTTTGAGTGCATGGCAATAAGGCCAAGCACTTATTTCAGGGTTCAAAAAAATATAAGACAGGGTCTTATTTTTAGGGAAACATGGTAGTCTTCCATATAGTAGAATGATTGATGTTCATTTATTTGGCAATTTTTGTAAGTCCCTTTTAGGCATCTCTGATTTTTTTTTCTGAAGGCCTCTGAGAGCTTTTTCTATCTAGGCATGATGATAGCGCACACTTCAACAACAAAGAGCAAATCAAAATAAATTTCTGAGGTTTCAGCAAGGCAGGTTCCAACCAGATCCTCTCTAATGATATTCTAATCATTTGCACCTAATAAGATGCACCTGATTCTAATTTTAGGTACTTGAGGTAATGGTAGGGGTGTATTTATTTTTTCCACATGTAAAATTTGCTTTTATGTTTATTTAAAATAAAATGCGCTACACAGAGCTGATATTTTATCCATTTTATCAATCGCTATTGTTGACACGCAGATCAAATATCTGTATGTATCAAACCGTTTTGAGTATATGTGACCCATGCTATAAATCAAAGCAGTACTAGGAAACATTTTGATGTGAAATTATTGCAGATGTTCCTCTGCATGGTTTCCTATTTTAAAAGGAATGTTTTATCATTAGTTTGTCATTAATATAGGACAGAAGAAAAGTATATTGTGGTAGGTGGTATTCATCTGCTGTTTAGAGATGTAATTTGCGCACAGCATAGGGCTTTATCTGCATCTGGTATATGGCTGAATTCATATTCTGATTTTATTATATTTATAGAAACATTTGCATATTTATTACATTTCCATAATCATTTGCTTCCCAATCATTTTTCTGATATGCCAGTACTTCTAATCCAGTATGCTCAGGTTTCCTATAAATAGCAATGGAAAAAAAGAGAAGGGTACGTTTTGTTGGAATAGAGCTGCTGACATCAAATAAACATGGCAGTGTTTGGCTTGTACCCAAGTACTACCTGAAAGATTCTGAAAAATAAAAACAACTGGCGTATAAGATGGCAGACATAAAAAAGGAACTGCTTAAACATTACATGAATTGTGAGGTCAAATCAGAATTTCATCCCTGCAAACTCTATGGGATTTCCAATGAGGAAGAATACCAGTCCAAACAGATTTTTAGGTAAACGCAAAGAGTTTATGAAGTGAAGATATTGGGTGTAGGCCAATTATTTTTTATTAGTTCTATATTTTAGATTATAAGGCATGAAGATTGTTTCACAATTTCAGCTTCTTAGTGTAAAAATATGTTAGGATAGCTAAATAGTAAATGTATTTTTATTAAAGAGTTTGGAGTAAATTTAGGAATCACAATACAAGTAGTCCTCAATTTACGACCACAATTGAGACCAACATTTCTTTTGCTAAGTGAAACATTTGTTAAGTGAATTTTGTCCCATTTTACGACCTTTCTTGCCAGTTGTTGAATCACTACAGTTGTTAAGTTAGTAAGACAGTTGTTAAGTGAAGGTGGCTTCCCCATTGACTTTGCTTGTCGGTAGGTCACAAAAGGTGATCATATGACTTCAAGACACTGCAACCATCATAAATATGAGTTAGTTGCCAAATGTCTGAATTTTGATCACATGACTATGGGAGGATGCTGCTGTCAGGTCAAGATGCATTTATCCTAGTGCTGACAGCTGCATTGGTCGTAAGTGCCATAAGTAACTTTTTTCAGTGTTGTTGTAACTTCGAATGGTCAGTAAATAAGCTGTTGTATGTTGAGGATAACCCATAGAGAAAAAAGAAATTAATGTATATTATTTGTTTACTAAGAGGGAACTTTTTTCATACCTCTCTGTTTAGCTAACTATGGATTAGCACAATAACTTATAAATGTATGATTTACATTTTGAGGTATTCCTCTTTCTTTTTTCAGGTCCCATAAATCATCTGCCTGGACCAGCGCTCCCAACGAACATAACAGTATGAGTGATTCTCAGTTCCTTTTTGGCTCCCAGTTTTGCCCAGAGAATTCACAGTGTGCATCAGCTTCAATTGAATTTAGTATCCCACAAAGGCAAGACAAAGGTTCACAACAGAATTCTCAGGAAGTGAGTCCAATGTATAGTGTATGCTGGATTATATAAGAACTAGGATGATGTATTAGAGCAACTTTTGGTTTAATCAAGTAGGATGCTATAGTATAACTTTCATGTTACCCAAAATTTCTGACAAATTTCATGCAGTTTGTAATGGAAGGACAAGATTCCTCTGTTTTTCAATACAAACCAATACTTTTAAATAGACAATGAGGGGATTTGCCATTGTGCTGTTTTTAGGAACTTTACCAGTTTTCCAGAATTTCTTGAAGAAAATATATAAGATTTGGGTAGTCTACCAGCTGGCTTCTTTAGAATTCTAGGATACATTTAATTTAGCCTTGGATATTAGTTACCAAAAGAACCTTCTGATTGAATGGAGTTGTAAATATTTTTGGAAAAAAAATACAATTCTATCTAGTGCACTTACTCATAAAAGTATATTTAGCAGTGACTGAATGCCACTGATTTGTCCTTTTCATAATTTATGTTAAACACTCACATTTTTCATTTTTCCTGATAAAAACAGAACGATATCAGTATTTTTGCCAAATACCAGTCTAAACCACAGCTCTTTGGAAAAGAGGAGAAGGAAAATGTCTCCCTTAACAATTTTGCTGGAAGGTTCAAAGGAGTCATGGAGCAATTTGAAGAAAATAAGAAAAAGATTAAGGAAAAATATGATAAGTATGCAAACATTTCTGCAAGCTGGGAAATTAATTTTTTCTCCTATTAAAAATAATAATACTGTACAACTATATAAGCGCTACAAGAAATAGATAATGTTTCTTTCTTGAAGTATTGTGTGTATGTTTGTTCTTATATTTGATATCATCCCTCCTTTTCTATTCAGGTGAGTACCTAGGTCCACTAAGAAAATTTTAAAAACAGAACAAAAGTCTATAAAGTTAAAACAAGAGTCTATAAAATTAAAAATAAATCCACCTGTTGTCCCAAAAGTGCTTTTCCAAAAGGAAACTGGACTTTCTTGGGGTTTTTTCCTTGAAAACATTTCACTTTTCAGTCAAGAAGCTTCTTCAGTTCTAACTAAATGATGGGAATGGAAGGATTTAAATTCTTTACAGTCATCTGGTCATTGGCAATCAAGGCCACTTGGGGATTAATCTGCATTCTCCGAGTCACTTGAGCCAGAGTGTAAATGAATGTGGAACCTTTTTGGGACTGCTGAAAGGACAGTGTTATAAACAGGAGACAGGTGATAGGTCATATCCCTCCCCCTCTACTGAGAGAGGGCTGTTCAGTAGAACAATTAGAACTGAAGAAGCTTCTTGGATGACAAGCAAAAAATTTTAAGGAAAAAAAGTCCAGTTGCCTTTTGAAAAAGCACCTTTGGGACAACCATGACCTGGATGACAGAGAATATCTTAGACTTTAACCCACCTGTTGGAAGAGATATTCAGGTAGTCTTCACTTACCAACCACAATAGGGATTGGCAATTCCATCGCTAAGCAGTGTGGTTGTTAAGCTTGATATCACTTGCCCATGCTGATTTATGACATCTGTTGCGGCTGCAGTTGTTAAGTGAAGCACTGCAGGTGGTTAAGTGCAATTTGTGACCTGCTAGACTCATTTGCTTTCAGAAGCTGCCTCTGAAGATTGCAAATGGCAATTGTGTGATCAGGGGAACACTGCAAAGACTGCCACTTTGAGGAGCAGTCATAAGTCTTGTGTTTCATCAGCATTGTAACTTTGAACAGTCACTAAACAAGTGTTCGGTACAGGATCACCTGTACAGTTTTCAAAGTGCAGAGTGAGGGGGCCAAGATCAGCTCTCAGATTCCAGGGGATGTATTGCAGTGTGGAAGAAGATACCCTTCTGCATGCCAAATTCTACGAAACGGTACATCTTCAACCGGGTATTTTATGTCACCTGAATTTGGATGAGAAATTGTCCAATAGGAAAGTCCACATTGAAGTAGCCTTTATACTTTATATAGCCCTTATTCGATATATCTATATAGAGAATGACAGCATCTTGCAACAATGGCTGTAATTATTTGAAGAAGGGCTTGCACCCTGTGATTTTATCCTTACTGTCTGCAAAAAAAGAAAAATTAAATGGAAGAGGAATGGTGTCTTTGCAACCAGGAAACTTCATTTCTGTTGGCTGGTGTGTGTATGTATGTATGTATGTATGTATGTATGTGCTGCCTCCTCAGGCCTCTTTCTGGCTGCTGCCCTTGTCTTGAGGGAGGCGAGCGCTGTTTGGCACTCCTGACATCTCAGCCACTTGCCTCTCCAGGCTTTCATCTTGTTCTTCTGCCCCCTCGTCGTCAGTGCTGAAGAAGCCTTCTCCAGCATCGCTTGGCTCAGCCCCTGGGATCTCTTGCTGCATCTGGGTGGCCTCTGGCTGCCAGATTGTAGCTGGATGGAAATCCCCTTCGATGTTTTCCATCAGCGATTCAGACTGGGGCTGATGTGAAGTTCTCCTCCGTTGAAGGCCTCTGGTCACAACAGGGGAGCTTCTCTCACAGGTTATTTTGGAGGGCATCTTGCCTATTCAACAGCTCCTGGAGTGGAGTTCTGCTACCATTCCCTCTGCTACCATTCTGTGGAGTTGGGATCGTAGAAACACCCAGTAGCATAGAAGAGTTCAGAGGCAGATGCATAAATAAATGTTTTAAATATATTTATTCATATGATAAATCATATTAACTATGTACAACAGAGATCAAGTCTCATGAGGAACAAACATTAAAAGAGAGAGATGGAGAGAGCAAGGTGGAAAAGGTTGGAGGGGGTTTTATACTCAGGGTAAGCCCCTCCTTTCCACATAGGGGTGGAGACACTCTGCCTCCACTGGTGTCTATATGATACATGTGCCAATGGCTTGCAAATACTTGACAGTTTGTATGTATGTATGTATTTACATAAACTATCAAATACATATGCATGCATTGAGAATGTGCTTTAGGATTGGTAGTAAGTTGGGAGAGGAACACATATTGAATGATATCTGTTCTTTTTTATTGGTCATTGCTTGTTTCATTGTATACCGTGCGTGTTTTCAATGTTTTCAGATCTGTAGACATTAGAAAGACTGAGGGTCAAATTTAAACTTCTTTCTGAGAAATTGGAGATGGGAAATGCGTATGTGAAAATGCTTGTAAATACAGTACCAGTATATGCATGATATAGGGTTGTATATGAGCTCACTGGTTCCATTTATCTCTTCTTGTTAAATTCTGCATTTAATTAATTTGGCTGGTTAAAATAATAATTTATACAACTGCTGGCATCTCTGCTTTAGTGCTAGCCATCTGCCAGCATTTCAGAAAGACCCATCAGCTTGGGATTCTTACTAATGGGATTTATTTGGCTGTAAAAGTGAATGTTTCATAAATATTTTAATATGGAATTAAGGCATTTCCAATCCACATATTATTGTTTATTGCACAATCTCATGAGATTCTACTAGTCTTTCCTATTCATTTTCTTCTGATTAATGTACATACGAAGTTTGTAATTTTCCAATATGTCTCTTTCAGTGACCTTTTAAATGCTTTTATTTTGAACACCAAAGAGAGTCTTCAAAAGGTAAGGGAAAGTTTGATTGTCAGAAGTTGAAAATAAGGGTGGGAAAGTTGCACTACATTTTGATATTTTGTCTTTCTTACTACTATGTGATAAAATACAATTGCAACTTCTCTATTGATTTAGCTGAAAACATTGAATACTCAGAACATATAATAAAAGAAGTGAATACCCATCAGCCAACATTATTAATTTATTTTTCAGTTGCAATCCTCTTTCAATATGTTAGAAGAAACTCTGAAATCTGTTTTGAATGATTTGGGAAATATTTCTAAGACAAGTAAGTATGTGGAATATTTTTGTATCCAACAGAGAATAAAATACTGTACTGACCCATTCCATTGTGGGAATATTTCCTGTTGATATGGTTTGCCCTGGATAATCTATATCTATATCTATCTATATCTATGATATATCTGTATCTATCTAGGTCTCTCTGTGTGTGTATCTGCTTGCCTGCTCCTCTTCCTATATCCCCCACAACAACAACCCTGTGAGGTGGAGTGGATGGGAGAGAGTGACTGGCCCAATATCACCCAGCCGGCTTTTATGCCTAAAACAGAACCAGAACTGATAGTCTCCCAGTTTCTAGCTTGGTGCCTTCACCACTAAAGAAGATTGCTGAAAAATTCCTGAAAGACTGGGCAAGCAATACCCATTGGTCTTGATGCCTGTATACCATATCCCAAATAACAGATAGCCTACCTTAAATAATAGTTGCTGGATGAAGCAATTGAAAAAGACCTATTTTGATACTTGCTTATGTTTCTCAGCTTCCCAAACATATCTTGCTGGTCATTGTGTGATACAAAATGCTGGACCTCTTGCCTGATCTAGCAAGACTGTACTTGTAGTCTTATCAGAAGAATGCTATGTAGCTATAAGAAAGAAGGTCTTATGAACTGTGATCTTCCAATCAAAAATGTCTAAATTAAAAAGGAGTGAGTGACATCTTATTTTTGGTGAGAGGTTGGTTGTTTTCCTATGTTTAGGCCATATGAATAAAATTTATTCTGTCCTGTTTGGGTTGCTACCTCATTTATTGGTAATATCAGTATTATATTTTAACACATTTGAATATTGGTTATTATGATGAAGGCCAATATCACAGAAACAACACAAGACACTAAGCAGTAGAACAAGTACAGTATTTCAAAGATAATCAAAGTAGGATGTGCAAGGACGATGAACATGTCTAAAATACTAAGGAAGGAGAATTTGGAGATATCATAGCTTTTATATAGCTATATTTACTCAACATGTACTACCTTGAAAGTGCAGTTCTTTGTTTTCTCCTGAACACTCACACAGCTATAAAACACTTGGCAAAGAAAACGTTCTGTTTAGATAGTAAATATACTAAAAGTGATTCACTGTAAAAGTCCTGCATCCTTCACTTGGCCATCTGGAATTCTTCCTACGCTTCCTCCTCATTCCTTCTCTCCCCCGCCCCATCCCCCCAGTAGTTATCTTGGAAGAAATCCCAGTCTTCTTTTTAGTCCTCCCAAGTTCTGGAAAAGCACACTTGACATTTACCAGTAGCACAAATCACATAGCAGAATGTTATATGCCTAACGAAAATGAATCCACCACTTTCAATATTTCAAAGCACTCTCCATCCACATTGATTTGTCTCTGCTAATAAATATGCTTTTTGACTTGGTACACAGTGATGATTAAATATCTTCCTACCATCCAAATAACAAAGATGGAGATGTGGAAAGATACTGTGTTCTCTTTAAAAGTCCAGTGTCTTGCTTTCTGGTTGTAGTTCGTGTTTTCCTCCAACTAACATATTTAAGAATGTAACTGTTCCTTGTAAAAAAAAAAATGAAACTCTTTATATTCATTTATATTGACCAGTAGAAAAGCAGCAATGATATATTGGATTTCCCAGATGCCATAAGATGGGCAATGTCCAAGTCCCTAAATGCTATGAATAGAACTTTTCTGTTTTGAGATTATAACCTCCTATAAAGAAGGCAACAATTTAGCTTCTGATTTAAAGTTGTTGTTGGGGAAAACAGATATGCCTTCATAGCTAAACAAGTTCTGCTATCTATTTTTGGCTCTGTGTTTGTGCAGTTCTTCAGCAATTGAATAATTGCATAGACATGCACCATTGATGCAGCACAGTAGGAACAGTGTTATAATAAAGGCTTCAGAAGACATTTAAGCACTCCATGCTGCTGCACAAAGATGTCTATTCACTGTCAGAGTTTATGGCATAGTTTTATAGATCGTTTAATCAATCTTTTTTTTAAAAAAAAACCTTATTTTTTTCATGGCCATAAAAGCATCATATATATATATATATATATATCTCCACTTAATTATTTAAACTAATTGTAAAAAGGTAAAAGAATGGCGGTCTCATACATTTTCTCTCAGAAGTCTTATGGATCTTCAGATCCTGGCCCATCCTCCCTGGGGTAGTAGCTTGTATTCTTATTGTCATCACTTCTTGTCCAAGGGTTACCATATTGGAATTGGGTGGCTTACACATTCAAATAAATACATAAATAAATACTACTAATTTCTTCTAAGGGATGTGGTGGCTTAGTGGCTAAGACACTGAGCTTGTTGATCAAAAGGTCAGCAGTTCAGCGGTTCGAATCCCTAGTGCCGCGTAATGGGGTGAGCTCACCTTACTTGTCCCAGCTTCTGACAACCTAGCAGTTCGAAAGCACGCAAAAAATGCAAGTAGAAAAATAGGGACCATCTTTGGTGGGAAGGTAACAGCGTTTGGTGTTTAGTCATGCCGGCCACATGACCACGGAGACGTCTTTGGACAGCGCTGGCTCTTCGGCTTTGAAACGGAGATGAGCACCGCCCCCTAGAGTCGGGAATGACTAACACATATGTGGGAGGGGAACCTTTACCTTTTCCTTAATTTCTCCTATATCTTCCTATGAGACAGGGTTCCTACAAACCATATTGGTTTTTTTCTGGCAAATTATGAGGTGGTAGACATAACAAATAAATATGCTATAGGGCCACCTCCTGGCCTTGTGACCCTGAAGCATATAGCTATGAAAATCAGCCCTTCTTTCCTCTCTTGTTTGGGAGACAGATCAATCTCACAAGAAATAAATAAAATCTAACTACATTTTAAAAAAGTATTTAAAACTCTCTTTTTAGCTTTTAAGTATTCACAACAAAAATATTCATTGGCAAAGGAGATAAGAAATACAGAGCTGTGCTAGACTTGATCTTGCAGCTGTCCAGGGCCAGCCCATAATACTTAGAAAAAACTCATTTGTGCCTTCTTTTCTGCCTTCTTTCTCTTCTACTGCTCTCATGGCACAGCTTTGTTTCCTACCTGAATAAAATAGCAGTAAAACATGTATTTAAAAAATTTAACTTATGTAGCTATGTTCAGTATGGAGAAACAGAAGGATTGCTAGTTAATCAGCTCAGATTCCCACCATGTATGTAAGTCTTATGATACCAGAGAGACACTGGTGCAATTTCAGACCAGGGCCACCTGTATATGTGAAAGGGGTTGGAATTAATTCACTAGTGCATCAAAAATCATTGGTCTTCTTTATGCTGATTGGCACTTCTTCAGTATTTCAGTTTATCAGAATCCTTAATGGAGATTTTTGAGACTGAACTTACACCAAAGCAACTGCTGTACCATTTACCTGGACCTCTATCATTGTACTAGAATATTTTTCTTGGCATCATGGTGTTGGGATATCATATTTCTGTTGGCCCAAGATAGGAAGACTATGCTTTTATGTTAAACACAGCTAATTTTTGTGTTATTCATGAACGTTTTGCTAAGAATGAACAATGGGCAACTAAACAGGACTATTGAAACTTTTTTTAGAACATTATACAATGTTCCCAAACTGCATAATGCCAAAGCACATGCATTTTCTCCACTGCTTTGAAAGTATTTTCTGAAAAACAGATTTCCTACTGGGTTACATTGTATGAAAATTTTCTTAGAATGTCAACTAAAAAAAAATTTAAGATTCCCATTAAAGGAAAAAAAAATTAAAAAATGAGACCTGGGATTGAGATACAGTAATCTCAGAAAATGGATGCATTTTGTATAAATATTATTAGAAGCCAGACTAAAAGCATCAGTGCTTTTCCTGCTGCTTAAACTAATAAACTCAAAACAAATCGTATGAGCTATTAGTAAAGGATCAGTCACTCAGCAGTAGTCATTTTAGGGTAGAAAGAAAAATAATAATCCTGTTTTCAGTTGTAGGCTTGTGCAATAATGTAATATCCATTAATAACAATTGTAGATGAAAAACTTTTTATTCAAGGAAATATTAAATGTAATAGCTAGCCATTTATTTTGATGCAGCTTCTGCTTTTTCTGTAGCTTTTGAACAAGGTTAAATAAGATCAAGTAATATGTTCAGTAGCAGTTGCAACATCATTGATAGATCTAACTGCTTCAACATAAGATCTCCAAAACTAATAATGAAAAATGCTAACTTTGTAATAATTCAAAAGGTAGTTTTATTTACCTGTTCACATTCCGAAAGGGCAATAACCTTTTGAGAAATGTAATACATTCTGCTCAATTCATTGGATGAATTGTGCAATACTCTTAAAAGATACTTGGTGGCTATCTTGAAGGAATAAGTGACGTTGTGTAAATACAAGATTGGGAAGAGCAACCTAGACATTTTGAAAAATAGTGGAAAAATTCAGCAGCCCCATGAATACAAATGATTCAAATCAGGGGTGGTTCTACTTACCTTTACTACCGGTTTGCAATGGGGGCTCCCACATGCGCGTTCCTCTGTGCAAGCGCAGAAGCGTTTTGATGACATCAGGGTCAGTGGGCGGAGCCTCCCGCCGGTTTTACTACCAGTTCTATAGAACCAGTGCGAACCAGGGGCAACCCACCAGTGATTCAAATGACTAGGAAAGGTATAGACTGTATTAAAATGCAAAATGGATAATATAATGGAAACTGAAAGGATCCCAAATTTATCAGGTTCATGACAGGGTTGTTAGCACTAGATGTACACTTTTTGTGGGTGTGTGGGTGCATTTTTCAAGTGACTTCAAGCCATTCCTAACCCAAAGCTTAAGGTAATACTAATTCTGAATGAATTAATCCTTCTATTCTCAGATAAGCCTATTGTGTTAGGCAGGTTAGAAATAGTGATTAGTCAATTTCACCTACAACTGACTAGTAGCCTCATCCTAGATTTTCTTCTTCTACCAAGTCCTTATTGGTTTTATCTAGATTAAACTTCACAGGGTTAGTCTACCTTCAGTTATTCTTATTGCATATTTTTGTCTCGACTGTTACCAGAATAATCAGAGATAGCAATATCTAAGTTGAAGTTCTTGTAAATATGCTTGATGTATTTCATTATTTGAAACTAGAGAAGAAATAATTTAAAACCATTCTGGGAGTTTTTTTCTTAATAAATAAGTTCCTTAATAAAAGACAATTATGTGTCAGGCTCCAAGTAATGTACCTGTTACAAATCGAACTCCGAGGCATTGCTTTTCCTCAAAGAACAAATTTATTTAGATACACCATCTTGGCACTAGTGGTGAAAAGCCAGTACTGAAGTTCCCGGGCTTTTCACCCCAATATAAGTTTCAGTTCCTCAAGTTTCCAAAACAATCCGTCACATTGTCCATCCAAGATGAGAACCGGTTGCTTGGCAACTTCTTTTCTCCTCCTTTGGTCAGTCAGCCATTGGAATGTGCATGACTCATCAGCTGGATATGCTGTTTTGACTGAAGGCTCCATCCTCCTCCAGCTCCAAACTGTGTCAAACTGAATTAACGTTAGAACACCCCAGGATACAAACAGTCCCACACCTAAATAAAATTCAGGCTTGATTAGATTGCCACCAATCAAACTTCACTTTTTTGTGAGATGGGCGCCAAACAGATTTGATAAATAAATAAATAAATAAAACCTCTTGACATACTCTACCCTAGGCCAGTGGTTCTCAACCTTACCAAATTTAGGATTTGTGGACTTCAGCCTCCCAAATTACCCAACCATCATGCTGTTCTTAGTGATTCTACCCAGGGATTCTTCATTCGACCCAAAGTTAGGAAAATAGAAGGCAAAGTATTTTTGAACTTCCTGCCCCAAATCCAGAATTATAGAATTTAGCAAACCATATGCTAATCCTATAATGAGAAATGTTGTTATAAAGCCAATAAAGCCAAATTTCTATATATGAAGAATTGTTTGGGAGAAAAGGGATATATGGGGAAAATAAGGGAAGGCAACAATCACACACAGAACTCAAAATACAATCCTTACACTCAGCCTAACTAAAATAAACTTTTCAATTTCAGCAGATTTTTTTAAAGGATAATTGACTAGAGACCATTCACCTATTGTACAGGTTGAATTCACAGGCAAGCCCTTAGTTTTCTTTTTTCTCATTGCCTGTTCTATGAGCAATTCTCCCTAGTTTTCTAACACATGTGAAAGGTCCACTTTGTGGAGAGACTGCTATTTTGTCCATCAAGAACAATTTTCCATTTCAGATGTTCTAGATTTAGACAGGAAATCAGAAACAAGCCAGTTCCTAAACATATCTTCTTAACAACCCTTGATGGAATTATAAACGTGCAGTCTTTATAATTTTCATCAGCTCTTCATTTGAATAAATGGGAGAAAATTGGGGAAGTACTTGGGAAACCGAAACTGAATTCCATCTATTCAGTTCTCTCAGCATAATCAATCCATTAAATGTCTCGGGGAACATTTGTGAGACCGTATCAGAACTAGGAGTCTGCCTCGCCCAATTATAATTGAACCACACATTTGAAAATGCAAACTCAGTAATTGAAATCAGAATTATCCTTTTCAGTTAGCTGCAACTGAAGTTATTCCCTTGGTAAATATAGTATTGACAATGAATTTGTCTTCTGGTTGTAGCAAATTAGGATCTCAGAAAGCTAAAATGTGATACACAATGGAACATGAGTATCCATCATGCCCATTCAACTGTATTATCCATATTCCACAAACACAAGATTTTAGAAAATAAGCAAGTATCGAATGACAGCTGTTATCCACCAACTACCTTAGTCATTAGAGCAGATGTGAAATGATGAAGAAATTGGATTAAGTGCTCTGAATCATGATCATAGACATTATCCTGTGGTGGAATATAGTCTAGATTTTCAGCAAGGAGGAGTTGCATTCCAGAGGAGCAAAAGACAGCGAAGTTTAGATAGTTTGATTGGGAGGAAGATTGTCAAGACGGCTCCTCGCTAGGAGTTCTCCGAGTATATCTTTAATGATGCAAGGAATTTGTTTTAGTTTGGCAAGATTGATGTCAGGCTTCAAAAAACCAAGAAAGACACACTGAGTTTTTTCAAAGCAGTTTCCTTTATTGTTCCTCTCCTATAGACAGAAATCTTGCCAAAGTAAAGCATAGTACTGGCATCATTAATGATATACTCGGAGAACTCCTAGGGAGAATCTGTCTTGTTCCCCTTCCAACCAAACTATCTAAACTTTGCTGTCTCTTGCTCCGCTGGAATGCGGTCCCTCCCTGCTAGAAATCTGAACTATTATTCTATCACATCTCCCTTGATCATTAACGCTATGACGAACTCTCCTCCTCTAGGTTTTGGATTGCAGGATGGATGGAGCTCAGTAACTGTAATGTGGAGGTATGGAGAGATGTTTTGGGGGCTGCCAGGAATGGTCTTTTTGCCATTGGAATATTGTTTCTGTTTTTATTGCTGTTTTTGTGAGCTGCTCAGGGTTACTGAACATAAGCTGGGCAGCCATTTAAGATATTAAATAAATAGTATAAATACCTTATGGAAGGCTTTCCAGAACCTCAGCTTGACAAATTTCAAAATATTACTCCAAGAAAATATTCTCCTTTGATTTTGTATGGATGCCAGAATTTCCCAGGCTGAATATTCTGGAACATGCTTCAGGAGTGGAGCAGAACAGAAAGGCACAGTAAATTATGCATTTAAAGTCAGATATGTGGAAATTACCACAGCCTGTTTTCTCTATGTATAATCCATAAATTGGATTTGAGAAAAAGCTACCAATTGGTTAGAATGAGTCTATTTTCATTGTGCGAAGCCATCACAAGAGTCTCATAGCTCTTTCAATATTAACATAATTATTATCACATTAGCTTTTGTGGATCTTTGTCTACTTCATCAAATCTGTGTGAGGTTTTTAACTACTCACAGTTGTGGAATCGGAACAGAAATGGAGAAATAAGGATAAGAGGAAAGAGGCAGAATTGGTTGAAGGATAAAATTATTTTGGATGTTGATTCTGAGTAGTAATAAAATAATAAAAAGTAATATTTCGAGAGGATTATCCTTACCATATCATTGTAGCAAAAATAACTTCACAGACCAAATTAAAATAACAACATATAGTTCTTAAAGTATTTTAGCTAATTTAATGTCAAATCAAATAGCATTGTGTAAATTTTCCAGCCCTCTGTCTGTGTTAAATGTTATATCTACTTCGCAATCTTTGGCAACCTCATGGTTATGTCACTAAAGTATAGTATTTCAATCCAATTCCATTGAAAAACCTGGAATGGCATTTTATTCATGTATTCAGGTGACAGAATAAATGTGGTTTGTATCGATTTCTCTGTCTAGTGCAAGAAACCTCTCAGTCCCATTATGGATTGTTACTGAATGCTCTTGGTGAGAAAAATGAAATGGGACAGGTATTATTGGGAATGGAGAAAAGGCTGCAAGAAGTAAGTGTGAAATTATTTTTTAGTAAGCTGTAATTTGTCCTAGCTTCACTATTTCTTCAGAAGAGATACTCTAATTATGAGGTTGTGCCTTGAGAGACATAGCCTAATGTTATGTTATCATAGGCTATGAAATAATCATGTAATCTTTTTAGATATTAGACACTCTTTCTGCAAATCAAAACCTAAAGTTCCAAAAGCTGCATCTTTGCCATCATTGATAGCCTGTCAATAAAATACATTTTTAAAAAAGTACATGATCATACACTGCATGCATTACAAATTATTTTACAGAATATAACTTCTAATAGTAATGAAAAATTCTTACCTTTATTTAACCCTGTAGGTAGACTCTTTGTTCAGCTAGTAAGAAAGAAAGAAAAAAAAAACCCTGATATATTCCTTGAAATTTATTTGATTGGATGAAAATAGGTCAATTTTGCTGCGTTATAATTATCTGCCTAACATTAAAGAAGTGTGCTTGATTGATTGCTTAAATGCCAAATCTGCCTGTAAAGAAGTCTTGCTCTCAGAAGCTAAACCACATATGTTTATGCTGGGAAAATATAACTTAATGAAAGCAAGAATAGCTTTGCAAATAAATCAGGAGAGTTATGAGCTTACAAGTTCATTGGTTCATTGATATCTGTGTCATGCTGATGACTTAATAAATTAACATTCTTTGCCTGGTTGAATCCTTTAATTCTTACTTTATAGACAACAAGGTTAGAGACTTTTTTTTTCAAGACAAACAAGACAACTCTCTCTGAAGAAATGCTTTCTGCTAACATTTCCCCTTTCATTAGCAGAACAAAATATTTTGCCCAGGAGTTACACTATAGCACTTTGAAGACAGCAAAGAAGCTGATATGGGTTAATAAGGGTCTTGGAGTGTGGAAAATCTATTAAGGTCACAAAGGGACCCCAAATCATAATCTTTTTTTTCATGGATGTCAGCTTTCAAAACTACCATTGAGGAATTACATTTTTAATACTTTAGGTTCCACAGTGGTAAAGATTTTGAAAGCTGACATCTATAACAAATATTATGATTATTTAACTCTCTAGAGGCAGCTTACAGCAAATTAAAAGATGAAACTGCATTACAGACAATAAGATCATAGGGTTTCTCCAGGTGTCCATCTTTGCTTTAAAGAATTGCAGAGCCCTTTGGGCAACGTGGGATATAAGAGGAAAGAAAGTAAGACAATTTTATTTTATCTTATTTTTTTCTCATTTCTGAACAACCACCCACCTCCTTCAGAAAGGGACTCCGGGTGGCGTACAATAAAACCTCAAAAGTATAAAAACAGTATATAAAACTCTGTTAAAGTGAGCCAAGTGAGCCTTGGTAGCGCAGCAGACTAAAGCACTGTTAAGTAACACCAGCTGCCTGCAATTACTGCAAGTTCAAATCTCACCAGGCTCAAGGTTGACTCAGCCTTCCATCCTTCCGAGGTAGGTAAAATGAGGACCTGGATTGTGGGGGCAATAAGCTGACTTTGTATAAAAAGAACACCGCTTAGGGGGCCCAAAAGCCCTACTAAGCAGGTATATACAAATGTATGAAGGCTATTGCTTAATGCATTGTAAGCCGCCCTGAGTCTCCGGAAAAGAGCGGCATATAAATCGAACCAATCAACCAATCAATCAACATTAATTAAGGTGATGGGAGGTTCTCATGGCATCAACCAGCCCCACAACTGCATGGGTTCCCCATGTGAGGTCAGAGAGCCATGTTTTAATTCCTTTTCAGAAGGCCAGGAGATTGAGTACCTGTCTCACCTCTGGGGTGGTGGGAAGAATACTCCACAGGGTGGGGGCAATGGCAAGGAAGAATCTCTTCCTACACCCCGCCAGGCAGAGTTCTTTAACTGACGGGGTCTGCAACGTATCATCTCTGCCCGATCAGGAGGAACGGGCCAATGTAATTGGATGAAGCCAATTCTGTAGGTAGCCTGGCCCCATGCTATGTAGGGCCATATACATGTCTTGCAAGACATAACTAACACCTTGATTGAACTCGGAAGCAAACCGATACCCAGAGCAGAGGTGTTACATGTGACATTCTTTGTTACTTTGTACAAGTTAACAGTCCTATACGATATTGGATTGAACTCAAACTTGATAAAACCCCGAGTTCGGGGGGTGGTGGTGGTGGTGCTTGTCTTTTTTGATTACAGGGGAAATTCAAAGTAAGAAATCACTTGTCTGTTTCATGATGTAGTGAATGTTGCATAAGTGTTAGTTACAGTTCATGTATTTTGAAGGTACTGCATGTTTGGCTTCAAGGCATAACAATAAACTCTTTATATGTCTCACTTATATATATAAAAGAAACATACCTACTTCCCCCGCACATTATAAAGAAAATACAATGCATGAAATGCCCTTCAGCGGAGAGAAAAGTTCAATAAATTATACACAGTATTGTATTTGGAATGAAAGCATTTTTAAACCCATCTTAACCGTTTTCTCTGCTGTTATGAACACTTTCCACAGAAAGACACAGAAATCTCAGATCTGAAGTCTAGCCTTCAATTACTAAAAGAGAGTCTGGAGCAATTTACAGTTCAGCAGAACCAGCAGCACTTGAAGATCTGTGAACAATTGGACCATATGAAGCTTTCCAAAATTCTGAATGACTTACAAGCATTCATTTCTGCACCCAGAGAATCTCATCATCTCAAGGACAACGGCTCTCAGACTTCTCCAGATATGCTGCTGAACCAATTATCTTATAGTTGCCACTTGAATGTTTTAAACATCTCTCCTGCAAACAAAGACCTCTCTAATAAGGCTGCCTCAGAAAGTAAAGAAAATTTTCACATGTGGCAGAAGAGCCATATTCCAGCCAGAAGCCCCAATGCCAACAAAACGCTTTGTTGCTGTGGTGGAAGTCTTCTTGCAAAAAGCCAAGAGAGAAAGTGGTTCCTTAGTCAAGAGCCAAACGAAGCTACTCCGGTGAGGAAAGTGATCCAGAGAAACAACCAAGCAAAAGGCTACAGTGCTACAAAACATTCACAGCTAAACCATCCTGAAATAGATAATGGGTTCGTGCAAAATCGTGCAGGTGATGGGAAAAGCGAGGAACTAATCCCAGGCAAGATGAATAATAAAAGTAAAGAAAACAGAGTTAAACAGGGCAAGCCACGGTTGCCTAGCCAGAGGAAAAGAATGTACCCCTCCAGGAAAGGAAACGGTTTGAAATATCCCAGAACTAATATAAAACAGGAAACAACAGGAAAAGGACACTCCATTGGAGAATACGCCTGTAGGGAAACGAGGGAATCTGGTAGTATTAGCTTGAGGCCTGTGGTTTTGAGTGAGAAAAAGACAAGCAGTTTCCAGGACAGAAAGGCGAAGAAATCTAAGCTCCTATTCCTTTCCCATGAAAACCAGCAGCCTACGCCGAATCTCCATGAGAGGCCTCCTGGCATTAAGGGCAACCATTGTTTCTCGCCCTGCTCCTCTGCAGAAAGTTCCTTTCCCCAAACCCAGATCAAGTGGCTAGATCTCTTTGATAATTACTCCCTGACTAATTGCAATACTCCTGTCCCCAAGAATGCCACGGCCGGTTGCCAATTATTTTTTGACAGCGAGTATTCTGATTAAAAGGGGTTTGTATATAGCATCTGCTGTGGAACTTTCCTTGTTACTTTCCGTTACCAAAAGGGAACCCTGTTTGGATAT
This sequence comes from Arizona elegans, assembly GCA_022577455.1. Taxonomy (NCBI): domain Eukaryota; kingdom Metazoa; phylum Chordata; class Lepidosauria; order Squamata; family Colubridae; genus Arizona; species Arizona elegans. The sequence goes on from JAKOOJ010000003.1 coordinate 143,886,715, forward strand.
TGTAAATAGTAATCCCAGCATTCTGGATCTACCACTCCCATCATCACTGAGGAGTTGTTTTATGTTGTAACATTTTAAGAAATACTATAGTAAAGTAGAAAAATTGAGCATGTATCACTTAATTCCTCTGCAGTTCTGGAGATGGGAAAGGAAGTATATGACTAAAGTTGTTTTCTTTAATATGTCTATACTGGCTCTTTGCTTTTTGTCTCCTCCCCAAAAATGTAATTTCCCCCCCTGTTGTTATATACATAATGCCCCAAATAAGGATATTCTGAACTTATTAATAGTATGGTTGTGAGCATAGGAATGTTTGTTTGATTTATAATATAACACATAGTATCTACTTGATAAATGTGTTTATTAAACCTGTACAATAAATATTCTATGGATTCTGGCCAATTCTGAGACTGGGAAGATTCTTGCAACTGGTTTTGCTGACACGTTGAATACTCTCTTTTTTGTGACTGTATGAGGAAAGCAGCTCAAGGAAGCAGGTCCCACGTGACTTGATACGTTATTTGATTAAGGAGATTTGGGACATCTAAACACTCTACTTGCCTTGCTGTAAAATAGTTCCACAAGCTATTCGTTGGGAATATACCATATTTTTTTGCACTATAAGACGCAGTGGATCATAAGACGCACATTAGCTTTAGAGGAGGAAAACAAGAAAAAAAATCTGCCTCCCAGCATCATCTGGTATTTATCTGGCTAGTGTCCTTGCAGCAAACAGCCTGGTCAGCTTCAGCACGTTATCGCAGCCCCAGCACGTGGCTCGTCAGGGCTCCACTCCGTTGTGCCCACCATTGATCAACCGAGCTGAGCTGCTGCTGCTGGGGAACACTGGAGCCTTTGCTGCTGGGCAGCTGATCGGCAGTTGGATTGGCCTCCCGGAATACCACTGATCAGCTGTTCTAGGCGGCAGGGATCACTGATTGCCGTTGCTGAATTGGCAGCAGCAATTGGCGGCGTCAATTGGTCAGTTGATTGGCTGTATTCTGGGAGGCCAATCCAACTGCCGATCAGCTGTTCAGCAGCAAAGGCTCCAGCGTTCCCCAGTGGCAGCAAATGGCAGCAGCGGTGACAGGCAGTGGCGCACGCCAACCCCCTTCCCCCACTGCAATATTTGTTCTATAAGACACATAGACATTTCCACCCACTTTTTTGGGGGGGACGAATGCATCATATAGTGAGAAAACAGCCCCAGTGCTCTGTGAAGACAACCGTTACCATAGTTGCTTTGGTTCAGACATGGCTTCCCCCCTCTTATTTCTGCTGCAAGAAGCTACAGCAAGCATTCAAACTGGCAAAATAATCTGAAGAGCATTTAGGAGGGGAGTCTGCTCTGTTTCTACTGACTACCTGAGGCCTTACTGCAGGCATTCCCTGCCATTCTCCCTCTCCGGAGCCATTTCAGTTGTCAAGACCTTAAGGGAACAGTCTCCTTCGTGTCACAAAGACCTCTCTCATTCCAACCAATGGCAGGGAGAGAAGGAGGGGGAATGAGGCCTGTTTGATGCTAGCTCTCCAGATGCCAGAAAGGGGTCTCACCTGTTCAAAGCTTCCCATACCCTCAAATGACTTATGTCCTGCAGCTCTTGTGTATTTAAAATACAGTTTTAACAGATCTGTAGAGCAATCGTGGCCCTTTTATGACTTCTGGACTTCAACTCCCAGAATTCCTAAGCCAGCCAAGTCATAAAATGGCCATCGTTCACCATCCCTACCTATAGAGCACACTTGCTTTGTGTTTCATGCCCTAAAGCTTCCTACAGAGCTCAAGGCTACCCCAAAGCATTTTTAAGGGAGATGAGCATTGCAACTAAGAGAAGTGACTTTGCATCTTGCATCGGGGGTGTGGGGGGGGGGGCACAGGTTGCAGAGTTGCTTCCCTGGGTGCACTGCAGGCTACATCCCTTCAGGAAAGGGTGAGAATCCTCTTCCCTCCTCCTCTTCCCTGCTTCGCTTTCACCCATGGTAACCAGAGGGTGGGTCTCCCTCCTCTCTTCCCCCCCACCCAAACAAGGAAAAAAGGGAAATGGGGAGGAGAGAAATGATGAATAATGCTTCCTTTCAGGGCAGTTCTTTGATCTCACCTGTTTGATTGGGCTTCTGATGCCAATAGCTGCTGTTAGGGAGATGTATTTCATCCCATCTCTTTCCCCTTTCCAGGTTCTCAGAGAAGACAGGCCCTATTCTGTTCCTAGGGAAACCAGAATGGGAATCCAAAATGCAATCGGCGCTGTACTTTTTTGAGTTGTCTCGACTATTTTAATGACAGCTGTCAGTCTTTAGTGCTGCCGTGCAGTAGATCATGCATAAAACTGTCAGGAACATTGTATTTCTCATCTTGCTTTCCCTGTCTGATTTGCCGTAATTGGAATTGAGGTGGGGGAAGAGCGACTGATTCTTTCCTTAAGTGTCAATGGAGGGTTTCAGATAACCCATATAGTTCTTTTTAAATTGTTTTCGTTGTAGTTGAAAGAAATTCTTGGTTTAATTAGGGAGGTTTGCAAATGAAGGTACCATCTCTCCCACACCTAGAAAACTGATTGCTTTCAACAGTGCTTTTACTCTGATTAGAGCCATTCTTTGCTGCAAGTTAATATTGTTAGAGCTTCGCTCAACTATTAAATTTCTCCTGGGTTAAAAAAAATGTAACTTATTTTGTATAGCCATTCTAAGGATGATTTTTCAAAATCTCTACATTTTATACCACAGGCAGAAAAGGTAACTCTAGAAGGCATATATACATATTGTGATTTTTTGGGCCAAAGCCACAACTTTATATTTCACCACACAATCCCCAATACAATAAAGTTGAGATTGTGTTTCTGCATTTGCAGGCATCCCACAGTCTCTCCCTCTCCCTATAAATCAGAGATAATGAAGTCAGAGAAGCTTCTTTGGCTCACATTTTGATATACTTTCTGAATATATATGCAAACTGGAACCCACTGCCAATATATACAGTTTTCCTAATTTTGCGTTGCAGCTTGCAATTAAATGTATAAAATGTAGAATGCATGTAGTATCACTTATCCTCACATGCGCTGATTATTAAAATTTCCATATTAAGAATGATTATTAAATCATATGAGCATTTTAATAGATGCATGGGTTTTCATGGAAATTTTAAAAATGGAATTAGACTGGGCAAATCTCGTTGAGGTGCCTGAAACCCAGTTCTGTGGGTTTGGCTGGAATGAATTTGAGCATATAATTCTCAAATAACCTGGAGAGGATCATCTGGACCAGGGGTCTCCAATCTTGGCAACTTTACGACTTGTGGACTTCAACTCCCAGTTGGAGACCCCTGCTCTGGACTGTAAATCCATTTATTAGAGCCAAGTCTCTCCTTATTAAAGCTATATGCTACTTAGTAGATGATACAGTATTAAGAGCAAGTAGTGATATCCGTTTCCTTGAGAGGGGGTGGTGCTAACACAAGTGATGATGCACCCTTTCTCAAAAACCCAACAACAGATAATTTGGTCCAGCCTCAACTTTTCCTCTTTAGGGAATGTTGTTAAGAATGTGATTGGCTGAAGCTCCAGAGGACGCTGGAGAAAACAAATTTTCTGGATCCATTTCAGTCAGGATTCAGGCCAGGGCATAATACTAATGTTTATTTACTTAGCATTTGGCATATCATGCATAGCATTGCAAGACAAGATAGACCTGCATGTGGATTAGAGAACAAACAAAAGTCTAAGATATCAAGAGAGTAAAAGAATGCAAATGGGCTGGTCACATAGCAAGAAGAACCGATGGCAGGTGGACCAAGGCAGTCACAGAATGAATCCCACTTGATAAAAAGTGTCCACGAAAGATGGAACAAGATGGATCAATGAGATCAGCAAGTATTCTGGGCCCAATTGGCAAAAGAAAGCTCAAGACTGTATTGGTTGGAAAAATATGGAAGAGGCCTTCATCCTGCAATGGATAAACAGTGGCTAAAATGATGAGAGGTGGTGGTGGGGCATATCATACATGGACTAGCAATATAAATTAATGTTTCAACTAGATTAGTAGAACCCAATAAAACATAAACGTTAAAAAGATTTATATTCAAATATCAATGTCTAGGCCATCTAACCATTGAAGTGTAGTATCGTTTATATTACAAATAATCAAATACTGGTAATAATTATCTGATTATTTGTAATATAAATAATCTGATTATTGTAATATAATAATCATCTGATTATTTGTATCTGATTATTTGTAATATAAACAATGCTGCACTTCAATGGTTAGATGGCCTAGACCAGTGTTTCTCAACCTTGGTAGCTTGAAGATGGGTGGACTTCAACTCCCAGAAACCCCCAGCCAGCAGCGCTGGCTGGGGGGATTCTGGGAGTTGAAGTCCACCCATCTTCAAGCTTCCAAGGTTGAGAAACACTGGCCTAGACATTGATGCCCTCAGCTTACAGCTGGTCACAATTCATATTAAGATAGTATTAATCATGCTTGTCAATGACCAGTGGTGGTGGTAGGATGGGTGAGGTGTTACTGTCCCGGTCCTCTTTGATTGCTTGTTTTTTGTTACTATCAATCATGGTATCCTCCCAGACCACCTATAGAGAATGGAAATTTGGAGCCAGGATTCTCGTTTTTTATGGGTGGTAGCAGGGAAGAGATAAAACCTTAAGTCTCTCACCTCTACGGTGCTTCAGAACACAATGTCTTGCCCCCTCGGTTTAACATCTATATCTAGCATGAAGTGATCCATCCATTTTTGTGTGCTTGAAGGAGAGGGTGGAGAGATTTTCTATTTTCATGCAAAACTAAAGAGGGAGCATGACATCCTCAGCTATTGACCAATAGCTGAGAGCACTTTTCATATCTTAGCGCCTTGGTGGCGCAGCAGACTAAAGCACTATTAAGTAACACCAGCTGCCTGCAATTACTACAAGTTCAATTCTCACCAGGCTCAAGGTTGACTCAGCCTTCCATCCTTTCGAGGTAGATAAAATGAGGACCCAGTTTGTGGGGGCAATAAGCTGATTTTGTATAAAAAAGAACACCGCTTGGGGGGGGGGGCGAAAGCCCTACTAAGCAGTATATACAAAAGTATGAAGGCTATTGCTTAACACATTGTAAGCTGCCCTGAGTCTCCGGAAAAGGGCGGCATATAAATCGAACCAGTAATTAATTAATTAATTAATTAATTAATTAATTAATTAATTAATAAATAAAATCTTCATTCCCTTATTCTCAAGTTTTGAAGGGCTATTGGCTGTCATTAAGCATTAAAATCATAACACTCAAGTGATACCTAAAGCACTGACCACAGTCTACACCAGTGGTGAGTAACCTTTTCTGGACCGAGTGCCCAAAGTGCGCGCATCAGAACGCCCAAAATGCAATACACCCCCCCGTGCACACTCGCCCCATGCGTGCAGATGTGACCCCCCCTGCATGCGCCCCACCCCACACATGAGCCCCACCCCTCCATGCATGCATGTGAGAACCTCATGTACACCTCGTCCCCCATGCATGTGCATGCCCACTCAGTGCGGCCCGCCCCCCCACGCATGTGTGGCAGAGACACGAAGGCCAGCTGACTGGCGGGAAGCGCGTGCACATGCGTGTCAGAACTGAACTGGGGCGACGACTCGTGTGCCATCAGAGAGGACGCTGTGTGCCACCTCTAGCACGCGTGCCATAGGTTCGCCATCATGGGCCTACACTGTATTTCATTTCAATTCAGAAAACCTGAGGGCAGAATTGCTACTCCTTTGGCCAAGTGCCCCTGGCCAGGGTTGACAGAATTCCTACAAGATTACAAATCAAACCTATCGAGATGGGAGAAAACCGAGAGAAAATTAAGAGAGTCATGAGTAGAAGATAATTCTTTAGCAGAAGTTAATTTAATTTTGCCAAACAATTCTCTGAGTCCCCCAAGCCAGTAGTAGATATCCCAGGCAGAAGGAAAATTGCTCCTTAATTGAAATTCACATTTCCATGGATCTTAGAATCCCATTAATGTGATTCCACTCAGCAGGCATTCATTGCAGCTTGGGGATCGGTTTGGATTTACAAATGGCAGGTGTATCAACTTTAAATCAATAATTGCATCACAACAGGGTAGCTTTTAGCTAGATATGAATCTTTGGAAACAGAATTGTGACTGGCCAAAAAAAGCAGCTGAACCTAAGTCATGGCTATGAGGAAGATATAAGAGGCAAAATTTACTTTCATTGCTTCATTGGATAGTATCAATATTTATTTAACCACTGCAAGGCACTTATACTTGGAAAAAGCAAACAAGAAAGATTAAAGTAATAAATATTTCACAATACACAGCAAATAACATTCATAACCTTCACATTCATCATACTGAGGAATACCTTTCCCACTAAACGGAAGAATGGCCTGCCACAGGATGGGAGCTCATTATTTTTATCAAAGTTCAGAAGCTTCTGAAAGAACAGCTTGAAGGCTTTTAAAATTGTTTTTAAAGGCAGCAATCAGCATGTACTGTAGTATCTGGAAGTCAACCGTCATTTTAACTAAGTGGATTGTAAAGATGCCCTTAACTAATTAAGCTGCTCCATTCTGGATCAACAATAGCTCCTGAGTAGTCTTCAAGGGCAGCCCCATGTGGACTATATTATAATAACTGTAAACATAATAATGATGAAGTCCAGTCAAGAAGTGACCAAATCATAAATAACTGTGAATAGGCCTCTTGATCCAGGAACGATCATAATTGATAAACAAAAAGTCTTCTAAACCACAGCTGCCACCTGTTCTTCAAGCAAGAGCTACGAGTCTAGTAGATTTCCCAAGTTACAAGCCAGTTCAGCCCAGAGAAACATGCCCATCTAAAAATAAAGAAGGAATATAACTACTCCTGTTTCCCCCAAAATAAGACCCAACTGGAAAATAAGCCCTAGAATGATTTTTCAGGATGCTCGCAATATAAGTATGTCTAGTTTGATGAAAAGAAGGACTAGGGGTGACATGATAGCAGTGTTCCAATATCTAAGGGTTGCTACAAAGAAGAGGGAGTCAAGCTATTCTCCAAAGCACCTGAGGGCAGGACAAGAAGCAATGGGTAGAAACTCATCAAGGAGAGAAGCAATTTAGAACTAAGGAGAGATTTCCTGACAGTTAGAACAATTAATCAGAGGAACAACTTGCCTCCAGAAGTTGTGAATGCTCCAACACTGGAAGTTTTAAAGAAAAGATTGGATAATCATTTGTCTGAAATGGTATAGGATTTTCTGCCTGGGTTGGACTAGAAGACCTTGAAGTTCCCTTCCAACTACCCTATCCTATCCTATCCTATCCTATCCTATCCTATCCTAACCTAACCTAACCTAACCTAACCTAACCTAACCTAACCTAACCTAACCTAACATATTCTATTCTATTCTATTCTATTCTATTCTATTCTATTCTATTCTATTCTATTCTATTCTATTCTATTCCATTCCATTCCATTCCATTCCATTCCATTCCATTCCATTCCATTCCATTCCATTCCTATTCCTTTCCTTTCCTTTCCATTCCATTCCTTTCCATTCTATTGTATTCTATTCCCTACCCAAAAATAAGCCCCAGTTAAGCTTGTCAGCCAGACAGATGCATTTAATACCAGATTTCCCTCAAAATAAGACCTAACCAGAAAATAAGCCCTAATGCATCTTTTGTAGCAAAAAATAATATAAGACCTGGTCTTATTTTGGGGGAAACGAGTAGTTTCAGTTGCTTTACAAATTCATAGATTTTCGGCTTTACTGAAGTAAACCTGAATATGTTCTTCCTCAGCCAGACCATCTCAGACTCCAGACACTGGGATAGTATCTTGCTGATGATGATGAATGCCAACAGATTTCTCCTAATGTTACATAGTACGGGCAAGAGAGTAAAGTCCTCATGCACACCACAGTGCAAGAACAGGATGCCATTTTTCTCCTCTTTGACTGAAAAAATGCCCCTGAAGGAAGGCGAACCACTGCAAAACAGTAACTCAGCCCAACCTATTTTCAATCCCCAGAGGATTGAAAAAGAACCTTGTGATCAGTTATATTATATAAGGCAGCTGAGGAATTAAGCAGGACCAGGAGGGTTGCACTCTTTGTATCCTACTCCCTCCAAAGGTTTCATAAATAATAGTTCTCAAATAAATCAACTTTATTTGAGTTCCTTTTACTTTTAACAATCCATCTTTAATCCTTCAAATAAGGTCCTAGAATTGGATTTCTTTTCATTTTGTCTTTGACCTTTCCCACAAAATTCTTCAGAACTTGAACCACTCTCTTTTCTAAATCCAATTTGAATTTTTTTTAAAAAAACCAAGAAAGTCCAGTTGCCTTTTGAAAGTGCCTTTGGGATATCTTTTGATTTAGTTATAAGAAACTGGAAGAGCTTTGTTTCCATTGCCCTTGTGGCTGCTATCACACAATTAATGTACCTAGGGCTTAACGATCAATGTCCACCTGTTCTTTTGTTAAAGGCTTTGTATCCAGAGCAGATTGAAGTTTGCATTCCTTCCAAGTGCCTTTGACATTCTCTTTGTATTACAATAATATAAAAGAGTTTTCTATAGATTTTATAAAATGCATATTAACCTACTTCTTATCATTTTTCAATTAACTTTAAATATAAGCTTATTATTTTCTGCTCGTTTCTGGCAATCTTTTAACTGATTTGCTTTTTTATCGTATACAAGTAGTCCCCAACTTACGACCACAATTGAGCCCAAAATATATATTGCTAAGTGAGAAAATAGTTAAGTGAGTTTGCTCCATTTTATGTCTTTCCTTGCCACATTTGTCAAGTGAAACACTGCAGTTGTTAAATGAATAACACGGTTGTTAAGTGAATCTGGCTTCCCCATTGACATTGCTTGTCAGAAGGTTGTGAAAGGTGATCACATGACCCCAGGACACTGCAACCGTCATAAGTGTGAGTCAGTTGTCAAGCATCCAAATGTAACCATGGGAATGCTGCAATGGTCATAAGTCTGAAAAATGGTCATGTCCCTTTTTTCAATGCAGTTGTAACTTCAAATAGTCACTAAATGAACTGTTGTAAGTCAAGGACTTCCTGTGCCTAGATTTCTAGGTTCTTTTTTTCCCCTTTTCTAATAAATTGGCAGAAATTTAAATGGGAGAGCCAATTTATAGAATTGGGCTAGAAACCAGCAGATTTTGACTTCTAGTCCCACTTTAGGCACAATGCCAGTTTGATGATTTTGGGCCAGTCAGTTTCTCTCAGTCCTAGGAAGAAAGAGGCAAGGGCAAACTGCTTCTGAAATCATGCCAAGAAAACCACAGGGACTTGTCCAGGCAGCCCTGAAGAGTCAACACTGACTCAAAGATATGTACATGCAAAAAAATAATTTAAGTGGCAAGGGAAACATTCTGGTGTCTTCCTTAGGTCAACATTTTCTGTTAACCTGGAAAGAAGAAGGGAATTTTCTTATGGTATGACCAATTAATTATAACCACTTTTAACCTTGATCTTGTGACAGATATTGCCACACCATGATCAGGTGTTAACAGAGGGATACTAAGTAGTTGTAATTCTGATGTATCCCAATCAATATATGGCCTATATGGCAGGGGTGAAATCCAGCAGGTTCTGACTGGTTCTGGAGAACTGGTAGCGGAAATTTTGAATAGTTTGGAGAACCGGCAAATACCACCTCTGGCTGGCCCCAGAGTGGGGTGGGAATGGAGATTTTGTAACATCCTTCCCTCAGGAGTGGGGAGGGAATGGGGATTTTGCAGTATCCTTCCCCTGGAGTGGAGTGGGAATGGAGATTTTTTAGTATCCTTCCCCTGGAGTGGGGTGGGAATGGAGATTTGGCAATATCCTTCTCCCAGGAGTGGGGAGGGAATGGGGATTTTGCAGTATCCTTCCCCTGGAGTGGGGTAGGAATGGAGATTTTTTAGTATCCTTCCCCTGGAGTGAGGTGGGAATGGAGATTTTACAGTATCCTTCCCCTGCCACGCCCACCAAGCCACGCCCACAGAACCGGTAGGGGAAATTTTTGAATTTCACCCCTGCTATATGGGTTGGATTGGATTGATGTTGAATTCTGCTACCCAGAGTCACCTTATAGGGGAGATGGGTGGCATGACAGACAGACCGACCGACCAATCCATGTTTGTGAAGGAAGCACCATGGGAACAAATCCTGAAAGAACAGTCTGTAGATATTCTCAGTCATCCAGCTTTTGGTTATTCCAAAAATGCTTCCCATGGCTTCCCAAAGAGAGTAGGAATGAATTTTCAGAGAAAAAAATTGCAGACTACAGGAACCAGGAGCACAACTCAGGTGACCTTGAGGACACAATAAACCTTCAAGTGCCTCAAGGACCCTCTAAAAGGATGCAAATGACCAGCTGTCTGCAAGGAATATAAATCCTTCCATTCCCCACTATCCTGTCAGAGCTGAAGAAGCTTCTTGGATGAGAAGCGAAATGTCTTCAAAGGAAAAAAAACCAGAAAGTCCAATTGTCTCCTGAAAAAAAGCACCTTCCTGAAAGAACTATTAGCAAAGGGTTTTTATTGGGGGAATGGGGCTGACTCCCGTCTTCAACTGTTTGTATTGCAGGGAAGCCTGTATCATTTTGCATAGACTAGAAACATCAACCAACCGGTTGAGAATGCAGTGGCATGAGCAGTTATATCAGAGGTGGGTTTCAGCAGGTTCTGACCAGTTTTGGAGAACCGGTAGCAGAAATTTTGACTAGTTCAGAGAACCGGTAAATGCCCACCTCTGACTGGCCCCGCCCTGCATCTATTCTCTGCCTCCCGAGTCCCAGCTAATCGGGAGGAAATGGGGATTTTGCAGTAACCTTCCCCTGGAGTGGGGAGGGAATGGAGATTTTACAGTATCCTTCCCCTGCCATGCCCACCAAGCCACGCCCACAGAACCAGTAATAAAAAAATTTGAATCCCACCACTGAGTTATATGCGCTTTCAGAGTGTCACATGTCTGCTCTGTGAGCTATAATAGTTTCCGAATTGTTTTCAGGTCCAGTTCAAGGTGCTGGTTTTAACCTTCAAAGCCCTTTATGGCATAGAACCAGATTATCTGTGGGATTGCCTCTCCTCAATTACATCTGGCTATGCATTCGATCTAGCAGAGAAGGAATGCTGTGGGTCCTGTCTGCAGGGGACCTATATTTGGTGGGTCCCAGGAGGCCTTCTCTACAGTGGCACATGCTGTTAGAACATTTCCCCCCACATACACACACACACAAAAGTTAATTAACTCCATCCCCTTTGATATGCCGGAAATCCCTCAAGACCTGGCTATGCCAGGAGGCCCGGAGGCCCCAAGGGAGCGGTGCCATTCTAAGAAATCTCCATCATTGTAGTTAATCAAAGTAATCCTCAAGTTATGACCATAATGGACCCTGCCTATCACCCATCATAATTCATGACATTTGTAAATGTGAATTGGTAATGTGACCGATCTGACTTTGCAACCTTTTTTGCAATGGTCATTCAGAGCGCTTATTTATTGTTTTACTTTGTTGTTGTATGCTGCCCACTTCTTATGAGATGATCAGTCGTATAAATTTGATAAATAGATAAAGCACAATATAGATTCTATATTTCGTCAGTATAGTCTTGATGAAATGTGTCTTATTAAGGATAGCAACATGCAGCACCTATACGTGTGTGTGTGTATGTATTACAAACTATTCTAAAAATACGAGTTCCAGGTATAGTAGTAAAGAAAGAAGCAGACATTCTGCGAGCTCCGAAACATAAAATTTTAAAATAATTTCAAAAAAATATTCTAGTAAAGGCAGAGATCTCTGTAATGGTAGTTTAATATTCTGACGATGTCAGCAGATGGCTGACGAAAGCTTAGTAAAATAATTTTTTAAATTTTTTTTTAAATTTTAAGTTCTGGAGCATATATATATATATATAATTTGATTTATATGCCGCCCTTCTCCGGAGACTCAGGGCGGCTTACAGTGCGTTAAGCAATAGCCTTCATACTTTTGTATATTTATACAAAGTCAGCTTATTGCCCCCACAAACTGGGTCCTCAATTTACCTACCTTAGAAAGGATGGAAGACTGAGTCAACCTTGAGCCTGGCAAGATTCGAACTTACTTTAATTGCAGACAACTGGTGTTAAATTATAGTGTCTTGTCTGCAGAGCTATCCAGGCTCCGCATATATATGCATGTATGTATGTATGTATATATGTATGTATATGTAGACAGACAGACAGACAGATTGCAGCTATACCTATTTTCTCTGTTGGGCAGTTAGTGTGAAAACAGCTGCTTGAATTTAATTCCAACAATTGGAAGAATCGGGATGAGATAGATTGGCATATGGTGCAGAGTCTGCTGCTGCTTTAGCTGAGTTTAATTTATTTCAGTCCCTCCGAAGATAAAGCCAAAAAGAAAGAAAAAAAAAAGAAAGTTACTCGCCTTACCTTGGTATTTATAGGACCAGATCCCTTCATTTTATTTCCTTTTGTAATTCTGTGGTGTTCATGTTTCATTTGGCAAACATGACAAGCTGACATTTTCAATCAATGCGTCAACATCTCCTGGCGAGTCCACGCTCCTTGCGAAATGACAGCAGTACAAATGATTAAGAAAATCTGGAGGGTCCAGTGTGCAGTGGATAATATACCCTGATGTGACAGCCATCCTGTGCATATCTCGATTGACTCCTGAGGTCTTATGAAATTATTACTAGAGCGTAAGAAAAGCCCATTGGGCCATGCCAAAGCTTGCCTCTTGATTAGTATTGGGTTTTCCACAATGGTCACCTAGATGCTTCCAGAAAGTTGCCAGATAGGCCATCCAAATAGCAAAACCATCCTGCTCTTGATTCTTAGTAGAATATAAATGCAGCCTTTGATAGGAATGTGGGGGAGCAAATATATGTAGCAAATAACATGGGGGCTACTGCATCCTTTTTCTCCCTGTCTTTTCAAACCTCCTCTTTGTCTAATGAAGAACGGTTGCAGGAATTGGGTATGTCTAGTTTAATGAAAAGAAGGACTAGGGGAGACATGATAGCAGTGTTCCAATATCTCAGGGGCTGCCACAAAGAAGACGGAGTCAAGCTATTCTACACAACAGAATAGAAGCCTCTTTAGAGGCTCATGGTAGAGCCCAAGGAGAACTTCTACAAAGGCCTTGCAACCTAGAGAAACCCATCTTCCATCTTTAATCATCCTGATGGCTTCAAAAATCCATATCCTTTACAATGGGCTTCCCCAGGTTTTCTGCCCTTCTGAAAGGGCATTTTGCTTAATAATAGAAATAACCCAGGGACACTGACAAGAACTGGCCTTGCTTCCCCAAACTGGCCAGCCAATCAAATCCCTTAGGACAATGTTTCCCAACCTTGACAATTTGAAAGCAAGTGGGCTTCAATTCCCAGAATTCACAGCAATGGCTATACTGGCTGTGGAATTCTAGGAATTGAAGTCCATATAACTGGAAATTACCAAGGTTGGGAAACCCTGATCTAGGATTTTCCACTTTGTAGCCCTCAATATCTATAAAAGTTTTTGTTTTCTCATTGTTCGGGGTCCCTCTTTCTTTTAAAATGGGCATCAATGATTGTTGTACTAAAGCTTGGTTTTCTCTAATGTTGTGTTCCTTCTTCAGATGGAATTCATAACAAGGAAGTTTCATCTAGCAATAGTGACTAAAAGACAATAATTAAGACATTCTTAGGGCAGCCCTTTCCAAAAAGAAATCCATTCCAAAGGGCATGAGAGTTTTCAGACAATCATCTCACCATTTAATCTGGCTTTTGTAACTAGAAGAATTCCTCAATTTACAAGCTTTCATTTAGAGACTGTTCAAAGTTACAACAGCACTGAAAAATGTCCATTTTTCACACTTACAACTGTGTGCAGCATCATCTCTATGGTCATGCGATCAAAATTCAGACTCTTGGCACCTGGCTCATACTTATGATGGTTGCCGTGTCTTAGGGGTCATGTGATCTCCTTTTGCGACCTTCTGACAAGCAAAGTCAATGGGGAAGCCGGATTCACTTAACAACCATGTTACTAACTTAACAACTGCAGTGATTCACTTAACAACTGTGGCAAGAAAGGTCGCAGAATGGGGCAAAACTCAGTTAACAATAGAATTTTGGGGCTCAATATACAGGGAGAACCTGTATGTTCTCCCTCACAGTTCTTTTTTATTCCACCGATAGAGGAATTCTTGGTTTTTATATCTTCTCTTCTGAAGAGAAGAGAATGAGCTGCAGTGGTGCAGTGGTGAGAGTGCAGTACTGCAGGCTATTTCTGCTGACTGCTGGCTGCCTGCAATTTGGCAAGTTAAAACTCACCAGGCTCAAGGTTGACTCAGCCTTCCACCCTTCCGAGGTGGGTAAAATGAGGACCCAAATTGTTGGGGGCAATAGGCTGACTCTGTAAACTGCTTAGAGAGGATTGGAAAGCACTGTAAAGCGGTATGTAAGTCTAAGTGCTAGTGCTAGTGTTATTATTATTTTTAGCGTATGGCACGTGTTAGCAGGGATCACTGAGGTGGCTGGCTGCCTCTGTGAAAAGAATTTTTTCGGAGAAAACATTTTTTGGAGAAAAGAAACAAAATGCATAGCATGAGGGGCACAAGGAATAATCAATAATGACTAAATAGAATTGAGCATTACCATTTGTACTATCTTTTAAACTATAACCAATGCAAAGATGCAGTATTATGTAAATAATATGTAAATAATGTATATATATGTGTCAACACCACGGAACCGAAAAACGTTGAATTGTACTACTATATATCACAATAAAAAACCAATTAAAAAAAAAGAATTTTTTGGGGCGGTGTTATCTTTACCCGCGAGATGCCTGAATGCCGGTAGGCAATCGGGAGAGGCTCCTTTCTTGTCCCTACGCAGTTTATTCACTCACGGGAATCGAACTGCCAACCTCAGAGGTGAGAGGACCCAGCGTCTTACCACATGAGCCACCGGAGGCCCTAATTAATTTTAATGTTTTTACCTTTTGGGAACTTTGTTGGAATTGTTGGTCCCCTTGAATAAAGAGGTAGAGTGTCAATGAAATGAATAAATAGATTAAAAAAAATCCTTTCATATCATTTCATATCATTTCAGGATAAAGCAAGCTAAACATTATAATATGTCCATGAAATTTTAAACAACTGACTCATCCTCTACCAGTTACCGTAGAAATATAAGGACCTGCCTTTGATTGAGTCACATTATTATTTGCTCCTTCAAACTCTCGGAGAAAGATGTTTTCAACTGGAGTTTCTGAGCTATAGATGTCAGATCCATGGGGGTGAATTTGAAGACAGCAGGGACTCTCCTTGCTGAGCTGAGCTGTCAAACCGACGGGTATCATTTGACTTCCATAAGTAGCAATTCAACAAAAGATTTGATGTGGCTGAGACCTTGACATTTCATTCAGAGCCCAGTTCTCCATACCGCACTGAAAATGGCTGTATCTTCTTTTCTAGTGCTTGTGTTTTCACCTGCAGCAGGAAGTTGGTTTCGGACATCTATTATGGGATTGCAGCCCTCTAGTGCAGAAAACGGAGAAGTGGAGGTCTATCTGAATAACTTCTTTCTCTCTCTCTCTCTTTTTTTTTTTGAAGTGCTCTCTGGCCTCCCAAACTCAACCTTGCCTGCCCTCTTTTGGGAAATTATGCCAACAGATGAGTGCTTCATTAAGATATTAGCATACAGGTCAGGGGTGCAGGTGCATTCAGCAGGTTCTGACAGGTTCTGGAGAACCGGTAGTGGAAATTTTGAATTCGGAGAACCGGCAAATACCACCTCTGGCTGGCCCCAGAGTGAGGTGGGAATGGAGATTTAGCAATATCATTCTCCCAGGAGTAGGGAGGGAATGGGGATTTTGCAGTGTCCTTCCCCTGCCACGCCCACCAAGCCACACCACACCCACCAAGCCACGCCCACAGAACCGGTAGTAAAAAAATGTGAATTCCACCACTGATACAGGTGGTTTTCCAGTTAAACAACCACAACCGAGTCCAAAATGTATGTGGCTAAGTGAGAAATGTGTTCAGTGAGTTTTGCCCCATTTTACGACTTTCCTTGCCGCATTTGTTTTAAGTGAATCGCTGCAGTTGTTAAATGAGTAACACGGTTGTAAAGTGAATCTGGTTTCCCTGTTGACTCTGCTTGTCAGGTGGTCGCAAAAGGGGATGACGTGACCTGGGGAGACCCCAACTATCATAAATGTGAGTCAGTTGTCAAGCATCCGAATGTGAATTGCGTGGCTGTGGAGATGGGGCAACGATCAGAAGTGTGAAAAATGGTCATAACTCATTTTTTTCAGTGCTGTTGTAACTTCTAACAGTCACTAAGTGAGCAGTTGTAAGTCGAGGACTACCTGTATTGAGAAAGTAATGTTCTCTAGGATTGCTGAAGATGTCTTACAGTGCTTTGCCTGGATTTTGCCTTTGAGCAAAAAGAAGCTACCGGATGCTCCTTCCTACAGAGGAGAACAGCTAAGTTGCTACGTTAGGTTTGGAGAGGCTCCTCAGATGCTGATATTCTTCTCTACTCTGTCCAGGTGCAAATGTAGGCATGGGCAGAAGACTTTGCTAGTCACAGGAAGAGCTAGTGATCACTGGGAAGCCAAAAGAAACATCTACAGCATGGGTGTCAAACTCAATCTCATTGAGGGCCACATCAGGGCTGTGGTTGACCTTGGGGGGACAGGGGTGTGTGGTCGACGGTGGGTGTGGCCCTCTGGATGGGCGTGTCCAGCTTGATGCCACTTCCTAAACTGCTCTTTGCACTGGGTAGATCGGACCGAAGCCACACGGGTAGACTGGGCTGGAGTGATGTGGGCTGGCCCAGGGCTGAAATCCAGCAGGTTCTGACAGGTTCTGGAGAACTGGTAGCGGAAATGTTGAGCAGTTTGGAGAACTGGCAAATACCACCTCTGGCTGGCCCCAGAGTGGGGTGGGAATGGAGATTTTGCAATATCCTTCCCCTGCCAAGCCCGCCAAGCCACACCACACCCACCAAGCCATGCCCACAGAACCCATAGTAAAAAAATTTGGATTTCACCACTAGGCCGGCCCCTTACATTTTCCAGGACGGCCCTGCAGGCTGGATCCAACTACATTGCGGGCCGCATCCAGCTCGCGGGCTTTGAGTTTGTCACCCCTCTACACCCCTCTGCCACCCCTGTAGTTTGTCATCTACAGCAAAGCATTTGAGAAGAAATGCAGCCCCCTTGCATAGCCTGCTATTTTAGAAATCGGTTTAGAAATTAATTTAGAAACTACATTTCAAAACAGACTTTGGGACTTGCCCAACAGCTGGTCACACTTCAATAGCCTGCAACCAGGTTTATGTCTTGAGGGCAACTCTTTAAGATTCCTGCACAGGGGCAGTATTGCCAAGGCCCGTTCTAACCTCTACATTTATATATGATTCTAAATGTTATAGTTATAAAAGAATTCAGAACATAAATAAGAATGGACAAAGATCTGCACACAAAACCTAGAAATATCCTGCTGCTAAACTATATAAACCTCCTGTTATAACAGACAGGACTTCTGTTAGCATGCTGCTCCCCAAACAAGGCAGTATCTCTGGGAAGCCCAAAGACAAAATGGTAGTTGGTAGATAAGATTCAGCATTGAACAGAAATTCGGAATACATCTTGAATTGTGTCCATATATATATGCATTGCATCTGTTCAAAAGGGCAGTGTGACATTATTAGCATCCTTTATTTGGCTCCGTGCACCATGCTCTGGAGTAATATTTTTTTTTCATCACATTTTAATTCCGGGCCTCGCACACATCTGCTCCACAATATTCTGCATCATCTCGACTTAGAAAATTATTTTGGGACTTTTCCCAACCACCTGAACACCTGTTACATATTTTCCTTTCGCACGTTTACCTGTAGAGATCAGGACAGGTAGAATGTTGTGGCAGGAAAGTGACTGGCCTTCTGAATTGGAGTATATCTGATGATACAAAGGTATTACAGTACTGAAAGGATTGAAAACTGGCTTTAGTTTCTTTGCTTTAATGATAGGAATAAACATGGTTGTCCTTGGTTTTATGAAGATTTAAGCTCCTCTCTTCCTCCTCCTCCTCCCCTTCCCCTCCCCTTCTCCCCTTCTCCTCCTTCTAACCTCTTCCTGCTTCTCCTCTCCTTCCCCTCCCCTTCTCCCCTTCTCCTCCTTCTAACCTCCTCCTCCTCCTGCTACTACTACCCTTCCCCTTCCCTTCCCCTTCTCCTCTTCCTCTTCCTCCTCCTTCTACCTTCCTCCTCCTCCTCTTCCTCCTCCTTCTACCTTTCCCCTCCCCTCCCACTCCTCCTCCTACCCTTCCCCTTCCCCTTCTCCTCCCCTCCCCCTCCTTCTAACCTTCTCCTACTACTACTACTATTACTATTACTACTGCTACCCTTCTCCTCTTCCTCCTCCTCTTCTTCTTCCTCCTCCTCCTCCTCCTCCTCCTATAGTGGTGTTCAGTTCAGACCGGTTCTATAGAACTGGCAGTAAAACCGGTGGGAGGCTCCGCCCACTGACCCTGACGTCATGAGAAGTGATTTGCGCATGCACAGAAGCTTCTGTGCATGTGCAGAAGCAAGGCGTGCGCACGAGAGAGCCCGTTGGGAAACAGTAGTAAAGGTAAGTAGAACCCACCACTATACTACTACTACTACTATTACCTTTCCCTGTTGAATAGCGGGCGCAGACAAGGATACAGGACACGTATGCAGTTACTTCAGTTTATTCAGCTCCAGTACAGCAAAATGGCAATACGAGCCGCGGCAGCCTCTTTTAAAGGGAGCTGTCCGCGATTTCAGCCACTGACATGCTTCTAAATTTCCCGCTCTATTTACTCGCTTCTGATTGGTCCCTTTGAATGTTCATTCAATACTTAACACCCCTTCCCTCCCCCTCCTCCTCCTTCTAACCTACTACTACTACTACTACTACTACTACTACTACTACTACTATTACCCTTCCCCTTCTCCAGGCAAAATAAGAAAGCTGCATAGATCTATGGGTCACAGGTTTCCTACCATGGTCTAGGCATGGGTTTCCAACCTTTTGGCTTGCCTGGGCCCCACTGAGTGAGGAGGAATTGTCTTGGGCCACAAATAAAATA
The DNA here is from genome assembly GCA_022577455.1 of Arizona elegans. NCBI lineage: Eukaryota > Metazoa > Chordata > Lepidosauria > Squamata > Colubridae > Arizona > Arizona elegans. The sequence goes on from JAKOOJ010000003.1 coordinate 143,905,838, forward strand.
TAATATAGTTAATGCATAGAATTAACAAATTTCCTTTATTTTCGTGGGGCTACATTATTAGCTATCCAGGGCTGCATGTGGCCTGTGAGCCACGGGTTCAATTCTCCTGGTCTGGGTACTTTGGTTTCTGCTCTCAACTCTTGGAAACAATGAACGATCGCTTTCTTTTTTTTTTTTTTAATAATTAACCTACGTGATTATTTGAGTTAAATTATTAGTTTAGCCGTTACCACTTTTATAACCTTTGAAATACACCATCAAACTTCCACTGAGATATATGTCCCCTGGGGTTTTAGATGCAGCAGTATTTATCTTTAAATCATTCTCTGAGGCAAATCGAGGTCTTTCTCTCTTTTTACCAGAGCACAATTCAATTACAAGTTAAAACAAGCTATTGTAACATCAAAGGATTCTAATCTTGGTTTAGTATGGCATAATATTTACCTAATTAAGTTATTAACACATTTCTACATCAAGGCTTTTAACGTAATTGCTTATCAGGTCTGTTTGAGACACAAGCTTAAATAAGAACGAAATTCAGCTTTCCTCCCACAATAGCTGGAATGGCTTTTCAGTCACTTCCTTTTTAATATCTTTTTTCCTCATCTAATTATTTACTTGGCTCATGTTTGACAGATATGAGCAGATAACCTGGGGACCTCCTCCTCTCTCAAATTAGATTATATTATTTCATCAATGCTTTAGTATAAACTCCTGTGGTAGAGCTAAGTATGTAAAATGTTACATAACTGGAATATTATCACTTTGGAGAGTCATTTTACAACTATAGGTAGTCGTCGAGTTACAACCACAATTGAGTCACAAATTTCTGTTGCTAAGCAAGGCAGTCGTTAAGTGAGTTTTGCCCCATTTTACAACCTTTCTTGCCACATTTGTTAAGTGAATCATTGCAGTTGTTAAGTTAGTAACACGGTTGTTAAGTGAATCTGGCTTCCCCATTGACTTTGCTAGTCAGAAGGTTGCAAAGAGTGATCACATGACCCCGGAACACTGCCACCGTCATAAATATGAGTCAGTTGCCGAGCGTCTGAATTTCGATCACATGACCATGGGGAAGCTGAAAGAGTTGTCTGAAAAGTGGTCATAAGTCACTTTTTTCAGTGCCGTTATAATTTGAACAGTCACTAAATGAATGGATGTAAGTCAAGAATTACCTGTATGTCACTTTTCCAGAGGCTGACTAAAAAAACCAAATAAGAAATGTTACAATGTAGGTTGGGCTGACCTGCTAACATGATTACACAACCCTGACATGACAATACAATGCAGGCAATGCTATTTTCTTACATTACCTGCCATTTCTGGTCTAAAGAATTTCTTGAGACATTTTAATCAGTCTTTTTTGGAGATTGACAAGTATTTGATTCATTTTCTCCCACTTGACACTAGAAGCAGAAGTTTTTCATATATGCGGCATATATTTCTGTTCCTTTTGTGTCACACACTTTCTTGTTGGACGTGTAAAATAATATTGGATCTATAAAATAATGAAAGAAGCAAAAAGCAATTTTAAAAAGCAAGCAAGAAGATTCTGGCTTTAATATGTTGCCAAGTTAAAAAGAATCTTTGCCAAATATCTCATTCCAATATTTGTTCCCCTACAGATATGATCGTTCTAATCGAAGATATGGTTCAGAAGAGTTGATGTATGGAACTTGTTCGGCATTAGGGGTCCTTGGAAGTAAAAATGTTTATTATACCTTCACATTTGTAACCTTCAAATAAGTGAACAAAGTTTGTTTTGTTCAGAAATGAATGACAATGTAGAAAACTCTTCCTCTCTTGTGCAGTGTTGCAAATCAACAGTGGTACAGAGCAGTGGTGGGTTCCAACCAGCGTTGCCAACGATTCTCTTCGCGCATGCGCTTTGCGCTTGATTGCTGCAAAGGTAGATATAATGCGGGGGCGGGTGGGAGGGCCTAGCTCACAGTCATAGAGAATTGATTCGCTAACGTCACATCATCACCACTACCAGCTCGCCCGAACCAGGCCGAACCAGGAGAAACCCACCACTGGTACAGAGATAAGTCCTGGTTCCCATTTTCCACTGCTTTAATGCAACCTTTTCCAACCAGTGCCTTTTGGATGGATTGACTGCAATTCTCATGGCTCTCATGCAGAGGTCGTATTCAGCCGGTTCGCACAGGTTCGGGTGAACTGGTAGCAGCGATCGTGGGTGGGTCTGCTAAGCTCCAAGTCATGCTATTTAGGCACGTTTTTGAGGCCGGGTGCATGCGTTGAAGGCATGCGAGCGAGCAAAGCACATGCGCGGAAGGCCGGGCATGTGCACGGACAGCACACACATAAAGCGAGCACGCGTACAGGGCGAACCGGTGGAAAAAGTAAGTGAAACCCATCCCTGCTCTCATGGCTGGATGAAGTAGAATGGCAGTGCGAGTTAAGTGCAGTGCTTAGAAACCAGGAGATTGTGAGTTCTAGCCCTTAAGCGCGAAAGTCAATGGCCAATCATCAGGATGCTCTGAGTTCTAGTCCTGCCTTAGGCACGAAAGCTGGCAAGCTGGCTGGCTGGCTGACTGGCTGACTTTGGCTAATCACCAGGAGATTCTGAGTTCTAGTCCTGCCTTAAGCAGAAAAGTAGGCTGAGTGACTTTCGACCAGTCACTCTCTATAAGCCCAACTCACCTCACAGCGTTGTTGTCCCAAAGGTGCTTTTTTCAGGAGACAACTGGATTTTCTTTGTTTTTTCTTTGAAGACGTTTCGCTTCTCATCCAAGAAGCTTCTTCAGCTCTGACTGGATAGTGGGGAATGGAAAGATTTATATTCCTTGCAGATAGCTGGTCATTTGCATCCTTTTAGAGGGATGTTGAAGCACTTGGGGGTTTATCTGTGTCCTCAGGGTCACCAGAGTAGTACAAATGGTTCCTGTAGCCTGCAATTTTTTTCCCTCTGGAAATCCATTCCTACTCCCACACCATTCAAAGGGTGTTCATCCTAAATTGTATAGCTAAATCTCTACAGACTCACAGCTGCTGTTGTTGTGGGGAAAATAGGAGGAGGAAGGAATATGATGTACATCTGCTTCCTTGAGTTACTTATGAAGTAATACAGGTGGGATAAAAATCTAATAAATGTGCTAGGAGGGAATGATAGAGTTAACTGAACATATCCTGCAGGACCAGGTACTAGTCTGTAAAAAGATGGATTACAATCCGTAAAGCAGTAGAATATAATCAAATCTTTGGAAAAGAACACAGCTATTTTAAGGATGGTACAATTAAAAAAGAGAAAGGGGAGAGAAAGGCTGTTGAATCTTGTCATTTCTTCCCAATGATCTCATTTTTTTCCAGAGACCTCCCCCCCCCCCCAATCAAATCCCTCTTCCCAACTACTATTAGTAACACAAAGTGAGGCCTTTCAGTGCCAGCAAAGTCTGCTTCTGCTCAGGCCAGAAAAATTGGTTTAAAAGCAGCTTTCAGCTTTTCAGCTCTTCCGGGTGCGCTTCAAGGTGTTGGTGACCACCTTTAAAGCGCTCCATGGCTTAGGGCCGGAGTACTTACGAGACCGCCTTCTGCCATCAATAGCCTCCCACCGGCCAGTACGCTCGCACAGAGTGGGCCTCCTCAGGGTGCCGTCTGCCAGACAATGTCGGCTGGCAACCCCCAGGGGGAGAGCCTTCTCTGTGGCGGCGCCCACCCTCTGGAACAACCTCCCCCCAGAGATACGTACAATAACAGACCTCCGGATTTTTCGTCGGGCCCTGAAAACCCATTTATTTCAACTAGCTGGGCTGGCTTGAGTGAATTTTAAATCGATTTTAAATTGGGTTGTTTTAATTTTCGGCCAAATATTTAATTATTTTAAACTGCTTTTAAATTTTGTATGTATTGTTTTTTACTTTGGCTGTTCACCGCCCTGAGTCCTATTTTGGAGAAGGGCGGTATAGAAATTTAAATAAATGAAATGAAATGAAATGAAATTAAAAGAGAAGCCAGCACCAAATCTAGCCATCCCTGCCTTCTTGCTGTACCACACTGCCACCTTGTGGAATAAGCAGCTGCCTACTCAATTAAATTATACTTTCATTTAATTAGCGGGTGTCAGTTTTTACTAACTAAACCCACACATTTACCTTGTGTTTTTCACGCCATGTTAATATTTTAATATGGACTGGCTTGTTTGTTTGGAGGCTTATAAATGATGCAAACAAGTGAATGGAAAAGGAATAAAGCAAGGTTTGCAACGAAGATGGACCAATCACAGACTAATTAGGCCAGACAATAACAAACTAATGAAAGCCAGACAAGGAATAACAGATGGAAACTGATCGAGGAGAGATTCAACCTAGAAATAAGGAGAAATTTTCTGACAATGAGAACGATCAGCCAATGGAACAGCTTGCTTTTGGAAGTTGTGGGAGCTTCATCACTGGAAGCTTTCAAGAAGGGACTGGGTCTCCCACTTGGGCAGATGGAGTTGGACTAAATGACTTACAATGTCCCTTTCAACTCTGTTATTCTGTTAATTGAGCCAGTTGGATGTAGCAGTAAAAGTCCTGGCCTAAAAATTAGGAGATGGTGAGTTCTAGGCCTCCTCTGGACATGAAAGCAGCTGGGTAGCTTTGTTTTTGTTTTTGTTTTAATTAATTTCAGCAAAAATAAAATACAAAAAAGCAAAAATGTAAGGGGGATAGGAAAAAGAGAGGTTAAAAAAAAGCAGAATCAGGACCACAAAAAGAAAGAAAAAGAGGGAAAGGGGAAAAAAAAGAATTTTCTGTAGTACAGATATAAAATGCATTAATCATTTAATCTAAAATCAACAACAGTACACAGAAACAATTCTAATCATCAAATCCCAGAATTAAGCTTTCATTTCTCTTTATTTTTAGCAAGAAGTCATGGTTTCTTTCTTTGTTTCCAGAAGTAGAAAGCAGCCAGGTGACTTTGGACCAGGCTACTCTCACTCAGAATATCCCTCCATCTATTATTCCCTTTTAACAGTTTTTATTGTTTTTTAGATGCTTTTAATATTTGTGAATGATGTTTTTAAAATATTATTGTTTTAGTTTTGCTATACGCCACTCAGCATCACTTGCTTGTGAGATGAGTGGCTCTATAAATTAGATAGATAAATAAATACATAAAATACAGTGTTGCTATCATTGTGGAATGATATGAACCTTCTTAGAAATTCATGCTTATGTTTTTGCTGGAATCCATACCATTCATCTTCTTTAGTGCAAGGGACTAGGGAAAAAATGGCTAGTGCTTTATATTCTGCAGGTTGAATAGATAATTCTTCTGATCAACAAAGTCTACAGAAAGTTCTAAAGAAGTTTTAGGGTGGCCATGATTATATCTTGAAAACCGCTAATGATGCTGTCAGACCAGCCCTCCTATGAGTCAGTGTGAGTTGGTTGCTCTAGGCAGCTGGTGGGAAGAGATGAAACTGTTGCAACAAGTTAGTAAAGGATATGCCTTGACGTAGGTGGCTCTCTCTGGAATAGAATATGATAGGATAGGATAGGTTAGGACAGGATAGGATAGGATTCAGTGGTGGGTTGCTCCCGATTTGCACTGGTTCGGAAGAACTGGTAGTAAAAAAATTTAGTAATTCGGAGAACCGGTAATAAGATTGGCTGGCCACGCCCCCGAACCGGTTCCCGGCCCGGTCGCCGCTCGCTTACCCCACCCACCGTCATTGCCCGCATGCAGCCCCGGGACTCTGCCCTTTGCCAACCAGGAGTGCTGCCGCCAGTCGCTCCCGTGCACCCAGCTGCCTGCCTGCCTCATCACCGCCACCATGAGGAAAGGCCCCGAAGTTGCGCTGCCTGGGATCCACGTGGGCTGCCACAGGGAGAAGCCAGGTATGGCTGGGGGGACTCTTCCCGGAGCTGAGCTCGAGGTTGGCAAGAGGAGGAACGTTGCCTCTTAGCCGGCTTGAACTGTCTGCTGCCGCAGCCTGCCACCATCCCCTCTCCCCTACCAGCTGCTCCTGTGTGAGAACCGCACAGGAGATCTACCAATGGGGATGTGGGCGCGGTAAGAAATGCGCAAGCCAGGAAGCGGTTATGCTCCCTGGCCGGAGAGAGTTGCACAAACCTTCTGGGAGTTGAAGTCCACCCATCTTCAAGCTACCAAGGTTGAGAAACACTGCTTTAGACAGTTGCTAAAAAAAGGGCAAATGACTGTTTTTCAGTTCAGATTGTTGGGACGTCTTTGATATTTAGTCTTATGAATGGTTTAGAATGCTTTATGCAGAGTAATGTATCCATACTTTATTTATTTTAATTTTTACCTATTTTTGGTTTGCCTAAGATTTTTTTTTATATCATTGTGATTCTCCTATTGAAGCGGCAATCCTGATGATGCTATAATGGATTTTATCCATACATATCCTTATGATTTATATTGACTGTTTCCTAATATGATTTGATTGCTTATTTGTACCCTATGACTAGCATTAAGTGTTGTACATTATTATTCTTGACAAATGCATCTTTTCTTTTATGTACACTGAGAGCGTATGGACCAAAGACAAATTCCTTCTATATCCAATCACACTTGGCCAATAAAGAATTCTGTTCTATTCTGTTCTGTTCTGTTCTGTTCTGTTCTGTTCTGTTCTATTCTATTCTATTCTATTCTATTCATGCTTGCCTTTCTTCATCATTTTTCCTTATTTTTCCCTTTCCTTTTCTTTTCTTTCCTTTTCTTTTCTTTTCTTTTCTTTTCTTTTCTTTTCTTTTCTTTTCTATTGCTCTCTGCCAGTCTATGGCCATCATACGGTTTAATTTGAATTTGGCTATGTTCTTAAGCCACGGCAGTGTTTTTATCTGTAGATCTAAAACGCTCGCCTTCTTCATTTCTGCAGGCTACAATTTCGGCTAACTCACGAACCACACCGCCCTGCTGTTTTCATTTGTTTGCGTTCTCCTGCCCCACCCCCCACCCTCTGCCTCCCCCCCCTCCGCCCCTGCCCCACAGACTGGAGTCAGCTAATTAATGCTTACAAGGTTGTATATCCAGAAGGCAGAGGTGTAATTGTAAATGCAGGCTAATTTCAAAGGGAAGAGAGTTCCTCCAGATACAACACAAAGTTCACAGGCGAGTCGGTGTTTGTTGTATGAGTCAGAATGAGGTTGAGAGCATGGGAGGGTAGAGCATTCGGCACACCAGGTGGTCTGTTCATGGACGGCTCTTTCAGTAACAATCTGGCAGGAGTGAGCTGCCAAAAGCTCTTTGTCAGTGCCCAGCTGGCATCATTTGGCTGATCCCCCCCCCCCAATGCCAGCACTTTACCTGAGCCAGGTGCATCTCTGGACATTGGGTGCTTCTCTGCTTTCATCTTTTGGGCTGTTCACACAAAGCTTGCAGTGTGGGCTGGGAAGGGAGCCCTCCAGCCTGGATCGCAAGGATCAGGAGCAGTGAGTCAACACAATCTCATCATCATCATCATCATCATCATCATCATCAGCCTCGTGTTTCTGCTTGTCTGCTTGCCTTTTTATGATCCTCCTTTTCCTTTGAGATGACTTTCCAGCCAAGGGTACTTGATGGCCACTCCAAAGATTTGCAGGGTTATTATTATTTTATTATTTTTGTACAGGTAGTCCTTGACTGCTGGAAGTTACAACAGCAGCGAAAACAGGGACTTATGACCATTTTTCACACTTATGACCAGAGGTGGGTTTCAGCAGGTTCTGACCAGTTCTGGAGAACCGGTAGTGGAAATTTTGAGTAGTTCGGAGAACCGGAAGTAATCCCATCTATTCTCTGCCTCCCAAGTCCCAGATGATCAGGAGGAAATGGGAATTTTGCAATAACCTTCCCCTGGAGTGGGGTGGGAACTGCCACCCAGTTTAGGGATTTAGCATTTAGCAACAAGGCAATAGGATTTGTAACCTGGCTGAATTCTAAATCTTAAACAGATGTGAAAGGGGGCTATGACCATCTCTTTGTTCTGTCCTGAGATTGAACTGATTCAAGGGACTATCCTTGTTTTTATCCTCAGGAGTTTATTGTTGTTGTTGTTGTTAGTTGCGAAGCCGTGTCCGACCCATTGTGAACCCATAGACATCGTTCCTCCAGGCCTTCCTGTCTTCTACCATCCTCTGGAGTCCATTTAAGCTCACGCCTACAGCTTCAGTGACTCAATCCAGCCACCTCGTTCTCTGTAGTCCCCTTCTTCTTTTGCCCTCAATCTTTCTCAGCATTAGGCTCTTTTCCAGTGAGTCCTTCCTTCTCATTAGGTGGCCAAAATATTTGAGTTTTATCTTCATCAGGATCTGGCCTTCTAAAGAGCAGTCAGGGTTGATCTCCTCTAGGACTGACCGGTTTGATCACCTTGCAATCCAAGGGACTCGCAGGAGTCTTCTCCAGCACCATAGTTCAAAGGCCTCAATTCTCAGCCTTTCTTATGGTCCAACTTTCACAGCCATAGATTGCAAAGCAGTTTATTACTGGTCCTAAACATCAGGCAAGGGACTCCTTGTTCTGTTCCTTCAGCTTTTGAATAACTGCTTCGTCTTATTTACATGCAGTAATTAAAAAAAATATTTTTAGCCCGCTGTCCAAGTAAAAAAGCATTCAGAGCACTGAAGAAAAACAAATCAAATCAGGATTAAAATATAATCCACTCTAAAAAACCAAGATTCACCAACCATCTGGAAGGTGAGAATCAACAAGAACAACAACTAAATAAATCTGGCAAAAGCAATGGGAAAAATACATCAACCAGTCCTGGATTTTGATGGCAATTCCATATGAACCCTCTGGATTAGTTGATCCCTTCCTGTTGCCTTGAGTCAATTTATCTCTGGTTCAGTGGCAATATACTTGAAATTCAGATTTTTTTCCCCCTTCTTTTTAATGCTGCAGCTCTTGTGGAAGATCCATTTCCATTTGGAGGAATTCCTACGTCTCCAAGTGCCTGGTTTTCATGTCTTTCAAAGGAGAAAGTAGCTTGATATCTTTTAAGCTCCCTCTTTTTGGCTTCCTCACTAGGATTTTATTATGCTTAACATATGGATGGGAAGGTGCCTACAAATGTCCATTACAGGTAGTCCTTGACTTACAACCATTTGTGGTTTGAAGTTATAACAGCCTCTAAAAAAGTTACTTAAAACCAGTGGTGGGATTCAGCCAGTTCACACCACTTCGGGAGAACCGGTTGTTAACTTTCTGAGCAGTTTGGCAAACTGTTTGTTGGAAGAAATCATTAGGGCAGAGAACCGGCTGTTAAATTACTTGAATCCTATCACTGCTTAAAACCTGTCTTCAAAGTTGCACCACCCACATGTCATGTGATCGCAATTCAGCTATTTGCCCCTGGCTCACATTTATGACAGTCATAACTAGTCATAAATATAACCTGACATACATCACCGGCCATTTGGTCAGTGGTTAGAGTTGGGTGACCCCTAAGGAGTGAATTGACTCAGTTCCTAATGGCTTCTTTAGACCAGTAAGGGGACACAGGTAGTCCTCAATTTACAACAGTTTGTTTAGTGACCATTCGAAGTTACGACAGCACTGAAAAAGGGCATTTATGGCTGTTTTTCACATTTATGACTGCTGCAGGATACCGAAGGTCACGTAATCAAAATTCAGACGCTTGGCAACTGACTCATGTTTTATGATGGTTGCTGTGTCCCACAGTCATATGATCAATTTTTCTGTCTTCTTTGTGGCAGTCCCTCAAATATTGGAATTCTTCTATCATGTCTCCCCTAGTCCTTCTTTTCTCTAGACTAGCCATACCCAATTCCTACAATCTTCCCTCATATGTTTTAGTCTCCAGGCCAGTGGTGGGTTCCTCCTGGTTCCTCCCGGTTCCGCCAAGCCGGTAGCAGTGACGATATGATGTCACCGAACCGGTTCTGCCCCCCTGCCCCCCCCACCCCCCTACCCCCCCATCTCTGCATTATTCTGACCTTTTATTTGGCCCCACCGTCAATCTATTGCTGCCTCCTGAGTCCCAGCTGATGGCTAGAGGGGAAAAAAACTGTTTAAACTCTTGCCACGGGGCTTCAAAGGGCTGCCTTACAGCTGATCAGTGTTAAAAGAAAATAAATGAGTAGACCGGTGCCTGCAAAAATACATGGGTAGATCAGTGCCTGCAAAAATACATGAGTAGGTCAGTGCCTGCAAAAATAAATGGCTGGATCGGTGCAGCTCTGCAAGCAGTTAAAAGCCTGGTAGACCAGTACCTCTGCTAAATCCTAAATAATTGTCACATGACCATCAAGCCACGCCCACAAAATAAGCCACGCCCACAGAACCAGTAGTAAAAAAAATTAGAACCCACCCCTGCTCCAGGCCTTTAATTATCTTAGTTGCTATTCTCTGAACATTTTCCAAAGTCCCAGTATCTTTTTTGTAATGTGGCGACCAAAACTGGATGCAGTATTCCAGGTGTGGTCTTACTAAGGCTTTATAAAGTGGTACTAATAATTCAGGTGATTTTGATTCTATGCCTCTATTTATACAATCAAGGGTTGTATCAGCTTTTCTTTGGTTGCTGCTGCACACTGCTGGCTCATGCTTAAGTGATTGTCCAGTAGGACTCCAAGGTCCCTCTCACAGTTACTGTTTTTGAGCCGGGCTTCGCCTAATCTGTACTTCCAACCATCCTTCCAATCAGCCACTGCCGCCTTACCCAGCAGGTCTCTGATCCAATCCCTCCCTTCAACAGAGGGATCAGCCTGGCAGATGACAAGAAGGGAGGGAGAGGCTCCCCACTGCATCACACAACACCTCCTGCCATGAATCTGCTGCTAATTAGACTAAATCACAGGCTTTGTAATCTCCTGAAATAAAATAGCCTGACTGAACAGCTGACAGGCAGACAGGAGGTTGGCCTGTGCAAGTGGGAGCTTTCCTCCACTGCTCTTGTTCCCTGTGAGCTCTGAATCAGCTCAACCCACCTCCCTCCTGCCACAAGCCGGTATATGGAGAAGCTGGGAGAAGAGGCTGGGACGGGCATTCAGCCGGTCCCTTCAGATCCCCCAGGTCTCCAGCTCTATAAAGCAAGTGTAGAAATCTGGCAAATAAAAGAACTTATGCTATGCTTTTTCCTTGCCAGGATTCTTAGCATTGGCACCTGGGCTGGGAAGGAGACGATGCCCAGGGGTTTTGCAGAAGCCAGCAATCCAATTTTGTGGTCAAATTAGCATGGACAGTGCCTGAGGGAAGTTATTCTACTCTTTTCATTCTTTTAGGAGATGTGGTGGCGCAATGGTTAGAATGCAGCATTGCAGGTTAATTCTGCCGACTGCCAGCAGTTCGATTCTGACTGGCTCGATTCAGCCTTCCATCCTTCCGAGGCTGGTAAACTGAGGACCCAGATTGTTGGGGGCAACAGGCTGACTCTGTAAACCGCTTAGAGAGGGCTATAAAGCACTGTGAAGCAGTATATAAGTCTAAGTGCTATTGCTATGCGCGGGCGATCCTCACTTAACAACCACTTGTTAGCAACATTTGAACTGACAGGTGGTACTTATGACTTGTCCTCATACTTATGCCAGTTGCAGTGTTCCCCATGGTCACGTGATTGTTCTCTGGACGCCTGGCACACGGCTCACCATTATGGCATTGTGTGGTCTTGTGATCGCCATTTGCGACCGCCTTTGTTGCCTTACTACAAGCAAGGGGGAAGCTGGCAGGAGGTTCTAAATGATGACCATGGGAAGTCCTGTCTTAATGAATGTGTGGGATTCACTTAATGAAAGTGTCAGAATATGCTGCAAAATGGTGCACTCCCATGATGGTTGCGTTTTGCAACCCTTCGCTTAGTGACAGAAATTCACTAAGCGAAGTGAGGTTATTAAGCCAGGACTACCTGTACATGACTGCAGCAGAATAGAGATGGAAAGCATCTCTACAATCAACCAATGGGACAGAAGTTGCCTTCAGAAGTTGTGAGAGCTTCATCACTGGAAGCTTTCAAGAAGAGACTGGACAGCAGTCTTCCAATATTTGAGGGGCTGTCACAGAGAGGAGGGGGTCGAACTATTTTCCAAGTCACCTGAAGGCCAGACAAGGAATAATGGATGGAAGCTGACCAAGGAGAGGTTCAACCTAGAAATAAGGTGAAATTTCCTGACAGTGAGAACGATCAACCAATGGAACAGAAGTTGCCTTCGAAAGTTGTGGGAGCTTCATCACTGGAGGCTTTCAAGGAGAAACTGGACTGCCATCTGTCAGAAACGGTGTAGGATCTCCTGCTTGGGCAAGGGGGGGGGGACTGGACTAGATGACCTACAAGGTTCCTTCCAACTCAGTTATTCTATAAACACTAGGAGACCCCTCCTCTCTTCTGCATCATGAAGAAAACCATTCAGTAGATAGGGATGCAGAACATAACAGATGAAACTCTACGGTTAGCAACTGAACACAAATAATGCTTGTTTTCTCAGCATTGCCAGCTTTGCAGAAGAAGAGGATTTGTTCTAAATGCAAATGGGATTGTAAGCAGGATGGGACTCTTCCCATCTTGCTTACAATCTTTTTGGACTGTTGCCTTCTGGCAGAAGATACAGAACAATTAAAACTCGGACCACACGTTTTCTGAATAGTTTTTATCCCAGAGCTATAATTGCACTCAACAATGACCTAAAGGGCCACCATCGGTGAGCTGTTGGACAGCATTACTTGGTCTGTTGTGTGGATGTTTGGATGGTTTAGGGGTGGGGAATTTGTGATGGGTGTGGGGGGGTGTTTAGGGATTGTTATGTGTGTTGGACCTGGTCTTTGGGTGTTAAGTGAATTTCATTGTATGGGTATACTGTGTATACATGTACAATGACAATAAAGTTATTTATTTAATGGCCTTTGAATGATAAACGAACCAACAGCCTGGGTACTTTTCTTACTGTGATGTAGAATTGCAAGTTGCCTAAATACTTTACTATCCACTAAATCTACTCTTGTCCATCAATTGGAGTATGTTACAATTGGTTGCTTTTTCCCACTTCTTCGTGTACATAAATGGAGCTCTCTCTATATATACACATTTCTGCACAGATGGATTATTCGTTTCCTTTTTTATCGTATATACCAGTTACATTTTTTTAAAAATTTGATTTATATGCCGCCCTTCTCCGGAGACTCAGGGCAGCTTACAATGCGTTAAGCAATAGCCTTCATCCTTTTGTATATTTATACAAAGTCAGCTTATTGCCCCCACAATCTGGGTCCTCATTTTACCTACCTTTGAAAGGATGGAAGGCTGAGTCAACCTTGAGCCTGGTGAGAATTGAACTCGCAGTAATTGCAGGCAGCTGGATGTTAAATGCTGCTTTAGGAGGCATTAGCCTCCTACGCCACTCAGGCTCCTCTCTCCTCTCTCTCTCATTTTCATATCTCACTTGATACTGCAGCATTTGAAATATAAAGGGATGGCCATTTATTGAACGGATTGAAAACCTGCTTACATCTGCTACCTATAAGCAGATGGTCTATACAGGTAGTCCTCAATTTATGGCCAACAATTGGGCCCAAGATTTCTGTTGCTAAGCAAGACAGTTTCTTGCCGTGGTTGTTCAGTGAATCACTGCAGCTGTTAAGTTAGTAAGACATTTACTGGCTTCCCCATTGACCTTGCTTGTCAGCAGGTCCCAACAGGTGATACATAACAACCAACCGTCATATTTATTTATTTATTTATTAGTTCGATTTATATATGCCGCCCTTCTCCGGAGACTCAGGGCGGCTTACAATGCATTAAGCAATAGCCTTCATACTTTTGTATATACCTGTTTAGTAGGGCTTCCCCCCCCCCCCCCGAGTGGTGTTCTATTTTATACAAAGTCATCTTATTGCCCCCACAATCTGGGTCCTCATTTTATCTACCTCGAAAGGTTGGAAGGCTGAGTCAACCTTGAGCCTGGTGAGAATTGAACTCGCAGTAATTGCAGGCAGCTGGCAGCTAAGTACTACTTTAACAGCAGCAGTTTAGTCCACTGCGCTACCAAGGCTCTTCATAAATATGGGTCAGCTGCCAAGGTTCTGAATTTTGATCATGTGACCATGGGGAAGCTGGTTGTATGAAAAATGGTCATAACACACTTTTTTCGGTACTGTTGTAACTTTGAATGGTCACTAAATGAATGGTTGTAAATTGAGGACTACCTGTAGACGTAATCTTTATATGGATAAATGTAAGGAAATATGGGACTCCTGTATACAAAGTATACTAGGTTAAAGGGATGTGATGGCTCGGTGGCTAAGACGCTGAGCTTTTCGATCGAAAGGTCGGCAGTTCAGCGGCTTGAATCCCTAGTGCCGCGTAACAGGGTGAGCTCCAGTTACTTGTCCCAGCTTCTGCCAACCTAGCAGTTTGAAAGCACGTAAAAAATGCAAGGAGAAAAATAGGGATCACCTTTGGTGGGAAGGTAACAGCATTCCGTGCGTCTTTGGCGTTGAGTCATGCCGGCCACATGACTACGGAGACGTCTTTCAACAGTGCTGGCTCTTCGGCTTTGAAACGGAGATGAGCACCCCCCCCTAGAGTCGGGAACGACTAGCACATATGTGTGAGGGGAACCTTTACCTTTATACTAGGTTAAAAAATTAGGAAAGTCATATATTAGAAAGTCTATATATAATTACCTAATGCTGTACAAACATTATTCAAGTAGCAATAGCAATAGCACTTATATACTGCTTCACAGTGCATTACAGCCTCTCTAAGTGATTTACAACCTATTGCCCCCAACAATCTGTGTCCTCATTTTACTCACCTCGGAAAGATGGAATGCTGAGTCAATCTTGAGCCTGGTGAAATTTGAACTGCCAAACCGCAGGTAGCCAGCAGGCAGCAGAAATAGCCTGCAGTACTGCATTCTGACCACTGCGCCACCATGGCTGTGTATACACATACATTGTTGGGGTTCCAAGTAATAAATCCATTGTAAGCAAAAACTCCAAGGCAGGTGAATTCCTCAAGGAATAGCTTTATTGGAAATATCATATTGGCACGTATCTGGTGAAAACCAATTCTGAAGGGTCCCTTAGTTTTCACCTAATTAAAAGCAAAAGTTTTTCCCTCAACCTCAAACAATCAATCACATGGTCCAATCACTGCAGCATCCGCTGGTCTGGTGACATCACTCCTCCTTCTCTCGGCCAGGTGTTAGAACGTCCTTGGTTCCCAGGCGAAAGTCTTGAGAAAGTATTTTATTTGGACTACACAAGCCCAGCTATCTCTAATCCCCCCTCCCTATCCCTCGCTCCAGTGTGGCAACACTGAAGCTCCAAGATGGCTTCAGACAGGCCAACTTCAAGGTTGACACATATACTTAAATAATGTTTCTATTGGATAACTATATATATGATTATAACTTTATTGTCGTAACAGCATACTTACTTATTGTTTCTGTTGTTGTTTTTTTTACTTTTAAAAACCCTTGTATAGAATTTTATAACGTATGTATCTTGTGTTTTGTTCCTTTTTTCCATGATTGTTTTAAAAGCAGCAAAAGATTAGAGAAAAATATTTCCATATCTGACTTTTTCCCTTAGCAAAACTGTCATAACAGGGTTTTTTGGTATAACTTTACTGATTTCCAAAAACACAAGTTTAAAAAATAAATAGAGAAGAAAAAAAGATTTTGAAAAAAAAGATCAAGAAAGAAAGATAAAGGGGCAAAAAGAAAAGCAAAAGTAAGAACAATAGAAAAAGAATGATTTTTGACTTTCTTTTGTACTGATATGAATAAAAAAATATACCAAATTCCTTCTCTAAGGTTAACATTTGTCTACATTATTTCTATAATCCCCTATAATATAAAAGGTTTTTTTCCACAACACTCCTGAATGTGTGATGATGCCAAATGATGACTTAAAAATTGAACTGGATGAATGCACCCATTATATGCTTTAAGCCATTCAAAAGATGCAACCACTTTTCCACAAGAATTCCTCTACACAATGGCATTCAAACATGTCTATTACAATGCCCGGTTAGACCACAGGATCTAATCAAGTATAATATTTCTAGGCTAAAGATAAACCCAATGTTGATTGAACTCTGCTTCAATTTTTGTGTGCATTGGAAATTGGTAATTAATTTCAGCACCCAACCCTATTGTTCACCATCCCACTGATGTTCAAATGTTATTTGTAAAATAATAATCTTACCTGGAATCCTACAGATTCTTAGCTGCCAAAAGATGTTAGCTGATGCATTGTCACAGATGCCAAGAACAATTCTAACATCTTTTTCATCCAGCTTGTTTTTATTTCCAAATCTTCTAAAGTAGGACTTCTCAGTCTCAGCAACTTTAAGATGTGTGGACTTCAACTCCCAGAATTCTTGCCTGAGAAAATTCTGGTAATTAAAGACCACACATCTTAAAGTTGCTGAGGTTGAAAAAAACACTGTTCTAAAGTAATTTCAACTTGGTATCCTCCACATGCATTGGATGTTCATTTTGTGGGCTTGGGGATTATGAGAGTGGAATTTAAACAGAACTAGTAAAAAGAACAATGATACAGCACAGACAAGAAAAAAGGGAAAGGAAAGAAAGAAAAAGACAGATATAAAGAAATGTCTACCTCTTACATTACAAATATAAACAAAGTTTAGTAACTTATCTTGACTATAACAAATGATCTCTTCTTCCCATTTCTCATCTCTTGACTATAAACAAAATCTTATATAACGTTGTCATTCATTCCTGGTCAACAAAAATCAATTAAATGTAAGAAGAATTAACTACGTATTTATTTTAATCTTGATCAAGTAAATCAAGTTTATATTCCTTGCCTGTACTTGTAACCATCTTAATTTTAATCCCTTGAAATAATGTCCTAAAATTGGTTTATTCTCATGTTTTCCTTGTCCCTTCTCAGAAAATCCTTCAAAACTTTTAGCAAATCTCTTTTGTGTATCCATGTAAAAATGATCAAAAGCACACTTTTGGTTTGTTATTTTTATGTCCCTTTTAACTATTAAAACATCAACCTGTTTAATTTGAATGTCCAGCATATCATTTTTTTCTATATTATTCTTGCAGCTTGTTATTTTAAAATCTGCATTCAAATCAATTTCAGTCTTAACAAGTAGACCTTTGTTCCTTTTTTGTAACATCATATGCAGATTATTTATGACAACAGACATTCTTAAAATTATCTTTTGAGTCCATTGTTCTTCAAAAAATTTTCAAAATGTCCAATGCTAAAGTAATTTAGCATTGTGATTAAGATTAAGAGCCTGGTGGCGCAGTGGACTAAACTGCTGCTGTTAAAGTAGTACTTAGCTGCCAGCTGCCTGCAATTACTACAAGTGCAATTCTCACCAGGCTCAAGGTTGACTCAGCCTTCCATCCTTTCGAGGTAGGTAAAATGAGGACCCGGTTTGTGGGGGCAATAAGCTGACTTTGTATAAAAAGAACACCGTTCAGGGGGCCCCAAAAGCCCTACTAAGCAGGTATATACAAAAGTATGAAGGCTATTGCTTAATGCATTGTAAGCTGCCCTGAGTCTCCGGAGAAGGGCGGCAGATATAAATAGAACTAATAAATAGAACTAATAAATAATTTGTTCCATTCTATGTTAATGAGTCAATTTTAAGTGTCTCCTCCTTTAATTGTAATCTTCTCTTAGTTCCCTCCACTGTCCAAACTTCACACGCGATCCCGTTGTGAACCGGTAGTAAAGGTAAGTAGAACCCACCCCTGTGGACAGGATCACATGCCTTGAAGATCTTGGGTGAATAAAAAAGGAAGAGATGCTGAGAGTGCCTTGGATTTATGCCCTCTCTGGGCTTTTGAGTTTGAGCTTGTATTCTGATTGGTTGTCAGATTCCCATTGGGCCATGCAGGGGCAACTCTGTAGGCTGTCCTGAGTCCCAAGTTTGGTTGACTCTTGCTGGGTGATGATATAATGAAAGGGCTTTGGGATTCCTATTATGGCTCTGCCTGAAGGAGGTAGATCTCTGCTATGTAGAATAGGCTGGGCCAGGCCTTAATGGCCCATTGACAAAGCTGCGGGGGGTGAGTTTCTGCCTCCCTTTTAGGGGAAATATTCTGCCCTTTTAATATTTCCTACAATATTTCATTTTCCTAGGAGAGGGGTGGGTGCTAACTTCCTACACCCTGAACGAGGATGCCTTAAGAATTTAGCCCTTGCTGGATCACAAAAAGGATCTAGCACTCTCCTGGCAATCAAGTAGAGGTGTCTGCAGGATGTGCTTAAAAAAATGTGTTGCACTTAAAAAAACCCGGGTGGAGCTTTGATTGCACTATGACAGCTGTCATCTGCACTCCCTGACCACATCTTGCAATCAACCTATAGCCATGGCTGCATTTTGATCCTCTTTGACCCATTCACCAAGAGGCCAGACCCGGATTTCTGTTGACAGTGGCTTCCCTTCCCCCTCCAGTCTGTGCAGATCAAGTATTCAGTGGCTTAGAATGAGCTATATTTAGCGGCGGCCATCTTAATCAGTGAAACAGGAATAAAAAGTGGGATAGGAGAAGCAGCCTGCAGGAAAGAGGGAAAATGAATGAATACAACACACACACACACAAACATAAATGCTTATGCATTTTGGAATTTGGGGGGATTTTTGGCAAATGAGCTTTGAAATTCTCCTGCTCTGTAGGGGATTAACTATCATTTTTCCCTCCAAATTCTAAGATCCCAAACAGATCAACACTTTGGCGTGCAACTGTAGCTGAGGAATGGAGACTCATCCACCCACCCACCCCCTTAGAAAAGGCACTTTAAAAGATGCCCTGAAGGTGCTTTTTCAAGGGGCAACTGGACTTTCTGGTTTTTCTTTGAAGATGTTTTGCTTCTCATCCAAGAAGCTTCTTCAGCTGTGACTGGATGGTGGGGAATGGAAGGATTTGGAAGGATCCAGTCAGAGCTGAAGAAGCTTCTTAGAGGAGAAGCGAAATGTCTTCAAGGAAGTTGCCTCTTGAAAAAGCACCTTTGGGACAACCATGACCTGGATGACTGAAAATCTTTATAGGGACTTTAAAAGACTTTAAGAGTTTAGTTTTGAAAGCTTGGAAATTTGGAAAATAAAGTTTGGACCATAAAGGTGTAGGAAGTTAGCACCCACCCCTTTCCTAGAAGAATGAAATATTTTAGGAAATATTAAAAAGGCAGAATATTATGTTTCCCTGTGTGAGAAATGGAGAAGCATGTTTTAAAGATGAAGCAGCTCCCTTCTTCCTGCCCCCCCACCCTTTGTCAATGGGCCAGAGGCAGAAACTCAATCTTTGTCAATGGACCATCATCTGCAACACAATAGGACCCATTTAGCAACAGAAACTAACACAATAGGACCCATCTAGCAACAGAAACTCACCACATGGCACCTGGGAAGATTACATCAGCCAGCAAGGCTAGCTAAGACCCCCACCCCCTGGGAATCTGACAACCAATCAGGATACTCTTTCTGGGCCCCAGGAAGTTCAAAGCAAGAGAGGGCATAAAAACCAGGGACTCACTGCGTCTCGGCCCTTTTCTGTTCAGGAACTCAAACCATGCGATCCTGTCCACCATTAAACATGTTTCCAGTGTCTTTTTCCCCACTTGGAGCTGAACCCAGAAGGATATTTCTTCTTACAAAGGCAAAAGGATTAAAAGGGGAAATCTTCCTGCCAGAATGTGAGAAAACAGATGGATCCCAGATCTAAGTTTATGATGCTTAAGAATTGTAAGACACACAGAGTCACTTGGCTGAGATGGATGACTATATAAATTGAATGAATGAATGAATGAATGAATGAATGAATGAATGAATGAATGAACAAGAAGCCTTTGCCCCTCATCCCAGATCTCCTTCTAGTCCTGTGGATTTCAACTCCCAGAATTCCCAATATTGGATGGGGAATTCTGGAAATTAAAGTCCACAAATATAAAAGTTGCCAAGTTTGGAGACCCCTGCCCTAGACTATCTGCCGTACATAGCTAGATGTTGGAGAAAAAACCAGTGTTTTTGAACCTTGGCTGTGTAGGCTTCAATTCCCAGTCATTCTTAGAGTTGAAATCCAAGTTGGTATTTTGCAACATACCAATTCGTTGCATAAATGTATACAAAATATGCAATAAATAAACTTTGTTAAAGTTTTTTTTTTTAGCAAAATCAAATCAATGCAAATATTACAAAAGAAATAAAAAATCTAAGAAGGAATTGTGAATTCATGAGAAAGAAGAGGAATTCTGGGAGTTGAAGTCCACATGTCTCAAAGCTGCCAAGATGCAGAAACAATGAGGGGTGGGTGGGTGAGTGGGTGTCTAGGTTGCTGTTGAAACTGACCACTAAAGGGCCTCTGGGATTCTCATTCAATCTAATAGCCTTTCTTCCCTGTAAAAAAAGCTTCAGAGCAGGGGTGAAATCCAGCAGGTTCTGACAGGTTCTGGAGAACTAGTAGCAGAAATTTTCAGTAGTTTGGAGAACCGGCAAATACCACCTCTGGCTGGCCCCAGAGCGGGATAGGAATGGAGATTTTGCAGTATTCTTCCCCTGCCACGCCCACCAAGCCACCCCCACAGAACCGGTAGTAAAAAAAATTGGATTTCACCACTGCTTCAGAGTCCCAAAGGTGCTTTTTTCAAGAGGCAACTGGACTTTCTGGTTTTTGGATGGTGGGGAATGGAAGGACAGAGTCTTGGTAGTACAGGGTTTAAGGCACCCTGTTATTAAGCTGGTTATTAAGACCAGCTGCCTGCAATTACTGCAGGGTTCGAATCTCGCCAAGGCTCAAGGTTGACTCAGCCTTCCATCCTTTCTAAGGTAGGTGAAATGAGGACCCAGTTGTGGGGGCAATAAGCTGACTTTGTATAAATATACAAAAGGATGAAGGCTATTGCTGAGCACATTGTAAGCCGCCCTGAGTCTCCGGAGAAGGGCGGCATATAAATCAAATTAAAAAAAAAAAAAAAAGGATTTGGAAGGATCCAGTCAGAGCTGAAGAAGCTTCTTGGGTGAGAAGCGAAATGTCTTCAAAGAAAAACCAGAAAGTCCAGTCGCCTCTTGAAGAAGCATCTTTGGGATAACCATGATCTAGATCAGGGGTCTCCAACCTTGGCAACTTTAAGACCTGTGGATTTTAACTCCCAGAGTTCCTCGGCCAGCAAAGCTGAGGAATTCTGAGACAGCAAAGCTGGCTGAGGAATTCTGGGCCTTGAAGTCCACAAGTCTTAAAGTTGCCAAGGTTGGAGACCCCTGATCTAGATGACTGAGAATCTCCATAGACAAAAGGGTGAGTGATTCAAACTAGCATTCTTAAGACCAAAGGTTGGGCACTTTGAGTTTTATGAAATAGGAGCAATCAAGACACCATTTCCCCTCCCTTTGAAAATACATTCCAGGGTAGTAAGTGGGGCAACTGGACAGTCACGTGGCTGAAATGGTATCCTTCTTGAGCAGGGGGTTGTACTAGAAGACCTCCAAGATCCCTTCTAGCTCTATTGTGATTGATTGATCATAGCTCTCATTAACACATTTTTATGAAGCAGCCTAGACAACTTTAAAGTGAAGCTTAAATTGCATGTCATTCTTGCCAGTTTTTTTCCTCACAAGAAAAGTGCATTGTTTCCATCTCATTTAATAGGCAGTTCAGCTTATATCATTCCTGTGCGAAGGATTCCAGGGTTTTCTTATAATCCAAAATAAATGTCTTTCATAGCAACCCAACCAGAGAATGGGGTGTAGATACAGATAGAATAGAAATGCAGAACAAGATTCCAAACAGATGGTGGTTGCTGAAAACAATAAGGAGTGATAAAATGCTAGTAGGTAAAAAAGACAGATGATTGTTAGTTGCTCTGACAAATTACTACTGCTTGGCAATCCTACATTCGAATGGAGGATTTCCCCAGGCATCAAATCTTTGCAGTGAACGCCAGTATCTCTTTGCATTAGCTTGGCCAAACAACACTGGGATTTTATTTTTATTTTATTTTTTTTGAAATAATTTTTATTATTTTTGTAAAATATAAAATACATCTTTTAAGAACGGAGCAGAGATTAGGATTTAAAGATTTAATGTAATGGGTCCTAGGATATGGGTATATAGATAGAATTTAGAGTAATAATTATAATTAAATATTGAGTTGTGTTATTTGGAAATTTAAGATTTGTGCTGATATAATAGAAAGGTAAATGTTTAGATTAAGATATTACAATTGTGGAAAAAAAATCTTTGTTTTTGGTTTTTACTTTAAAAGATGTTAAGCGATTGTACCTATTCATGACCGGATCAGTGCTCCGTTCTTAAAAAAACACTGGGATTTTAGAAAGTGAAAATAAACAGCCATTACATGAACAAAGCAATTTATGCCAAGCATGGAAAAATCAAAAAGACTAGCGTGACATGCACATTTATGTTAAGGCACAGTAATGCTAGAATATCTGGCAAACACCCTCTCAGGCAGGTTTTACAAGCTACCCCTCACCCTGTAACAGAATATCAGAATAAAAGAGTTGGGAGGTCTTCTAGTCCAACCCCCTATTCAAGCAGGAGACTGTATACCATTTCTGACAAATGGCTCCCCAATCTCTTCTTTTAAAAGCCTCAAATGATGGAGCAACCACAACTTCTGAAGGCAAATTGTTCCACTGATGGTTTTGTTAGGAAATTTCTTCTTAAATTCTAGGTTGCTTCTTTCCATTGCTTCTTGTCCTGCCCTCAGGTGCTTTGGAGAATAGCTTGACTCCCTCTTCTTTGTGGCAGCCCCTGAGATATTGGAACACTGCTATCATGTCTCCCCTAGTCCTTCTTTTCATTAAACTAGACATATCTTATCTGCAGCATTCAAGAAGAACCACTTGAAGATGTTCTATAGATGGCACCTCCCACCGGAAAGGCTTGCTAAGATGTTCCTGAACAGCTCGCCAATATGTTGGAAATGCAACAAGATCTATGGAACATATTATCATCTTTGGTGGACTCCCCGTCTACAGAAAAGTTTTGGGCTAAAATCAAAAAATGGCTAGGAAAAATAACAGATCAATCGATTGATAGGAAACCAGAGACGTTTTTATTAGGAATATTCACTAGAAAATATAGTAAAGAAATAAAATACTTGATTTTACATATTATATCGAATATCATATGCACAAAATTGGAAAAAATAAAAATACACCAACAGAGGAAGAATTGATAAAAAAAAATCTTAGAATGTGCCGAGATGGACAAACTAACAAAAGAACTTAAAGAAAAGGAAGATACGGAATACTATGTAGTATGGAATAAATGGTATAACTGGCTGAAGATTAGAAATAGTGAACAATAAAAACAGGGGAGAAGTTATAAATATAAAATGTTGATAGGACAAGGTATAAAATGTACAAAATTAATATCATGATTGTTAGGAATTATAATGTAAATAAGAGAAAAAGGAACAAGAAGGAAAAGAACAGTATAACAGGAAATGGGGGAAAGATTTAAATATTAGATGACCATTACGAAACAGTTGTAAAAAGGGAACTTATTATGTGTTTTGTGTTTTGTGTTTGTTATATTGTGTTGTGTTATAAATAAAAATTAAAATAAAATAAAATAAAATAAAAATTAACTAGACATATCCAATTCCAGCAACCATTCTTCAGATGTTTTAGCCTCCAGTCATCTTCACTGCACTTCTAGTCTCAAAATCTTTTTTATAGTTTTTACATCAGTCTTCTTTCTTTCTTTCTTTCTTTCTTTCTTTCTTTCTTTCTTTCTTTCTTTCTTTCCTAATGAAACAGTGAGAGCACCTTCCAAACATCAAGCGCTAATTCAATCTTCATACCTGCAAAACAAGTTGTCCAGTCATTCCATAAGCAAATTATATCCATATTTTAACATGTTTTCCAGTTAATCTGTCTGCACCTGCAGCTGTACCATTTTTAAAACATTACCAGGTCATTTGTTTCCTTGTTTTTTTCCTTCTTCTATACTAACTTTTGTAACATTGTTTCAGTTCCAATCTTCAATATATCCATCAACATTGTCCTGCATTTTCTCTAGCTCTTTTAACAGGTCCTTGCTGTCTTGGACTAGATTCCTGACCTATATTTTTATGCATATAAGTATTAGCATACATATTATCATTCCCTCATCTTCATTTTTGCAGTAATAATTTTCTTATTTGCATTTGCCCCCTCCACAGCTTACATTTCATCATCCTACCAAGCATCTATTTTGTACCTTCTATTAGAGCAACTCTTCATAAACTCCAGTAACATAATTCTATTCTATTCTATTCTATTCTATTCTATTCTATTCTATTCTATTCTATTCTATTCTATTCTATTCCATTCCATTCCATTCCATTCCATTCCATTCCATTCCATTCCATTCCATTCCCCAGGCATCCATACAGGCTTACTGGAAGAAAAAAAAACATGTTTTGACAGCTTTATGGAAGGCCATAATGGTTGGGGCTAACATCACCTGGGGAAGGATGATTGTTGCCAAGGCAAAAAAGGGCCGTCTTCCCAGTCCTGTTGGACAGAACTCTGGCAGGTGGTATCTTAGCATGCCTGCTTCTCCCGCCACTGATGGGGAAGATAAGATGTGAGGGGGAAAAAGCAGTCCCTCAAATAACTTTGACTGCACAGAATCACTTTCCATTGATCCTATTGGGAGATGACCCTTACTCCTCCTCCTCTGCTGTTTAATTCTTGCCTAGTTCAGGTATTTATTTATATTTATGACCCTTGCTGTGTCCAAAGGTCACCGGATCCCCTTTGGTGACCTTTTGTCAAGCAAAGACAATGAGGAAGTCAGATTCATTTAACAACTCGGTTGCTAACTTATCAACTGCAGTGATGCACTTAACAATGGTGGCTAGAATGGTTGCAAAATGGGGCAAAACTCACTTAACAAATGTCTCGCTTAACAAGAAGAAATTTTGGGCTCCATTGTGGTCGTAAATAGGTTAGATTAGATTAACAAAGTCCCGTAAATAGGTTAGATTAGATTAACAAAGTCCCACCCAAGCAGGAGATCCTACACCATTTCTGACAGATGGCAGTCCAGTTTCTCCTTGAAAGCCTCCAGTGATGAGGCTCCCACAACTTCTGAAGGCAACTTCTGTTCCATTGGTTGATCGTTCTCACTGTCAGGAAATTTCTCCTTATTTCTAGGTTGAATCTCTTCTTGGTCAACTTCCATCCATTATTCCTTGTCTGGCCTTCAGGTGCCTTGGAAAATAGTTTGGCCCCCTCCTCTCTGTGAAATATTGGAACACTGCTATCATGTCTCCCCTGGTCCTTCTCTTCACTAGACTAGCCATACCCAGTTCCTGCAAACGTTCATTATACGTTTTAGCATCCAGTCCCCTCATCATCTTGGTTGCTGTTCTCTGCACTCTTTCTAGAGTCTCAACATCTTTTTTATAGTGTGGTGACCAAAATTAGATGCAGTATTCTACGTGTGGTCTTACTAAGGCTTTCTAGAGTGGTATTAGTACCTCACTTTATCTTGATTGTATCCCTCTGTTAATGCAGTTTAGGATTGCATTGGCTTTTTTGGCTGCCATTGCACACTGCTGGCTCATATTTAGCTGATTGTTCACTAAGACTCCCAGATCCCTCTCACACTTACTGCTATTAAGCCTGGTTTCACCCAGTCTATATGTGTACTTTTGGTTTTTCTTGCCCAAGTGTAGGACTTTACTTTTCTCTACATTGAATTTCATTTTGTTAGATAGGGCTGTGTTCAAGTCTGTCAAGATCCATCTGGATCTTGAGCCTATCTTCTAGGGCCGTGATGGCGAACCTATGGCACGCGTGCCACAGGTGGCACGCGGAGCCATATTGATGGGCACGCGAGTGTTGCCCTAGCTCAGCTCCAGTACGCATGTGCATGCTGGCCAGCTGATTTTCGGGCCTTCTGGGCCCACCGGAAGTCGGCAAATGGGCTGTTTCTGGCCTCTGGAGGGCCTCTGGGGGTGTGTGGGGAAGGCTGCTTTTGTCCTCCCCAGACTCCTAAAAAGCCTCTGGAGTGTGGGAGGGCGAAAAAACGGGCCTACCAGGCCCATTGTGCCATCACATGCCAAAAATGGGGGGACCATGGGGGGAATCACGTGTGCTTGTGTGTGTGGGGGCAGGGTGCATAGAATTATGCGTGCGGGCACGCACATGCACGACCACCCCGCACTCCCCCCACTTTTGGTACGCGATGGCAAAAAGGTTAGCCATCACTATTCTAGGGTGTTAGCTATTCCTGCCAGCTTAGTGTCATCTGCAAACTTGCTAAATTTCCTTATCTAAGTCGTTTATAAAGATATTGAAGAGTACAGGGCCTAAGATGAACCTTGTGGTACCCCACTGCTTACTTCCTTCAATGTAAATGTAGACCCATTAAGGACTTCTCGTTGAGTACAGTTTGTTAGCCAGTTATGAATCCATCTGGTGGTGATGCTATCTATCCCACTTTTTCCTAGTTTACCAAAAAGTAAGTTGTGGTCTACTTTGTCGAATGCCTTGCTGAAGTCTAAGTATATTATGTCCACAGTATTTCACTGATCTACTAATTTAGTCACTATGTTGAAGAATGAAATAAGACTGGTTTGGCATGATCTGTTTTTAACAAACCCATGCTGACTGCTAGTTATTACTTTACTCATTTCTAGATGTTGACAGATCTGTTTTTTTATTATCTTTTCCAGTATCTTCCTGGGCATTGATGTTAGGCTGATTGGTCTTTAGTTTCCAGGGTCTGGTTTTCCCCCTCTTTTTTTGAAGATGGGAACCATATCAGCTCTTTTCCAGTCCTCTGATAGTTCTCCGGTGCTCCAGGATTTTTGAAAGATGTGGTGCAGTGGTTCTGAGATGACTTCTGCCAGCTCCTTTAGAACTCTTGAGATGTAATCCATCAGGTCCCAGCGATTTGTATTCATCAAGCTCAGACAGGTGTTCTCTTACTATTTTTTTGCTTATTTTAATTTTTATTTCTAGTCTGTCTTTTAGTGTTATGTTTTTGGTAGGTTGGGCTATCGTTTCTTTTTGTGTGAAGACTGATGCAAAGAATGAGTTAAGCAGCTTTCTGCTTTCTCTCTGTTGCCTGGTACTTCCTTGCCGTCTTCTCTCTTTAGTGGATCAACTGTTTCCTTGATTTTTTTCTTGTTATTTACCAGTATATGTTAGAAAAAACTTTTTTTGTTATCTTTGACTTTTGTTGCAAGTCTTTGTTCATTCTGAGCCTTTGCTTTCCTGACTTCATCTTTGCAGATTCTGGCTATCTGCTGATATTTGGCCTTAGTTGTGTGTCCCTCTTTCCATTTTTTGTGCTTGTCCTTTTTGTAAAGGACTACCTGTACAATTGACCAGCACATCCAGAAGGTATAGAGTGGTGGGTTAAGCACCTTTATAGGCAACCCTATATGATTTTATGCACTTCTGTTTGTAAAGACTGTGTGGCCCAAGTGGGCAGTATGGCTGCATCTGGTTGTTGTCACCCATTTAGCAACACCCTGGGACCATGTGTAGCTTAAGTAAGGAATGCTACCTATGGCTATTGCTCCCCTTGTAATGTTCTCACCATACGCTAAAAAAATAACATAGTTATCTCTGAATAAAGGTGTGGGGCGGGATGAATCTCTGCCCTCCCTGCTCCCATTTGACTAGTGGGTTTCCTTCGGGTTGGCGATTTTCAGAGTTCAGCCACAAGACAAGGAGAGATTCAATCTAGAAATAAGGAGAAATTTTCTGACAGTGAGAACGATCAACCAGTGGAACAGCTGGCCTTCAGAAGTTGTGGGAGCTTCATCACTGGAAGCTTTCAATTCACCATTTCAGAAATGGTGTAGGTATGGTCTCCATTTTAAGGGGGGGGTTGGATTAGATGACCTACAAGGTCATCAGGAGCCTGGTGGCGCAGCAGACTAAACTACTGTTAAAAGTAGCATTTAGCTGCCAGCTGCCTGCAATTACTGTGAGTTCAATTTCTCACCAGGCTCAAGGTTGACTCAACCTTCCATCCTTTCAAGGTAGGTAAAATGAGGACCCGGTTTGTGGGGGCAATAAGCTGACTTTGTATAAAATAGAACACTGCTCAGGGGGGCCCAAAAAAAGCCCTACTAAGCAGGTATATACAAAAGTATGAAGGCTATTGCTTAACGCATTATAAGCCGCCCTGAGTCTCTGGAAAAGGGCGGCATATAAATCAAACCAATAAATAAACTAATAAATAAGGTCCCTTCCAAGTCTTAATCTGTTCAATTCAATTTTAGAACCACAAGGCTTTTTGATGTGCGCAAAGTAACTTTCCGTTCCCAGGGGGAAAAGGAAAAGGTGGAGAAGGGGAAGACGAAGGAGGAGGAGGAGGAGGAGGAGGAGGAGGAGGAGGAGGAGGAGGAGGAGGAGTAGAAGAAGAAGAAGAAGAAGAAGAAGAAGAAGAAGAAGAAGAAGAAGAAGAAGAAGAAGAAGAAGAAGAAGAAGAAGAAGAAGAAGAAGAAGATATAATAAGGCGGGTAACTCGCTTGAAAACTTAACCCGCCGTTTTCCTTTCCCGCGATCGCAGCTGCAGGTGCGGCGTGGATTAGCCACCGCACGGAGCCACGTGGACACTGCGGTGTCCCGCTCCTACCCGCCCCTTCGCCAGATCCCGGGTGGGGGTGGGGAGCGAGAGAGGGAGAGGGAGAGGGAGAGCTGGCGCGCCAACCGGGTGGCTGATCTTCCGCCAGTCCCATAAGCCGATCTCTGCCGGCCGCCTCCCATCCCCAGCTTTGCGCTTTGCACGCGATCGTGCAGACGAAGCGGGGGAGCGCAATCGGGGGGTCCTTCCGAAGCGCCTCTGAGCCGGGGACCATCCTTGGCGCCTTTTCGGCCCCGAGTGCGAATCCGGCGCGGAAAGGGCGGCAGCGGTGCTCTTCTTTCTTCTTGCTCTGTCCCAAAGCCAACCCTCCCACCCCCGGGGAGGGCGTCGGCGGACGGATCATCCGAGGCGGGTGCTAGCGGGACGGGACGGTAGCCGGGGCTGGACCTGCTGCCCCCCCCCCCACTCCACCCTCTCAGCTGTTGCGTGCTTGGCTGCTCTCGGCGCCGCTGCCCCGGTTGGCTCCCCGCAGCTCCTCGATCGGGAGGCCCTCCGCGGAAGGGTTGGCGGCTCAAGGACGCGCCGTTGCGCAGGGTTACCTTACCGGGGCAGGCGCGGCGCCAGGAGGAGCCCCGTTCGAGGTGGCCGCAGTGCTTTTCCACCGCCTGGAACCATCCCGCGCCGAGGGCGGGTGCCAACCTCCCCCGCCCCCACTCCCCGCGGCCACCGGGCTCTCGGACAGACGCGACGTGCCCTGCTTAATGAATGAATGAATGAATGAATGAATGAATGAATGAATGAACGAGCCTTGCCCGGCCGGGACGCCTGGCCCGCCCTGTCCGTTGCCGGCCTTGGAGGCGGAGACGCCCCGGCTCTGGCTAAGATTGGCTGCGCCCAGGCAGGAGGTCCCGGGCTGTCCGCTTCTTCGCTTCGCTCCCGCTCACTCTCCCGGCGGTCCTGGAGCCGGGCAGAAGCTTTAAACCTGCTGTGTTTTTCGCTTCCTCCCCGGGAAGATCAGCCTCGGGCTGGCCCAGATAGGAGACGGAGATCTGCTGCGCCAAGATCCCAGGTGGGTTTCAAAAGCACACGGGAAGATGCCTTCTTGGCAGGGAGGAAAGAGGTGCCCTTGAATTTGCTACCCGGCCTTGACTTTTGCAGGGTTAGGATTGTGTGAAGCTTGGGGGAGGGTGAAAGGGCTGTTTTGCAAAATAATAATGATGATGATGAAGAATGGTATTTGTGATGCATTTTTGAATGTTCAGTTGACCGAGTTCATATTTAATTAAAGTAAATCATCATCATCATCATCATCCCGCTTTACTGGGATCTGCTCGCATAATCTGCCGATACATCACACAGCCCTAAACGCTTGGGAAGTGTTTGACTAGTGATTTGAGATACCAAATCCAGCATGGTTATCTTGTTTGCTGCGTATACTGTCAAGTTTGTGTATAATAATAATAATAATAATAATAATAATAATAATAATAATAATAATAATGACTCGAGCTGCTGAGCTATTAACCAGCCTCAAAGGCTGTGAATCTCACTAAAGATTAAATAATAATAATAATAATAATAATAATAATAATAATAATAATAATAATATAAAAAAGGGTGGCTGGTTTGCCCTTTGCAAACATGACTCGGTGAAGATAAGGTATGACTCACCAGCAGGTGGATGAATTGACACCCCCCCCCCCCCAAAACGATGAATTTTATCAAGGGCAACATTCTCAACAAGTCACTGAGATTAGCCATTTTTATTCCCATTTCACAGATTTTAATTGTAAATCACCTGGAATCCATGGGAGATAGATTGCTTATAAATTGTATCAATAAGTGTGAATTTCCACGGGTGGCCGGTTGGGTTCAAGTTCAAAGGGAGACTGTAATCCTGATTTGGATCCTGCTGGCCTTCTTGCGTAAGGATGGGTTGTGCCAATTTAAAGCCATCCAGGAACAGTGGCTGCCTCTGAGAGAGAAAATAACTTTTCCCAAGCCGTGCAGAGAGGCTTGGCGAGAATCCTAAATCATGCAGTTCTTCAGTTGCAAGGGGTTAAGTGTTGCAGGATTCCAGGCACCAATCAGGGATGCAGGGCTCGGCTAGCTTGGTCTGAGCATCCCCATCCTCAAGCCGGGTTGGGATGGGATACTGACATTCAAGGTGATCTTGTGAGTGGGCCGAAGCCCTGCAAGATTTAGGGGCCCAGATAATGCAGGGGGTGATTGTTGGGATATGAGATGTTTGGTTGCCTTGTAGGATGGTCTGACGTCTCTGGAATACATCTTAGGTTTACAGTCTTCCTTGCAGATTCAGTTCTTTGCATTTTAGTAGTTAAATTGTTAAATAGCCTTAGCAGGGAAGGAAAAAACCTCAGAGGCTCTCATCAGCTGGAGTGGAAAGTACTGGCTAACATGGATCAGCCAGTTCCTTATGTAACTGTGTTGTTTCACTGCTGCAGGCAAAGGGCAGTGAAAAGAAGGCATTTTTTTTTGAGATGCTGGCACAGAGCAGAGGGAGGGAGGGAGAGAGAGAGAGAGACAGACAGACAGACAGACACTCAAGGCTGTGAACCTTGAGAGTCATTTTCTTTCTGCTCAGGGTGATGCCACCAAGAATTTCCACATTGTTGCTTAGGGGTGCAGGGTCTTGCTTCAGCTGCTCTGTCAAAAGCCTCAGGGTAGGAGTTGCTGAGATCGGCCACTTCCATGCCGGGGGGGGGGGCATCAATGCTTGGCATAAAGAAAGGGGGAAGAATGAAATGCTCTCAGCTATGTGAGGGAGGAATGGTGTATGCACATGACTCCCTTTTCATGTTTACATCCATGTGTCTCATGGATGAATGCACATGGTGCAGCCGTAAACTATTGTACACTCATCCTTGCTTGCATCTTCCTTCCTTCCTTCCTTCTTTCCTTCCTCCCTTCCTCCCTCCCTCCCTCGCTCCCTCCCGGCTCCCCCCTTTTCTGTACCCTTCCCAGCAAACTGGCTGCTGTAATCTTTGTCATTGGACTGTTTCCCTTGCCTAATGTTATTCCATTTCCTGGCTTCAGATGGGCCTCTTACTTCTTCATTCTCACAATCACAAACGTTCCTATCCACAGGATGAAGCATAAGCAGCCGTGACCACGCTGGATATTGAGTGACCTGCTGTCTGTCGTCAAGGATGGCTGCCTTGGGGTTATTCCTTGTCTGGAGCCTGCTCTTACCTGCCTTACTCCTGGCTTTGTACCTCCCGACTCCAGAGAACTCTACCTGGCACTTGCCTCTGAATTCTGTTCCACAGTCACCTCTGTTGGAAGTCCCCTCTAAAAAGCCTACTCAAAGGGCCCTGCCAGTCATTCCCCACTCAGATTCCTCTGGCCATGAGTTCTCTAGTGGTGACGGGGAATTGAAGAATGAGAACAGCCAAGGTGCCAGTCCAGTTGGCCACCCTAGAGCTACAAAATCCAAGAGGAGGTTCAAGCTCCTTGCAAAGGGGGCACCAGCTGGTTCTTCTGGTGGAAGTTTAGCTCCCCACTTGACTGAGGAGAGTCTTGTTCTGCCAACCGAAGGCTTGCTCAGTGTTCAGGGAGAGGTTGAGGATACCGGTGGTATAATTCGGGAACGAAGTCCGAAACAGAGGAAGAAAAAGCTCCCTCTTCCTTCTTCTGGCATATCAAAGAGAAACATGTCCACCTCTGTGGTGGCCCCTCTTCCCACTTCACCCAGACTAGTGGCCTCAGAACTACCTGTCTCCCAGGAGGGATCCTTGCCCAGCCTCCACCAAGCAGGATTCAAACATGGCCTCCCAGCAACTACCTTAAGCCCCAGGCCCACTGTGTCCACCATTCCTTTGGCAACATTCCCTGTTAACAGATCACTTGTCAAATGGGAGGTGGTGGAGGATGCCGAACCTAAGGTTGGTGCTTCAAGAGGATGGTTGGAAAACAGCGTGTCAGAGCAGGAACTGGTGGGCCGGAATCTAACCACAGTAAAATATTTGGCTTCCTACAAGAGTAGACAGGTCTCCAGTGGCTTCCTTGGCCAGGAAGAGCTTTCTACGTCTCCACTAAGGCCTGTGGTTCAGGCAGCTGGAGATGCTCAGAATCTCCCTGGGCAAGATAGAGATGTACCACCTGTGACTTCCCCTTCTCAGGAAGGAATAGTTATCCCACTGATTGGGAAGGGGCATAGGCAAAGCCCAGCAAGCTTCCATCCGCCTGTTTCGGATGACCATTTCCCTGTTCCTTTCACCCCTTCACTGTTAGGGGTGACCCCCCAAGAACCAAATCCTCATCTAAGAAGCACTCATTGGAACCTGATCATTGATACCACCCAGCAGCCAGGACTTTGGGACACGGCTGGAATGGAAACCACCATCTTTCAAGGCAGCTCTGCTTCCCCAGGTAGGTTTAGATTTGCTTTTGGTTTATGTACTTAAAGGAATCTTCTGCCATTGAATTTTTTTTTTTATTGGAAAAGTTTTAAAACAAACACAATTTCCCCACAACCCTCCCACCCAACCCCCTCCCCCTCCCCGACTTCCCAGAGCAGAACACAAGGTATTTCTATTAACTTTTAACAATAAACTAAATTGCTTAACCAATCATTAAACTAACACCCCCTAAAAAAATTCTTAACCCCCCATATATAAAATCCTGCTTCTTAGACATAGAACTTCTAATATCACTTATCTAGCGCTTATACAGATAAAAGAAATCATTCATAAGCTATTTGATATTTTTTGGTCTGATACTTATTTTGTATATAATCAATCCATCTTCTCCAGTCCTGTATATACCTTTCTTGTGTGTGATCCTTCAAATATGCTGAAATTTTAGCCATTTCAGCTAAATTAGTTACTTTCAATATCCAGTCATCAATAGTAGGCAAAAAGTCCTTCTTCCAATGTTGTGCTACCAACAATCTTGCTGCTGTTATCAAGTTCAAAATCAGTTTAGTCTCTGCAACTGTACAGTCCGTAGTTATACCCAATAAGAACAACTGTGGAGTAAATTTCAGTCTCTTTTTAAGAATATTCTGCATCACCCACCAAATCTTTATCCAGAGTGCTTTGATTTTTCTACAAGTCCACCATATATGATAATAAGTTGCATCATCACAGTCACTGCCATTGAAAATTCTCACTCAGTCCCACATACCTGTGTCCTGGGAAGAGGAGGAGGATGGAGCAGGAGAGGGCAGGAGGTGGCAACAACTCTTAAGGGAAGACACACACCAAGTGCCATGGGGAGCAGGGAGCTGGCCCGATGACAGGGAAGCAAGAAAAGGTTGGGAGTTGAGGAGAAAACCTGGTTAAAGGACTCTTGAAGGGCACACATTAAATTAAAGGGGGAGAATTGTGATACAGGTGGTCCTCAGCTTACAACCATTATTTTAGCAATTGTTCAAACTTACACTGGCAGTAAAAAAAGTGACTTAAGAACTGATCCTCACACAACCATCACAAGCACCCCATGGTCATGTGATAAAAATTCAGGCGCTTGTTGGCAACTAGCATGTAATTTACCATGATTGAAGCATCCTGGGGTCACATGATCGCCATTTGCAACTAACTCCCAACTAACTTCGGACAAGTGAAGTCAATGGGGGAAACTGGATTTACTTAACTGCTCTGTGATTCAAGTAACAATTGCAGCGATTCGCTTAACAACCCTGGCAAAAAAAAAAAGAAAGAAAGAAAGAAAAAGATCATAATATTCACTTAACAACTGCCTTGTTTAGCAATGGAAATTCTGGTCCCAGTTGTGGTTTGTAAATCGAGGACTGCCTGTGATAGAAATGCATCTTTCACTTCCAAGAATAGCATCCCAGCAACCAGATTATAACAATCAAAATTGGCAGGGAAAGGATTAACTAATTTAGAAGACGCTGTCAGGAGCCTGGATGCATTCTTTTCTGACTACCAAATGGTATTAAAAAGCAGAAGCTGAGCTGAGCTCACCAAAGCTTTTGCCTTTTAATTAAATTTGTTTCTGTCAGAAAAGGTGCTATCGGAGTCGTCCTAACCTACAAGGTAAATGCCTTTCTAATAAACTTCTTTACTGGTTACAAATTGCTAGAGATAAGAAGGGTCTATTATTTTTATAAAATAAACATTCTGGACCTTGTTAGCCCAGAGTACTGAATACTATCCCACTTCACTATCGGTTTGAATCCTCCTCCTCCCCATCCTCCTCCTCCTCCTCCTGCTGTAAGCATCTCTTTACTTCTTGGTGGTGTCTGGCCATTTCCTGAAACATGATCATCCTTATTGTGATCATAAGTAACAACCTCCAATAACAACACAGCCAGATGGGGAGCCTAAAAACAAAATGCCAGCCTGATTTCCATACCAACCCACCCGTTTTTCATAAGAGGAACAGTTAACCAAGGAACTCCCTTCGTAGGCTAGAAAAAAAGGCTGGAAAAATGAGCAGTAGCCAGAGATGAAATTCGGAAAAGAAAATTTAGCTCAGAGAAGTGAAGAGGGCCCAGCTGGTTGGTTAACGTCCAAACAAGACCAATTTTTGTTGTTGAAGATCACATCTATTTCAAGTGTCATTCTTTGTTACTTGGTTTAGTACGAGAAGAAGAAAAACACCACTACCACAAACTGGTGTGATGGTTGTGAATGTTGAATGCATCTGGAAGGGAGGGGTGTGTACAGGGAAGTTGCATTCAACTTGACCCTGCATACAATATGTTTACAGCTGGCAGGCTGGCCTATGATTAAGTGACTCCTTTCATTAGGATGCCAGCATATTTGGTGGCGATGAAAGAAACATGGGATGGGCTGGCAGATGGGAATAATAGGAAGAGCTGGTAGGAATATTTCAGGGTAGGGTGTGTGTGTTTTGTTTGTTTGGTTTTTTTTTTTTTTTTTTTTTTTTGGAGCTGGTGATGGATTTATAGGAGCGGGAGGTGATCTGTAAACCTGTATGAGGTAATTTAATGGTGGTTAGTAACCTGATCATGGGTTGTATTTGTTACTGCAAAGCAGTTGATCTTGAGAAACCTAAGTAGGATAAACTGGTTTGTATTAGGCTGGGAAGTTTTTTAAAAAAACCCAACTCCTGCCTTTGATGTGATGTTTCAAAGAGCTGCTAGAAGAATCTCCTTCTTCCTCTGTTCGGACTGACCTTCCTTGAGAACAGAACTTCTGAGAGGAACTAGGGCAGAAGGAGGCGATCAAAGTGGAGAGATCTCCTTTGGTGCAGAAGCAGATGGAGACGCTAAAGGACAGCCTTATCGTTAGATGTCCCAAGTCTCAGATTTGAGGTGTAATGCCAAGGAAGCCAACTATTTAATTATTTAGGAGTGATGGGAAAGATACCAGCAAGCTTTTCTATCATGGGGGGCAAACTAACTTGGAGAAGATTTTTGCACTTTGGAAAACCTTGCTGTTCCACCTCAGCCAAGACAACATTGTAGGCCAATCTTTGAGACCATCAATTTTTGGTTCCACTGAAGGCCTTTTCCTTTTTTTCCAGGGACTGGAGAAATGCCTGATATTGCAGAGCCCCAACGAGTCAGGGGAGCTGTGAACCCCAAAGTCTCTCTCACATATTTTGACTCTTCTACCCCTGGACAGAGCCCCTCCAAATTGCAGGATGATGCAGGAATCAAGCATTCAGGTGAGTAAGAACACGGTGAGATTTTTCTAACGTGGAGAGAACCTCGCCAGATCAGACCAAAGTCTGCCTAGGTCAGCATCTCGTTCCCTACCATAACCAAGTGCATACACAGTATGTGTAAGAGAGTCTGTGTATGTGTGTGTGTGTCTAGAATCCCCTTGTTCAGTCCCATGGAATTAGAGATCAGCTGAAACATGCAGTTGCATGGAATTCCTGTTAACAGCCACAGTTCATTTTAAGATGTGGGAGTTCCATGGTTGAATACTAGAGTAGGCCTTGAGAACTGGATTCAGGCCTACAGGGTTCTGCATTCAGTTGTGATTTTCACTGGAGGTCTTGGTTATTCACTATTTCTTAATCCAATGTATTTAAAAAGCCTGTTGAATGAGTGAAAAGAAAGAACCTTATATCAATCAATCAGAACAGAGCTGGATTGGGCCTTGGAGGTCTTGCTCAAGCAGGAGATCATATACCATTTCAGACAAGTGACTGTCCAGTCTCTTCTTAAAAACCTCCAGTGATGAAGTACCCACTACTTCTGAAGGCAGGCTGTTCCACTGGTTAATTGTCCTCACTGTTTCTCTTTAATTCCAGGCTGCTTCTCTCCTTAATTAGTTTCTAACCATTGTTTTTTGTTTTGCCCTCTGGTGCTTTGTAAAGTAAGTTGACCCCCCTCCTCTTTGTGGCAACCTCTCAGATACTGGAATACTGCTATCGTGTCCCCCCCCAGGCCTTCTTTTCTCTAGACTAGCCAAACCCAAATCCTGCAACCGTTCTTCATGTGTTTTTGTCTCCAGGCCTTTAATCATCTTAGTTGCTCTTTGCACTTTCTCCAAAGTCTCAACATTTTTTTTGTAATGTGGTGATCAAAACCTAGTATTCTAAGTTTGGCCTTACTAATGCTTTATAACTAGAATTACTAAAATTACTATATAATATAATATATAATATACTAGAGGAGATAAAAATAGTAAGAGTTGATCTTTTTAAATCAATATTAATTATAAATTCCAGATTGGGCACTAGATTTATTCTCAATTATTTCTTCCTTCTTCTCTGTGCTCTTCAGAAATTGCATCTACAGTCTTCTGCCATTGTTCAATTTCGGATTAAAAATGAAGAGCAATGTCATGGCTCTCAGTATGCTGAAAAGTGCCGTTTACCCTGTCAATGCCCTATAAATAATCCATTTTAATAATAGAGTGGAAATGCTATTGAAGGAGCTGAATCGCATTATTAGTGGAGCAGAGTTCCAGAGCAATTGTTAAGCTTGCTGTGGTGGGAAAAAGCTGAATTGGCTGATATTTTGATGTTGACGGTGATGAATGCTGCCTGAGTTATTCTGCCTCTGCAAAAACAGGAGGAGAGATTTTTGATTTGGAGAGATACTGTGTTGTGCATCAGAATGGCTACAGGCCTCAGATGAACACTTCCATTTCCCCTCAGTGAGATGCTCCGATTTCTGAGTGGATGGTTGAATTCATATCCCGCTGCTGATGGAGTTCAGTAAACCAGGATTTGATTTGTAGTAACTTTGTATTCAGACCATCTGGTATATTGTTGCTGGCAGGGCTCGATTCCAGATAGGGGCATCTAAGCAACTCACATTTCTGGGCTGTTTCTGGTTGCCCCACAAAGCTAAAACTGAGGAGGAATCAGGAATCAATTTATTGTTTAATAAATAAATGTGTTCTGTTGCCACCATACTGCTGGCAGGGGAAGGAGTATGGGTTTTTATGTTGTGGGGTTTTATGCAGGGGTGAAATCCAACAGGTTCTGACAGGTTCTGAAGAACCGGTAGCGGAAGTTTTGAGTAGTTCAGAGAACCGGCAAATACCACCTCTGGCTGGTCCCAGAGTGGGGTGGGAATGGAGATTTTGCAATATCCTTCCCCCAGGAGTGGGGAAGGAATGGGGATTTTTGCAGTATTCTTCCCCTGTAGTGGGGTGGGAATGGAGATTTTGCAGTATCCTTTCTTTGCCATGCCTACCAAGCCACGCCCACAGAACCGGTAGTAAAAAAATTTGGATTTCACCACTGGTTTTATGTTGTGGATTTTAATGTTGTAAGTCACTTGGAGGCCCCTCTGTGATTTATATAGTCAGCCATACTAAACTCGTTTAATAAATAATGTAAATAAATAAGTATATTTACTATAAAGAGCTATGAGAGAGAGTGGGGGGAGAGAGAGAGAGAGAGAGAGAGAAAGGAAAATACTAATCTAGGTAACCTACATCCACATCCACAGCTTCTCTCCATAATCCATTGTATATTCAAACTCTGCCTCCTAGACACTACAAAGCTGATTCAGCAACTCCTCTGGCATCTCATGAGATACTGTTTTTGTGCATTGCATGGGAGGATCCTTGCAATGGACCAGTTCCTCCATTGCTGATTCAGGTCCACTTATTCACAACTAAGTCATGAATCCAATTATTCACAACCAAGCTGTTACACAACTGGGAGTGTGATTATCATCTTATTTTCTTGGAAGGTGTTTGTTATTCTTTTCCTCTTTAACAATAATAATACCTTTTCTCCTGGCTTCAGTTGGAGCCTCAGTACTGAACAGATGAGATAGAACAACTATATTTCAAAAGAGGGCAGTAACTGTACAGCAGAATTAATAATGAAAGGGGTAATGTAGATTTAGAACAAGCTTTTTAAATATGTCTTTAGGTTTTACTTTTTAAAATAGAAATCACAAGAAAATTGAGAAAACATCTAAAATGCACTTAAAACAATCCATACAATTAAACGAAACTCTGTAACAATGGGAAATAAAATCCACAGGAAAGAAAAGAAAATTTAAAAATCCAAACTGGCTAAAGAAAAGAAAAAGGGGAAAAAATGATTATATATTCAACATGTCAATAGTCACTGGTTTATTCATTAATACTGTAGCGTGCTATAATATAAATATATATATTTTAAATATTATAAAATATCACAAAAATCTCTGCTACAGCAGCATATACTTCATTTTTGATTGGTAGAAAATATCTTTTCCATAACAGATAAGTCACACATTTCCAAAAAACATTCTTTACAATCTGGAATAATATGAATTTTCCAGTGTAATTTTTTTTAGCTAACCCTGTAGCCTCATGCTTGATACAGCCATAATTTCTGATAAACAGATTCCAAAGCTTTGGTATATTATTCAGCAACACATTAACATATTTTAACATTTAAGGATTTCCTCACAGATCTATTTATATGCATTAAAACACTATTCCAAAAAGTTGCCAGTTGATGACTCAACCATATTGTATGTGTCAGTTGAATTTTCCAGTGTCTGCACCTCCAACAAAATCTAGAACAGTCTTAAACTTCCTAGTGCCTTTCAAATATGCTTTGGTTTCAATTGCCAGCCAGCCTGAGAACTGAAGTAAGATATGCCTGGGAGACACAAGCTTGCAAGTCTGATCATATTAATGTTTGTATTCTACCTATATTACACCATGAAATTCAAAAGTGTTCGTTCATTCATTCATTCATTCGTT
This sequence comes from Arizona elegans, assembly GCA_022577455.1. Taxonomy (NCBI): domain Eukaryota; kingdom Metazoa; phylum Chordata; class Lepidosauria; order Squamata; family Colubridae; genus Arizona; species Arizona elegans. Next base: position 143,945,436 of record JAKOOJ010000003.1, read on the forward strand.
CATTCGTTCATTCATTCAGGCTTCTGTGTTGCTGAACATATCAAAAGCTTTGAGCAGCTTACATTCAGCAATACAAAAGATTACATCAATAACCTCAATATGTGGTTATAAACATCCACTAACTATCATACACAACTAGCCCTCATTGACCTTACTTCCTTTCCTGAGATTCCATCTGTTCAAGCATTCTGGTAGACCCTTAGAGAAGGGGTGGACTGTAACACAAAGGGGTAATCTGTAACACAGAGGGGAGGGGATTACTGAGAAGGGTTGACATAGGGTCCCCATCGTTGGAATCCTCTTAGTAAAGGAAATTTTAACAGGCTTTCTCTCCTAATCTGGGTGGGCAGATTCAAAATGGAGAGGATAATCTTGAAGATACCTTATATTCCCTCATGCTCATTGAAAGCCCAAGATACTTATTGCCTCCTAATTTAGGGCCAGAGCCAGTTTGGTTCAGTGGTTAAGGCATCAGACTAGAAACCAGGAGACCATGAGTTCCAATCCCGTCTTGGGCCAGGTGGGTGATCTTGGTTAATTACTTTTTCTAGCAATGGTAAACCATTTGTGGAAAATCTTGCCAAGAAAATTGCTGTGACTTGTCCAGGCAGTCCTCCAAGAATTGGACACGACTGAACAGGAGAAAAAGAAAATTAGGCTCAAACAGATTGAATAAGCCTCTTCCTGCCCCCAAAATAAGGTGTAATTGTTAAGGCTGGTAAGAAATCTGAGCTCCAGGGAAGAGTGGAAAACAAGTACAGATTGCTAGAAGCTGAGGGGATAAACTGGCTTTGGCATTTAGATTTGAGAAAACCCATGTTTTAAAACTAGATTCAGAAATTCCTATAAACCTTATACCCTTGCAATGTATTTACTTAATGTACTTCATTTCAAGGTATTAATGAGTAAACCAGTGACTATCAATATGTTGATTAGCAATAGCACTTAGACTTATATACTCTCTAAGAGGTTTACAGAGTCAACCTATTGCTCCCAACAATCTGGGTCCTCATTTTACCCACCTCGGAAGGATGGAAGGCTGAGTCAACTTTGAATTGGTGAGATTTGAACTGCTACATTGCAGGCAGCCGGCAGGCAGCAGAAGAAGCCTGCAGTACTGCACTCTAACCACTGCGCCACCGCGGCTCAATGTACAAAGTCATTTTTTTTCTTTTTCTTTTCTTTAGAAAGTTTGGATTTTAAAAATCTCTTTTCTTTCCTGCGGGCTTTTTTCTCCATTTTCACACAGTTTCATTTAATGGTATGGATTTTTAGTGCATTTAGGTGTTTTCTCAATTTTCTTGTGATTTCTATTTTGAAAAGTAAAACCTAGATACATATTTAAAAAGCTTGTTCTGAATCTGCACTGCTACTTTCATTGTTAATTATTAATTAACAATTAAATTAAAACTCATAGATTATAATTGCATGATTTACTGTAGTACAAAATAGCCAATCACGTTTTAGGCCCTACTATGATGTGCAAATCCATCCTCTCTGGTTATATGGTCCAGTGAACTTTATGAGCTGAGGAATTTGAACTAATTAACTCAATTGTAGTTTAATTAATGAGCTTGGATAAATGTCTCCTATGAACCCAGCCAATCTGCCTATAAACCATGTCTGCTTAAAAAATTGCCAAAGATAATGCTGAGGGGATATGTTCAAGGGGATGGCAGCCCTTTGAGAAAGTCCATCCAAGAAGCATCAACCATGAATAGTAACACTATCTTTATTGTTAAGTTATACTCCAGGTTTTTAATTAATAGGGGTAATTGGGTCCGGCAATTCTGTCACCAAGAGGCACAGATGTAAAGTGAGGTGTCACATGACCACACCAATTTGGCAGTTCCAATTGAGATTATTAAGTAGATCCCGGATGGTCATTTAGCATGATATTCCATGATCACCATACGTGACATCCTGCCAGCTTCCCTATTAGTTTTGCTTGTCAAAAACTGCACACTAAGGTTGCAAAAGTCGATCACATGACCTGTGTCTGTCGTAATTGTGAGCCAGCTGCCAGGTGCCTGAATCCCAATCATGTGACCATGGGAACATTGCAACGGCTGCAAATACAAGGACCGGTTCTAAATCTCCTCGTTCAGCACCATTGTAGCTTTTTAATGGCCACTGAACAAATGGTATTAACCAAGGATTACCTGTAACAGAATCATCTGCAATCTGAAATTATCTCTCTACTCCCTTACTTTTACTCTCACGAAAACCAGAGAAGAACTCTTGTGAGGCACTTTCTCCACCCCATCCATCCTTCAGACTCAGGTTTAGTTTATCTGACCATTATCTAGGCCAGGGATCTTCAAATTTGGTAATTTTAAGATTGGTGGACTTCAACTCCCAGAATTCGCCAGCCAGTAAGTTTGGAGACCTCTGATCTAGGCTGCGACTCTTCCTCCTTTCTCCTCAAGTCATTCCCACATATCATTACAGGGGACACTCCTGCAAAGGCCCAATTTTTAATATTTTTAAATAGACTTCTGATAGTTCTTGAAGGCAGCTCAATGAGCAGAACAGGCATATTTTCAATTTAGCTCCAAATCAGTGCTTTAAAAAAATCTATGAAATTTACTAAATTCTACATCACACCAAATTCTTCAACTATGTATTTTTATGTATATATTTTTTTTTGAAAGAAAAAATAAGTGGGAGCAAGAATCTGAAACTGCTCCAGTAGTTGGGAAATATATTCAGTTTCCCAGCTTGCCCTGCCCTTCTGGCTCGGAGAGGTCTGGCAACTCTTAAAAACAGCCGAGGTGGCGCAGTGGTTAGAGAGCAGTACTGCAGCTACTTCAGCTGACTGCTAGTTCAGCAGATCAGCGGATCAAATCTCACCGGCTCAAGGTTGACCCAGATTGCTGGGGGCAATATGCTATTTAGTACACTGTCTTTGGTGTAAGCCGCCCAGAGTCCTCGGAGAGTGGGTGGCATAGAAATATGATAAATAAATAAATAAATAAATAAATAAATAAATAAATAGTTGCTGCCTATTTAAAGAAGAAGATTAAACTTTTGGATAAAATAAAAGTTACATTTATTTCATGATTATCATAGTACTGTATTCTAGACTTGTATTGGACCTCAACATGCTACTCTCTGTTTTGTTATTGTGAGCACAGGTCAGAATGACAAGGAATCAGGAAATTGTGCTGTACTGCAAGCCTGGTGCTTCCTATGTCTTGATCATCCTTTCGCCTCTTTCTTATTTTCAGATCCAGCTTGGAAGCACCCTTTTGGGCAAAGTAGCACTGTGGTCTCCACTACATCTGCTCGTCTTCCAGCTACCCCTCGCCGTGGGTTAATCCAAGTCACCACGCAAAGAGTTGTCCAGCATCCTCAGTTGCCTAAGCCGGAGCCAAGCCTGCCTGCCATGCTCCCTGCTTCCAGTCCACCTTGCCCCCGTCTTGGAAGCACCTGCCACCAGCTCTTGCCCAACAAGACCCTTCTGCGCTGGGGGGAACTTGAGCAGACACTGAGTTTTGCCTGGGCACTGCACGTCTACGGCGCTGGAGTGCTTTTTCTGCTGCTAAGCCTGTTTAGTTTGGCATGCCTGGGGGTATCCCTTTCTTTGCACAGGTCACAGCTCCCCTATGTCTTGGCTGCCAGTGGCCTGCTCCTGGTGTTTGGAGTACTGCGAGCCACGTTCTTCCTGGCTGACCCCTATGGCTCCCTGGGCCGGCTGCCTACCCGTGCTCTGCGACTGCTATACACTGCACCTTTCCCTCTGCTGCTGAGCACTTTCACGGTACTTTTGCTTCGCTTGGTTCATCAGGCCCGGCTGCAGATCTTGCCCCCCAGATGGCAGAGCTTGCCATTTTGGGTTGCACTGAGCTCCCTACACAGCATCGTTCTCTTGGGGGCTGACTTGTTGTCCCCTCCAATGCACTCAGCTGTGTCTGTGGGACTTCACACCCTTTCCTGTACTGCCGGTCTCTGCCTCCTGCCAGCCACCGTGTTTGTGTACTGGCTGCTGCGGCACAGCCACGGAATGGAGGGCACCTTGGAGCCAGGCATATGGCGGGAAGCCTGGGTGTTGTTGGCAAGCAGTGGGTTGGTATTGCCATGCTGTGTCCTGCAGTTCTATGGGGTACTGTGGCTCTCAGGGGCATTGGGACAGCCGGACGTTTTCACCTGGGGCTGGTGGTTTGTGCAGTTCTGGTTCCGGATTGGCGAACTGGCACTCTCCTTTATTTTGGTCTCACTAGCTTGGCAGGCATTTTGCCAGCACCACGACACCACCGAGCATTCTTGCTGGGCCAAGCTCCTGAGCTACTTCTGCGCCTACCGCAAGGCTGAGGTGCCGGAATACCCCAACAATTGCTACGACTGGCCTGGCGGAGTCCTGGAGAAGATACCCAGTCACAACCTCAATAATAACTTGATTCGGAACTCCCCTACCAGTGGGCTACTCTGGGCTCTCAAGGACAGCAACGACCTGCGAGCAAGACCCGGCCAAGGTGCTAGCCCCTCTCCGAGGCGTGCGGGCTACAGTCCCAAGTGCCCCAATGTGGCTGTGGCAGCAGCGATGGGCCGCTCTTACACCAGCATCTGTTTCGAGCGGGAGTCAGTCCTCTCGTTGGCTGATCTGGAATTCCGCCCACCCTCGCCCATCAACCTGAGCCGCAGCATCGACGAAGCGCTCTTCCGCGAACACTTGGTGCGCGATTCCATCTTCCAGCGCTCTAGCCTGCGTTTCCCAGCACGCCAGGACTCCTGTGCCTCACTGCGTGGTGACTGCTCCACATTGTCACATGCAGCCCAGCCCCTGCTGGCCCAGCCCCGTCGGAGCAGCGATCCCGATTGCCTGTATAGCTTAGCGCGGACCAGCTCAATGGGAGATCTTGTCGGCCGAGGCCTGGCCAGCGAGCCCGCCACGGACACATCCCTGGGCAGCTTCTCGCGCACCTCCTTCTCCCGGGCGTCTCTGAAAATCAGCTGGAACCCCTGGCGCCATGGGGTGTCCTCTCCTGAAAGCTTGCCCTCAGAGGAGCTGCCCAGCCAACAGCTCCAGGCGCAGTCAGAGGATCTCCCGCTGGCGCCTTCTACCAGCGCACCAAACTCCGAACGTGAGGCCCGGAAGAGCTTTCTGGCGCTCAGTAAGCAGTTGGATTCCCGCAGCCTCTCAAGTGACACTATTGAATTGTAAGATGGGACGGGAGCTAAAAGCCCGTCCACTATCAGGAATGGGTAGCCTGCTGGGGTGTGGGGCTCAGAGCAATTCCACTTCCTTTTTAAAAGCCGCGGGGCTTTTTGCAGCCCCAACCATTTGTGAAATGGGCCTAGAGAGGGTGCCAAGCCTCCCTTGTAATGCCCACCACGTAATAATGAGTAAAAGCACACCCTATGCTTGCCGGCCTCCCAGTTGTAAGAGCTGTACTGTAGCAACAGGCAGATCCCTGGAAACTTTGCAGCATGAATACTGAAGGAAGACCTAGTTGTTTCTGGCATTGAGAAAGATGCCCTTGGAGAGAAGGCAGAGTGGGGCAAGGAAGCATTCAGCAAGGGGATGGGAGAATGGGGGGGGGCCTAGGGGAGCTTTGCATGCTGAACATCCCCCTTAAGACACTATTGCATAAACCAGCAATCCTCAATCTCACCAACTTTTAAGATACAGGTAGCCCTTGACTTACAGCAGTTCATTTAGTAGCCAAAATTACAGTGGCACTGAAAAAAATGAGTTATGACCATTTTTCACACCACTGTTACAGCATTTCCACAGTCATGGGATAAAAATTGGGGTGATTGGCAACTGGTTCGTATTTATGACGGTTGCAGTATCCCGGGCTCACGGGATCCCCCTTTTGCGACCTTCTGAAAAGCAAAGTCAATGGGGGAAGCCAGATTCACTTAACCACCACGTTCCTAAGTTAGCAACTGCAGTGATTCATTTAACCACCGTGGGAGGTCAAGAAAGGTCATAAAATGGGGCAAAAAGCACTGAACAAATGTCTTGCTTAATAAACAGCAATTTTGGGCTCGATTGTGGTCATAAGTCAAGAACTACCTGTGTTGATATGCTAGCTGGAGAATTTTGGGAGTTGAAGTCCATGCGTAGAAGATGGTGATAACCCAGTAGCAAGGGTGGGAGGGAATTTGACCCAAGTCCTCGTAGTGCCAATGAAGAGGTGATAATCCTGAGCTCATTCGGCAACGGTCAGATAAGATGTCTTCAGGTAGAGCTCTATAACATGCAATTTGTCTTGTGAATCATAGAACATGCTGAGGTTTCTGGTTCAGTATCTGTAGTTCAAAGGGCGGTGATGAATTCCGCTGCTTCACCTTTTTGTTTGGAAAGCTCCTTTGTTAGTCTCATGATTGGGACAATAAGTGTGAACTGCAGATAATCTCTCCTTGGCTCCCAAAACAGGTGCGGCCTTTCCCCATTCGGATGCACGGATGCAGATACAAACGTCTAGATGCATTTTAAAATGCTAGAGGGTCGAACTTTTGATCTTCATCTAAAAAAAGAAGTTTTCAGAGCCTCTTCTGGCAGACTATACTGCTTGTGCATCTTTGAATCGGTCTACATTCTAACAGATAGTCCTCGGTTTACAACCATGTATTTAGTGGCTGTTTGAAGCTACAGCGGCACTGAAAAAAGTGACCTATGACCATTTTTTCTCACACTTAATGACCGTTGCAGCATCCCCACGGCCACGTGATCAAAATTCAGATGCTTGACAACTGGCGTGTATTTATGACGGTTGCAGTGTCCCGGGTCATGGGATCACCTTTTGCGACCTTCTGACAAGCAGAAGCCAGGTTCACTTAATATCCGTGCTACTAATTTAACAACTGCAGTGATTCACTTACCGCTTAACAACTGTGGCAAGAAAGGTCGTAAAATGGGGCAAAACTCACTTAACAACTATTCTGCTTAGCAATGGAAATTTTGGGGGTCAATTGTGGTTGTAAGCCGAGGACTTACTTGTATTCCACTGTTTCATTTATTTTTTAATCCAAATCCAAAACTTGCCTGAAATTCAAACCTTGATCTGGATCCTGGGGGGTATGGAGGAGAACAAGAGTTGTACCCTGGAGTGGAAGCTGTAGAGATAATGTTTCTCCTAATAGCACAACTTGTATTTGCCCAGTATTATCTTATCAGTTGCTGCAGTGGCAGAAGAGAAGATGGTTCAAGCTGTCCAGATCTGAAATTGAACAGAGGCTGCTGAATGTTATGTGGTCTATTTGTGCCAAAACAAAATAAAAACTTTTGCTGGAGGATCATATGTCTTGAAGTCTGCTTTTTATGTCCATTTTAAATGCGGGAGGCTTACGTCATCTCCTTCATGGTAATGCAGAAGGAAGGTAAATAGGTGAAAAATTACGACAGTTAAATCATAGTAATTAACTGAAAGATGGGTTGAGTCACCTGGTCCAATGCAGCTTCTCTTTTACTTTCAACTCTGGAACTAACTGGCCACTGTGTTGTTCTCTAGATTTGCTGATGTAGCTCGGTTGGAACGTTGACCGAAGCGCCTTCTGTGACTTGCCATATTTCAGCGGGTGGATGATCCATCAAGGGATGGATGGATGGATGGATGGATGGATGTTATGTTTTGTATCCATGTGGCTTTTTTAATGGAATCTAAGGAATATATATATATATATATATATATATATATATATATATATATATATATATATATATATATATATATATATATATATATATATATATATATTATATTGAAGAGTCATGATTGCGCAGTAGTTAGAATGCAGTACTGCAGGCTACTTCTGCTGGCTGGCTGCAATTTGGCAGTTTGATTCCCACCGGCTCAAGGTTGACTCAGCCTTCCATTTTTCCAAGGTCGGTAAAATGAGGACCCAGATTGTTGGGGGCAATATGCTGACTGTAAACCACCTAGAAAGGCTGTAAAGCACTGGGAAGTGGTATATAAGTCTAAGTGCTATTGCTATTGCTATTGCTATTGCTATATTTGATCATCATTTTAGCCATTGTTTAGCTACTGCAGGATGAAGGCCTCTTCCGCATGTTTCCAACCAATATGGTCCTGAGCTTTCTTTTGCCAATTGGGCCCACAATACTTGCTGATGTCGTCAATCCATCTTGTTTTAGGTCTGTTTTGTGGACGCTTTTTATCAAGTGGGATCCATTCTATCACTGCCTTGGTCCACCTGCCATCAGTTCTTGCTATGTGACCAGCCCATTTCCATTTCAGTTATTTTTTACTCTCTTGATGATATCGTATACTTTCGTTTGTTCTCTAGTTCATGTGTAGGTCTTTCTATCTTGTCTTGTAATACCGAGCACGTATCTTTCCGTGGCTCTTTGCGCCACTCTTAGTTTTTGTATTGATTGTGAGGTTAATGTCCATATTTCAGCGGCATAGAGCAGGTAGCACACACTGATTGAAAATGTTTCTCTTCAAACATAAGGGGTTGTTCATAATTTTCAAGAACCTTCCCCTATGTCAGAAAATAGATGATTAGATATAGATGATAGATAGATAGATAGATAGATAGATAGATAGATAGATGATAGATAGATAGATAGATAGATAGATAGATAGAGATAGAAAGAAAGAAAGAAAGAAAGAAAGGGATGGATGGATGGATGGATGACAGTTAGACAGACAGACAGACAGTTGCCTCCTTCCACATAGTATGAATTGATGGCCACTAAAGTGATCATCTGCTTTTGGCTTCTTCCTATATTGTTGCTGCCCAATGTAGGTAGGTACCTGCTTGGTTTAGCTGGGCAGCTGGGATGATCTTCATACCTTTAGTGATCCTGCTGGAAATACATTCTCTGAGCATCTGCTTCCAACAGTTCTCATTTATCCTTTCCAGAAACATACCCCTGCCCTAATGATGTAGCAGGGATTTATATCTTACTATATTGTCTTATTATCTTATTATTTATTATCTGGTAGTCCTCAGCTTACAACCATTCATTTAGTGACAGTTTGAAATTTCTGAGAAAAGTGACTTATAACCATTTTTCACACTTACGACATTGTACCATCTCCGTGGGCACGGGATCAAACTTTGCACTCTTGGCAATTTATGACGGCTGCAGTGTCTTGGGATCATGTGATCACCTTTGTGACTTCTGATAAGCAAAGTCAATGAGGAAGCCAGATTCACTTAACAATTGTACAACAGTGTGGTACAACTATCTTAACAACCACAGTGATTCACTTAATGATGCAAGAAAGGTGGTAAAATGAAGCAAAACTCACTACTCTCACTTAGCAATGGAAATTGTGGGCTCAATTGTGGTCATAAATTGAGGATTACCTATACGTAAAAACAGTTAAGTGTAAATATGACCTGTGACTTAAGGCTGGAGCTTTATTTCTTCCTTGCTATCTGAAACAAAGAATTGGAAGAAGAGGTATACGGTTTCCTGCCTAAGCAGGGGGTTGGACTAGAAGACCTCCAAGGTCCCTTTCAACTATTCTATTCTATTCTATTCTATTCTATTCTATTCTATTCTATTCTATTCTATTCTATTCTATTCTATTTCTATTTCTATTTCTATTTCTATTTCTATTTCTATTCTAGATTCTGTCATCCAGGTCATGGTTGTCCCTTTTTTCAAGAGGCAACTGTACTTTCTGGTTTTTCTTTGAAGATGTTTTGCTTCTCATCCAAAGAGCTTCTTCAGCTTTGACTGGATGGTGGGGAATGGAAGGATTATTCTAGAGGTGTTTATCTTCCTTTCTGGCAAGAAGAATCCTAGTTTGGAATCTGCTCGGCACCGTGGAAAGGAACAGCAGAAGATATTTGCCAGTTCATCTTCTTCCAGTCTTCTCCAGTAATTCTTCAACCCCCCCAAGCGTTCAAGGATAGCAAAGGAGGGGGAGGTCCAGGATGTGAGTTCTGCTCCATTGAATGCTGACAAAATTGCCCATTAAATTATTTCCATGAAAAGTCCATTTGTCCTTTCCTTCCTTTTGGAAAGATACCCCAAGCAGTAGCACCACCTTATCTAATGTGTCAGAAGATTGAATCCTGACAACTGGCTTAATCTTTGTTAGTTTGAGAGGATTCGCTGCTCATCCAAGCAGCTTCATCAGTCAGAGTGAGTCAGTTAGGCAGAGAGTCGTTGGACCGTACCAACTCCTGCTGTACCAACCTCGGGGGTTTCCACCTCAAAATGTGTTGCAATATGTCGATGAAGACTCTCAGTCATCCAGCCAAAGGTGTTTGAAGGTTGAATCACGGCTACCACACTCATTTTTGTTAGCTCGAGACGTCTCACTGCTCATCCAAGCAGCTTCATCTGCATTTTGGGGAGGAAACCCCTGAGGATGGTGTGGCAAGAGTTGGTACATTCCAACGACTCTCTGCCTAACTGATTTGCTCTGGATTGAGGAACTGCTTGGATGAGCAGTGAAACCTCTCAGGCTAACAAAAATTAGTCCAGTTGTCACAATTCAACCTTCTGGCACCTTTGCCTGGGTGACTGATAGTCTTCAACGACAGATCTTATCTAATATTGACATCAGGGAGAACTCTTTCCTCAGCAAAGCCACAGATTCATATTTTAGTGATGATCACTAAAGTGCTTGCCTAGCTCTACATAACAGATGAACATCAGCGAATTTGTCTGAAATTAGGGACCGTGATGGCGAACCTATGGCACGCGTGCCACAAGTGGCACGCAGAACCATATGAGTGGGCATGTGAGCTCAGCTCCGGCACCTGATTTTCGGGCCTTCTGAGTCCCCCGGAAGTTGGGAAACAGGCTGTTTCCAGTATCCAGAGGGCCTCTGGGGGTGGGTGGGGAGGGCCCGTTTTTCGCTCTCCCCAGACTCTTAGAAAGCCTCTGGAGCCTGGGGAGGGTGAAAAATGGGCCTACCATGCCGTCACATGCCAAAAGTGGGGGGAGTGCGCGCGCATGTGCAGGGGGGCGGGGTGCATAGAATTACTGGTGTGGGCATGCGCGTGCGTGACCCTCCACACTCCCTCCACTTTTGGCACGTGATGGCAAAAAGGTTAGCCATCACTGGTATAGGGTAACCTGAGCCTGAGTGGCGTAGGAGGCTAATGCCTCCTAAGGCAGCATTTAACATCCAGCTGCCTGCAATTACTGCGAGTTCAATTCTCACCAGGCTCAAGGTCGACTCAGCCTTCCATCCTTTCTAAGGTGGGTAAAATGAGGACCCAGTTTGTGGGGGCAATAAGCTGACTTTGTATAAAATATACAAAAGTATGAAGGCTATTGCTTAACACATTGTAAGCCGCCCTGAGTCTCCGGAGAAGGGCGGCATATAAAAATAAAAAAAAATAAAAAAAATAAAGACGACCTCCAAAGTCTCTTCCAACTGTGTTATTCTATTTGTCTGAATATCTATGAACCCATTTTTGTCTAAGACAGTCAATGCATCTATCAAGCACAGCATTAATTCTGTATTGATGGAGGCTCGATCTCTATAATCTTGCTATAAGAGACGTGTTAGTTTCAGATGTTGAACCCAAGGCTTTTGAATTACATCAACAAATAACCCTGATGATGAGAACCTTTTCAGATGCCTCCTACAAATTTTCTGGCATGGAAGCCATTTCAGCAGCAGAATTGTTTGTGGTGGAATGACCCTGTGTACAAACTCAAGGACAATCATCTCCTTTTTCATAAAAGTGTTTGCTAAAAAGCCAAGATGAACTTAGAAGTTCTATGCCCAGATTAGTTCTTTCTTGCAGCCTTACTCGAGTGTAATAAAATGTGTAGATAAAAGAAATTACAAATTTGTAACAATTATACATCAATTATTCCATCAGGATGGAATTTTTATTTCTTTCTTTTATTTCTTTATTTTAAAGTACACTGTACTCTGTCCTACATGAAAGCCAGCACAAGCTTCCCTGGTTTAATCTACTACTACTACTACTACTATTACTACTACTACTACTAATAATAATAATAATAAGTAATGATAATGGCAAAAATGAGGGTGGGCAAATAATCAATTCTATTAGGGGACTGGAGATTAAAAGAAATGAAGAACAATTGCAGGAATTAGGTATGTTTTGTTTAATGAAAAGAAGGACCAGGGGAGACATGATAGCAGTGTTCCAATATCTCAGGGGTTGCCACAAAGAAGAGGGACTCAAGCTATTCTCCAAAGCACCTGAGGGCAGGACAAGAAGCAATGGGTGGAAATTAATCAAGAAGAGAAGCAACTTAGAACTAAGAAGCAATTTCCTGACAGAACAAATAATCAGTGGAACGACTTGCCTCCAGACGTTTTGGTTACTCCAACACTGGAGGTTTTAAAGAAGAGATTGGACAACCATTTGCCTGAAATGGTATAGGGCAGTGATGGCTAACCTTTTTGGCATCGCGTGCCAAAAGCGGGGGGAGCAGGGGGGTCGCGAGCATGTGTGCCCACACCCATAATTCAATGAGCCCCGCTCCCCTGCACGCAACCCCCCCGTGCTCCCCCTGCTTTTGGTACCGATGGCACAGTGGGCCCAGTAGGCCCATTTTTTGCCCTCCCAAGGCTCCAGAGCCTTTCTAGGAGCCTGGGGAAGGCAAAAACAGCCTTCCCCAGCACCCCGGAGGCCCTCTGGAGGCCAGAAAAAGCCTGTTTCCTGACTTCCAGTGGGCTCAGAAGGCCCAAAAATCAGCTAGCCGGTGTGTGCATGCACACAGGAGATGAGCTAGGGCAACACTCACATACCCACTAATATGGCTCCGCGTGCCACCTGTGGCACGTGTGCCATAGGTTTGCCATCATGGGTTTAGAGTTTCCTACCAGAGCAGGTGGCTGGACTAGGCTATCTCCAAGGTGCCTTCCAACTCTATTATTCTGAAGTGACACATTTAACGTTTGCACTGCTGCATTTTAAGAGAAGCTTTGCACAATCTAATTTCCTTACTAAAAGAATTACATCTGATTTGCAATTCAAAGATAATTATCAAGGATCAAGATGCATAATCAGCCAAAAATATCAGGAACATCAAGTCTCTGGAGTTCTTATGAAGTGGATTGGGAGGGGAGGGAAATTGCTAGGAACACAACTGTGCAATTAGATCATAGTTTTAAAAAAACAACAAAAAATCCTACAAGATTCTCAAGTGATTATGCATCCATTTACATATAAAAGACTTTCAATGAAACAATTTGATTAGGATTTTTAATAATTCTCCTAGCAACCTTAAGATCTGAACGGTTGCATTGAATTTATAAATATGAATTTTCTACCATGTAAACGTTTATATATCTTCCCAGGAGATTATGTATATGGAATCAAAGTAAAATATCTATTTCCTATTAATAGTTGTAGTCCAATATTGTCTGACAAATGAGCCTTTGATTGCAGTACTTTCTCTCTCTCTCATGTCTGTCAATCAACTATCAGTCATCTGTATTTATCATCTATCCTTTATCATCTCTCCAGCTATTATCTATCATCTATTACATCATCTATCTGTCAAGTCATGTAATAATGTCATGTCATGTCTGCATGCCTATCATCCATCCATCCATCCATCCATCCATCCATCCATCCATCCATCCTCTCTGCTGCAAAGTGAACTTGGAAACTTAGCATGAACAGACGGAGTTGTTACTGATTTCAGAGGCTAGACTTCTGGAGAGTGCTGCACACTTCTTCAGGTTTGCATTTTGAGGGAGTTCCTGGATCAAGCATTGATACTGAACAGCCAGATAAATATTATTGGCAAACTGAGAGAGACCCAGCTTGGGTCACCTACAGTCAAGAAAGTATACCCTCTGAGTTCTATGGTTTTACATTTTATATATTGCTGATTCTTAACAACAGTTTAAATATTTGTGCTAAAATAACATTCTATGGTTTGCTTTAGCTGTGGTTTAGCCATTTTCCTTTTATTGCTATAAGCTATTCAGAGTTAATAAGGAAATGAGTGACCTACAAGCACAAGCAAGCAAACAAGTTAATCTTAGGAGAGGATTGAAGCTAGTTGAAATTCCACTCATTCCTATCTGATAGTCCAAGGACCAAACTTTTATGCATAAAAGACCCATAAAAAAATTGGATAAGGCAAATGCGGTTGTGGGAGAGAGAGAGAGAGAGAGAGAGGGAGGGAGGGAGGGAGGGAGGGAGGAACATTTTCAGTGATTTCACATTGAAAGTCTTTTGACGTGAAGGCTGAAGTGAAATTGCAAATTTCGAACTTTGTACAAGTCTGGTAGAACAGAAATCTCTGGCACGTGAAAGAGAGAGCGTGCAACAGTAAGAACTGGGTGGATTTAGACACATTTATTTTTCCTGAGATACAGAATTGCAAAGCAAAAAAAGTGGACGTGCAGGCCTCTTTTAATTTCCTTTGCCTTCCGAGCTGCCCCCAGCTGCGTAAGAGCAAGTCCGTACGTTATATAGATGACAATTGTTTTTGAAAAGTACCACTTCTGACCACACAAATAAATGCATATATTATTATTTATTAAATTATTTATTTATTATTTATTAAATTTATATTATGCTCTCTCTCTTATGATACTGATTGATTCAATACAAGGGTGATTTTGAGGTCAGGGATCAACCCAAACACTGAATCCTACCCGAAGCAGAACCCTCTAAAAATGTATTGCCACCATTTCTCACTTCCTTCAATGCGATGGGTAGGCCAACTCTTGGCCAAAGGACAAATTCCCAAAGAGCCAGCAGGGAACCACCCCATATCAGCACAGGCCCAAAGAGCGCAGCTTTTTTCCCAGTTACCTTTGGAAGCCCCAAGTGGGAGAGATCAGAGCTTATTGGGATGAACTCTTCCAGGATCATCCAACATGCATGGAGAGCGGGTGAGCTGGACAATAATAGGGGTGGTTTCATCTGAACCTTAAACTTCCTGAGGTGTAATTCAGTCCCTTCTAATACCTGTCAGGACCGCTCAGTGATAGGCCTGCAGAGCACATATGATTTCCTGGCTCCTATTTGTCCCTCCAGCATATCTTCAGAAAGTCAAGGCTTCCTTTAGCCCAGATGGGGATGCAGGTTGTGTTTTCCACCTCTAGGTTTCAAACCTGCTAAGGTAAGGGGAAAGGGGTAGGGGTCGAGGTATTCCTGACTCCCACCCCAAAGCTGGCTCTCCGAGGCAGGAAGCAGAAGGGAGTGATCCCTGCCTAAGTCCTATCTCCCTTTCATGAAGCCATCGAGAACGCGGTCACTACGCTCTGACATCCAGTAGCCGGCCATCGCAGCCACCGCGCCTATGAAAATGGCAGTGAAGACCATGTCTCCTTTGGCAGCCAAGGTGGCCAGCGCGCAGATGATAGCCCCGAAGAACATCTGCTGCAGCACAACCACTTCGTCATCTGTAATGTCGTCAAAGAATCCTTTCTCAGGAGCATCTGCAAGACAACAAAGAGGCCATCGGCAATGGCAAAGGGCAGTCAGTTTTTAACCTCTGGAGCAGTTTGACTCTCTAGGACAGAGGTCTTCAAACTTGGCAGCTTTTAAGACTTGTGGACTTCAACTCCCAGAATTCTCCAGCCAGCTGGCTGGAGAATTCTGGGAATTGAAGTCCACAAGTCTTAAAAGCTGCCAAGTTTGGGAACCCCTGGTCTAGGAGGTCAGTGTTTCTCAACCTCCCCAAGGCTGGCTGGGGAATTCTGGGAGTTGAAGTCCACACATCTGAGGTTGTTAAGGTTGAGAAATTGTGGTCTAGGTTCGCCCTTCCCCTACCCAGCGTGTAAAAACTGGGTCTTGGCTTGATTCACAAATATATTTAAGCAGTAAAGAAAACAATGATTTCTCAATTCATTTACTCCAAAACAAATCGAAATTTGTGTCTGATTTGGAATATCACTCCGATTGGGATGATTGTGTTTAACTCAATTATAGACTCTTAACTATTCCTAAAAGAGCCGGTTTGTGAGGAAACGTCTGCAGAAGGAAGGGAGCCAGAGAATAACAAAGAAGGTGGATCCCAAAGCTGATCCTAGACAGAATTATGGCTACCTCATAGAAAGAACCTGTGAGCTGTCAAGGATGTGGGACTGATCTGGTGGTTAAGGCACCTGGCTAGAAACCGAAAGACTGTGAGTTCTAGTCCCGCCTTAGGCATGAAAGCCAGCTGGGTGACTTTGTGCCAATCCCCAGGAGACTGTGAGTTCTAGTCCCGCCTTAGGCATGAAAGCCAGCTGGGTGACTTTGTGCCAATCCCCAGGAGACTGTGAGTTCTAGTCCCACCTTAGGCATGAAAGCCAGCTGGGTGACTTTGTGCCAGTCCCTCTCTCTCAGCCCAACCTGCCTTACTGGCTTTTTGTGGGAAAAACAGCAGGAAGGAGTATTTTATACACACACACACACACACACATATATATATATGTCACCTTATTTGTGAAAAATAATAAAGGCGGGATATAAAGAAATAAAACTAAACTGCACCTGCTGACTTTTACCTGGGGGCTTGTCTTCCACACAGATCCCCTCTTTGCGTAGATGTCCCTCAGCGCAAACACAGCGATAGCTACCCTCTGTGTTCTCACAAACCTCGTTGGCTTCCATACACACCGGTTCCTCCATTACACCCGCACATTCGTTCACATCTGACGAGGAAGGGGAGCGTTAAGTTCAAAGAAACATAAACAACATTGGCTAAAAACTCATCCATTTCGTATCTCCCATTTTCATCCCCAAATGCAGCAGCCACGCTTTCCCAGCTCTCTGCTGTGTCATCTGCTCAACTGCTGCGCCTCACCCACCAAATCTAAGCCAGTAAATCCTTACTTTTCCAGACCATGATTCAGCAGATTTCAAGCGTCAAGGACAAATCTAAATTCGGGCTTTGCTCCAAACGAGGGAAAAAGTCCGTTGCCCAGCAAATCAATCCAGATAATGTTTGCATATTTTATATGCATTAGGCTACATCTTACACGCACTTGGCTCTCAAGCCTCTTCTTCCATTAGTTTGTTGCATTTTGAATTTACTATTGGAGAAAAGATGCAGTGTATCTGAGGGCTGAAAAGCCATGACAATTTATGGGTAGTCCTGGACTTATGATCACACTTGAGCCCAACATTTCTGCTGCTAAGTGAGACATTTGTTAAGTGAACTTGGCCCCATTTTAGAAACTTCCTTGACACAGTTGTTAAGTGGATCGTTGCAGTTGCTCAGTTAGTAACAAGGTTGTTAAGTGAACCTGGCTTCTCCATTGGCTTTGCTTGACAGAAAGTCGTAAAAGGTGATCACATGACTGCAACCGTCATAAATATGAATCAGTTGCCCTGCAGCCAAATTTCGATCACATGACCATGAGAATGCTGCAATGGTTGTAAGTGTGGATAGTGGGCATAGTGTAAGTCACTTTTTTCAGTGCCATTGTAACTTTGAATGGTCACTAAATGAACTGTTGTAAATCAAGGACTACCCTTAACAGATAGCCAACTATGATCCACCTCTTTATTTAACTCTATGTATTTGAAAGGCTGAGTGCCAAAGAATTGAAACCTTTGAACTATGGTGCTGGAGAAGACTCCTGCAAGTCCCTTGGACTGCAAGGCAATCAAACTGGTCAATCCTAGAGGAGATCAACCCTGACTGCTCTTTAGAAGGCCAGATCCTGAAGATGAAACAAATACTTTGGCCACCTAATGAGAAGGAAGGACTCACTGGAGAAGAGCCTAATGCTGGGAACGATTGAGGGCTAAAGAAGAAAGGGACGGCAGAGAATGAGGTGGCTGGATGGAGTCACTGAAGCAGTAGGCGTGAGCTTAAATGGACTCCAGAGGATGGTAGAGGACAGGAAGTTGGCAAACTGGTTGTTGGAAGAAATCATTAGGGCAGAGAACCGGTTGTTAAATTGCTTGAATCCCACCACTGGTTGGGGGCCAATTTAGAGTCTTTTCGGGGATAGAGCCAACTACCCCAGCAACATCTGGAGTCCAAGGAAAACAGATTGCAACAATTCAGCAGCTCCCCAAGTTAAAATTGAAGGAGTCTCTGCTACTTTAACAGGCTTACTGACAGGACAAAAGCACTGTAGTGTTAGAGAACTCTTCTAGGCTGCCCAGAAGATTGGCTGTCTCCCAGTTATGCAGGAATAGGAACTGCCAGCCAAGGAACTGCCAGCCAAGGCAACAGTAAACAGCCCAACAAAAGAAACTCTAAAACCACCCCCATCAACACTGACAGGGCAAGCCACTAGAATATAAATTGAGAGCAAACACCCCCCCACCCCCCACAGCACTGATGATGTTACCTAGTTTGGGTAATGAAACTGGGCAGGAGCCATGGTGGCACAATGGTTAAAAATGCTGTATTGTAGATTGACTCTGCCCACTGCTAGGAGTTCGATCCTCACTGGCTCAAGGTGGTCTCAGTCTTCCATCCTTCCAAGCTTGGTAAAATGAGGATTCAGATTGTTGGGGGGCATAGGCTGGCTCTGTAACCTGCTTGGAGAGGGCTGTAAAGCAGGGGTTCCCAACCTCTGGGCCCACTACCAGGCCTTGAGCTATTCGGAACCAGGCCATGGAAATGGCGGGTGAACACGTGCGTGTGTGTGCATCCCCACTTGCATGAGCAATGGGCAAGCCTGTGCACGCATGTTCCAATTGTTTGAACATGCTCCATTTGTGCCTGCCGCTTGTGCAAATGGAGCTGCGCACGCATGCGCTTGCCCACCACTCGTGCAGAACCATCCCTCTCCCACCCCCACTGCTGATCCGCGAAGCCTGAAACATTGGGGAAACCCTGCTGTAAAGTACTATGAAGCGGTATATAAGTCTAAGTGCTATTGGTACTGCTAATGAAACATTTGCATGAAAGGAAGCAAACTCAAGAGAGCGCCAAGGACTCCACATAGGAACACTCGCATAGGTGACGGTTGAACTTACCAAGGCATTTGACACCATCTCGCTGGTAGCCCTTGTTGCATTTCTTGCAGCGAGAAGGCCCAGCACCCATGCAGCCAATACAAGCCTTGGCACAGTCTAAAGAGAAAGTAGAGGGTGAAATGAAGAGATGGGCATAGGCATTGACCCCCTAGGGCAGGGATGGCTAACCTTTTTGCCATCATGTGCCAAAAGCAGGGGGGGTTGCGGGGGGGGGTCATGCACGAGCGTGCCCACACCCATAATTATATACACCATGCCCCTTGCGCATGCGTGCATGACCCCCCCCGCGCTCCACCCACTTTTGGCACGTGATGGCATGGTGGGCCCAGAATTGACAAATGGGCTGTTTCCAGCCTTCGGAGGGCCTCCGGGGGGATGGGGAAGGCCGTTTTCGCCCTCCTCAGGCTCCTAGAGAGGCTCTGGAGCCTGAGGAAAGCAAAAAACGGGCCTTCCGGTCCCACCAGAAGTTGGCAAACAGGCTGTTCCGGAGGGCCTCCTGGGGGCTGGGGAAGGCTGTTTTCGCCCTCCCCAGGCTCCTAGAGAGGCTCTGGAGCCTGGGGAGAGCAAAAAATGGGCCTCCCTCCCCCACGCCCTCTGGAGGCAGGAAACAGCCTGTTTCCCTATTTCTAGTGGGCCCAGAAGGCCCGAAAATTAGCTGGCCGGAGCATGCATGCACACCGGAGCTGAGCTCATGTGCCCACCGATATGGTTCCATGTGCCACCTGTGGCATGCGCGCCATAGATTTGCCATCATGGCCCTAGGGATAAGTAAGCCCCTGGGTAGCTGGCTGAATGAAAGGGTAAGGGAAAAATATTAGAACATTATTTGTGTATAAACCATAGCTAGTTTGGTGTAGCAGTTAAGGTATCAGGTTAGACACCAGGAGATTGTGAATTCTACCCCTTCCTTGGGGCAAAGCCAGCTGGGAGATCTCGGGCCAGTCCTTCTCTCCCAGCCCTAGGAAGGAGAAAGAGGCAAGGGCAAATCCCTTCCAAAAACCTTGCCAAGAAAACCGCAGGGATTGGTCCAAGAAATTGCCAGCAGTCAGAAAGAGCCTTGGCAGTACAGTGGTCTAAAGCACCCTGTTATTAAGACCAGCTGCCTGCAATTACTGCAGGTTCGAATCTCACCAGGCTCAAGGTTGACTCAGCCTTCCATCCTTTCTAAAGTAGGTAAATTGAGGACCCAGTTGTGGGGGGAATAAGCTGACTTTGTATAAATATACAAAAGGATGAAGGCTATTGCTTAGCACATTGTAAGCCGCCCTGAGTCTCCGGAGAAGGGCGGCATATAAATCAAATTTAAAAAAAAAAGTACACATACACACACACAAATAAATGCAGTAAGCCTAGCATGAAGCATCAAACCATCTGCTGCTTCCTGCTTACGATTGAAACATAGGGGGCTCTCATAGGAGTAAACCTACCCACCTGCCTAAATACATATAAGAATGTCTATCTAAGGGAGATGGAAAAAAATAATGTTCTCAGCTGATAGACTATGCCATTTTTGCTTCCCTGAAGAACTTCAGCAGCGGGATCTATAGTGGGATTCATGCCCCAAAGCAAGAGAAACGAGGGTTGATATGCTCATAGCATGACTTCCCACATCTGCTGAAGACCTGTTTCCCCAGCAGAAGCAGGTCTGCTTCTCGGATCCTGTGGGTTCCAAGCGGGACCCACAGGGGTGCAAAGTGACAGATGGTTCATTTTGGAAGCTTTAATCTCTTACCTCGGCATTCGTAGGAGCCTTCTGTATTGACACAAAACTGATTGTTGCGACAGTGTGCCATATCAGTGCCACATTCATCTATGTCTGTAAGAGAGATGGAGAGTTCAAGATAGTGTAGGGGCAGCTGAATATTTTGTCTCCCTCTTTCCTCCCCTCTCTCAATTCTCATGAAGGAATCTTAGTTCATCCTTAGATTGAGCTAAGCGGTTGTTGCTATTGCTATTATTTATTACATTTATTATGGCCACCCATTCTAAAAGACTCTAGGTGGCTTATAACATCCAAATATACAACTGAAACAGTTAAAAACAGGATACAGCAGGGGTGAAATGCTCCTGGTTCAGACTGGCTCGGGCGAGTAGGTAGCGATGGCGGCGGGCAGTTCGGAGAACCGGTAGCAAAAATCCCTGCCCCCGCCCCCCATGCCCAGCTGAGACGTGCAATCATCAGAGCCTTTTTTTTCTTTTAAATGGCTCTGATGGTCCAAGCTCTGATGATCCCAGCTGAGTTGCCTGCTAACTGCTAGCAAAAATCCATCCCCCTCCCAGCTTTCTTACCTTAGCTGCTGGTCACAACGCCTGCCTTGTTTCGCTTGCTGTAATACCTGCAATCCATTGCATCAACAAGCAACTGAATCTCCCTGCTTGCAATCAATCTCACAGGTGAGCAGCTCTATCTGCCTGCCTTGTACCTTCTACTGCAGGAGTCTCCAACCTTGGCAACTTTAAGACTTGTGGACTTCAACTCCCAGCAAAGCTGGCTGAGGAATTCTGGGAGTTGAAGTCCACAAGTCTTAAAGTTGCCAAGGTTGGAGACCCCTGTTCTATTGGGTAAGTTTTTTTCCCCTTTGGGAGCTTTAAAAAAAATAGTTAATTGGGGGTTTTTTTAGTTGTTCATTTTTAAGACCTAGCCATTTAAAGTTTAGGAAGTTTTAAATTTAGCTGCTTTTATATAAAAATAAAAATAAAATAAAATAAAATAATATTTGTGAAGCTTTCTGAGATTTAGTGTGTTTCTGTAGTGTTTCACTCTAACTACACAAACACACAAAATCTCACAAAGCTGTATGTGGAATTTTGTGTGTGTAAAGTGTGAAAGTTGGGTTTTTGGGCTTTTTGTGGCTGTGTGAGGTTCCTGCTTGTTGCAGGGGCCATTTTGGGCCTAGCACAGCTGCTTTTACATTGTGGGTGAGCCAGTTGTGTTGTGTTGTGTTTTGTAGGTTAAAAAAAGGCAAAGAAGTGACATTGACTTGGCCACGCCCACCCAGTCACCTTACCACCAAGCTCCGCCCACTAATTAAGCCACACCCACAGAACCAGTAGCAAAAATTTTTAGATTTCACCCTGGGATACAGGTAACCCTCAACTTAGAACCATTCGTTTAGTGAATGTTCAAAGTCACAATGGCACTGAAAGAAGTGACTTAAGATAATTTTTCGTATTTATAACCGTAGCAGCATCCCCATGATCATGTGATCAAACTTCGGATGCTTGGTTCATATTTATGATTGTTGCAAATTCCCAGGGTCATGTGATTCCCTTTTGCGACCTTCTGACAAGCAAAGTCAATGGGAAAGCCAGATTAATTTAACAACTGTGTCAGGGTTCCAAGTAACACCCCCAACAGAATCAAAACTCCGAGGCAAGCATATTCCTCAAAGTATAAATTTATTAGGGGTGTCATATTGGCAGAATCGCAAAACCCGATTCTGAAAGCTTGTTCTAGTCCGCCGGCGGCCTGCGGAGCTGGCAGCAAAGTCGGACAGTGAGGGGTTGGGGAAGAACATGGGCCAGTCCTGGAGTCTGGGGAAGGCTCGGACGAGGGCTCTGCATCGGAGGCAGAGAAAGGGCCATCTGGGAGGTATGTGCTGCCTCCAGAGCCTCCAGAGTCGGACTTCAGCGAGGCAGAGGAACAGGGGGAGCCTATTCCCAGTGCGCGTATGCGCAGAGCTGCCAGAAGGCATGAACAGTTAAAACAAAAGGGACGACTCAGGAGTAGGGCTTGGAGATGATTGGCCCCTCCCATAAGACTTCAAAGAGGAGCAAAGGCACGTGGGTCTTTGCAGGAAGCAACATCATTAATTCTGTTCAGTTTAAAGTCTGAAGCTCTGTTTGATTCTGGATTCCGTGTGGCTTTGCCAATTAGGTCAAGGGAGATAAAGGTGGGTGATTATCAGCCTTATCCCAAAGGACTCTTTGCAACTATTTGGGACTCGTCTGTGAATGAACAGAATTCACAGCTGTTGCAATAAAAGAGGTTTTTGGGATTACTCGTGTGTTTTACTGACTCAGGAAGCCTAGATCAGAACAAAGCCCCGCGTTTCCCCCCAAATCCACATGTCCGTCACATGGTCCAATCTGGTCACTGTCCCAACTCCAGTTGGTCTCCGTCCACGCCTCCCCAGCACCTGGCGAGACGTCCTTGGTTCCCAGGGGAAAGAATTTTATTATGGTTACAAAACCCTTGTTATCTCTACCTCCCCACTCGTGTTCCCACAGCTCGCCCAGCCACCACTGTGGCAGCCCTGAAGACGCCAAGGAAAAATGGCTCTAGGGCTGACAAATTGCAGTGATTCACTTAATAACTGTGGCAAGAAAGGTCATAAAATGGAACAAAACTCATTTGACAACTGTCTTGGCTTAATAACAAATGTTGGGCTCAACTGTGGTCCCAGGTTGTGGACTCCCTATCTTCATGATTATTTACTGAATGCATTATAGGTAGCCCTTGACTTAGGATCTTAACGGAGCCTGCCAATTATTCTCGTAAGTCATGACACTCATCAAGTGACCGATTCAATTTTGTGACCATTTTTTTTTTTTTGCAGCACTCATTAAGCAAATGGGACTTTTGTTAAGTGAACCTTTTGTTCGCTATGGAACATTTTCAGCAAAAATGTCATAAATCGTGGTCACAGGACTGCCGAACACTGCAAACAGCCATCAATACCGGCCAGTTGCCAAGTGCCCAAAATTCAGTCATGTGTCTGCGGGTGGAGGAACTGGCTTGGAAACACCTTTTAGAGGGTGTGTTGTAATTTTGAACAGTCACTTATGACATCACTGGTCATAAATCAAGGACTACCTGTACCCTGTCCAAAAGAATCAGGTCTTTGAAGGAATTCTGCCTTTTCAAACATCACCAAGCCAACTCCAGACAATATCAGGGCCACAGGCTCACCAATGCATCGTTGGTTGTGCAGCATCCAGCCTCTCTTGCAGCGTAGACAGCTGGTATCCTCGGGGCCTGAACAGCGCCCACAGGCCCGGTAGCACTCTGGGTGGGCGAGAGAATTGGGTGAAAAGGAACAGTTTACAAGTGAGGTGAGGTGGAAGTTTGGGAAGAAAAAGCAATACAGGGCCGAATACAATACAACTGTCCCCAGTTGTATGCCTTCCAGCCAACCTGCCACATAAACTAAAGTTATTTTTTTTTTTAACTTTGCTTTCGGATGGGTAGACTGCAAATCTGTTGTGTTGAGCTTTATTTATAGAGGAGGGGTGTCAAACTCAAGGCCCAGGGGCTGGATCTGGCCTGGGGGTGGTGGTACTTAGATCTGGCCCATGGGGCCACCCTGGAAACAGCGAAGGACCAGCCCGCAGTGCTTCTGCCAGCAAAAACAGGCTCCCAAGCTCCGTTTTCAGTTGCCACGACCTCCTGCAACCCTTTGGCAGTGAAAATGGAGCTTGGGAGTTTTCATTGGCAGAGGGTTGCAGGAGGCCGTGGCAACCAAAAAACGGAGCTCGGGAGCCCGTTTTCGCTGGCACTCGGGCCACCACAGGTGCCCCCGAGGTCAAACACAACCCTGATGCGGCCCTCAATGAAATCGAGTTTGACACTCCTGTTATAAACAGATAATATGAAGTATGTGTGTGGGATTTACTCTTTTCACACATAAATGCTGTTACGTGCTATAAACATAACTGTAAATATAGTATTGGAATACAGAATAACAGAGTGCCCAAAAGGCTGGGGGCCGCTGGTCTACAGAAAGCCATCATCTACAGTAGTATTAGCCTACAAGAGGCTTTATTGATTCCTGCCAGGACTAAAGCCTTAACTTTTCTTGGCCAGATTTCAGAAGTGATTTGCCGTTGCTTCCTTCCTAGGGCTCAGAAAAATGACTAGACCAAGGATACCCAGCTGGCTTTGTGCCTAAGGCAGGACTAGAATTCACCATCTCCTGGTTTCTAGTCTGATGCCTTCTCCACTAACTCCCAATTGGCTCTGTAGGAAGTTAGCACCCACCCCTTTCCTGGAAGAATGAAATATTTTAGGAAATATTAAAAAGGCAGAATATTATATTTCCTGGATGAGAAATGGAGAAACATATTTTAAAGGCAAAGCAGCTTCCTGCCTCCCCCCCACTCCACACCTTTGTTAATGGGCCAGAGGCAGAAACTCAATCTTTGTCAATGGACCATCATCTGCAACACAATACCAACAGAAACTAACACAATGGGACCCATCTAGGACAGAAACTCACCACATGGGAAGATTACATCAGCCAGCAAGGCTAGCTAAGACCCCCACCCCCTGAGAGTCTGACAACCAATCAGGATACTCTTTCTGGGCCCCAGGAAGTTCAAAGCCAGAGAAAGCATAAAACCCAGGGATTCGCTGTATCTCGTCCCTTTTTTCTGTTCAGGAACTCAAACCATGTGATCCTGTCCACCATTAAACCATCTTTCCAAGCAGTCTCCATGTTTCCAGTGTCTTCTTCCCCACTTGGAGCTGAACCCAGAAGGATATTTCTTCCTTCAGCTCATAGCAAGAGATTACAGAAAGACAATTCCCCGACCTTCCCCAGCCCAGCCCAGCAAAAACACTCTACATACCCGCACATACCAGGTGGCTGTCATTGCGAGCAGCTTCATAGTAGCCATCTCCACACTCTGAACAAAAGGGACCACCGTAACCAGTGTGACACATGCAAAGACCAGTGCCCCCACGTGTGCCTTCACCATCACATTGCCCGTATCCGCTGCAAGGCTTCTCGGTACCTCCAGGGCAGGCTGCAGAGAGATGGACATCAGATGTGGAAACCGACATGCCACTTGGCTCTACCCTGCAGTGCTCAGATTTCTTAACTCACTTCGTCTCTTCTTCCCATTCCAGATACCTACGTTTTGCAATCTTAAGGATTTTCTTTACTTTTAAACACTTCAGTCTTGGAAAGAAAGGGATTGCAAGAGAGTAAGCAGGCACCCAATGAGGAATATCCAGGAATATCCAAGCACATTCATGACTGCCATCTGTATCGCTTTCAATGTGTATTCCTCATTGTTGTGGCTGCTTATTCTCTTGTAATCCCTTCCTATCCAATTAATGTAAATGCAAATATTAATTCCCTTCTTTAGTGCAGGGATAATTACTGTATTTTTCAGGGTATAAGACGCACCTTTTTCCTCCCTAAAAGAGGCTGAAAATTTGGGTGCGTCTTATACTCCGAATGTAGCTTTTTCAAAGCTTTTTTTCAGCCCTAATGAGGCGCTAGCGAGTGAAGCCATCTTCCCAGCTTTGCCTGCTCTCTCAACTCTCCGCTATGCTTCAACAAGGCGCTACTGAATGCTGCTGTGCTTTAATGAAGCACTAGTGAGTGAAGCAATCTCCATGCTTTGCTTTGCTCTGACTCTCAGCTGTTCTTTAGAAGCTTTTTTTCAGCTCTAACTAGATGCTAGCCGAGTGAATCGATCTCCCTGTGCTTTGCCTGCTTTTCTCATTGCTGCTTCCTCTCAGCTGTGCCTTAGAAGCTGTTTTTTATCCCCAAGCAGGGGATAAAAAACCAGCAAACTAATGTGCTGAAGCTGACCAGACTAAGGACGCTAGCCAGATGAATACCTGATAAGCAGATTCCCCCCCCCATTTTCCTCCCCAAAAACTAAGCTGCGTCTTATACTCTGGTGTGTCTTATACTCCGAAAAATATGATAAGCCAAACAGTGGAAGAATGGGGAAAAAGAAAGCAGTTGCAGCCATGTGATTTTCCACTTTAGCAACCGCTTCACTTAATGTCAGATGTGCTGCTCAGTTGCGGTTGCTAAATGAGGACTATCTGTATTAAAAAAAATAAGCCATCTCAGATGTTTATTAGACTTCCATGATCCTTTCCCCCATCTGCTGCCTTCTAGAAATGTTTGAACTCTCCTCATCTCCAGCCAGGTAGCCAAGAGAAATGCTGTCAAGCTATAGAATCAGTGTCAGAATCAGAATCAACCTTTGAAAATATATGCTCCTAAGCAATTAAATCAGGGAGAATAACTGGAATCTTTGCTCCAGCCAAGTTCTGGAGGATCCATATATGAGACGCACAAAGACTGTTGGAACATCCCCTCCAGGAAACCCCATAGGCCTTAGAAATACTCACTCTGGCAATCAGGGCCATAGGTGCCAGATGGACAGCATAACTTCAGGGTATCCATGCATAACCATTGGAAAAGGTCTGGGTGAGGCTGCTGCCTAAGGAAAAAACAACAACATATCTTCTGGTTATTGCTGCTCCTCATTCCACCATGCTGCAATTTATCAATGATACAAGCTCTGCACAACTCCCAAGAATGAAACAGCCATAGAGTATTTGGGCCAGATAGGGACACAGATACAAAGTGAGATCATTGGTCCACATAACACAAGACTGTCTACGCACTGACTAGTGGTATTTGTGATTTCCCAGCCTACCTGGGAATTGAACTAGGGAATTGAGCAGGTATTTTTTTCTCTGAATTTGGTTTTTTTTTAAATTTAACGTATTTTTCAGAGTATAAGACGCTCCGGACTATAAGACGCACCTACCTTTTTTTGGAGAAGAAAACACGAAAAAGAAATCTGCCTCTGCCTCCCAGCTATTTTGCCTCGTTACAGCAAACAGCAAACAGCCTGCTTTACTTTCCTTTTCCTTTTCAGCATAGCTTGATTAGCACAAGAAAAAAAAAAATCCGCTCCCAGCAATTTACCTCCTTGCAGCAAGCAGCAGAGGCCCACGCAGCAATAGGCAATGGCAATCCCTGCAGTCTGAAACAGCTGAGAGTCAGGAGGCCGATCCACCCGACAATCAACTTGTGCTAATTAGGTTGTGCTGAAGCTAAAACGGGCTGTTTCTTCTTGCTGCTTGCTGCAAAGAGGTAAATTGCTGGGAGGCAGAGACCAAAGGGTGGGGGCCAGTGGGTGGGCGGGGCTACATTCGGTGTATAAAACACATCCAAATTTTCACCCCCTTTTAGGGGGGAGGAAGTGCATCTTATACTCTGAAAAATACGGTAACTTTGCCTACTGAATGATACAGATCATTGAAGTTCCTCAGTTCAACTCCATAGCTTGAGTTTTCCTCCTGCTAACATAGGGAATACTGGTATGATCTGTAGTAAATAGGGCCCCAGATTGGGCTTGTTCCACACCAAGTAAGTTAAAGCATCCTGTGATGCCCTAGTCTTGTTTTTAACTCACTCATGGAACCACCAATGCTCTACGTGGTCTTCGCTTTGCTCCAGCAGCTGGTGGCAGGCAAAATCTGACGTAGAACACACACTTTCCAATACTTCCAACAGACGTGTTTCACTGGGAGGGGGAGAAAGAGACAGCATGAGAATTGAGGGAGTTGGAGAAGTCGAGGCAGAGTTCTGTCCTAGAAAGTCTGCCCTGCCTGCTTGATCAAAATAGCCCTCTGTTATCTCTCTAAGCCAGTGTTATTCAACTTTGGCAGCCAGAAGATAGATGGACTTTAAATCCAAGAATTCCCCAGTCAGGAAAGCTGACTAGGGAATTCTGGGAGTTGAAGTCCATCCATCTTCAAGCTGCCAATTTTGAATAACACTGCTCTAAGGTATCTTTTGTCCAACTAACCATTCAGAAATCTCTCTCTTGACCTTTCACACAGGAACCTTAAATAAACTTCATATTCTTTCTCAAAATTTCATCCAGATATTCTTTCGGCAAGCAGCCAGTCCCTAATGCTTTCCTTCCTCCCAAGAGTCAAGTTAGGAGCTGGCAAAATGATAAGCAAGTGACTCTGGGGAGAACAGTGAACAACAGCTGTGAAACCATGGAACAAACATGAAAGGTGTTTGTCACACTGGCGACCATTTCCTTAACCAATTAACTGTTGCAGCAATCAGCTTCTCTCTGCAGACCTACTGTATGAAGAAAAAAAAGGATAAAAGGATGTAATGTATCTTACATGTAAGATATGTATGTATTAGTATACATACATGTAATGTATGTATTAGTTGTTTCTTTTTAAATGTAAGCTTTCAAGTTCACCAAAACTCACACAACGGGTAATTAAAATGGAGAAAAGGATAACAAACTTGGTCTATCCATAGAGGAGGCATGGGGAATGTCACAGTAGAAAAAAGGGCACATGAAGAATTCCAGATTTGATTGTGTATCTATATAGAAAACAGCCCAGCTAATTAATGATGACATCAAAGAGAAAAATTACATCCCAGCTGTATGCTTGTTTTTCAATTTAAGTCTGAAATGAAATCAACCTGCATCGGTACAATCAAATCTATTAATACAGCTCGATACCATGTTTCCAAAAGTGTTAGAATGACAGCTCCCATAATTCCCAACCAGCTACCTCAGTTCATATGCTCTTCCTATCTGGGAATTCTAGTAAATACTGGAGGGTATAAATTTGAAGATAATCGACAAGATCGACAAGCACAGCGTCTTAGCCCGAGTCACCGGGTCCCTCATCTCATCACTATACAACCATATATATATTTACATAGAGATAACTTTTAGGTTCACTGACATTTCATTTGAGCTAAATGAGGACAACATCCCATGAATATGCTGAATTTAAAACTTGCTCATTCTTTATATAACTCTTTAAGCTATCCCCAAATGGTCTGATATTTTTAATGAGATAACAGACTTAACTATCCCTTAAGGGAGAAAAAGTAATTTTTCATTTTTTTCATTCCACCCACACATTTCATGATTAGCTAATGTAAATCCTTAACGGCCTACTGAGGTGACAATCCCTGACAGAATTCAAAATCATATGGAATGTTGGGAGCTGTTGTCCAATAATATTTGGAAAGATTCCCCATTTCTGATCTAAAATGAAGGATTTAATCACTCCATATTTCCTTGACATTATTACTTGCTTTACTTTTTTCCTACTCATCCTCATCTCTCTCAAGGAGAAAATACATGACTTGTACTGTCTGCATTCTGGATCTGAAAAGGCACAATTCTGCACTCAGAATTAAAATATAGATGAGTTTTTCCCTCTGCGGACAAGGAGTGGAAAACTCCTAAAGCAGAGAAATACACCTTAGCAGATAGTCCTTGACTTACTACCATTCGTTTAGGGACCGTTCGAAGTTACAATGGCACTGAAAAAAGTGATTGATGACCGTTTTTCAGACTTTCAGACTTTTTCACACTTATGACCACTGCAGTATTCCCATGATCACATGATTAAAATTCAGATGCTTAGCAACTGGTTCATATCTATGAAGGTTGCAGTGTCCTGGGGTCATGTGATCAGTTTTTGCAAACTTCTGACAAGCAAAGACAATAAGAAAACCAGATTCACTTAACAACTGTTTTACTAATTTAACAACTGCAATGATTCACTTAAGCAAGAAAGATTGTAAAATGGGGCAAAACTCACTTAACTACTATCTCGCTTAGCAATAGAAATTTTGAGCTCAATTATGGTCATAAGTCGAGGACTACCTGTACAGACATGAAATAGGCCAAGTGCTACCAAGACTCAGAGCCGTTAAAAGTTGCCTTACTTTATCATCTAATGAAAATTCCGTCTAGAGTGAAAGCTTGTTTTATAACCATCGGCCTTATTATAAACTCAATATTAAGAACTGCTCTGGTGTACAATAAGGATGAAGACCGAATTAATAGCTCAAAAATTGAATTATTGAATATCCTCACCCAGATTGTGGGTCAGAGTCAGAGCTCAAATGATGCAAATAAATAAAATGCTGGAATTGAGTTCCTGCATCTATTTGTTAAATTTATATGCCACCCATCTTGCCGTCCATGCTTAAGAACAACATGGATATGCATTCATTTCTTTGCTCGTTTGTTATTGTTATTAACAGTAAAAAAGAAAGTTCTATGAACATTTTATAGTTTTTAAACATTAGTTTAAAAAAATAATAAATGTAAAAGACACAGGAAAGTATCTTGATGACAAAGGAGAGGAACTCAATCAATATTTGCAAAAACGTTTTTTATGGTCCCCTGACAAAATGTAGCTTTCTCAGCTAATAGACTAGACCAGGGGTGGGCAACTGTGGCCCTTTTACAACCTGTGGACTTCAACTCAGCTTGGCTGTCTCAGGAATTCTGGGAGTTGAAGTCCACAGGTTGTAAAAGGGCCACAGTTGCCCACCTCTGGACTAGACCCAATGACTTCTGTTCAAGTTTTCCTCATTAGAACTGCCTTCCCTCTAAGACAAGACTTCCCAATCTTGGCAATTTTAAGACACGTGGACTTCAACTCCCAGAATTCCTCAGTCAGCCATGCTGGCTGAGGAATTATGGGAACTGAAGTCCACAGGTACACTATCGGTCGGCCTTCAACTGCAATAAAGATTCTGGCAATTGGAGTATTGTCAGAATTTTCACAATAATGTTTAAAATCAAGCAATTATCCAAGTTATCATAGCCTTTTTTTTTAAGAGACTTTGTCTTGGGTGTTGAGGCTTATCTTGTTGGACTTTATGCAATCAGGGTGCTAGTAAGAGGTTGCTACTTCCCAACAAGGATACTGGTATGGCCCGGGGTCTACAGTATCAGCATCTCACCAATGGCCTGTTGCAGCCCAGCCTTCAAATCACCTGTTGGCGTATTTGGCAAGCTTCTCTTCTTCCCAGGCGGTGTTCCCGCCCCCGAAGTTCTCTCGCTGTGTCCGCTCCAGACCCTGAGAAGGCAGGACAAGCCTCACAGCAAAGCCAGAGCTGATCTCGCCCCATCCCAGCACAACAGCCCTCAACCCCATGCAATACAAACTGACCCTCTCCATTGCTGCTTTCTGCCCCTCTTCATCCTCTACACATCTCCATACTTCTCTCAACAGCATTTGGTCCAGAGTACTGCCCTCCCCACCACCACAAACCCTCTTCTGAGACTGGGGGGAGGGGGCAGATGAATGCCTAGCAACCCCAGCTAAATGGGATGTCCACTTTGCATTAATCAAAATTACAGACACCCAGTCCATTTTGGAGATCCTTTCTAGCCTCCCACCTTATTGAAATTGTCGACAAGATCCCGACAGGTCTGGCAGGTATCTTGCTGGGAACCACCAGAGTTTGGCATCCAGTGGAATAGCAAGAGGAAGAAGAGCAGAACAGATGGGATTTTCATCCTGGAAAAAGCCATTTTCAGGCCAGGAACAAGACTGGAAGAAAGAGGAAGGTTGGTGAGACCAATACGAGTATTTGAGAATAGAATAGAATAGAATTCTTTATTGGCCAAGTGTGATTGGACGCCCAAGGAATTTGTCTTTGGTGCATATGCTCTCAGCGTACATAAAAGAAACAAAAATACATTCATCAAGAATCATAAGATACAACACTTAGTCATAGGTTACTAAATAAGCAATCAAATCATACTAGGAAACAAATAAAACAATATAAATCATAAAGATACAAGTGACATGGTTATAGTCATAAGTGGGCGGAGATAGGTAATAGGAAGGATGAGAAGAATAATAGCAATACAGTCTTAGTAAATAATAAAGCAAATAATAATACATAATACAGTTTCTTAATAAAGAAACTAATGGGAGCAACAGACTCCTAGGCAGTGGATATGTGGCAACACGGGTTAAAGATTATTCTGCATAAACTCCACATCTGTTTTCTTGATATGCAGGGTGACAATCCAAATCTTAACCCCAAGAATTTGGGATTTAAAAATTTCATGCTATAAGTGATGTATTGCAAACAACTGGACAAGATTAAAAAAAAACATTTATTTGCTACATTTATATCTCACCTTTCCCCCCCAGGAACTCAAGGTCGCATACCTAGACATATATTCAACTGTCCCCAAATTACTCCACAAGGTAGCTTAGAGATTGGAGAGACCCAAAGTTAACCACTCAATCTCCATGCCTGAAAGCACCTTTCGGCCTCAGTTTCTCTAGTCTTAGTCCAATATCTCAATTGTTCCTCTACCTCACAATATTAAGTAAGAAAGGAGGAAGATGGGAAAAAGAAACAGGCATTCAAGCCAGGGGTGAAATGTTCCTGGTTGGGACCAGATTGCCCGATCCGGTAGCGATGGAGGCGGATGGTTCGGAGAACCAGTAGCAAAACTCCCTGCCAACCCCCACCCCCCACATGCCCAGCTGAGCCGCACAATCATCTGAGGCTTTTTTTTACTTTTAAAAGCATTTTTTCTACAACCTCTTCGGCTGAAAAAATGCTTTTAAAAGTAAAAAAAAAAAGCCTCTGATGATCACACGGCTCAGCTGGGATCATCAAAGGCTTTTAAAAGAAAAAAACATTTTTTTTCTTTTAAATGTCTCTGACGGTCCAAGCTGAGTTGCTTGATCGGCAGAGGCATTTAAAAGAAAAAAAGCATCTGCCAATCAGGCAACTCAGCTGGGATCGTCAGAGCCTTTTGAAAGCATTTTTTTACAACCTCTTCGCTGAAGAGGTTGTTAAAAAAATGCTTTTAAAAGTAAAAAAAAAATTGCCCACACCCACCCAGTCACATTACTCCCCCACCAAGCCATGCCCACAGAACCGATAGTAACAAATTTTAGATTTCACCCCTGATTCAACCCTATTGAAATTGTAAGGAAAAAAATCTTGCTTGGAAACTCATTAAAAAAAATGTTAATACATACTTGAGCCCATCTAGTCAAGCATCCCTAAACGTCTTTAGGAAGTGCGTTAGTGTTATTAATAATTTACATTCAGAGGGATTCTGTATGATTTTGAAATGTGAGCTACATTTCCCAGAACTGAAGACTATTCTATGTAGTAAATGGACATTAAGCTTTCTAGTTGCCACTATTAGTCATTATTAAATTAAAAACCTTCTATAACCAACTATAACAGAGTTGGAAGGGACCTTAAAGGTCTTCTAGTCCAGGGGTGTCAAACTCATGGCCCACGGGCTGGGTGCATCACGCACTAGCTACGCCCACACCCAGTTTAGCGAAGGAGGAAAAAGTCATGATACATCACATGATGCCACTGTGACAATGCAAGTTTGACACCCCTGTTCTAGTCCAATCTCCTACTCAAACAAGAGATCCTATACCATTCTGGACAAATAGCTGTGCAATCTCTTCTTAAAAACCCCAAGTGATGGATCACCCAAAACTTCTGAAGGCAACCATTCCACTGATGAATTGTTCTGTCAGGAAATTTCTCCTCAGTTCTAGGTTGCTTCTCTCCTTGATTATTTTCATCCATTGTTTCTTGTCCTGCCTGCACGTGCTTTGAAGAATAGGTTGTCCTCCTCTTCTTTGTGACAGCCCCTTAGATATTGGAACACTAAAGGCATTTTTGGAAAGTAAGTAGATAACTGTAATCTCCTTCCCAAGAGCCATTTAGCTGTCAGGTAGCTGCTCTGACAAAGTGTATGATTTCTGTGCACCTCCAACATTTCTCTCTCTCTATTCCCATGCTTGGGAATAGAGAAATCTAAACTTTGTGTGGCAAAAGAATCTGAAAAACAGGAGCTGTGTTAATCCCAATTACCCAGTGATATAATGCCCATTTAAGCATGCTCATGAATATACAGTAAACTACTAACAAGTCATATAAACTGATAAGCCACAAATAACGGATCCAATTTATACATAAATTAGTAAATCACATCAAGAAGAAAAGACTCACTCAATCTGGTAGTAACCCTGTTTTCCCCAAAATAAGACATCCCCTGATAATAAGCCCAATCGTGCTTTTGAGCACATGGCAATAAGGCCAAGTGCTTATTTCAGGGTTCAAAAAAAATATAAGACAGGCAGGGTCTTATTTTCGGGGAAACACGGTATCCAAAATCTAATAAATATGCATTACGCTTTCAAATGAGGTTTGGCCTTGGACTTCTGCCACTTCCCTGTAGCATCAAAGGTATATAGAAACCTAATTTGATAGCTCAAAACACATTTTAGGCAGACACTGATCACAAATATAAAAGTCACAGATACTGGATGCAGCCAGTAACAGCCAGATCAAGCTGCTTGATCTAAAAAAAAAACCCCTAGTCTCCCAAACTGTCATTCATGAATAGATGATGAATCTCATTCTTTTAACGAATTACTAAATTCTAATAATTTGAAGTAAACTGCAAAAAATTGAATGACCAAGAGATACCAGAAATATTAAAGCTGCTGTAGGTATGGGGTATCCTAATCTCCAGCAGATGGCATCAAATCTACCTTCCCAGCATTGGACTACCCTCCACAAGCACTGGACTACAACTCCCACCATTCCTCAGCCTACATAACCAATAGTCATTCTGTTGGCCTTACATGATGGAGGTTATAGGCAAGGTAAGACACCAAGTTGTGGAAAATACATGTTACAAGCTGGTCCCCTACTGTTCAGAATATAGCCGCAAGCCACCACAGCACAATAGGGACGTCATCTGATGGCCACTTCCTTAGAAAGGCAATTATGAATTTAGCAGGACTTACTTCAGTGATCTAAGGGATCATTGAACAAATCAATCCAGAGTTCTCACTGGAGGCACACAATGACCAGGCTCAAAATGTTCCCTACGTCGGAGACATTATGTGAGGAGGATCTGGATCGCTGGAGAAGGCTGTACTATTGAGAGAGGTAGAAGGAAAGAAAAGAAGAGGGTGACCAACAGCAAAGTGGATAGCCATGGGTTGGTTCAACGTTGGAAGATCCTCCTATGTGGTTGCTGGAGTCAAAAAAACAAAACAAAAACCACGACTTGATGGCACATCATGGATCCAGAATCGGCCCAGCTAGAAAACCAGGGAACGTGTAAACGGGATGACACAGGATTCCACCTGCTCCGATCTCTCTGCATAGCAGCTCCACATCCAAAGGAGGGATGCAGCGAAGATTTTTTTTTTCTCTCCCGGTTCTGGGGCGGCCGGAGGCGACCCTCCCTATTTCTGCAGGTAGGAAAAAACAGGAGCCACCCGGTGCCACCGAATGGCCAACCCAGCCCCCGAACACAACCCCAAGAAAAGGTGCTTTCCCTGAATCCACCGCCCTACGCCTCGCTCGGGGGCTCCAAACCTACCTTGCCTCTCCCGGTTCGCCCCCTCGGGAGAGCAGCGCGTGCCAACGGGGGAGGCCCGGAAGTGCAGCGCCCACTTTCGCACGCAAGTCAAGTCGACTCCCGGGTCCGCCGCAGTTGAGCGCTTCCCCCCGCCTCCCGCCTTCCTCGCCGACCGCAAGATCGCCATCAAAGGAGGGGGGGCAAACCCTTCCTCTCTCCGCCAATGACATCGGGCCCTGTGCGATGACATCATCCCCTCCTCCTTCCAGCGACCAATAGGCGGGCTCCGTCCGGTTTCCCCTCCCACCCTCGGAACAGCACCTGTCAAGACGCTTAAAGAGGCCGCGGAGGCGTTGGGTCAGGCTCTTCTGCAGTCGCCAGAGCAAGAGGTCCTGCCGGAGCGAGATTATATTTCATCCTCCATTAAAAAATGTCCGAACAAAATAAAATCCTGTGGCTGTTGAACACAGTCTTCTCCTTCTGAGCCCAAAACGCCTCTTAATCCGGTCTTTCCCACTATGTTTGCCCTGCAGATTCGTTGAATAATAATAATAATAATAATAATAATAATAATAATAATAATAATAATAATAATAATAATAATAATAATAATAATAATAACTCTACAAAAAATCACTTTACTCGGAACAGCTTACATCCTCTGACAATACCTTAACAGTTCCTATGTCCTTAACAGTTCCTAGGTCCTTGGTTAGGACTCGAGCTGCTGAGCTATTAACCAGCCTCAAAGGCTGTGAATCTCACTAAAGATTAAATAATAATAATAATAATAATAATAATAAAAAATATTAAAGTAAAGCAGACTGTGGAAGAAGAAAAACGCAGCTTGAATGATTACATCCAGAAAAGTGAAGAACCAATGATTAAGGAAGTAAATAAAGGAGGCCTTTTAAAGACAACTAAAACAAAAGCAGAATATAAGAAAGAAGTAATTGAGCAGCGAGCTGAAAATTAGAAAAGCAAAGCTCTGCATGGCCAATACTTGAAAAGTATTGGAGGCAAAGCTGACCAGAAACTAACTTGGAACTGGTTAAGATCAGGAGTACTGAAAAAAGAAACAGAAAGCTTTATTTTGGCAGCTCAAGAACAAGCCCTAGCCACAAACTTCATGAAGGCAAAAATTCAACATGTTACCACCAACAGCAAATGCCGCCTCTGTAATGAGAAAGATGAGACAGTCGACCACCTGATCAGTGGGTGCAGCAAAATTTCACAAACTGACTATCTACAACACTATGACCGCGTTGCTAAGATCATTCACTGGAAATTGTGCCAGAAGTTTGGATTTGAGTACAGCAAAAACCGCTGGGAACATCAGGTTGAGAAAGTTTTAGAGAATGAGAAACTCAAGATCTTGTGGGACTTCAGGATTCAGACTGACAGGCACTTAGTCCACAACACACCTGACATAACAATAGTTGAAAAGAAAAAAGTATGGTTCATTGACATTGCAATACCTGGTGATGCACGGATTGAAGACAAGCAGCAAGAAAAAATCACAAAGTACCGGGACTTGCAAATTGAAGTTGAGCAACTGTGGAAAAAGAAATTGTGTGTTGTCCCGATTGTAATTGGAGCCCTTGGAGCAATACCCAAAGGGCTACCCCGCTATTTAGAAATTCTAAATTTACCCGACTTGAATATTTTGACTCTACAAAAAACCACCTTACTCGGAACAGCTTACATCCTCCGATGATACCTTAACGGTTCCTAGGTCCTTGGTTAGGACTCGAGCTGCTGAGCTATTAATCAGCCTCAAAGGCTGTGAATCTCACCAAAGATTAACTTATTATTATTATTATTATTATTATTATTATTATTATTTAATTCTGTGCCTGACTGGGAAAATGTAGATTGTAGAGGAAAGAAGTTTGAGTAAGAGTGCATAAACACTGTCGCCAGCAGCCTTTGCTTAAATTAACATCTGAAACATTTGAAAGTAGAATCTGCATTTTGCGGTTACTGCCAAATAAACCTTTGCTTGACACGGAGCAGCTGTACAAACATTAAGTTTGAGTTATGTAAATATGAATTTGGGCCTCAATTTCAATAGCAGAAACATCTTCCTAATGGTAAAAAATGGGCAGGGGAGAATCCCATTCAGAGCAGTTACTGAGAAACCTCTGGGAAAAAAAACTTTTAAAAAGTGAAGGTAGATCAGAAATTATATCACTCCTAGAGGTAGAATCCTGTGAACAAGGAGGAGCCCTCCAAATTCAGGTCAGTTTTCCAGCAGAATGAATCAGCCTCCCCAGATTGAGAGGGACATGAAACACTTAAAGTCTACTTTGATGACAAACAAAATACAATTATGAAAAACTGCAAGAAATTGCCTTCTAAAAAAACAACTAACCTGTCTACAAAACGGGATAAGACTTCTGGTATTCTCCAAATATTTT
Organism: Arizona elegans; assembly: GCA_022577455.1. Lineage (NCBI taxonomy): Eukaryota > Metazoa > Chordata > Lepidosauria > Squamata > Colubridae > Arizona > Arizona elegans. Next base: position 143,983,604 of record JAKOOJ010000003.1, read on the forward strand.
ATCCTATAATCCTCATTTCCCCAGGCCATACTGGCTAGGAGTGACAATATACTCCAAATCAAGTGGAAATCATCAAATTGTGTACCTCTCTTTGACTTGCCTCGATGTTTCTCAGGTTAGCAACTTTCAGTTCAGGGGTGGGTTCTACTTACCTTTACTACCAGTTCACAACAGGGCCACACGCTCTTCTGTGCATACACAGAAGCGTTCTGATGACATTGGGGTCGGTAGGCAGAGCCTCCCACCGGTTTTACTACCAGTTCTATAGGACCGGTGCGAACCGGGGGCAACCCATTACTGTTTCAGATGTGTGGACTTCAATTTCACAGGATTCCGCCAAGTTGGCTCCATGCATTTGAAAGTTGCTGAGGTTGCGAAACACTGATTTAGCCAATAGTTTTCTAGTTTAACATTTTTTTATTGAGTTATAAAATATTGTAAAATACTGTAGGAAGTTAGCATCCACCCCTTTCCTAGAGAAATGAAATATTTTGGGAAATATTAAAAAGGCAGAATATTACGTTTCCCTGGATGAGAAATGGAGAAGCATGTTTTAAAGACGAAGCAGCTCCCACCTTCCTGCCCACCCCTTTGTCAATGGGCCAGAGGCAGAAACTCAATCTTTGTCAATGGACCATCATCTGCAACACAATAGGACCCATCTAGCAACAGAAACTTACATAATGGGACCCATCTAGCAACAGAAACTCACCACATGGCACCTGGGAAGATTACATCAGCCAGCAAGGCTAGCTAAGACCTCCACCCCCTGGGAGTCTGACAACCAATCAGGATACTCTTTCTGGGCCCCAGGAAGTTCAAAGCCAGAGGGGGCATAAAACCCAGGGACTCACTGCATCTCGCCCCTTTTTTTCTGTTCAGGAACTCAAGCCATGTGATCCTATCCACCATTAAACCATCTTTCCAAGCAGTCTCCTTGTTTCCAGTGTCTTTTTCCCCACTTGGAACTGAACCCAGAAGGATATTTCTTCTAACAATACAAAATAGAAAAGTAAATAGAAAAGCAGTAGGAGGGAAAAGGGGGAAGAGAAGTGAGGAAAGATAAGAAGCATTGACTTCTGACTCTGTTACAGTAAAAAAAGGCATTAACATCAAGTCACAGCTTTTTGCTTTTTCATAAAAATATGAACAAGCCATTTCTGTAAAGATCTATCGATCTACTTGGTAAAACCCAAAATCAAAGTTTCATTCTTTTCCACATCACACACGACGTTCAGAAGGGGTCTCCATGTGGAAACAAAAATACTTATGTTCTTTTCTTTAATCAAAGTAGTCAATTTTGCTATTTCAGCCAACTCCATCAACTTCTGCAACCATTTGTCCATAAATCGAAGTGTCCTTCCATTTTTGTGCATACAATAGTTTTCAAACACAGATACACCATTCCCTACTTTTCACCTGACAATGCAAAGTACAAACTGAGGCCTTCTGAAAGAAAAAAAAATATACAAAGCAATCAAAAAGATTTCCATCATTAAACAGATACAAATTATCTCCAGTTCATATCTACATATTCAGTGAGTGTGTATACACCAGTGTGTTTGAAGAGCTCCAACATGAAGTACTGTTCTTTTGGCAGTAGTACAATAGTACATTTATAAGCATCAGAGAGCGAGAGTATGTAAGACATCCTGATTGAAAAGGGAAGTGGGGGGGGGCATTATGGGCCCTGGGCAAAGCAGTGTACTAGGGCCCCTACAAGAACTACACACAGGAATAAAAATGTAAATGGTCGATAAAATTAAACATATTTATTTTATTGGCATATTAGTATTAATAAAAATGCAGTAAAATGTAATAAATATATTGCTGTATTTATATGATACAAGGTGCATTGAAAGGTTAACATACACAGATTAGTATGGGGCCCCTATGCTCGTGGGGCCCACAGCCAAGTTCCCATCAGGCCCATGCGTTAAGACAGCCCTGGGGAGGGGGGACACACACAACTGAAGCTTGTGGTATTTTAAAGATTGACACAATTATTGTGTCAAAAGTGAAACAGAAGATTCTATTGTTGAATAACAAAGCAAAAGATATAATATTTGCTCATATTTTGTGCCACCCAAACCTATTACAACATGAACGGAATAATTCTTCTGGAAAATAGACTGAAGAGATGCCCTTCCTTGTTCTGGTATTTGAATGTGGTAAGAATAAGCGTTTCACATTAATAAAAAGAAAACATGAGAAACAGGAACATAATCAAACAGAGACTGGATAGGGCCCCCTTGAGTGTTTCCTTCATCCAAACTGTTGACATGGTAACACTTCGCTTATCAAAGGGTGTTTCTGATTAAAATTTGCATTTCTTTTTAATTCATTGTGATGATTGTTGGAGTAGTGTACAAAAAGACAATAAAGGCTTATATTTTTAAAATATAGTAAACAATTGAAGAAAAAGGCAATGAAAAGACAAACATTTCAAAGCAGATATTCAGCAACCACTCAGAGAGCCACACGTCTCCAATCCTGGTAACATTCTGAAAGATATCAAAAATCTGGCTATATTCCCAGGTTTTGGGATAGGACACATAGTGAGCCCTGTAACACTTGATTGGGTTTTATGGTTTTTGTTATTCTTGTTCCTGTTTTTATAGAACATCACGTGTCCAGCATCTTTGGGAATAAAGCATTCTTCAATTTATGTAAAAGAAATAACTAAATGCTCATTTGGTTCAATTTAATAGTGAAACAGCTCGGCTCACACTTCACTTTGGAAAAGTCCCATCGGTCTTACAGTTTTTCGTTCATGTTTCCAGGGGATGAGGAAGTTAAAATAAGTCACCTCCACCTGAGTTTTCAAATGATTTTATTTAAAATAATTAAATGAAAGAGCACCTGGCATGTCCTAAAAACAAACTCTGACTCAAGCAAATAGAGCTTCTTTTCAACTATGCTTTTGGGTCCCAAAAATGCTTTAGAGGCATCCTCAAGAAATAAGAAGGGCAAATTTTGTTTGAAAATAGTTCTCAGAAGAAAAAGTCCAGGATTAAGAGAAGACTGTAGAGCAGGGGTCTCCAACCTTGGCAGCTTTAAGACTTGTGGACTTCAATTCCCAGAGTTCCTCAGCCAGCTTTGCTTTGCTGGCTGAGGAACTCTGGGAGTTGAAGTCCACAAGTCTTAAAGTTGCCTCAGCCAGCCAGCTTTGAAGTCCACAAGTCTTAGAGTTGCCAAGGTTGGAGACCCCTCCTGTAGAGCAACCTGGAAAGCTACCTAAGACAGCAGCAAGCTTACCAATTTGTTTTCACATAAACAAGTGTTTTGTGACTATCCACACCCATCTCTCTTGTCATTTTATGAGAGTATCTATGATATGAATAAGTTACTCTTTGACACTTTATGTATTTAGTATTGATTGTTCTTATTTGCAGTATGTTTCTTCTGAGAGGACTACAGTATTGTCCTCTTGAATCAATTGTCTGCATCTGCAGGAATTTGACTCTAGATGGCAATGTTATTAATGTGTTTCATAGGATCATTCATCTGTAAAGAGCAATAGAAGAAAGTACAGGTAGTCCTTGACATACGACCACAATTGAGCCCAAAATTTCTGTTGCTAAGCGAGACAGTTGTTAAGTGAGTTTTGCCCCATTTTACAACTTTTCTTGCCACAGTTGTTAAGTGAATCACTGCAGTTGTTAAATTAGTAATATGGTTGTTAAAACTCAAATACTTTGGCCATCTAACGAGAAGGAAGGACTCAGTGGAGAAGAGCCTAATGACGGGAACAATTGAGGGCAAAAGAAAAAGGGGATGACAGAGAACGAGGTGGCTGGATGGACTCACTGAAGCAGTCGGCATGAGCTTAAATGGACTCCAGAGGATGGTAGAGGACAGGAAGGCCTGGAGGAATGATGTCCATGGGGTCGCGACAGATCGGACAATGAATGAATCTGGCTTCCCCATTGACTTTGCTTGTCAGAAGGTCACAAAAGGTGATTGGATGATCCCGGGACACTGCAACCGTCATAAATACGAGCCAGTTGCCAAGCACCCGAATGTTGATCATGTGACCATGGGAATGCTGCAATGGTTGTGTGAAAAACTATGAAAAGTCACTTTTTTTCAATTGCCATTGCGACTTCAAACAGCCATTAAACGAATGTTTGTAAGTCAAGGGCTACTGTAGAACATCTTCTGTCAAAGAAACAGAGGCTCAATATACCTGTGTCAATTCTCCCTCTTCACCCAAAAGTCTGCTTAAATGAGCAAAAGAGCTAATTTGAAATACGAAGGCAGAAACCAGGGAATTCTCAGTGCTATTGTGCCTCTGGGACTTGCTTTCCTTTCTCCCTCTTGAGGGAAACTTTGTTTGTTTTTTTCACTCAATTTCTATAGCCGCCCAACTCAACCACGTGACTCTGGGCGGCTTACAATTCTAAAATTCTGAGACAATTAATACAATTGAAAAAACTTTAAAACAATAACAACATCCACAAAATAAATAAAAGAAAGCCTTCCCCACAGAGACCAAGTGTCTAGTCTGTCCTCCAACCAAAGACAAAATGGCCAGTACAGTGGAGGTACGGGGCCGTTATTGGGCAGGGAAGGAGTCGACTTGCCAAGACAGCTAGAGCTGAGCAAATCACTCTCATTGACTCATCATCTCTAACCTCTTCCCTGATACATCCTAAATTGTCCTCGTGGAAAGTTTTGTTGTCAGGAGAAGAAGGGAAACACCACTTCCAAATTGGAACAACTAAAGATGATTCTAGGCCACCTCACCTCAGTAGTCTGTGGCAGAGGTCTCTCAAAAACATTTAGTAATGCAGACATTATGGCAAGCAGGATGTGCAGATGAGATCCTGATAAAAAGGCGGAGAATGTATCCAAAGCCCTTTTCATTTTTAAATAAAGGCTGTGCGAACCATCTGAAGGAACCTTCTGGAAACCAACAAACACATCCTTCCTTCCAAACTTGCTGAGGTAGCCATATCAGTCCAAAGTTCAGTGTCACCATTCTGAGATGTTTTCCTAAGCTTCTGAGATACAAGTGCACACCCTGAAGACACCTCCATCAAAACCAAGCCATGCCGAGACTTCACAGGACATGGCTCCCTTGATGCTCTGAGCAGCTAATTTCATAAAGTGCTCTGCACCACTCTAATCTGAGTATTTCTAGTTTTTATCATTATTGCATTTTGCTGGCCAAGCAGTTGCTTCAAGGCATGAAGGTGAGAAGTCCGCACCTTTGGAGATCCTCCATTCTGGATCTACTGATGGTCTCCCTTCATATTATTGGCTGTTTTTTTTTTATTTGATTTATATGCCGCCCTTCTCCGGAGACTCAGGGCGGCTTACAATGCGTTAAGCAATAGCCTTCATACTTTTGTATATTTATACAAAGTCAGCTTATTGCCCCCACAAACTCGGTCCTCAATTTACCCACCTTAGAAAGGATGGAAGGCTGACTCGACCTTGAGCCTGGTGAGAATTGAACTCGCAGTAATTGCAGGCAGCTGGATGTTAAATGCTGCCTTAGTAGGAGGCATTAGCCTCCTACGCCACTCAGGCTCAGGTTACCATTCAGTAATATGATGACAAGCTCATTACCTCCACCAGCCACTTATACAGGTACCTTATCACTTGAACCACTATGCAAAACAAGTTCCCATCCATGATTCAGTCTTGTTACACTATCACAGGCCTCTTTCCAAATTACAGGAACAGACTGGCCACTCTGACTTGTTGGAAAAACTATATGTCAGTACACTCAGATGCCCTTTTACCAGCTCACTTCTGAAAGTCTTATCCCTCAAGGATGGTGACAGAATGCATTTACTCTGTTTATCCTCCTGCTGAAAAAGCAGCAATTACAGGTTCTACTAGCTGGGGTACTTTTGCTGGCATTCATGCACTGCCCGTTCCAGGCTCTTGTGGATGCACTCTGCATGTCTCCTGAGGCTGTTCTTCTGTTTGTGTCCTACCCTGGGGCCAGCCAAGGTCAGCAGGAAGCTAAAGAGCTGAGAGGGCAGAGGATAGACAGGCACTGAATGGAAGAGGTCAGGGATCTCATTGACTGGAAGAAGCTCTTCAAAGCAGCCGACAATGTATGTGGCCCTGGCTTCACCAGCCAGGAAATCAGGCAGGACGCAGTTGAGGGAAGCCAAGAATGTGCTGTCTGGTTTGAAGGTGGACCGAGGGAAGTTCTGTTTCCCCAGCCATTCTGCACAACTGGCCACGGCACCGTGGGAAAACAGCAGCACAATAACTCCGCCTTCTTGAAGTACCAAGCGTCGCTGGGCGTGGAACCACTGCATGGGCCCCAGAGACCCCAACTCCCCACGGCTCCACAACTCCAGGGATACAGACACTTGCAGCTGAGTCAGCGCATCTGCCAGGATGCCCACCACACGCTCATAGCCTTCATGATCTGGAGAGTAGAGAATGAGGACCCGTCGTCCCTGAAGCATTCCTGCGGTGAGAAAGAGAGAGAGAGAGAGAGAGAGAGAGAGAGAGAGAGAGAGAGAGAGAGAGAGAGAGATGAGATGTTCCATAAACAATAACAAATCTTCCTACCCCATGTCTCTCTTCTTTGCTTTCTCATCCAGCACCTTCACAAGTGGCTCTCTCATGTTTAGATGCATCGTTGCAAATTCTATATGCTGAAGTTCAATTTTTTCATCTTATCTGAAATGGTGTAGGGTTTCCTGCCTGAGCAGGGAACCAAGATCCCTTCCAACTCTGTTGTTGTTGTTGTTGTTACCTTCCAAACCCTCCTCTTTTTCTTTGCACTTTCTCTTTATCTATTGCTGGTTTTCCAAAAATGTGACCAGGAAATTTGCAATCCAAACCAACAAAAGTTTGGGATGGATCTTAATAACTGATACATACCATATTTTTCGGAATATAAGATGCACCAGAGTATAAAACGCACCTACCTTTTTTGGTGAGGAAAAGAAGAAAAAGAAATCTGACTCTGCCTCTGAGCAATTTTGCCTCATTGCAGCAAACAGCAAACAGCCTGCTTTACTTTCATTTTTGTTTGCAGCATAGCTTGATTAGCACAAGGAAAAAAAAATCTGCTCCAGCAATTTACCTCTTTGCAGCAAGCAGCAGAGCCCTGCGCAAAAAGCTGAAAGCAAATAGCTGAGAGTCGGGAGGCCCATCCAATCAACTTGTGCTAATTAGGCTGTGCTGAAGCTGAAAGGAGCTGTTTGTTCTTGCTGTTTGCTTGCAAGGAGGTAACTGCTGCGAGGCAGAGGCCAAAGGGTGGGGGCCAGTGGGTGGGCAGGGCTACATTCGGTGTATAAGACACACCTAAATTTTCACCCCCTTTTAAAGGGGAAAAAGGTGAGTCTTATACTCCGAAAAATATGGTAAGTCATTCATAAAAACTTGTAATGATATAATTGTTAGGGGCCTTTCAGCCAATTCACCTCTCAAACCTTCTGAATTCAATTCAAACACAGAGAAAATGAATTGACTGTTTTGAGTATTTGCAGATCTATATGTATGAAAGTCCAGCACATCTGGGAAGCACCAACTAATTTATACCTGCTTTTTCTAGCCACAACTCAGCGCAAAAGTCTCTTTAGCTAATCAGTGCTTGCTTTTTGGCTGGTAACTGAATACAGCATCCATTCCACTTACAACTATGCTGAACACCTGTGCCTTCCACCTCTTCTCAAAAAAATTAAAGAGAGTATAGGTAGTCTTTGCTTAACGACGATGTATAGGATCAGAAATCCCATTGCTAAGCAACGCGATTGTAAACAGAAAAATCACATGATCTCGTTGACTTACAATGGCAGTTCCAGCAGTTCTGGTTGCTGTTGTTAAGTGCATCACAATAAGCAAGGACTTCATATGACCATGATTTGCAACTTCCTGCAGGTTTCCCAACTGACCTTGCTTGTTGGAAGCCAGCAGGGAGCATCAGTAATTGTGATCATTTGACCATGGGATGCTGTAATAGCCATTACTTTCAGGACCAGTCATAAGTCCCCATCATTCAGTGCTGTCATAATTTCAAGTAGTCACTGAATGAATGATTGTTAAACAAGGATTAGCCAGTCCTTGCAAACAGCGGTTCAGTGAACCAATCAGAATCAGCTGAATCCCACCCCTGGCATTTACCCCTTAGAAATGACATTTTCCCATTGACAGATAAGAAGTCGCCAGCCTAGAGGATTGTTTGTAACAATGTATATTCAGCAGGGATTTCCTCTCACCCTACTTCTGGGATTCTGACCGTCTCATGGAACTTTAGCTTGGAAAGATTTCTGTCTATAAGTAAGGAACAATAACATAAACTGCTCTTAACATATCCTTCTTGAGTTCTGGATCCCAACATCAATCTTGTCAATCTAAAGTAAATCACTTGCATCACTAAAGATATACTCCGAGAACTCCTAGAGAGGAGCTTTCTTGACCGTCTTCCTCTCAACAAACTATCTAAACTTCGCTGTCTCTTGCTCCTCTGGAATGCAACTCCTCCCTCCTGGGAATCCAGACTACGTTCCACCACAGTAAATTCTATTTCTGGATAGAAATGAAAGGCTGAGAATTAGAAAAGATACAGAAGAATTTGAGGGTTCAAGAGACTGATGACAGGAGATTCCCCAAAGAAGAATTATTGCCATAGTTTTATCTTCCAAATGCTACAAGAGCCTCTGTTGCCTTTACCTCTGGAACTGTAATCTTTCAGGATCTTGAACCAGCCTGTAAATAGAGAAAAACATTAATGGAGTGGTGGAAGCCCACTAACTGCCAGATCGAATGTGTCCTGTGGGCGAATTCTGAGTTGGAATAATGAAGTGTGGCTTCTGTAGCAAATGGGCAAATTCACACACAGTGAGGCTTGGCAGGGCAGATCCTTCCCTTCTTCTCTTTGAATCAGACAATAAATGTACATATCCCAAGGGTCTGAGTAAACAGTAGACAGGAAAAGTCACCATGACTTCAAATGCAAATGCACAGATGGGGGATGATCCATAGCTCCTCCACCATATTGAACTTAAACTTGAATGCGTTGAGCGAGGATGAAAGAATAATTAAATAGCAATGAAGTCTGCGAACTCCATTCAGAGCAGAAATTAAAGGCTAAAGAAAATAAAGGTTCTGGTCTTGTGAGATTTGCCTTTCTTGTGGGAACCTGGCTTCTAGAAGAAGGAAAAGGTCCACTAGAACAAAACTAAGAGATTATTCTCTTGATCTTCCTCTTCTGCCTTAAGTAAGATTCTTTAGTGGGAAAGGTGGAAGGGTAATATGAAAAGAATCAGATCACCTGGGGAAAAACCAAGGGGAAAGAACATGTGGAAGACAGAGATGTTGCTGGAATAAATGAGTGAGATGGAGACTGCGTACCCAATCAAAATATCAGAATCCATAAAGCACATTTTTGATGCCTTCAAGTCATTGTTGACTCCTGGTGAATGCCTGGACAAATCCCTGTAATTTTCTCAGCAAGATTTCAGAAGTGGTTTAACCTTGCCGCCTTCTTTCTAGAGTTGAGAGAGGGGGACTGGCCCAAGGTCATCCAGCTGGCTTTGTGGCTAAAGTGAGACTAGAACTCACCATCTCCTGGTTTCTAGCCTGATGCCTTAATTGCTACACCAAACTAGCTCTCTCTATATATATTTACTCTATTAAAAATTAAAATCGATGCATATGTAGCCACTATTACTTCTCACGATTCTTTGATGGGATTTGAGCAGTGTTATTTTTCAACATAGGCTGGCAAATAATGTTAATTTCACAGACCCCTGAGAAAGTCACACTGTGCTGGCTATTAATGACAGGGCTGCTACATTGCCAGTTTTCTAGGATCTTGGAACCAAAGCAAATCTTTAAGCTTGGCTTGATTGCCAAATAGCAGGCAGTGCAAATTGCTTGGGCAGAAATACAACACATGCAAGACAGTAGAAAGGCATTCATGGAAATACAGTATAATGCAAAAGTCCTAAGTGAAGGAAGGCAAATGAATTAGAGATGTGGCAGGATTGTTAGCCAAGGCTAGGATGAAAGGGGTCATTGAAAAGAGCAAGGAAATAAGTAGCTGAAGCAATACTTATTGAGTATGGCAGTGTAGGAAGTTGAAACCCAGCCCTCTCCTAGAAAAATGAGATATTTTAGGAAATATTAAAAGGACATAATATTTCCCCTAAAAGGGAGGCAGAAACTCACCCCTCACCCCCATCTTTGTTAATGGGCCATTAAGGCCTGGGCCAGCCTATTCTACACAACAAAGATCTACCTCCTTCAAGCAGAGCCATAATAGGAACTGTCCAAAGCCATTACATCATCACCCAGTAAGGCTCAACCAAGCCTGGGACAAAGACAACCTACAAAGGTACCCCTGCATGGCCCCATGGGAGTCTGACAACCAATCAGAATACAAGCTCAAATTCAAAACCCAAGGGAGGGTATAAATCTCTCTCTCTCTCTCTCACCCATATCCCTTTTTGCCCAGGATCTCAAACCATGTGATCCTGCCCACCATTAAAAACCATCTTTCCATACAGCCACCATGTTTCCAGTGTCTTTCTTCCCCACTTTGAACTGAACCCAGATGGACATTTCTTCCAACAGCAGCATAGGACTAGATTTGGGGTTTGAGAAACAAGAAGGGTACCTTTTACTGCTTCTTTCTTGAAGAGGAGCATGAGCAGAACACAGCAGCTCCCTAGGAGAGTGACCAACCAGATCAGCACCCAGTAGGTCCGGGGATCTGCATCAAAGTACAGAGAGCAGGAATTCAGTACTTGGGTCCCAGCCCAATTTGCATGGACCACCCCATCTCTTCCTGTCATTTTCCCATTGGCTAAGGATGAAGGCAAAGTGTTGGGCTGGCTTCACTTTAAGGTAGACTTCTTTGGGTGTGTTTTCCAGGACCCGGAGAGTTGCCATCTTTAACTCTTGATGGGTTCTCATTTCCCCCAACACAGTTAATAAAACTATTTTGGGACTCTTCTTAGAGTAGTAGCTCCTGTTGGAGGAGAAGTGGCAGCTGTGGCTTTTGCACAAATTTATTTTGTGTGTCATTTGGGCCCATTCCTAGATCAGGAGGCCCAGCTCATAGTCGCTGATTTCTTAGTCACTTCCTGACTGAACAACTGCAATGCACTCTATGTGGGGCTATTGTTAGAGATCGCCCAGAAGTTTCAGCTGGTCCAGAACACAGTTTTAGAAACCTTGTACATGCAGTTTTAGATGCCCATCTGTTGGCTCCCGGTTTCCTTCCAGATGCAATTCAAGGTGCTGGTTTTCACTTTTAAAGCCCTACATGGCATGGGGCAAGGTTATTTGAGATATCACCTCTCCCCAAGGGAGATTGTCCAACCAAATCAGATAGGGTGAATGAGTTTCGGGTCTTCTCCTTTAAACAGTGTTATTTGATAGGACCTAGGACCATGATGGCGAACCTATGGCACGCGTGCCACAGGTGGCACGCGGAGCCATATTAGTGAGCACGCCAGTTCAGCTCTGGGGCGCATGCGCGCGACGGCCAGCTGATTTTCGGGCTGTTTCCTGCCTCTGGAGGGCCTGGGGGCGGGGTGGGGAAGGCCCGTTTTTCTTTCTTACCTGGCTCCAGATCCTCTCTGTGTATCTGGGAAGGGCAAAAACAGCCTTTTCCACTCCCTTGGAGGCCCTACGGAGGCTGAAAGGGCCCATTTTCCGACTCCCGGTGGGACAGGAAGTGACGTTTTTTCCTGTCCCCAGCCTCCAGAGACTCCTAGAGAGGCTCCTAGATACTCCTAGAGAGGTTCTGGAGGCTGGGGACAGCAAAAAATGTCACTTCCTGTCCCACCGAGAGTTGGGAAATGGCCCTTTCAGCCTCCGTAGGGCTTCCAAGGGAGTGGGAAAGGCTGTTTTCGCCCTTCCCAGATACACAGAGAGGCTCTGGAACCAGGTAAGAAAGAAAAACGGGCCTACCAGGCCATCATGTGCCAGGAGAGGGGGTTGGGCACGCATGCACGTGGGCATGTGTGTGCGCGACCTGCCCCCACCCACCCCCTCTCCTGGCACGTGATGGCAAAAAGGTTAGCCATCACTGACCTAGGATATAGGCCTTCTCAGTAGAAGCATCTGCTCCAGGGAACAGCCAGAAAATCCAGAGGGCATCTGTCCTCCTAGCTTTATGGAAAACAGTGGATTTCTGTCTCTTCCCCCAGGCAGCAGTCAGGATGGGAGTTGAGTCCAGCATATACCAAGTAGTCCAATTGTTTTCTATGTAACAGCTACCCTAGTTTTTTGGTGAGGACACTAGTCCTCAATCTCAAACACAAGACACTCACAATGCTCCGCTGAACATGCCCAGAGTATAGTAGCATTGGTCCCTTCTTCTTGCCATATCTGTAGAAAACAATAAAGAACAACTGTCTAGTAAAAAATATTCACCTGTCCACATAAGACAAAGGCACAAGGCAAGATTTAGATGAAGTCCCTTTAATGTTCACCTGGACTAAATGCAGAATCTTGGAAGCTACAGGAACACTGTCCAAGTTACCAAAAGAATCTTCATTTATAGTGCAGCTCATGGAATACTTCAAGAAATTTCCAAATCTCTCCCTGGCTGGGCTGATGGGCTATTTATGAACCAAGAGTCTCCAAATTTGCTAATTTTTAAGATGGGTGGACTTCAACTCTCAGAATTCCCTAGCTAGCATGGCTCTTCGGCAGGGGTGGATTCTAAAAGTTTTTACTACCGGTTCTATAGGTGTGGCTTATTTTGTGGGTGTGGCTTGATGGTCATGTGACAATTCTTTAGAATTTAGCAGAAGTACTGGTCTACCAGGCTTTTAACTGCTTGCAGAACTGTACTAGTCTACCCATTTGTTCTTGGAGCGTTCCGGTCTACCCATTTGTTTTTGGAGGCATTGGTCTACCACCATATTGCCTTTTAACACTGATCAGCTGTAGGGCGGCCCTTTGAAGCCCGGCGGCAAGAGTTTAAACAGTTTTTTTCCTTCTAGCCGATCAGCTGGGACTCGGGAGGCAGCGAATAGATTGGGGGTGGGGCCAAATAAAAGATAAGAATAATGCAGGGGCGGGCAGCTCCCGAACAAAGAGAACCGGTTTGGTGACGTCATATCATCACCGCTACCGGCTCGGCTGAACTGGGCCGAACCGGGAGGAACCCACCACTGCTCTTCGGCTGAAGACATTGTACAAAAAATGCTTTTAAAGTAAAAAAAAAAAAAAAAAGTTGGCTACACCCATCCAGTCACATTACCCCCCATCAAGCCATACCCACAGAACTGGTAGTAACAATTTTTATATTTTACCACTGCTTCCAGCCCTCATTTTACTACTCACCTGCATGCACTTTCCTAACTGCATACTGTTCCTCAGTTCTTCCTCCAATGTTCTTCTTCTCTGTAAAGAAGGAAAGGGGGTGGGGAGGAATGAAAGGATCACTGGATTGCCCACTCACAGAAGGAGGAAGAGAAAGGCTGGATGGAGAAAGGCCTTACCGTATTGAAGACCTGAGCAGTGGAGGCCCAGGTGCCTTCCTCCATAATTTGAACTAAAGAATTCCCTTGGGAATCCTGAATCTCCTGAAATAGTAAGTATTTCTGGCTTCTTGTGACATCTAGGCAAAAAGAAAAGCAGCAGCATAAACGATTAATCTCAGCCCAGCGATCTCGTGGATTTATAGAGTCAGTTCTTGCATTCAGACAGACATTTTAAATCAGAGAGGATTCTGGACAGACTCTGTTTTTCCTAAGCATCTTTTGGAACCAGGAATGGTAGGTTTTGAGAGAGCATTGCATCCCAGCTTTTTTTGTTGTGGCCCGCCAGCGGCCAGCAGAGCTGGCAGCAGATTCGGACAGTGAGGAGGTTGGGGAGGAACATGGGCCAGTCCTGGAGTTTGGGAAAGGCTCTGACGCGTGCTGTGCGTCAGAGGCAGAGATGGGGCCAGGGCCATATGACTGTTATCAGCTGCCTTTGGAGGCAGACGAAGTGAACCAAACACAATTGCAGAAAATATGACTTCAGCAACAGAGTGGTCAATGCCTGGAATACACTACCTGACTCTGTGGTTTCATCCCAAAACCCCCCAAATTTTAACCTAAGACTCTCTACTGTTGACCTCACCCCATTTCTAAGAGGTCTGTAAGGGGCGTGCATAAGAGCACCAGCGTGCCTACCGTCCCTGTCCTAATATTTCTTCTATTTGTATCTATTTTATGTATTCAATTTATTTATTTATTTATTTCGAATTTATATACCGCCCTTCTCCCGAAGGATTCAGGGTGGTGTACAGCCACAAATAAGAAACATAAAATACAAACATTAAAAACAATTAAAAGAATATATATCTATTTGGCCCCATAATTTAAAAAGTGACAAACCAATTAAAACATTAAAAAAAATTTTTTTTTAAGCCAGCCCGGCTTGCTGGAAAAAGAAAGTTTTAAGGGCGTGGCGGAAGGCACTGAGGTCTTGGATTCTCCTTATCTCTGGGGGCAGCTGATTCCAGAGGGTAGGTGCCCCCACAGAGAAGGCCCTCCCCCTGGGGGTCACCAGCCTACATTGTTTGGCTGATGGCACCCCGAGGAGGCCCTCTCTGTGGGAGCGCACGGGTTGATGGGAGGTCATTGGTAATTTATGCTTATACTTATATATATTATCTAATATGTTCTTGGCAAATAAATAAAATAAAAAATAATTATAAAATAATTGTGGGAACAGTCTGGCATGCATCTACATCAGCACTTACCATCCTGCAGGCAGCTTTGGAGATAGGTACTTCCATTCCTTCTTACCTGTGCAAAGAGGGAAAAATTGGATTGCTGGAATCTGGGGAGATTATCATGATCACGTTCATGATTTGTGGTGAAAGCATCAAAGCGCTTCCGTGCTGAAAGGATTAGCTAGTGACATCACTGATGCCCAGGCGATCCCGGTTGGAGGTTCCTTTCATGTCTCCATTAACGTGCCCACCAAAGCTGTACCTAACTATCTACTCATTTATTTATGTATTTATTTATTTAATTTGTATACCGCCCTTCTCCCAGAGGGACTCAGGGCGGTGAACAGCCAAAATTAAAAAACATACAAATGCAAAAGTTAAGATAATTAAAAGAATTAAATCACTGGCTACCCAATTTAAAACCCCAAATCCATAAAATTTAAAATCCCAATTAAAAACCATTTAGGCTAGGCCGGCTTAATGAAATAAAAACGTCTTCAGGGCTTTACGGAAGGTCCGGAGGTCCGGGATCAGTCGTATTCCAGGAGGCAGCTCATTCCACAGGGCGGGTGCCCCCACAGAGAAGGCTCGCCCCCTGGGGACCGCCAGCCGACATTGCCTGACCAACGGCACCCCGAGGAGGCCCTCTCTGTGAGAGCGTATTGGCCGGTGGGAGGTTATCGGTAGCAGCAGGCGGTCTCGCAAATACCCTGGCCCTAAGCCATGGAGCGCTTTAAAGATGAGAACCAACACCTTAAAGCGCACCCGGAAGACCACCGGGAGCCAATGCAACTTGCGCAGGAGAGGTGTTACGTGGGAGCGCCACGTCGCTCCCATAATCACCCGCGCGGCCACATTCTGCACCAGCTGGAGCCTCCGGGTGCTCCTCAGGGGGAGCCCCATGTAGAGAGCGTTACGGTAGTCCAGGCGTGACGTAACCAAGGCATGAGTGACTGTGCACAAGGAGTCCCGATCCAGAAAGGGGCACAACTGGCGTATCAGGTGAACTCATGATTCCTTGCTTTCAAACTGATAGGTTGGCAGGAGCTGGAGTGAGTTACGGGAGCTCGCCCCATCAAGTAGCAGCACCCAGGTCTCAAACGCGAGTTTGCTGAAAGTCAACTCAGCATCCTAACCATGTGCACCACCACTTATCACATAATCACATAAGAGAACCATTTCTATTTAGTAGTAATATGTATGGCTTTCTTGACCAGGTCTGAATCTGGATACACACTTATGGAAGCGCAATGTGGAAATAAATTGAAAGAAAAATGTCTCTGGATTTAATTTTTCTGTGGAAGTAAATAAAACAATAGACATTAATTTGGAGTTGGATTATATGCTCTCTGTCTTATTTGTTTAAAATGTGGAACATGTAATTTTGCAGAGATTTTGCTCCATGCTGGTTACAGTCATAAAGCAGACTCCCAAGTGGCGATGGTTATTTTATATGACTTGGGCATTTGCTCAGGAAACAGCAGCCAGTTTCACCTTATACATCTAGACAAGGCTTTTCCAACCTTGGCAATTTTAAAATGTGTGGACTTCAACTCTCAGAATTCCCCAGCCCTCCTGCCATCTTTAAATTGCCAAAGTTGAAAACCGTGATCTAAATTAAGAGACACACTGTGGATGAAGTTCAATAAAACCACAATAACAGATCCAAGAAGCAAAAAGTCATTGAAGATGCCTTCTTGTCTGGTCTTTTTTTTTTCTTTCTCCTGTAAATCAGTCTGAACTCCATTTCAGAGCAATGAGAAAAAAAAAAGAAGTCAAAAAAGTCTTTTTGACTTTTGATGTCTGCTAAAATAATCCAGCCCTGTGGAGGATCCTTGGAAACTGAAAGTAAGATTGTTGTGGATTTAATAAGACCAACACAACTTTTCAGGGTTGATCAGAGACAATTGTATATTGTGCAATAGGTTCAAAGCTCTGTACATGAAGCGTTGAACAAAAGACAGAAATTAGCTACAATGGTTTTATACCCTTCTAGACAAAGGATTCTGTTAACTCAGCAGTTTATGTGATCATATACATTTGTCATTTTTAATTGACACTTCCCAATTACCGTTTCATTTTATTCTTTGCCAACTGTCAATTCTTTTCGTAGATTACTGAAGCATAGATTTAAATTATCTCTTGTTAATATTACATGTGGTCATACTTGATCTCTTTAACCTTCATACTGTATATCATCAAATGCTTGTATCTCTGACAACTGAGGGGCCCCTTCTGAAAGGAATATTCTGCCTTTCATCTGGTTAATTGGCTTCCCTCAAACAAGCACATTTCCTTTCTTAAAGAGGGCCCTTCAGTGATCATCCAGCTGGACCGCATTTACCTACCTACATTAAGATTGCCCATTTTTTAAAAACAAATTCTGTTCCTACCTGCACACACAGGTTGGGATGAGGTCGCAGTCTTGGGAACTCCTGTGGTTCCTATGAAAATTGGGAAAATCAATTCTGTTACAAGAAAACTCGTTGCAGAAAAGCTGGGACACAAAGTTATGTGTGTGTACTGTATGTCTGCCCCCTCAGCTTATGTGCAAAGCACAACGTTCACCTGACTGCAAGGAGCTACACCTAAAGTCTCCAATGAAATGCTTATAATCCTCTAGCCCAGGGATGTCAAACTCAAGGCCGGCAGGCCAAATCTGGCCCACAGGGTGCTGAGATCTGGCCCACAGGGCCACCCTGGAAATAGCAAAGGACCAGCCCATGGTGCCTCTCTGCCAGTGAAAACAAAGCTCGGGAGGGCTGTAGGCAGCCTTCCTGAGCTCCATTTTCGCAGGCAGAGGGTTGCAGGAAGCTGTTGCAGCCGAAAATGGAGCTCAGGAGCTTGTTTTCACTGGCAGAGTGCTCCCCACAGGCACCCCCGACATGAGTGATGTTGAGCTGACCACACCCACACCCACCCTGGCCAGGCCTGGCCTGGCCCGGCCCCTCAAGGTCAAACACAACCCTGATGCGGCCCTCAATAAAACAGAGTTTGACACCCCTGCTCTAGCCTCTAGCCCTTTAGCAAATTCTTCAGGCATAAAGACTCTCCAATCCCAAAGGTTGCTTATCCTAAGACAGGAGTGCACAGTGTCAAAGGATAACTCTGTCCCTCAGCCCAGTCTGACGAATGGATGAATGCATGAATGAGTGAGTGAGGAGGCCGAGCAGCAGAGGGATAAACTTCAAAAAGAAACAATAGTAAGACAAAGAAGTGTGTAGGATAAGAACAAGCAACAAGATCCCACCAATTAATGTCAACATTACATTGAATTAATGAAATATAGTTGGAATACTTAAATTAATCAATGAATGAAGGCAAATATAGGTGTCTCAGGATAATGTTGCAGGATCCAATCTGGGTCGGTCACGGGGACCAGAGGTTTTGTCTTCCAAACTTTCAGGTTTGTGTTGGAGCTTATCCTCAGGGAACTTCTCTCTAGCATTCAAGTTCCCTGAGGATGGGCTCCAGCATGAGTCCAAAAGCTCGGAAGACAAAACCTCTGGTCCTGGTGACTGACCCAGATTGGATCCTAAATTAATTAAATTGAATTGATACATTTGGAACAGAGCCAATATGGTGTAGTGGTTAAGGTGAGGCCTAGAAACCAGGAGACTTGAGTTTTAGTCCTGACATGGACAGAAAGCCAGCTGAGAGACTTTGGTTTCTCTCTATGTTCAACCTACCTCACAAGGTTGTTGTTGTGGGGAAAAATAGGAGGCAGGAGTATTAAGTAAGTTCACTGGATTGAGTTGACAAAAATGCATCTTAAAAAGTGTGTGTGGGGGGGGGAATCTAATAATAATAATTACAACAACAATGCTCAACAATGCTGGAGAAATGAAGATGTCAGATGCATCATTTCTCAGCAGGGCCCTCAGACTTTCAAAAAAGGAATGAATGAATAAATGAATGAAGGGAAAGAGGGAGGGAGGGAAGACTTCTTAGTGCAAAAATGGAAGAAAGAACAAAAAAGAAACAAGAAGAAAAAAAAGAAAGAGGAATTGGGGAGGGAAGAGAGAAAAGGTTGTAACAATCAGGTTTATCTTTTGTAATTCCTAGTGGAAATTTTTACCAGGATCCCTTTTACCTGGCAGTGACAGCACACTGACAAGAGATCTTATTGTTGTTCCAGTTCTCAGCTAGTTCTTCATCTCCTGATTGACATTTCTCTTTCCCCTCCCTCTTTTTGCATTCTCTACTCACATGTGGAATGAGGACCAGATGCAGATGGGGATGAAGAGGTTGGCAGGCAAGCTCTTCCATCCGCCAGCAGGGAACCAGATCTCCTTGAAGGTCACACGGAGCAGAAACTAAGCAGCTCAAACTCCCACCAGAAGTGTGAATTTCCAAGTGGCTGTGTTTCCAGGCCCTGGCCAAAGCTGCTGGGTCTGAAATGAGAAGCTGCACTTCTATCAACGTCTGTAGCAATTCTCAAGTCATCCAAGTCTGAGATGCTTTTTCAGGAGGCAACCGAGGATGCTTTTTCAGGAGGCAATTGGACTTTCTTGCTTTTTTCTTTGATTTTTTTTTAATTTGTTTTTTTACTTCTCATCCAAGAAGCTTCTTCAGCTCTGACTGGATGGTGGGGAATGGAAGGATTTATATTCCTTGCAAGACAGCCGGACATTTGCATCCTTTTAGAGGGTCCTTGAAGCACATGGAGGTTTATCTGTGTCCTTAGGGTCACCTGACTAGTGCTAATGGTTCCTGTAGTCTGCAATTTTTCTGGAAATCTCTTCATATACCCAAACCATTCGAAAAGTGTTCATCCCAAATTGCAGAGCTAAACATCTGTAGCTACAGATGACCAGCTGCCTGCAAGGAATATACAGTACCATGAATCCTTCCATTCCCCACCATCCAGTCAGAGCTGAAAAAGCTTCTTGGATGAGAAGCAAAACGTCTTCAAAGAAAAAAAAAACAAGGAAGTCCAGTTGCCTCCTGAAAAAGCACCTTTGGGACACTTCTATCAAAGAGACCCCATCTTCCCAGCAAGCCCATTCCCCCATATATGCATATATTGACATTTATTTTAGCCAATAGTTATCTGCCTTAAAAACGGAATGAAATGCCATTTTCATACCATTTGCAAAGGGACAGAAATGAGTTCGAGGTGTGTCAGCTTGGTCTTCAATCTTGGGCCAGACCTATGAACACAATATTTGAGAGGATAAGGAGTGGGAGAGAGGTGGCCTTAAAGAGCAATCCTCATCCATCCATCCATCCATCTATCCATCCATCCATCCATCCATCCATCCATCCATCCATCTGATTTTTATACTTCTGTAATATCTACCTCTTGGAGGAATACCAAGATTGGGCAACCTCTTCTCAAGCAGAAGCCAAGCCCCTTGGATCCACAGCTACAGCAGTCTTCTCTACCCATTCCATCTCCACTTGTCTAGACTCAACTCTGACTTGTGGTTGTTGTGGCCCGTCAGTGGCCTGTGCAGATTGTAGCTGATTCTGATAGCGAGGAGGCTGGTGTGGTGTTGCAACAGCAGCCTGTGCAGCTAGCACCCGAGTCAGACAATGAGGAGACTGGAGAAGATGTGGTGCCAGAGGCAGGGATTCAGCCAGGGCCTTCAGAACCTCCAGAAGCTCCCTTAAGTGAAGAGGACGAAGAGGAGGAGCCTCTTCTTGATGCACAGACGCGCAGAGTGGCCAAAAGGCAGGAATGGCTCCACAGGAGGAGGTCTCCTCAAGAGTAAGGCTTGGGGTTAATTGGCCACTCCCTTAGCCTATTTAAGGAGGAACGCCGACTGAAACAATTTGTAGGGAACAACTTTAGTTCACTCTCCTTTGCGTCTGGATTCTCTGCAAATTGCTTCTGGGCTTTCTGCCAACCTTAGTAAGATTGTGATTACTTTATCTTTGGTTTCTTGTAAGCTGTTAAGAAAGTTTATTAACAGCCTTTGTTTTGAAAAAGACTGAGTTATTTTAGTAAATTAAGTTTTGTACAAACTTTGTGTGTGCTGTGTTCTTTGGGCTCCGTAGTTGGGGCAGAACAACGGTCTCGTTTTTTTTTAAGCCACATGACCCAACCCAGTGTAGGCAGTGTCTTGTGAAACTGTGGACCTATTTGATTTGGTCTGTTCATACATCTGATTGGTACAAGGTAGACTGTATATGTATGCCCAAGGCCTCAGTTACATAGTTGCAGTCATCATCTTGACTTTTTTGAAACCTCCTATGCAGGGGTGAAATCCAGCAGGTTCTGACAGGTTTTGGAGAACTGGTAGCAGAAATTTTGAGTAGTTTGGAGAACCGGCAAATACCACCTCTAACTGGCCCCAGAGTGGGGTGGGAATGGAGATCGTGCAATATCCTTCCCCCAGGACTGGGGAGGGAATGGGGATTTTGCAGTACCTTCCCCCTGGAGTGGGGTGGGAATGGAGATTTTGCAGTATCCTTCCCCTGTCATGCCCACCAAGCCACACCACAACCACCAAGCCACGCCCACAGAACCAGTAGTAAAAAAATTTGAATTTCACCACTGCCCCTGTGGATGGTCCTGAGAGGGAGGGGCCTATCCTGGCCTCCCATCTTCCATCCATGCATTAACAGCTGGTTAAGGATGGCGATATTCCAGTCATGACCCAGGGCGTTTGATGTCACTATTCTCAAAGAACTTATCTGGCAGTGGGTGATGCTGTACAACCAGGTACATAATCAGTGCAGATTGCAGATTGCCATAAATGCACACTAAGCCCCAAAGACGAAGTCTGACATAGAAAAGAGGAAAATTTACCTGAGAATGGCTGCAAACATGAAATAGCTCACCAGATGGTGTCAGGCCCAGTCTAGGGGCCATCTGAAGCTATCTTCCCATTTGGAACAAATCAGATATTCCAGTCAAGCTCAGCTCTTGGTGCTGTGACAGGCACATCTGTACATTGCTTTTTGGTCACAGTATGAATATCATAGCCTTGTTCTGGGAAGCTTCTTTAATGCCCCAGACAAGCCTACAACCATGGAAAAGCTTCCTAAATTCCCATTTCAGTACTCACTAGACTCGACATGCCTTTGCTTCTGATCTCCAAATCAGGTTGGCCAGGTGCTGCCATCTGCCAAAACTCATTTGTTACAAATAACTTAGAAATCAGTCCTTGTGTCAAGGTTCCAACTGATGAACCCAACCAATTCAGCACTTCGAGACGGACAGCTTTCTCAAAAGGACTGTTTTATTGAGTACACACCATGCTCTTTGAGAGAAAATCAAGTATAAACCAGGCACTGTTAGAATAGAGATAGATACTGTTTTGATGATGGGGGTTTGCACTAAATTTTTAACAGCCTGGGGCTGGAATGGGTGAGACAATGATGCTAAAATAATAATGGGATTATTTTGATAAAGATAGGCTTGCTTTTTTAAAAAACAAACACTATACCTATGGCAGATTTACAATTTCATTGGAGCGTTTACATGACAGTGAATCCTGGCGTGGTGAGGAAGAGTCACAAATGATATCCTTGCAGGCCTGATTCCATCTGGGGACTACAGCTTGTTCCTCCCTCAATTAAAATAATTCAGGAGATAATCCTCCTAGATTTCTGCTGATTAGAGGTAAAAACAATCACTCTACAGTTCTCATTTTGGGATTTACTGCCCCTCCTCGGTGAGTCCCCTGGCACCAGTCCAAGGCCATGCATTTCTACCTAAGAAACCAACCCTCCACAGGAACTCAATTTTTCCATCTATAGAAGCAGTTCTGAGAAATGTCGCAGGTGAGAAAACGGGCTAAAATACCCTAACTGTAACTCTGCCTTAATCTTGTTCTCTGTTACCTGCTCTGCAACTGTAGGCAGCAGCTATGCCAAATTTAACTCTGGGCAGGTGGCCTAAAGAAGTATTGGAGAGATTTTGTGAAGCATTGTTCTTACCTGAAAGCAGAGACAAGGAAACACCTGCGCGATTGGTAAACTCACATTCTCCGATCCAGTCTAGGTTAGGAGGAAAAAGAAAACTGTGAGTAAATCAGGGTCTACTACTTCACAGCTGTTTTCAGGATATTAGGATTCCTAATTTGTTTGTTTTTATTTTATTTATTACATCTATATGCCACCCATCTTATATTCTCATCCTATATTGTATTTATTTATTTCAAATACATATATAGCCACCCATCCTATATTCCCTAATTCTGGGCAGCTCATGCCAACAGTGATTAAAAACATAAAAGAAAAATAAAAGCTAGTATCCAAGGAACATCTTCTAGCAACCCTCCCAAAACACACCCCACTATATAAATATCGCGATCACTGAGTCCAGCCTCACTTTATCCTAACATTTAGTCTAAAGGGAAAAACCACTTTTTAAGGCCTTAAAAGGAAAGGTGAGCGAATGAAGGTATATATATATATGTGTGTCTCAGGATAATGTTGCAGAATCCAATCTGGGTAGGCCACTGAGACCCGAAGTTAAGTCTTCCAAGCTTTCGGACTCATGCTGGAGCCCATCCTCAGGGAATTTTTCTGTCTCCATAATGTGTGCATTGGCCTCTTATATGCGTTGTATTTGCTGCCTGGTTTTGTGTGGCTTTTAGTTGTTAATTGATGTGTTGATGGCTGGCTTTTAAATCATTTGTTGTTCTTTCCTTGTGCTGCGGGGTCCTTGGCTTCTAAGTACTTGATTAGCTGGCGGTAAATCAGCACCCCTGTTGACTGACAAGAGGCCAGTTTCCCAGGCTTCAATCAATTCCAGGGCTATTTTTGTCACTGCTCGGCCAACAAACTTAGTAACTGTGAAATTGAATGTATGTCCTTGTTCATTGCAATGTGATGCTAGCAATGAGCTCAGGTGAGTGGCTGCTGATTTCAAGGAGAAGGATGTTCCACAGGACAGAGGCTACTATGGACAAGAAACTGCTTCACAGTTGTAGCTAGATGACAACAATTAAAAGAAAGGACCTGGAGCATTCCATCCTATCTGATCTGATGGAGTGGGCAGGGAGAAGCAGTCCACAGATAACTTTATAAAAGTTTTATTTAGTTTTATTTAGTAATAAAAGTAGTCCTAGATGGCATTGGTTTCTTAGTCTGGTCTAGTTTATAGGGCTGACACTTGCTTTTTCTTTAGGCTGAAATAATAACCATTTCTGATTTCCATCCAAGAAGCAACATCTTGTTACCCTTAATAACAACAATGGGAAATCTCTTGATTTTAGTCATTCTTTGCTTGAGTTGGGACTAAAACCCTGGAGATCTGATTTCCCCGAAGCTCCATATCATCTTCATTTGAAAGCAGTAACAAAATGATCAAGGTTTATAAGCATCCAAGAAAAAAGAGGAAATGGGGAAAACAATATGCAGGTAGTCTTCATTTAACAACAACTTGTTCAGTGACAATTCAAAGTTTCAATGCACTGGTGAAATGCAGCTGGTTCTATCCAGCTCGGGCGAACCAGTAATGTCAGCGGCAGGAAGCTCCGCCCACCCGCCCAGACGTCATCATATCCCATTTTTGATGCTATGCGCATGCACAGAAGGTCCTGTGCATGCGCAGAGGTGTCGCGCACAAGCGAAGTGAGTGTGCACATGCACACTCCCATTTGCGAGCCGGTAGCAAAAGTAAGTGGATTTCACCCCTGTTTCAATGGCACTGAACGAGTGGTACTTTTGACTGCCAGCAATCACAGTGTCTCTGCAGTCATGTGATCACAATCTGGTTCACACCTATGACAGTTGCTAGGTTTCATGGTCACATGATGAGCGTTGGTGACCTTTCCCTGCCGGCTTCCTGCAAGCAAAGTCAACAGGGGAGCCAGCAGAGAAGGTTGCAAGTTGCTCCAATAGTCACTTGTCAGGTCTGCCATCTTCTGCTTCTTCATTCTGCTGGCATCCTGCCATAAAATGTGGGAGAGGAGGGGAAAAGGAATTTGGGGAAGTAAAGTTCGGGCATGAGCATGGGAAAACAAACAGAGGGCGGGGAGCCACGCTGACAAGAACCAGAAGTGCCAAACTGGAATGAGCCAGCTGCCAAGGACACATGGCCTGGGAACAGAATGTGAAACTACATCGAGAGGTGGCAAGCATCAAAGCAGTTTCCAAAACTTCAAACTGGCATATTATCGGGCGCTGATGGATTGATCAAAGGGGGAGGAGCAGAGAAAGGGAAAAGGGTAATCTTTACAAGGGAATGCTCACATCTAGCTTTACTTTAGCTGCAATCATTTAACTTTATTTAAAAAAAAAAACCTATCACTTCAACCATGGAGTTGAGAGTCTTTCTTTCTTAAATGTCTAAGTTGGGGCAGGTCTGACACTCCCCCGCCACCCAGCAGCAGTCACTCCCGATCCCACTCAGTGTCTCACCAGCCAATTGTTCACCTTCTCCCACCAAAAGCAGCCACTTACTTGCCTGCCAGCCTGTCTGTGACTCCCCTGGGACTCGCTTAAAGGCCTGTGATCTTCACTTCACAATAGTAATGGAAGTGCAGGATTGCTCTTGCTAAGCGACGAGGTCATGTGACACCACGTTATGATCACATAAGTTCTGGTTCCAATTGCTGTTGTTAGGCAAGGACTACCCTGATCCTGACAGGAAGGTACTAGGCTTGACAAACATTGGGGAAAAACCTTCACTTACCAGCAACCTGGGAGTCTCCTGATCAAGGCCTTTAAATCCATCCGTCCGATTCAGATACAACCACAGTTTGAAATGCTGTCCCTTAGGGATGTTTCCCACATGTAGAATTGCCGACTGTAGTCCCACAGAACTGGATAAACTTGGCACTGTAAGACAAAATTTGTTATTAGCATTCAACAGCATTGAGGGCTCATATCAGCTGTCCAGCACTACATAATCCAAATGGGGCTTTTGTTCAGGGGTGGGCTTCAGATCCTTTAGCAACGGGTTCGCTGTCCTGTTGCTGGGTGGGCATGGCCACAGTGGGCGTGGCCTAGTCAGCCGCCTGCACTACAGCGGGGTTTTTCTCCCTCCCTAGGCTCTGGAGGCTTTCCTTAAGCCTCCGGGAGGGTGAGCTTCCCCCGAGGTCTGGGAGATAAAAAAGCATCTAATGCTGTTCCCCCTGTTATAATTTTACTACTTCAATCAGTAGTGGGTTTCAAAAATTTTTCAATTTCAATTTCAAAGGCTTCAATTTCAAAAATTGAAGCCTTTTGAGTATGAGCCCAAGACCAGCAGTATGGCATCTACAGACAGGACTGTGTCCAAGACAGGACTCAAAAATGAAATATGTTTTTTTTTAAAAAAAGTAAATGGTCCAATATGATGAAATTGATTAATCTCATTAAGTTTGAAGCAAGAAAAATCAGGTTTTTTTAAAAAAATCACCCAGTTGGCTGGATGACCTTGGGCGAGTCACTCTCTCTCAGCTAAACTCACCTCACAGGGCTTTAGTGGGGGTGGGGGCAAATAGGAGGAGGGAGGATTATTAGGCATGTTTGCTGCTTTGAGTTATTTATCAAACTATTAAAGGTGGAATATAAATAAACAAACACAGGTAGTCCTCGACTTACGACCACAATTCAGCCCCAAATTTCCATGACCAAGCTAGAGAGTTAACTGAATGTTGTCCCATTTTATGATCTTTTTTGCTACAGTTGTTAAACGAAACTGCCTTCCCCATTGACTTTGCTTGTCAGAAGGGGGATCGCATGATCCCAGGATATTCTAACTGTCATAAATACATGCCAGTTGCCAAATGTCCAAATTTTGATCGTATGACCATGGGGATACGACAGAAGTAATTAAAAAAAACAGTCGTAAGTCAATTTTTCCAGTGATGTTACAACTTCGAATGGTCGTTCATTCTTAAATACCAAGTTTCATGTAATAAATATAATGAATATAATCATCTAATTCCTTGGTAAGACCACACTTGGAATACTGTATCTACTTTTTGGTCACCATGATGTAAAAAAGACTCTAGAAAGAGTGCAGAGAAGAGCAACAAAGATGATTAGGGGACTGGAGGCTAAAACATACGAAAAACGGTTGCTGGAATTGGGTATGTCTAGTTTAATGAAAAGAAGGACTAGGGGAGACATGATAGCAGTGTTCCGATATCTCAGGGGCTGCCACAAAGAAGAGGGAGTCAAGCTATTCTCCAAAGCACCTGAGGGCAGGACAAGAAGCAATTGGTGGAAACTAATCAAGGAGAGAAGCAACCTAGAATTAAGGAGAAATTTCCTGACAGTTAGAACCATTAATCAGTGGAACAACTTGCCTCCAGAAGTTGTGAATGCTCCAACACTGGAAGTTTTAAATAAGAGATTAGATAACCATTTATCTGAAGTGGTGTAGGCTTTCCTGCCTAAGCAGGGGGTTGGACTAGAAGACCTCCAAGGTCCCTTCCAACTCTGTTATTCTGGTTTTTTGTTTTTTTTTTTCATGTGAATTTTGCAGAGCTGCTAGTAAATTATTTAGGACAATTGGAACTGACTGCATTCTGTAGCCCAGAATTACGTATTATAGATAAGATGACCTGTGCACATTTTATTTAATATTTCAAATATTCCTCAGGCATAGAAAGTCAAACTTCACCCTACAGTAATAAGAATATGAAATTTGGTATTTAAGAATGAATGTCAGGGCCTAGACGTCCAGCCTTGCACAATAATCTGACCGTCTTCCTAAAAGAAAATCTGAATTAGGAAAGCTTCTAGCATGTGTCATAACTATATAAAAATTTAAATAATAAATAAAATAATACTGTATTATTATTTAATTATTAATACTGTAATAATCATACATCAGAAGGAATGCGAATGAAATACTTAGTGGATTGAGTCACACAACACAGTCATAATAGGGCTGAATGTGCTGTGTCGATGCAGTTGTTCTAGCTTGTAAATTATGGCTTATGGTTTAAACTGTGATTTGAAGCCTTGTTTGCCCCTGGATGTTCTGGCTATGGGGTTTGATCCAAGGAAAAAAAATGTGGTTCTTTTATGCTACAAAAAGGAATTATTGGAGTTGCTTGAATCCCTGCTGATGCATACACTGAGGGGAAAGTATTGATAGGGAAGTCGGCGCATTGCAGCATACCTTGACACAGGTGAATGGCATCTGTGGCGTTGGGCCAGGTACAGTCTATGAACAGAACACAGAGAGACATCCAGTGGGCGGGGAGGTTCAGACTGATTTTATCAAATGGATTTATTGCTCCATTTCTTATTTCTGGAGAACTCACCTGGTCCATGGTGCGTGACTTGTAACACACCTGCAGAATGATAGCGAGGCCACGTGAAGACTGTGAGATGCAGCTCCCCACTGGGAGCTACTGGGAAGCAATTGTATTGCAGAGATTCCTAGAAAGAAAGAGAGGAAAAAATCAAAGAGCTTTTCTCATCCACATTGAATTGAATTGAATAACCTTTATTGTCATTTTCCTGTATACTGAACACGATGGCACACATTAAAATGAAATTCTGATCTACTGCTCTCGAAAATAAGAAAATCACCCACCAACGTCCCCATCCCAAAGGAAATAATAATAATAACAATAATAATATAATTGCAGCAGCATCCAAAAATGCCAAAGTATACAAAAATGACACTATATGACATAAACACATAGTTGCATACGTACATGCATACATACATATTAACCACAGTCCATTTTCAATACATAGCGGAAAAGAGTCTTGAGACTTTACAAGATTGTAATTTACAAGATTGTAAAAGACCAAGATACATGGTACAATGCTGTTACAGAATCTAGTTTTCTGCTTCAAATACATATTATGGCATGGTTGGACTGTGGTTCCCAATGTCTAGAGCCAGCACAATTGGGAAAATGTTATACAGAATGCAGTACAATAACCAGAATACATCTTCTTCAGCAATCAACACCCAGATAAGCAGGATTAGCACCAGACAAACATCAAGCAGAAAACAATACCACAATCAATACAACATAATACTAAAGAAAAAACCAAACAACACGGGCAGAAAAAACTATAAACAGGGGGCAAATCCTATACCCCATACCAGTGGTGAAATCTGAACTGGTTTGCTACCGGTTCACTGGCAACACATGCGCGCCTTGCGCCAAATACATGCCGGGCATGCACATGTGCAGTGTGCATCAAATGCAAGCTGCACATGTGCATGCAAAGTGCACGCCAAAAGGAGGCTTGGGAAGGTAAGTAGAACAGGGCAGGGGGATGTGATCAGCTGTGGCGCGCGATTGTGGGAACCATTTTAAAAACTTTTTAAAAGCATTTTTTACTACCGGTTTGGGCAAATAGGTAGTAAAAAATGCTTTTAAAAAGTAAAAAAAAAGAGGTTCTGACAATCACAGCTGTGCCGCGCGATCGTCGGAGCCTTTTTTTTACCTTCTAAAAGCATTTTTTAACTACCAGTTCAGGCGAACCGGCCTGAACCGGTAGCATTTCACCTCTGCCCCATGCCTTATAATACTGATAATATTACCTAGTCAGGTAATGAAATACCTGCAAGAAAACAACCAAGCTCCAAAAGCATCAAAGATTATAGTTCAATCCTGAGCTACAGATATTCTCTTCTGTTGAAACAGGAGCATGTAAGATAATTGGGAAAGACTGCCTGGATAAATTAGGTGAGACGAATACAATTCACGGTCCATTTATTAAGGGGTGGGGTTCTTAAAATAGCAGCTCTCTGTAATTCTCCACTGCCTGGATGCCAGTCAAAAGGTACTGGTACTACTGAAAGCATCTCCCAGGCATATCAAGGTGGTGGCCACAACTGTGTGACCAAAGCTCTGTCCTTCTTTATATATATGACAGTTCCATCCCTCTGCATGTGTGTGATGCACAGAAAAGGAGTTCAATCACACTCTTTGATCCATCGTGACATTTGATCCCACCTTGAAAACACCCCTGGGGCCGTGCGGATATTTTGCAACCACATCTTGTAAAGTTTAGCAACATGAAAACCACAAGATTTTTTTAATTTAATTTTTTTTTTATAATGATTTTTTTAAAATTCAAAATCCCTAAAGCCCTAAAGCAGTGTTTCTCAACCTTGGTAGCTTGAAGATGGGTGGACTTCAACTCCCAGAATCCCCCAGCCAACCCTAACCCTAACCCTAACCCTAACCCTAACCCTAACCCTAACCCTAACCCTAACCCTAACCCTAACCCTAACCCTAACCCTAACCCATCTTCAAGCTACCAAGGTTGAGAAACACTGCCCTAAAGATTTTGATAGTCCCTTTGATAGGGAACGCCCTATCAAATCCTGTACCTGTTAATAGTGGTGTCCCCCAAGGCAGCGTTCTAGGACCAACACTCTTCATATTATACATAAATGACCTTTGCGATCATATTATAAGCAACTGTGTTCTCTTCGCCGATGATGTAAAACTATTTAACACCACTGACAATGCTGTTACCCTTCAAAAAGACCTTGACTTTGTGTCGGAATGGTCAAACAATTGGCAACTCCAAATCTCAACCAACAAACGCTCTGTCCTATACATTGGCAAAAAGAGGCAGAACACAAAATACAAGCTGAGCGGACACGACCTTGTAGATGACCCTCACTCTGTCAAGGACCTTGGAGTACTCACATCTAATGATCTAAGTGCCAAAGCCCACTGTAATAACATCGCCAAAAAGGCATTAAGAGTTGTAAACCTAATCTTGCATAGCTTATTCTCCGGTAATATCGCACTACTAACCAGAGCATACAAAACATTTGCTAGACCAATTCTCGAATACAGCTCATCTGTCTGGAACTCGCACTACATATTGGACATTAATACAATTGAACGTGTCCAGAAATATTTCACAAGAAGTGTCCTCCACTCCTCTGCTCGCAACAAAATACCTTATGCTACCAGACTAGAAATTCTAGGCTTAGAAAACTTAGAACTACGCCATCTTCAGTATGA
The DNA here is from genome assembly GCA_022577455.1 of Arizona elegans. Classification (NCBI taxonomy): domain Eukaryota; kingdom Metazoa; phylum Chordata; class Lepidosauria; order Squamata; family Colubridae; genus Arizona; species Arizona elegans. The sequence continues at coordinate 144,014,120 of JAKOOJ010000003.1, forward strand.
CCTAAGCATAGCTCATAAAATCATCTGCCACAATGTTCTACCTGTCAAAGACTACTTCAGCTTCAACCACAACAGTACACGAGTACACAACAGATACAAACTTAAAGTGAACCGCTCCAAACTCAATTGAGAAAATATGACTTCAGCAACAGAGTGGTCAATGCCTGGAATGCACTACCTGACTCTGTGGTTTCATCCCCAAACCCCCCAAATTTTAACCTAAGACTCTCCACTGTTGACCTCACCCCATTCCTAAGAGGTCTGTAAGGGGTGTGCATAAGAGCACCAGCGTGCCTACCGTCCCTGTCCTAATGTTTCCTCCATTCGTATCTATTTTATGTATTCAATTCATACTTATATATATTACCTAATACATTCTTGACTTGGGAAGTCTGAATAGGCAACAATTGGTGACCTTTTGAGAGGCCAGAAGTTATGCAATAAAAATGTGATGCCTTCTCTGAGGATTTCTTTATCTCTCCAGTAAATGAGATGTAGGAAGTGAAATCATTACACTACGGCCAAGGAGACCCAATTTCAAATCTCCATCCAGCCACGAAGCTGTACAGATGCCACTGGCAGGTAAAATAAAGAGAGGGAAAGACTTGGCTGTGCCTAGATATATATACTTTATGTTAAACCTAAACATGGTTTGCTTATAGTTGAATGTTGTGTGAAAACAGCCATCACAGTTTGGAAACATGCCGTATATGTCAGCTGATTTTATTTATTTATATTTCTATCCCACCTTTGTTACTTTATGAGTAACCCAAGGTGGCAAACATAACCAACACACTTTCCACCTATTGTCCCCACAACAACTCTGTGAGGTGGCTTGGGCTGAGAGAGAGGGACTAGCCCAAAATCACCCAAGCTATCCTTCATGAATAAGGCGAGACTAAAACTCCTGGTTTCTAGACCAGCCTCTTAACCATTTAACCATTGATTGCAGTTTATTCGGTAAGTTTGTTGTGGCCCACCAGCGGCCAGCAGAGCTGGTGGCAGACTCTGACAGTGAGGAGGTTGGAAAGGAACATGGGCCAGTCCTGGAGTCTGGGGAAGGCTCTGATAAGTACTCTGCGTTGGAGACAGAGATGGGGCCAGGGCCATCCAACAGTTATCAGCTGCTTTCAGAGTTGGACATCAGTGGGGCAGAAGAACAGCTGGAGCCTGTTCCCAGTGTGCGCATGCTCAGAGCTGCCAGGAGAAGGGAACAAGGGTCGACTTGAGAGTAAAGCCACAGGTGGATGGTGAATGGCCCCTCCCATAGGGAATAAAGAGGAGCGAAAGGGGAGTGGAGTTTGCAGGAGACAATTAGTTTGCTTAACTAAGAGACTTCTTGCCAAGTTTTGAAGATATCGGCCTGGCAGCTCTCCAAGCCAGATAAAGTCTGTGACTATAAATTCTCCCTTGAAAAAGACTTTGCTGGATGTGAATGAGAGGAATTCACGGTAACTTCATAAAAAGGGGTTTTTGTCGGGACAAGGAGTCTGCTTCATGCTCTTGGGAAGCCTAGGTCAGAACAAAATCTTAGCCTAATGTATTGCGAAAATGCTAGCCTGCATTCTTTGGAAGAAAGATAAGATTTCTATGTAAATCAATCAATCATAAGTTAATACTTGCTGAGAGAAATGCAAACAAAGGTACATGATTACCAGCATGCCTTCCTTGTCAGCTTTCCAAATAGATCAGATAGCCTGTCAATCTGGAGAAGGCCAGCCTTTTTATCCTACCTAATTCAGTTTGTGTACATTATAATAAACAAATAGAGCACAAAACAAAGTACACAGAATAAGCACGCATGTATATTAGTATAGTCATGGAATCCATTTTTTAAGGGACAAAGGACTCCATGGCAACATTGGTAGGTTATTATTGGTTGGGAGCTCCACCTGGGGTCAAAAAATACATTGCTGACTAGGGAATTCTGGGAGTTGAAGTCAGCACATCTTCAGTTGCCAAGGCTGAGAAACATGACTCTGGAGGCTCAAGTGAAGGGCCTTCTCAACTTTGGAATTCACTGGGTGACTGTAGACTGGTTGTTTCTCTTCACCCCACCTACTTTGCAGGATAAAATGAGGGGAGACCCCCATGTGCACCATTGTCCTTTGTTTTGGTGAGCTCACATGAAATGACTGACAATGCGCAACCTGCTTCAGGATTACTGGATGAACTATTGCCTCAGGAATGGCAAACACCTGAGGCAGAGACATCAGGTAATCAACAGAAGCAGCCACTGTGTCTGAAGATGAGGAGCCTGACCTGCCACCCAGTGGTGGGATTCAAGTAATTTAACAACCGGTTCTCTGCCCTAATGATTTCTTCCAACAACCAGTTTGCCAAACTGCTCAGAAAATTAACAACCGGTTCTCCCGAAGTGGTGCAAACTGTCTGAATCCCACCACTGCTGCCACCTCCACCCAGAGCAAGGACTTGTCATGTGTAGAAGAGAACAGGGCAAAGGTGCTCTACAAAGGCTTCTTGAGAGAAAGGAGTTGTGTTCTCCTGTAATGGTGACACTGGCACTGGATGTGGTGGAATCTCCAGCTAGACTGGAGGGAAGAGTTAAGAAGAGCTCAAGTTTGGAGTCACTGCATTACAGGAAGCAGCACACCCCTGACCTCCCCCCACCCCCGAATCCTTGAAGACTTAGCCTGCTGTTTCCAGGGAAATGAGGTCAGTCAGGTGACATTCTTGTAAACATAGTTGATTAGCAACAAACTAGTGTTGAGACTCTTCACAAATGGTTCTGGTTGCTTTCACTTATCTGGTTGCTCTACTTTGCAAAATAGCAAAACCCAAGTCTCTCGGTTGGCAACAACCCTCTGCTAATCCAGATAGTAATAGCAATAGTAATGTGAATGATGTAGGAATAGTACAGGGTCAGCTATATGAACACTGAAGGACCCTCTTTATTCACATTATTGTAAGAAAGAAATGTGCTGGTTTAGAGATTACACTAAGTCAGCTAAATTCCATTCTTGGTAATATATATCTTCTGAGGGGCCTAGTTGTCAAGAATGCAAGGACATCCATATGAAACAAAAGTTACTTATTATCCAAAGCAGCCATGAATCTATGCATCAGCAATCACAGAACTGAGGAAGGTTGTTTAGCTAAGATAAACTTATGAACTAGAAAATAATGTAGGAATTTAGTAATTTAGAAAGTATCAATATCATGTAACAAATGTATGTTAACCATATATGGAAAACTACTGTACTCACAAAATCCTTTGTCTTGGATATGTATAAAAGCAGTTGTATCAGAGCTCTTCTTTGTTCAGAATTGCAGATACAAATCTGATTCTGAAACTGCGCAATAAACTGTCTCTGGCTGACCAGGAGTGTTGTTTGGTCTCATCATTCCATAACAATAGCCCTTAGACTTATGCCGTATATGTTTCACAGAGCTTTACAGCCCTCTTTGAGCAGTTTCCAGAGTCAGCATATTGCCCCCAACAATCTGGGTCCTCGTTTTACCGATCTCAAAAGTATGGAAGGCTGAGTCAACCTTGAGCCGGTGAGAATCGAACTGCTGGCAGTTGGCAAAATTAGCCTACAATACTGCATTCTAACCACAGCACCTATGTGGCTCTGAGTTTCTGTGTGTCTTGAATGTTGACTTTGAATCCCACAATTTTTTTTGGTTCTGACAAACCTTCTGTGATGCTTTGACCCTTGGGCCTCCCCCTGACTACTCTTTTGCCTTCTACTTCAGACTTGGAAACTTTGGGATTTGATTAAGAAGAGCTTCCTTGACTTTAGGAAATTCTCTCCAATGTTTGTGTATGTGTATGGTGCTAACAACATTCCTGCCATTTGGAGAGTTGTAGTAAATAACCAACAGTAAAGTTTGCATTACCTGTCTGCTATGTTTCTGTACGTTTGGCCTAGGACAAGACACCCTTCCAGAGAAGGGCTGGGAATCAATATAATAATAAATAACTAGGTCAGTGATGATGAATGTATGACATGTCTGTCAAAAGAGACACACCATGATGTTTTGGCTGACATGCCAAATTCACCAACTCCCAACAACAATTATTCTTGAAAGCCAGACTCCAAAAATGAATTTGCTTCACTCATATTTCTTTCTTTCTTTCTTTTTTGTAACTATTTGACATTCCTTTATACAATATATGGCACCATTCATGATTGGACCTCATTTTTTTCAAAGGATAAATAAACATGTCTGTCTTTTGTGGTTGGAGGCAAAAATGACAAACCAGCAGAGTCCAGTTAGGACTTTCTGAACTTTTGACACACGTAGCCCCAAAGCCAGGGGTGGGCTGCTGGGGGTTCGCAGGGGTTCAGGAGAATCTCTAGCTAAGATTCTGTGCAGTTTGGAGAACCCCCAAATCCAGGGCCGGATTTAGATGAAAAGAGGCCCTAAGCTATTCCACTTATGAGGCCCTTTCACCTATAGTGAAAGTGTAATTTTAATTTTGCTAACAATTTGAATGAAGGCCCCTCTTGATCTTGAGGCCCTAGGCTGAAGCCTAGTTAGCCTATAGGAAAATCCGGCCCTGCCCAAATCCCACTCCTGGCTGGCCCCTCCCAGGAGTCCCCACGCGGCTCATTTTGGATGCATGGAAGTGCAGGGTACACGCGGAGGCTCGGGGAGGGCAAAAAACCGGCCTACCGGAAGTTTGGGAAGGCTGGAAATGGGCCCATTTCTGGCCTCCAGTGGGCCTCCAGAGCTTGGGGTGGCTGTTTTTGCCCTCCCGGAGGCTTGAAGATAGCCTCTGGAGCTCGGGGAGGGCAAAAATGCCCCCCCCCGCTATGGTGCAGGAGGCCAACTAGGCTATGCCCATCATGGCCACGCCCACCCAACAACTGGGCAGAGAACCCCTTACTAAAATTTTTGAAGCCCACCCCTGCCCAAAGGCTCCCCATCACTGAATTAGATCTTCCTACCTCTAGGAGAGAGGATGCCTCTAGGAATCTGTGGGTCTTACCAAGGAATTATTTTGACTTTCCCAATTGTAGGGAAGCCAGACCTTCACTTCAACACAGCGAGAAGAAGAATACGTTTCGGCCATGAGAAAAATGTGTGTTCGTGGGATTTCTGGAGACAGAAAGAAAGCAGGATCAAAAGCAAAATAAGGACAGTTTCCATCAGGTAACAAGGAGCTGCAGTCAAGAAGGCCCTACTCACTCTTAGGGTGTCCCTTAGGCTGCTCTCTGATCTTGTGGGCTCCTCCATCTTGTTTTACACCCAACGTAGGTGGCTCTAGAAAGAAACAAAAGGAATGAGGCCTTGCTTATTGGAATGCATCTATTTTGCCAAAGATAACAGATGAAGCAATACGGTGAAACCAGACTCAACCGTCCTTGGCTGCAGCAGTCCAAATGTTTAGAGCAGTTTATGCTATTTGTGTTATGAGTTATCATACAGATGTTACAAATCAAAGATTGCAAAGACAACCTTTCAAATTCAATGGATATTTGTGAATAAAAGATCCCAACTGATCTATTATTATTTTTTTGCATATTACATAGGGCTAAAAGAATGCAAAATGCAGAACAAAAGATTTATAGTTAGCTAGCAATTATTTCCTTTTCCTTTTTGAAAGACACTAAATGCCTGTCAACTTGTTCCTCTGGTGGCTGGTTGTGGTTTGAGATTGCTGTTGATTTTTTGGGGTGGGAAATTGAAATAAGGAAAAAGAGATCTAATGGCAGAGAGACTTAGCAAGGTTGGTAAGGATTAGATTTTAGCTGCCTTGACAGCAAGAGGAGAGCTCTTGAATGCTTTGTGAAGTCTAAGGACTAAAGAAGTCTTCGCTGATTTAGTGTCTGCCAGCTGGGTTGCACTACAATGTCCATCATTGCTTGTCAGCAAAGTCAAATGGGAGAAGACTGCTTATGGAGGGTATCGGACATAAGGAGATGCCTCTTACCAACTCAAATAATTGGCCTGTAACATCAGGGATGGGCTGCTAGGGGTTCACAGGGGTTCGGAAGAAACTCTAGCTAAGATTCTGTGCAGTTTGGAGAACCCCCAAATCCCACTCCTAGATGGCCCAACCCAGGAGTCTCCACGTGGCCTGTTTTGGATATAGGTAAATGCAGGGTGCATGAAGAGGCTCGGGGAGGGCAAAAAACGGGACTACCAGAAGTTCGGGAAACCCGGAAATGGGCTCATTTCCAGCCTCCAGAGGGCCTCGAGAGCCTGGGGAGGATGTTTTTGCCCTCCCAGAGGCTTGGAGAAAGCCTCTGGAGCCTGGGGAGGGCAAAAACGCCCCCCTGTGGTGCAGGAGGCCGACTAGGCCTCACCCACCATGGCCATGCCCACCCAGCAACCGGGCAAAGAACCCCTTGCTAAAATTTTTGAAGCCCACCCCTGTGTAAAATCCTTTCTTAACTCTATGTCCTTCCACATCAGTGGTGGGTTGCCCCCGGTTCGCACTGGTTCTATAGAACCAGTAGTAAAACCGGCAGAAGGCCCCACCCACCGATTCCGAATCAGAAGTGTTTTGATGCGCAGAAGTCATCAAAACACTTCTGCGCATGTGCAGAAGAGCACGCGAGCGTGCGAGTGAAGCAAGCGCACTCGTGCGACTTCGCTGTGAACTGGTAGTAAAGGTAAGTAGAACCCACCCCTGTTCCACGTGTCTGGACTGAAACCTTCAGAACCTCTATCCAATACAGACTTGGAGTGGGCTATTTGGTCTTCATGTCCCAGCAGCCTTGAAAGTGCCATCTTTGGGAAAGCCTGGTCATATAGCCCAATACTGGTGACACTGGCTGGAGCCTAAGGAGGAAGCCTTTTCTAGCCTTATCACCTAGGAGGAATTTTAATGGAAGATAAAGCTGGCATTTTCTACCTACAAAATTGATGTACTACAATCAGGTATCATCCATTCCTCTAAAATGCTAACCTCGGGAACTAGTCTGAGAACCGAAGCCTGGATTTTTGCATCTGAAATGCAAGAATCTATTTATTTATTAGATTTATTTATGTCCCACTTTTGATTTAGGAGCTCAAGACTCCCTCTCCATCTCTTTTTCTCACCCGCAACACTGTGAAGTAGCTTGGGCCAAAAAAACCCCACAATTATATCAACATGAGCCAGGCCCGCAGTGGCACAATGGTTAGAATACAGTATTGCACACTAATTCTGCAGACTGCCAGCAGTTCAATTCCCACCAGCTCAAAGTTGACTCAGCCTTCCATACTTCCGAGGTGGGTAAAATGAGGACCCAAATTGTTTAGGGCAATACGCTGGTTCTGTAAACTGCTTAGAGAGGGCTGTAAAGCACTGGGAAGCGGTATATAAGTCTAAGTGCTATTGTTATCACCTAGGCAGCTTTGTAGCATCTTTTCCAGTTACAGATAATCCTCAATTTACAACATTTCATTTAGTGACTAGTAATACAATGGCAGCATCAAGAAAATATTTAATTATTTTAAAGTTTTTAAATTTTGTATGTTCTGTTTTTTACTTTGGCTGTTCACCGCCCTGAGTCCTATTTGGAGAAGGGTGGTATAGAAATGGAAACAAATAAATAAATAAACCAAGTTCCTGGGCCCCTCCCACCTCCAGCATCCAATGCTAGCAGCTGACACAAATACACTTCCAAGAACAGATGCTTGGGTCACCTCCCTTACCCAGCAATCCAAGAGTTAACATCACTTGTACGCAGGGAGTGCAGTCTCCCTCCTCTGGGCACCAAAGAGTGTTCCTTGAATTCATCTGAACCAGCCCTAGGATTGGATCTAGTTCTGGATCTGATCTGGATTCACCAAGTATACACAGAACATCCTTCTTTTCTGAAATCAAAATCGGGATGGAAAGAGAAAGTGAATGGGGGCTAGTAGAGGAAGCTCCCTTACCCAACCTAGCTGTTCTTTGCAGACTGAAGGGTAGGGGGGCCTTTAGCCAAGGTTGCTTTCCACATGGTTGCAAATCTGCAGAAGAGGAGAAACATTCTCAAACATTTTTGCCGCAGGTAGTGGTGGAACCCCAAGAATTTAAGAGGTGCCTCCAAATGTAAGGTGACCAGACGTCCCGCTTTTGGCGGGACAGTCCCGCTTTTGACGTTTTAAAACGTCCCGCGGCGTTTTAAAAAAGTCCCGATTTTTCATTCTGCCTCCTGAATCCCCGCTGATGGCTAGAGGGAAAAAACCTGTTTAAACTCTTGCCGCGGGGCTTCAAAGGGCCGCCCTACGTTAATTAGCTCGGCTTCCCCCTCTCAGCTGATTTGCACAGGGCTCTGCTCTTGCTAAATTGCTCAGTTTTTTTTTCCTCTTTGTGCAAACCAAGCTCAAAACGAAACTGAAAGTAAAACAGGCTGTTGGCTTTGCGGTTTTGTTGGAAAATTAGGCAGCAGATTTATTTTCCTTTTCCTCACCAAAGGTAAGTGCAAACAATGGAAAATTATTTAGGGCAAAAGAGGAGAGTTCAAGATTTTAAAACACAAAAGAAAAAAAAGCTCTTTTTAACTAGGGAATTGTAATAATTGAGATATTATTAATTGTATACTGTGTTGAAAGCAGAAATGGTTAAGTTGTGGTTTGGAGGAATATATGGGGGAAATTATTTGGTTTATTATTATTGGTAAGTATAATTAATTGATTTGTAAGAAATTGGATTGCATGGAAATAATTGGAATATTCATGTTCATATTGATTAATATACAAAAAAGATAGTTATATAACTAATTGATTTATATTAAAATGTTGAATTTGTATTAAACAACTGTATTACATAATTACATAATTAACCAATGTGAGGATGGATATAAAAATAGATGACAATGGGAAGGGGTATAAAATAGAATAGAAGGGAAAAATTGAATTTGATTAAGATTAGAGATGAGGATGAAGGGTAAAATTGTTTTTTTAAAAAAATAGATGAGGAATAAATATGGCAAAAAGGAAATATAGAAATTGTAAATTTAATTGAAATGACTAAACACTGTTTAAATTTGTGAACCAGCCAAATATTCTGTTCAAAGAAAATACATTGTATGTATGCGTGTTTCTAATTATTGCTATTTATTCATATTTGTTCTCTTTTATTCTTTAAAGTTTAACAATTCATTCTTTATCTTAATATCTTTATATTTGTTTGGGGTTGGCTTTCTTCCCTTTCATCTTTTTTATTGTACAGCAATCTTTCTCCTCAAACCTACCACCTCTCTTTTCTTTCCTTCTTACTTTCTCTTCCCCCACTCTTCTTCTCCTCCCTACTTCCTCTTCCTTTCTCCTTCTCCTCCTCTCTTCCTCCCTCTCTTAACCGTCACTCCTACTCTAATTTCCCTTCCCTTCCTTCATCCCTCTCTATTACTGTATCCTTTTATGCATATGGACTACTCAGAGGGCTGAAAAAGTTATTTTTGACTGGTCCTCGCACTTTTGACCAGTCCTCGAACTTACGACTGTCCTCACATTTTACATTTTTGCCCTATCTTGTCATCATGGTGAAGAGAAGCAGTTGTGAAATGAGTGACATGGTTGTTAAGAATGCTGCACGGGCATAAATGTGAGGATGGTCATAAGTGTGAGGACCAGTCAAAAGTGTGAGGACCTGTCAGAAATGACTTTTTTCAGCCCTCTGGTTAGTCCTTTTGTGCATATGGACTACTCAGAGGGCTGAAAAAGTTATTTTTGACTGGTCCTCGCACTTTTGACCAGTCCTCGAACTTACGACTGTCCTCACATTTTACATTTTTGCCCTATCTTGTCATCATGGTGAAGAGAAGCGGTTGTGAAATGAGTGACATGGTTGTTAAGAATGCTGCACGGGCATAAATGTGAGGATGGTCATAAGTGTGAGGACCAGTCAAAAGTGTGAGGACCTGTCAGAAATGACTTTTCAGCCCTCTGAGTAGTCCCTATACACACAGCCATGGCCACCCGGTCACATGACCAGCTAGCCACGCCCACCCAGTCACATGGCCTCCAAGCCACGCCCACACAATAAGCCACGCCCACAATGGTGTCCCTCTTACCAATGTTAAAATCTGTTCACCTTACCCTATACACATAGCCATGGCCACCCGGTCACATGACCAGCTAGCCACACCCACAAAATAAGCCACGCCCACAATGTCCCTCTTTACCAATGTTAAAATCTGGTCACCTTATCCAAATGGCTTTTCTCCGTTAATGCCCGCCCTCCCCCACCCTTTCTTCTCTCATTCTCCAACATGTTTTATTCGCGTGAGAAGGCACTACATATTATTGGCATGAAATCATAAGGTATAATTTGTGTTCTCCCTTTGGGTATGTGAGTGTGCATGATAGAAAGAGAAACTGCATGATCATCATCATAAAATGCAAGCAAACCATTCTTAAGAGCTTAATTAATCCTGTCTGACTAGTTTCCAGACAAGCCTCGTAGGTTGCTATCATGAACCCTGAGGAACCACACAAAACTGAAAAATCAGTTTTCGGCTCCTCGGCACCATGCAGGTATCGTGGACCACAACTCTCTCCATTCTTAGCCAGCACGACTAAGATGAGGATTGTTGTCTACCACAACTATAATGCACTAATTCGAGGAAAATGAACTTTCACACACACACACACACACACACACACACACACACAGAGAGAGAGGGGGGGGGGAGAAAGAGAGAGAGAGGGAGGGAGGGAGAGAGAGAGAAACATATACTTACTTAGCTGACAGCCCAGGCCCTGCAGAAGGACAGAAAGGAAGGAGCAGGTTCAATGACCAGGATATATATATATATTCAAAATAAACCCATTTTCCCAGCTCCCATTACACAATATAGCCAGCCAGGCTAATATTAAAACAACTGATTGACCTTACTGGTTTACCATCAAAGATCAAAAAAAGGAGGAAAGGAATTGGATGCACTAGGGAAGGTGGATAAAATCATCTAGTCCAGCTGAGATTATTTTTACAACCCTCCAAAATTTGGCTTGCCTGGGTTGAATTGAGTGAAGAGGATTTGTCTTGGGTTCTATATAAAATATAGCTAACTTATTATAAATAACAAATGTTAAAATATTTTAATAAAGTATTTGTTGTGGCTCGCCAGCTGCCTGCGCGGATCGTGGCTGACCCCGACGACGAGGAGGCTGGTGTGGTGTCTGTACAGTAGCCTGTGCAGCCGGCGCTCACATTGGACAGCGAGGAGGCTGAAGAGGATGTGGTGCCAGAGGCAGAGACTCAGCCAGGGCCTTCAGAACCTCCAGAGGCTCCTTCAAGTGGAGAGAGCGAAGTGGAGGAGCCTCTTCTCAACGCTCGAGCATGCAGGACTGCCAAAAGGCAGGAGTGGCTACTCAGGAGGAGGAGGTCTCCTCAAGAGTAAGGCTTGAGGATAATTGGCCACTTCCTTAGCCTATTTAAGTCACATTTAGTAAGTTTCTTGCTAGAAACAACTTGTAATTAGCATCAGAGCATTTTTGGGAAAACTCTTATCATATCTTGCTTTCTGGGCTGGTTGACAACCTTTGCCGGACTTTGGTTTATTGTTGCTACTTAATAAACTTGATAAGGACCATTGGTGTGTGTCAATATCCTCAGGAATCCGGAGCTTTACTAGCCACATTACTAGCTTTCCACAACCACATGCAGTCCATGGGCTGCCGGTTGGACACACCTGCTCTCAAGTAAAAGCTAAAGCCATTTGTATAAAATAACTTGAGTAAAATTTGGCAACATCCCATGTAATGTCTGCCAAAAACATTTTAGCTCCTTGCCAAATGAGCGAGGAGACGAAAAGTTCTTAGTCTCTCTTGGAAAAACAGTTAGTCCTTGACTTAAAACCTAAATTCACTTAGTAACTGTTCAAAATTATAACAACATTGAAAAAAAGCATCCCTATGGTCGTGTGATTAGAATTCAGGCGCTAGGTAACTAGCGTGTATTTATGACGGTTGCAGCATCCTGGGGTCATGTGATCAGCATTTAAAATAAATCAGAATAGAGCTGGAAGGGACCTTGGAGGTCATCTAGCCAGGTGGCTGTCCAGTTTTTTCTTAAAAGACTCCAGTGATGGAGCATCCACAACTTCTGGAGTCAAACTGTTCCACTGGTTAATTGTCCTCACTGTGGGGAAGTTTCTCCTTAATTCCAGGTTGCTTTTCTCCTCAATTAGTTTCCATCCATTGTTTCTTGTCCTGCCAAGTCAATGGGGGAAGCCATTGCATGATTCACTTAATAACTGCAGTGATACATGCAACAACTGAAGTCTTTTTTAAGACTCCACATAAATGTCATAGAATTGGAATGACTCATTTAACAAATGTATTGCTTAGAACGGAAATTCTGGTCCCAATTGAGGTTGTAAGTCATGGACTACTTGTAATCAGTGTTTCCTACTGGAAGTACATCCTAAGCATATTAATCTGAATGAAGGAATGGCATTCTATTTGCCATTCTCCAACCCATTTGCTGACATGATGAGAGATTTGGAGAACCAAGCTGAAAAATTCAAACTTTGCTTACTGCCACTTAGCTGAATATAAGAGCATTTGGAATGAGTTTCAGATCTTTTTTATAACAATTGAGAGTTGAATAAATATACTGCTCAAAAAAATAAAGGGAACACAAGCAGAAGACATCCGAGATCTGAATGAGTGAAATAGCCTTATTAAATACTTTGTTCTTTACATACAGTAGTTTATACACTGCTCAAACAACTAAAGGGAACACAAAACTACTGTATGTAATGAACAAAGTATTTAATAAGGCTATTTCATTCAGATCTCGGATGTCTTCTGCTTGTGTTCCCTTTATTTTTTTGAGCAGTGTATATTACTGGCTGTGCTGCAGCATATGTCAAAATTCAGCAAACAAGTATTTTTTAAACAACATTTTAGTACCAGTACTCCTCCATTTATAACCATTCATTTGGTGACAGTTCAAAGTTATGATGACACTGAAAAAAAGTGACTTAATCAATCCCCACCTTACAACTCTGCAATAACACACAGCAGTGAGATCTCTAATAACACACAGTGATGCAATGTTGTGGAGGCTACCCAACCCAAGCAATTCAGAAATGTCATTTTTTTCAGTTTATTCTGTTCCATTTCCCTCTCAATTTCGTCTTTCATCTTGCCACAGCAATTAATTTGTATTTCCAGAAAATGTTGCTTATGGAAGTCCTTCCCCCCCGGCTAAAAACATGTTTTCCCTTAACTTTTCCAAACCTTGGGGGCTTTTCTAAAATGCTGATGTCACTTTGAGGAAGTTGGAGGAGCTATTATGAATAAAAATTAAGTAATATCTTGTATTAAGTTTAAATCTCTTCCACTTTTTCATATCTAGTAACTAATATTCATTAGAGTCTTTTCTCTTTCTGTTCCTGAAGGAATTGAATTGGGGAATACTCCTGTTAGATATTAACAGTGAAGCAATAGGCTTCACTCGGGTCCATTGACCAAGCGGGAAAAATACTCAAACCTGACTGATGAGCCTCCTGACAGCTCCCTATATAAAGGCAAACTGTCAGGCAGGCAAGTGCTGGATTGTACATAGTTATAAATAAAGAACTGTTGTTTGAGCCTGATTTCCATCTCTTCAATCACCCTACTTAACAACTCCTATTTTGCCACTGATTACAAAGCAAAGCAGGAAAAGATTTCTCTCATGTGGAAGACTTAAGATTTTTAAGAAATGCTGTTTTTCCTCAACTACCTTCTACCTAATCCTATTGAAACAAATGATCTGTGTGTCTCTAGTGGCTACACTCTTGGAAGCGCCTTCACACTTATGGTGATAGGGTAATTTGTAGTTAATTTACTTTATTGTCATTGCACCTGGTACAACAAATTAAATATCATCTTCAGTGTACATTATACATATAAAAACACACATCCTCCACATTCTATACAATTGAATTGGAATATTGTATTAATATTACACTATATGGTAGAATTCAATATAGTTTCTGCCCTGGGATAGAAGCTATTTTTTTTTTCATTTGATTTATATGCTGCCCTTCTCCGGAGACTCAGGGTGGCCTACAATGCGTTAAGCACTTTTCAGCCTATTTGTCCTTGTTTTTATTGTCCTGTACTGTCTTCCAGATGGTAATAGTTCAGAAAAAAGGATGCCCAGGATGAGATGGATCTTTAAGAATGTTTTGAACTTTCTTAAGGCAGCGGGAGCTATAAAGCTCTTCCAAAGAGGGGAGAGGGCAACCAATGACCCTATGTCTGGGCAAGGATGTTAACCCCCTGGAGCGCTGTACTATCTGCCACTGTCCTTCAAATAGAGATTTTGTCTTCATTAAGTATTGCAACATCACTGCAACACAGCTCCAGTTTTACTCATTCTTCCTTGATATGCCTTATCTTGTTCCCAGGAAATAACTTGTCCTGGGAACTTATCCTGCTGTTTCCTGTATTACTAAACCTCTGACAAACGTACAAATCCAAGACATCAAAAATAGTTGGGATAAGGCATTGTTAGCCAACAACCTGTTCTAGCAAGAACAAAGGAAGAGAATATTTGTAGCTCAGGGCTGAACATAGAGTTCAGAAGAGGACCTCATAGGTCTTCTAATCCAACCCCCTGCTTGGGCAGGAGACTCTATGTCATGTCTTCTTTTGGAAAGCCTCCAGTGATGCAGCAACCATGTAGCCCTTCACAGATTATTTAAAACAGCTCCTTCAGTCCACAAGGGAATATTTATTTATTTATTGGTTCGATTTATATGCCACCCTTTTCCAGAGACTCAGGGCGACTTACAATGCGGAATATAAACATAGCATGTCCCTACAACTCTTTAAAGCGACTGTGTCATTTCTTGGCATCACATGGCTGCTACCTAAACTCTGAAAATGATACTGCTGTTTTAAGGAGTTGCTGTGGGGTCCTTGATGCTCTCTGAGCTTGGTTGTTTGCTTGTAGACGTTTCATTATCCATTTAGGTAACACCTGGTTAGCTAGCACCAGGGCCGGATTTTCCTATAGGCTAACTAGGCTTCAGTCTAGGGCCTCAAGATCAAGAAGGGGTCTCAAGATCAAGAGGGGCCTACATTCAAATTGTTAGCAAAATTAAAATTACACTTTCACTATAGGTGAAAGGGCCTCATAAGTGGAATAGCTAGGGCCTCTTTTCATCTAAATCCGGCCCTGGCTAGCACTGATGATGTTACCTAGTTGGGTAATGAAATGTCTGCAAGAAAACAATCAAGCTAAGAGAGCACCAAAGACCCTACATCACAGCAAGTGTTGATTCTGCTAAGGAATGCTGTTAAGTAAGGTAAGGCTCCAAAACTTTCATATCATGACACAAGGATTCTTTGGCCGAGCTGAGGCTACTATAATCCTTCTTATCAACAATCCCTCTTCCACTAGAGGGACAAATATGCTATGCTAACACGGTATAAACATGCTTCTCCACAGAGAATCAAACTGTTGGAGGTCCTGATCAATCTCGGATGCCAAAATGCCAAGAGCAAATTTGCAACACAGCAGTAATGCAAAATACAAGCCTGCTAAGGAAAAAGGAAGGGAACAACAGATCCTAGAGATTATTTCATCCGATTCTAAACTTTGCTGCCTCCTCCCACCGCTATGACAAGACTTTTACTTACCGGTGAGCAACTGACAGTGTTCAGCGAGGTTGCAAGGGGGAAGCAGGCAGAAATCAGGTGAGTTAGGAACAGCACCAAGGCAAGTAGCTGCATCTCAGGTAGCCAAGCAATCGCTCCTCTTGTAACTCATTACCAGCGTGATACAGATCCTGTGCCTCCCATTTCTGCCTTTCCGCAGAATAAGTTTAAATCCTGCCTTGGTACACGATTTCCCCGTTTTTTTCTTCCAAGGAATTGGTGTCTTCACAGCGTTTCCAACTTTTGGAGTTAGGCTGATAAGCAGAGTAAGAATCCAGTTGACTGAAGTTAGCCCAAAATCTCTTCACAACCCGCAGGAATAAGAAGATCCGAAGAGCTGCCAAATCCAGGAAGATACTTCCTAGGTTGGCTTGCCAGATCTGACTTCGTAAATAAATATCCTCCCTTTTTTGCAATTACTACCAGGGTTACGTCAAAGGAAAAAGATCAAGAGGTGGAGCAAGAACTTCCCCTGGAATCTAGGGGATGTGCCAAAGAACCTAGGCTGAGTGCCAGGGTGCCAGTAATGAGAGCCTAAAGCGTTTCAAAGAAGACAGGAAACAAAATCACAGCCAAACTAAATCCAGCATTTTCCCAAAAGCCACCAGAGCAAATCCAGATGTTACAGTATCTCTTTGGAAAGTTTCATATTTTGAGCTGGCAAAAAATGAAGCTTTCAGGTGTGGACAAAAACTGAGTTTATGTGTCAGGGTTTTGTTTTAGTCCTAGTTGTCATGGTGGAAGGTCACACCACATAGTAAGCCCACAAACAAAAGGAATCACATAGTGTGACTTGAAACCTTCAAATCGAGACCTACCTTAGCTTAGGAGAGGATCCCATTTTCATGACCTAAAAAGATTGATAACATGCTGTTTCGGGCAATTCATTGTTGCAACTGCTATGTGTTTTAGGCAAAATAGAAGAAAGAAAATTGTATTCTCAAATTTGGTAAGTAACCAGATAGCTATATGGTCATCCAAAGCCGCTTTGTGGAAAACGATAAGTTCTTTTATAAGACCAGTAAGCTTTTGTGGACTTTTTGCTGAAAATGAAAAACAAGTGAAATGATGACTTATGGATTGAATCAGAGGTGGGTTTCAGCAGGTGCTGACCAGTTCTGGAGAACTGGTAGCAGAAATTTTGAGTAGTTCGGAGAACCGGTAGTAAAAATTCTGACTGGTCCTGCCCCCATCTATTCTCTGCCTCCCAAGTCCCAGCTGATCGGGGATTTTGCAGTAACCTTCCCCTGGATTGGGGAGGGAATGGAGATTTTACAGTATCCTTCCCCTGCCACAACCCACCAAGCCATGCCACGCCCACCAAGCCACACTCACAGGATCGGTAGTAAAAAAATTTGAAACCCACCCCTGGATTGAATGATTGAAAAAGTCTGAACAAGTTGCTGAAGGAATTTTTATATTAGTGTGGGAGGAGGGACAAATTATAGACAATAAGTCCACAAATCAATAAGTTTGTTCATAATTGTTAAAAAGGATTCAGAAGTTGCCAATCTCTCTTTCTTTCTTTTTCGTTCTATTTTCTACTGTTTTGCTTTCTGAACTTTTTCTTTTTTTTTTCTCTGTCTCTCTTTATTTTTCCTTCTTTTCATGGTGCAGTTTTCCTTCATGTTTGTCTTTTGCCTATGTAAAAATTCTTAAGAAAAATTATATTAAAAAAAAAAAATCCAAAGCAGCCATTTTGTGTGAGTGCCATGACCTGAAGTCAGCATCTCTAATGGGTCCTGTAGAACCAGAAGCTGCCAATTCCTGACATAAATTCAGTAGAAAGGCCTACCCTGCTGTGATCCTGTAGGACAGTGATTCTCAACCTTGGTGACTTGTAGATATGTGGATTTCAACTTCCGAAATTTCTCAGCCAGTGGTTGAAGTTCATACCTGTTAAACTCAGGGGTGGGCTCCTGGGGATTCAGCAGGGTTCAGGCAATCCTCTAGCCAAGGATCACTGGGGTTCGGTGAACCCCCAAATGTCACCCCTGGCTGGCCATACCCACCCCGCCCCTCTCAGGAGTCTCCACGCAACCCGTTCATCATTCCAGATAAGTACAGGGGCCACGCGGAGGGTCTGGGAGGGCAAAAAATGGGCCTACCAGAGATTCCGGAAGTCTGGAAACGGGCCTGTTTCTGGCCTCCAGAAGGCCTCCGGAGCCCGGGGGAAGCTGTTTTTACCCTCCCAGAGGCTCGAGAAAAGCCTCCGGAGCCTGGGGAGGGCGAAAAAGGCCCCCCCCCCCCCGCAGTGGTGCAGACAGCTGGCTAGGCCACGCTCACCATGGCCAACCCACTCAGCAACGGGGCAGCAAACCCGTTGCTAAAGATCTGAAGCCCACCCCTGGTTAAAGTTGCCATGGTTGAGTTACATTGCTATAGGACCTGGATTAAATTTGTAACAAATTTATGGCCTCGGATTGATTTTCATTAATCATTAGCTAAAAAAGCAGAAATTCCTTTCACTTTCAAAATCAGACAAAGGTAAGCCTTGACATGGAACAATAAAAAACACAAAAGGAGGTAGGAGACGACCAGCACTTATAGATAAGAAATTCCAACAGATCATACTTACCCTACCACTATCAGTGCTTGCTTTGGAAACGTTTATGCCAAATGCCCTTTGTCCTATAACAGAATAAAGCAATTTCCTGCCTTGTGTGTTTGATTGGCTTTGTCAGCCCTGGAGGCCATCTTTTCTTTTGGATCTTCAGGGCTGCCACGCTTAGTGCTGTGGGAAAGTGGGAGGGGGTTGCATGGAGTTGTAGAAGTCTTTAGCCATAACAACATTCTTTTCTCTGGGAGTCAAGGACATTCAGCCTGCACCTGAAGTGGTGTAGCTGGGAAGCATCTCCAGTTGGGACGGTGGATTGATTGGACCATGTGATGGACATGTGGGTGCAGGGGAAGGGACTTTGACTTTCTTTTGGGTGGAGAAAACCTGGGAGCTTTCAGATTCGGGTTTTCCCAGATGTGCCAATATGACATCTCTAATAAAATGGAACTTTGAGGAATTGCTTGCCTCAAAGTCTTATTTGGTTGGGGCTGTTACTTGGAATCCTGACAGGCTTTGTGTGGCAAGTGTAAGTGAACACAAAATGAAACCCAGCATTTCTTGGGACAGCACTTATGTAGTTGATAGTTGTGGATTGAAGCTGCTGGCTCCAGAAGATGTACAGGTAGTCCTCAATTTACAACCACAATTAAGTCCAAAATTTATATCGTTAAGTGAGAAATTTTTTTAAGTGAGTTCTGCCCCATTTTACGACTTTTCTTGTCACATTTGTTAACGGAATCACTGCAGTTATTAACTTAGTAACACGGTTGTTGAGTGAATCTAGTTTCTCCATTGACTTTACTTGTCAGAAGGTAGCAAAACCTTGATCACATGACCCCACGACACTGCAAACCGTCATAATGGGAGTCAGTTGTCAAGTATCTGAATATAAATCACATGACCATGAGGATGTGATCAAAATTTGGGTGCTCGGCAACCAGTTCGTATTTATAATGGTTGCAGTGTCCGGAGTCGTGAGATCATCTTTGGTGACTTTATTATGACAAGCAAAATCATTGGGGAAGCCAAATTAACTTAACAACTGAGTTAACTAATAACAACTGCAGTGATTCACTTAACAACCGGGGCAAAAAAAGGCAGAAAATGGGGCAGAAAACTCACGTAACAGCTGTCTTGCTTAACAACAGAAATTTTGGGCTCAGTTGTGTTCATAGGTCGAGGACTGTCTGTATAACAACAAACTATTTAAAAAGTCTGACTCTTATATGTAAGACTTCCTCTCTTACTCCCTCATGCCTTTTTGGGGTAACCTCATATTTTTGTAATGACCCCTGCTTCCCTTTTTCAAGACAATCTCCTCTATAGGGTTCTCCATCTTGCCTTATTTCCCACATATCCCTTTTTAGAAAACTAGGGGTTCCATTGGAGGTTCACCCAAAGAAAATTAAAGAAAAAGCAACAGGGTGAACGAGTTCAGACAGGAGATAATTTCCTACCTATTTCTGTAATGATTCTTATCCCCACCCTCACTTCCGTACGCACCCTGATTTTGGCTGCAACTATTCAGAGAACTGAAATTGCTTTGGACATGGGCCTCTCTAGGAATTACTGGTAGTGTAATTTCGGGGGGGGGAGAAATCTTTATGAATCCCCCCCATTAGATCTGATGGAAAATGTATGTGCATGATTGGGGTTATCTCAAGTTAATTTAAATCACTATGGCTTGCTTTATTTCTTCACTTCTTTACACTACCATGCTTCCTCTCTTTGTCAATGAGGCAGTGAATCAATCAGAACAGGAAATTTTAGCTCCATTCTTCCATAGACCCATTCCAAAGTTAGCTGGTTTTTGTTTCTTTAAGAAAAGAGAAAAACAGATGGAAGATCTTTGACTGTAAGCTCTGGAACTCCTTCGACATTATTCGAATAAGATAGAATAATGACTCAATAAGGATCTTTACTTAAAGGCCACCATCTCCTCAGAGAATTGCTATTGGTATTGCCATTGGCATCCTTCAGTCTCGAAAGACTATGGTATCGTGCTCTGGAAAGAGGTCCTAAAACAGCATCTAGTTTGACTAAAAAGGCCAATTCGAGAGTGGCAATCCCTTCCACACTGAGGGCAGATACATTCTGTCCCCTGCCTAGCCCCCAGATTTCGCTGGTTCCGGGACTGCCTCTTTGCCTCAGCCTGCCGAACAAGTCGGAGGTCAAGGTTTCCCAGTTGTTAATGTCCATTCCCAGGGCCTTTAGGTCCCTCTTGCAGATATCCTTATATCGCAGCTGTGGTCTCCCTCTGAGGCGATTTCCCTGCACTAATTTTCCATACAGGAGATCTTTCGGAATCCGACCATCAGCCATTCTCATGACATGCCCCAGCCAGTGTAGACTTCGCTGTTTCAATAGTGTATACATGCTAGGAATTCCAGCACGTTCCAAAACTCTGCTATTTGGAACTTTGCCCTGCCAGGTGATGCCAAGAATACGTCAGAGACAGCGCATATGAAAGGTGTTCAACTTTCTCTCCTGCCGTGCATAAAAGGTCCAAGACTCACTGCAGTACAAGAGTGTGCTCAGGACGCAGGCTCTATAGACCTGGATCTTTGTATGTTCCACCAGCTTCTTATTAAACCATGCTCTCTTTGTAAGTCTGGAAAATGTGGTGGCCGCTTTACCAATATGTTTATTCAGCTAGTATCTAAAGAGAGAGTGTCAGAGATAGTTGAGGCGAGGTACACAAAATCATGGACGGCCTCCAGTTCTTGTGCAGAGATTGTAATACAGGGAGGTGAATCCACGTCCTGACCCATGACTTATGTTTTTTTTTTCAGGCTGATTGTTAGCTATTGATCAGTTATGTTTTATCATGAAGCAGAAATGTGCCTTTATTTATAGATTCATTATATTGGGTCATTTGAATGATGAAATGAAAAGACATATAAGGAAGTTTAAAAAAACAAACCTCAAGCCCTGTATGGTATATAGGTAGTCCTTGACTTACAACCATTTGTTGTTACAACAGCACTGAAAAAAGTGATTTAGGACCATTTTTCACACTTATAACCTTTGTACCATTCCCTGTGCTCACCTGATCAAAATTGGGATGCTTGGTAACAGGCATGTATTTATTATGACGGTTGCAGTGTCCCGGGGTCACATAATCACCTTTTGTGACTTTCAGACAAGCAAAGTCCATGGGGAAGCCAGATTCACTTAACAACCATGTTGCTAACTTAACGACTGCAGTGATTTACTTAACAACTGAGGCAAGACAGATCATAAAATGGGGCAAAATTCACTTAACAAATGTCTCACTTACCAACAGAAACTTTGGTCTCAATTGTGGTCGTAAGTCAAGTCACCTACCTGTATATGTGAATGATTTGCATGTGAATGTGGATCTAGAATTAGATCTAAATAGAAATAAACAATAATAGATCCTGAGGTACAAAACTATTTTAAATGGAAGAGCCAATTGTCCAAAGTCATTAGGACAGTTTTCCCCAATCTGTTGTCTTCCAGATATGTTGGATCTAATCAGAATTCTAAACCAACATGGTTAGGTCTGGAAGCTGTAAAAACGATGTATTTGAAAGGCCACAATTTGGCCTAAAGCTGCATTATGGAATGACACTGACAGACCTTCCATCAGGGGGTTATTCATCGAAAAGATTGGCAAGCTTACTTTCAAAACCATGAGGGCCACAGAAATACTTTAAAATAAGGCATGGTGACTTTAGTTGATCAAGGTTTCTACTTTTTAAGAGACCATCAGTACAGTGTTGTAGATACCTAAAGCAGAAAAGTGCCCTTTGGATTTTGGAATTTCCTTTAAAAATCATCTTTATTATTGTATTTCAAGATAGCAGCACCAAAAACAGATGTAGGACCTGAGCAACAACAAACCTCTGCAGATTAAGCACACAAAACAAAATAAAGATTTCTTACAACTCTTCTAGCAACATGCTGGTTTGGAAACAGAGTTGTCAAAAGCGAGGCAAGTGGGTAGCGGATTACATTTAAATTCACCTAATTGTATGACTTTGTAAATCCTGTTCCCACTTGCTTGCACACCGCAACAACGCACTCTGAGAATACCCTTTTGTTCTGTGATATCCCCTTGATGCTGCCATCATCTTATCCCCAGTTTAGGAGGAAAAAGGCTTATCTTCTCTAGCTAGAAGATTCTTTTTCAGATGTACCGGTGTTCAAATAGTGTTTTCCCACATATTTTGACTCCCCCTCCAGAGCAGTTCTAAGGGGCATAAAATCTGTTGGGTCACCCCATTTCCTTGAAGGGAGTCAGGAGGCTGCATTGACGGATGACAGAATTCGGATAGGTAACGGGGACAGCTGACTCCCTGCTGGCATAGCTTTTGGCCAGCTCATAGGTAGATCGAGAGAACCTCTACTCAAAAGTTGGAAACAACCCTTAGTGTACTATCTAGGACCGTGATGGCAAAACTATGGCATGAGTGCCAGAAGTGACACGCAGCACCCTCTCTGTGGGCACATGAGCCGACACCCCAGCTCAGCTCTGCCATGCATGTGGACGTGCCTCGCGCCATCCAGCTGGTCTTCAGGTCTCTGCTGCGCATGTGTGGGGGGCGGGGTGCATGCAGGGGGGGGCCACATGAGCATGTGCAGAGAGTGGGGCGCATGCGAGGGCTGAGGGTTCATGCGCAGGGCACATATGCAAGGCCATATGCGCATTGCATTTTGGGGGTGCATGCACACGCATTCGTGCACGCTTTGGGCTCTAAGTCCGGAAAAGGTGAGTCATCACTGATCTAGGAGATCACTATCTGCAGGCTTCTTTGTGCTGGTCTTTGCGTCTCTACAAATAGAAATGTTAAGGACCCATCATGTTTCGAAAAGAAAAGAAAAAAAACCCCCGAACATTCTGAAAAGTGTCAGAGATGTTCTCTACCTTCTGTGGGTTAGGAGTCCTGAAATGATGGACGTTGAACAAAGCAGGGAATTTAGCCTTTTCGTTTAGTCCATCTAGCTTTGCAACAAGATCCTCTTCCCTGAGCCGAACCTGGCTGCCTTTTGACAAGCTTATTATCCTCCAGGAGGAATTTGCTAGAAAGCAGCCCCTGTGAATCACTCACACAACTGCCCACAATATTCATATTGCACCATCCTGCTTTCAGCAGCAAGGCCATGACCTCTTCTTCGCAGTACTCTGTCATCTCTATGGCAACAGATGCCATGACCACCAGGTGATGTGGGGGGGGGGCGGTCTCTGGCACACCCAGAGAAATCTCTCAGCTTTACTCTCAGCTGGCCCCCTTCCTTTTTTTTTTTTTGTGGCATTGGATTTACCGGCCAAGATGATTACAGATGCCATTTCTTAGGCACCATAAGGAAGCCAACATTTCTGAGGCCCAATGAATACCTTCTGCCTACGGATAACCAGTGCAAAATCCCATTTTGCAATACACCTTTAGTCCACAGCCCTCAAGTGCAGCTTGGCCCCTGCACCTTGGGTTGAGCAAGGGGGAACAGGGATTCTTCCAGTCTCCTGATGTTCTTGTTCCATGGCTGATTCCGCTGTTTCCGTGAACTCCTCTTCTTCTCGGCTTTGAACAGATGGCACACAAGAGCTTTGGCACTAGCATGGAGCCAGCTGGGTCCTGAGCTGGAGTTGCCCTGCAGGAGCCCAACCAGATCCGGCAAGTCCTGAGGCAGGCGGTAACGGGGAAGAAGGCGCAGAGCACGTGGAATATCCCGCCGGTCACACAGTTTACTGAAATAAGTAATTACCCAGTCACATCGCTGGACCATTCCAGCCGTACCCTGAAGTTCACTTTGTAAACAGGCCATGGCCGCCCCAAAGAGGTCATAGGGCTCTGGAGCTTTCCTATCAGGGCTACTTGCTTCTCCTTGCCAGAGTCCATAAGCATTGGCACTGCCCGCGCTCCACAGCAGTAGCACCTGGCCCTGCTTGCGACTCACGAGTTCCCGTTGGGCATACACCCAGGGCAAGATGCCCAGTCGTCCCACGTGGCCCAACTCCCAGAGGTCCAATAGCACAGGGCAGCCCAGCACCGACTGCAACAATGCGGCAAAGGAGCAGACCAACTGTTTGTGTTCCTCTGAATCAGGAGAATAGATGAGCAGGATGGGACGGGAATGGTGACGGCAAGGTGCGTCTGGAAGAGAAACAGAAGTGAAAGGGATGAGAAATGCTTCTTACAGGATCTTGGGTCTTTGCTTGTTGGAATCTAATAATCAGCCGAGGAAAAAACTGATCTTCCAAAATTTTTAATTAGCTAGGTTGTTTTAGGTAAAGATAAAGGTTCCCCTCACATATATGTGCTAGTTGTTCCCGACTCTAGGGGGCGGTGCTCATCTCCATTACAAGGCCGAAGAGCCAGCGCTGTCTGTGGTTATGTAGCCAGCATGATAAACACCAAAGGTGCACGTAACACTGTTACCTTCCCACCAAAGGTGGTCCCTATTTTTCTACTTGCATTTGTTTATGTGCTTTCGAACTGCTAGGTTGGCAGAACCTGGGACAAGTAACGGGAGCTCACCCCGTTACGCAGCACTAGGGATTCGAACCGCTGAACTGCCAACCTTTCGATTGACAAGCTCAGCGTCTTAGCTGCTGAGCCACCGCATCCCCCTAGGTTGTTTTATTATCCTATTATTATTTTTCCCTTCCGCAACAACAAACTGTTGTGCTAAACTATTTATCTTTTTTTACTGTACTCTTATTGTAAAGGCTAGTCAGGGACCATAATAAAGATATTTGATTGGATCTTCTAAGATTAAGCTACTTGGCATGTTGTATGAGAAGAAAAGAAAATATAAATCAAAATACTCAAAGAAGCAAGTAGGAAACTTCCCATGCATTTGACATATTTATCTCAAAGACAAGACAAATGGTAAAGGTAGAGGGTTTTTTTAATAATCCACATTTGGAAGCCTTAGAAATAATTCCTTAAAGTAAGTTCACCTCAATGCACCTGAATCAACTTAAATTCACTTCTTTTTAGCCTTTCTCTCTATGCCAACTTTCCAGGTACATGTTCCATTTTAGTTTGCTTGAGTTTTCTTTAATTAACACTTAGATCCATGTAGATACAACATTAAACCAGAACAGTGCTAGTTTTAAAATATGGATTATTAAACAAGTTAGTGTGAACTGTTCTATATGTAATACCAAGCAAATACGGTGTACGTGTCCCAGGATCTTGAAATATTGAGCCCTGATTATCAAATTTGCATACAGATAATCCTCAACTTACAATTGTAATTATTGCAATTTTGGTTGTAAGTCATCGTAGTGATTAAGTGGGTCATGTGATCACAACCAATTTTACAATCGTTTTTGCTGCAATCATTACGCAAACACCACGGTCATTAAGCCTAGTTTGCTATGTGAACTTTGAATGCAGGTCGTAAGTAGATTTTTTAAAAGGATCTGTTATAGCTTCAAACGATCACTAAGTGACCAGTCATAACCCAAGGACTGCTGCTTGTATTGTGCTATGAGGAAAACCAACAAACCAATCACATTTAGCATTAAATGTGTATCAAGTCTATGCATTTTGCAAAAAGTTATTATCCTTCTGGCTGACTATGAGACTCAATTTCTCATGAAACTGACAGGTCTCTGCTGCAAAATCATATTTTCTGCTTTGTTGCTTGAGATTGGCAAAAGTATAGAGACATATCCACCCACGCCCATTATAAATCAGTTCTTCTGATGCTTTTTTACCTCTATGGAGTCTGTGCGTATTCCAGTGAATCAGGTAGATAGCCAAAGCCAGCAACCCTAGGCCCAAACCTACCGCAAAGGCCAGCAGTCCCCAGCGTCGGTGAGAAACTAGTAGAAAAAAGAAATTTGAAGGAAAGTGATGTAAAATCGCTATAGAAAGTACAGTAATTCTTGATTACTTATGCATTTCTGCAGAAATGTATTCATGTGATATCTCTTGCTTATCAGTTTTCTCCAATCTGGGCTTCTCAGATGTATATACAGTACAGGTAGTTCTCGACATGATACAACCATTCATTTAGTGACCATTCAAAGTTACAACGGCACTGAAAAACGTGACTTACAACCCGTCCTCACACTTACAACCAACATAGCAATCCCAAGGTCATGTGATCACAATTTGTTTGCTCGGTATCCGGCATGTATTTACCATGTTTGCGGTGTCCTGAGGTAACGTGAATGCCATTTACTATCTTCCCAGCCAGCTTCTATGTAGCAAGCAAAGTCAATGGGAAACGCCAGATTTACTTAAAGACCGCAGGATTAACTTTTTCCATTACAATGATCGGCTTAACAACATTAGCAAAATGGTTGTAAAATTAGGCACGATTCACCTAACAACCTCTTTACTTAACAATGGGAATTCTGTTCTCAGTTGTGATCGTAAGTCAAGGACTGCTTGTACCACAGTTCCTTGGACCATCTATCTCAGGGGTGTCAAACTCAAGGCCTGTGGGCTGGATTTGGCATGTGATGTGGTCGGATACGGCCCGCGAGGCCATCCTGGAAAATGTAAGAGGCCGGTCTGCATCGCTTTGGTCCAGTCTATCCAATGCGAAGAGGAAACATTGGGCCAGCATGGCTTCAGCCCGGTCTAACCAAGGCAAAAAGGAAACATGCCAGCAGTTTGGGGAGTGGCGTCAAGCTGGCCACGCCCACCCATCTGGCCACGCCCACCCACTTGGCCACGCCCAGTCAGCCCCCGAGGTCAACCACAGCCCTGATGTGGCCCACAATGAAATTGAGTTTGACACCTCTGATCTGCCTGGTCGAACACTTCTGTAAGACATCAGGTTGAGGAAAGTTTAAATACTACATTGATTTTTTTTTTAAAGTGTTGACCCTTGTGTAACTAAGACAGCACCGTCCACATAGACAAGGAAACCATTAGCAAGTTTAAGGAAATGGCAACACGTCCCAAATTGAACCCCAAAGGGAAATAAACATCTCAGGAAGGAAAATCCTACAAATGATGACTAAGCATGTTCAGTTTGCACTAAAATTCTTTTGGAAGTGGGAAGGAAAATTAGGGTATAAAAAGCACGAGAAAGGGAATTGATGTTTTTTCAAACCTGGCGATTTTAAGATGTGTGGATTTCGACTTCCAGAATTCTCCAGCCAATTGAGTCCACACATCTTAAAGTTGCCTGGTTTGAAAAACACGGTGATAACCAAAGAAAGAATGGTTGATTAGCTGAACACATACAGAACTCAGGCATGTTTTAAAAAGCAGGCCTCTGAATTTTGCAGCATAATTATTTCCCTTTCCTGTACAATATGTCAGGGGATTATGTATTTTTCGGAGTATAAGACCTACTTTTTCCCCCCTAAAAGAGGTTGAAAATTTGGGTGCGTCTTATACTCCGAATGTTGCTTTTTTGAAGCTTTTTTTCAGCCCTAACAAGGCACTAACGAGTGAATCGATCTTCCGCACTTCGGCTGCTTTTCTCATTGCTTCTCTCTCTGACGATCAGCTGTGTTTGAGAAGCCAACCAAGAGATAAAAAACCATTGCTCAAAACCAGCGAACTAATATGCTGAAGCTGAGCACATTAGTGCACAGAGTAAGGACGCTAGCCAGATGAATACCTGGTAGGCAGATTTTTTTCCCCCTATTTTCCTCCCCAAAAACTAAGGTGCATCTTATACTCCAATGGGTCTTATACTCCAAAAAATACAGTATATCTGATTCATTATTTTCATGCTAGGCAATTTTTAATAATTTTTTTTTAATTTTTGTAAATAAAATAAATAAAATATTACAAAGTCATAAGGAAACAGGATGGACTGAATGTAAGGTTGGAAAAACACAAAAATGGAGAACATTTCCACATTGCAACATTGCTGTCTGTGCTTTCCCTTATTAATCTTTAATTGGAATTATCATCTTATTTCTTCTTGTTCAAAAGAAGGAAAGGAGTGCTAGTAATAATTCCTCAGAATGCTGTAACTAATCTGCTTTCTCAGGAATGCCTTAATGCTTTTCTGAGTCATTGGCTTGAATCACCATTGTCGGCCCTTCCGTATGTCCTCTAGCTTGTTTCTTTAAGATCTGGATTTTTTTTTCAAATATCTGAGCAAGACATAACTCCAACCATTGGCGAGAAGACCCAAGGTTGCTCTCTCTACCTTCCAAGAAGCACCGCAAAAGACACAATATAATGGCCATTTTTCACAATAGGATCGCACAATCTCCTCTTTATTCACTCTATTCTTGATAGAACAATCTTGTAACTTACCATCTGGACACAGGAGTCGCTTCCCAGCGAACTGTACATCAGAACGCCAGACCTAACAAGTGAAAAAAAAAAGAGGTGGAATAGGACAATGGAACTCAGTATAGATAGTCCTCGACTTACAACAGTTCATTTAGTGACCATTGAGTTACAACGGCACTGAAAAAAATGTGACTTTTTTTTGAAAAGTTTTTTATTTTTATTTCTCATAAACACATTTACATGTACAGTTATTTATCCATCATTTTTCATTCATCTTATCTTTTAACTTTCATTTTTCATTTTTACTTTTTCAGGGCTGCTCTTTTACCATTTGCCTTTACTCCAATCTTTCTTCTTCTCCTCCCCTTCTCTTCCTTCCTGTTTCTCCTCCTACTTCCTTCATTCTTCCTCTCCTTCTCTTCCCTACTTCCCCTTCCCTTCCCCCACTCCTCTCTTCTTTCCCCCTTCTAACCTTCTCTTCTACTCCTCTTTCCCCTCCTTCTTCTTCCTCTCCTTTTCCCTTTCTTCTTTCTCCTCTCCTCTCCTCTCCCGTCTTCTCCCTTCCTCTCTCTCTACTCCTTCCCCACTCTCTTGTTGTTTCCGTTTTCAGTTCAGTCTAAAGTGGTATTTGAGCAGCTGCAATTTTCTAATTATCTTTATTCTCATTTCAATTTCTTATTCAATTAATATTTATTTTTATTTCATCATTTGAAATAAAATTATTATATTATATTTTTATAATATCTCACTTTTTCCCCTTTTACCCCCCCCCCCGCCTTTCTCCTTTTACTTGGCATTATCTGGGTATCTATTTTTTTAATTGTTTCCTCCCACCTGTTCTCTATTTTATCTCTATACTCTTATTCATATTTCCTTTCTAACCAATCATAAAATTTTTCCCATGTCTTGAAATACATTGACTCCTTTATTCTCAATGTTAATCTATTCATTTCTGCACACTCTAAAATGTTCTTTATAATTTCTCCTTCCAACGGGATTTTATCTGCTTTCCAATTTTTTGCAAATACAATTCTAGCCGCTGTTATTATATGAATAATCAAATATGTATCTTCTTTACTATAATTTTCTGGTAAGACTTATGACTCTTTTTCACAGTTATGAGCTTTGCAGCATCCCCATGATCATGTGATCAAAATTCAAGTGCTTGGCAACTGGTTCATATTTATGACCGTTGCTGTGTCCCAAGGTCATGTGATCCCCCTTTGCGACTTCTAACAAGTAAAGTCAATGGGGAAGCCAGATTCACTTAACAACTGGGTCACTAACTTATCAACTGCACTGATTCACCTAACAACTGAGGCAAGAATGGTCATAAAATGGGGCAAAACTCACTTTAACAAATGTCTCACTTAACAACAGAAATGTTGGGCTCATTTGTCGAGGACTACCCGCATAATGATGAAGTGTGTTAATGGACACCTCTATGCTCCTGTTGAACTGGCATTTTATTCTTATCAACTTGTTGGCTAATTTGCAGGTACAAGTAGTCCTTGATTTAGAACCATTTGTTCAATGATTGTTCAAAGTTAGGGCATTGGAAAAAAGTGACTTACAACCGGTCCTCACTGGCTGTATAACTATTGCAACATCCCCACCATCATAGGATCAAAACCATTTGTCTGAAGTGGTATAAGGGTTTCCTGCCTAAGCAAGGGGTTGGACTAGAAGACATCCCAGGTCCCTTCCAACTCTGTTATTCTATTCTATTCTAAAAGGAAGAACGGAACTCTGGTGGCTCAGCAGACTAATTAACATCCACTTACATCTGCTGCCTGCAATTACTGCAAGTTCAAATCTCACCAGGCTCAAGGTTGACTCAGCCTTCCATCCTTTCTAAGGTAGGTAAAATGAGAACCCAGATTATGGGGGCAATAAGCTGATTTTGTATAAAATATACAAAAGTATGAAGGCTATTGCTTAACGCATTGTAAGCCGCCCTGAGTCTCCGGAGAAGGGCAGCATATAAATCAAATTAAAAAAAAAAAGAAAAAGAAAAAAAAAGAACGGAAGCTAGTCCTTACCAGCACACAACTTCTCGAGACTGTCCAAGGAAGAATGAGGTTCATTTCACCCAAGGCAGATCCCCCTGTCTGCAAAAACATAACCTTGAATTAAATCCAGGATACATCCTTCAGCTACCATCCAGATCAGTGGTGGGATTCCAAATCTTTTCCTACCGGTTCTATGAGAGCACGCTTCACGTGCATGCGCAGCACTCAAAGACCGCCTTCGGTGTCAGCGCTAATGAGCTGAGCCGTTGTTTACCTCAGCTGAGGCGCAGCAATCTACTCTGCCATGCGAATCAGGTGACCATAGGACAGGGAATGGTGGGGGTGGGAGGGTGGGGCCAGCCAGAGGTGGTATTTGCCAGTTCTCCAAACTACTCAAAATTTCCGCTACGGGTTCACCTGAACTGGTCCAAACCGGCTGAATACCATCTCTGAAATACAACATCATTTCTTAGGCTTCCTCACTCAACAGTCATGATTGAGTTATTTCTGGAAACTATTCCAAATTCCTCCTCTTGATA
This sequence comes from Arizona elegans, assembly GCA_022577455.1. NCBI lineage: Eukaryota > Metazoa > Chordata > Lepidosauria > Squamata > Colubridae > Arizona > Arizona elegans. The sequence goes on from JAKOOJ010000003.1 coordinate 144,044,970, forward strand.
CAAGGAGTCACTTACATGGGTGATGGTATAGACAGGAGGTTCAGGTTGGCACTGACTTGAAGATACCGGCTGGCATAAGGCGGAACTAAAGGAAGCCGGTGTGCGAGAATGGAAGTTTAAGTGAAGTTGCAGAAATTTCACATTGAGAGATACATTCCAGGTAGTATCTAGAAAGAAAGAAAAAAGTCAGTTGTGTTCATTCTTCAGCCAATGCTCTTGTCAATCCTGGAAGCCATCTTTTCTTTTGGATCTTCAGGGCTGCATGTAGTGCTGTGGGAAACTGGGAGGGGGGATTGTATGGAGTTGGAGAGATATCTAGCCATAATAACATTCTTTTCTTTGAGAGTCAAGGACATTCTGCTCTGCACCTGGAGTGGTGTGACTGGGAAGCATCTCTAGTTGGGACAGTGCATTGATTGGAGCTGTGTGGACATGTGGGAGATGCGGGCAAGGTCTTGAACTTTCTTGTGGGTGAGGAAAACCCGGAAGCTTTCAGTTTCAGGTTTTCCCAGATGTGCCAATATGACATCTCTAATAAAATGGAACTTTGAGGAACTTCTAGCCTCGGAGTCTTCTTTCATTGGGGGTGTTACTTGAAACCCTGACAGCTCTTTTATTTCCAACCTTTTGAGGAGAAATATGTTACCACATATATGATAAATGTACTGACATTAAGTATTGAGATCATTCACAAATTCACCTACACTGAGGATTCTGAGTCTTTTCATCTTTTGTTGTTTTGCAGAATTCGTGATGAAGACTTTGTATGCCCGCAGAATTAATGTAAATACAGGTAGTCCTTGACATACAACCATTCGTTTAGTGATCATTCAAAGTTACAATGGCACTCAAAAAGGTAACTTATTACCGTTTTCACACTCACCATCTCCTTGTCACGTGATCAAAATTCGGACACTTGGCAATTGGTTCATATTTATGACAGTTGCAGTGTCCCAGGCTTACGTGATCACCTTTTGTGACCTTCTGACAAGGAAAGTCAATGGGGAAGCCAGATTCATTTAACAACGGCGTTATTAACATTAAAAGTGCCATGTTTCACTTAACTACGGTGGCAAGAAAGGTCGTAAAATGAGGCAAAACTTATTTAACAACTGTCTCGCTTAGCAACAGGAATTTTGGGTTGCATTGCGGTCATACGTTGAGAACTACCTGTACATCCCATTTATCCAATATTTTTTTTCCCATATTTAAGAACTCCCTAAAACACAATGAGATGACGTACAAAGGATATGACCCATGTTGTGGAGTAGTTGTGCGCCAGATTTGAATATCTCCTGGGAAAAGAAATTAAGCTTATTTTTTAAGAGGGCTGCTGCTGCTGCTACTTGGGTAACCAATTTTCCAAACCTAGGATAAAGACATGATATGATGGAATTCAGTGGTGGGTTTCAAAAATTTTTACTACTGGTTCTGTGAGTGTGGCTTGGTGGGCGTGGAATGGCTTGGTGGGTGTGGCTTGGTGGGCGTGGCAGGGGAAGGATACTGTAAAATCTATATTCCCTCCCCATTCCAGGGGAAGGTTACTGCAAAATCCCCATTTCTTCCCAATCAGCTGGGACTCGGGAGGCAGAGAATAGATGGGGATGGGGCCAGTCAGAATTTTTACTACCAGCTCTCCGAACTACTCAAAATTTCCGTTACCAGTTCTCCAGAACTGGTCAGAACCTGCTGAAACCCACCTCTGAATTTAACTTTCCGTATCTGTAGGTAGACCTTGCTTCTTGGGAATTAAGAGAATGGACATTCAATATATCTGGAGGACAACTAGTTGGGAAAGTTGAAATAGGCTAGATAGATGAAAGATGCAGGCTCATTATAAGGCAGTGTGATGGTTACAACCAAGGATGTAGGACAGATCTGGCATTTTGCTTTGATTTCTAGAAGATCATGTTTTCCAAAGGTTTGAATATTGACAAATCAATGCTTCTCAGTCATTCTGGCCCAGATTATATTGCTGAAACTAAGAGATACTTCACAACAGAGGAATGAGGCAAGTTTAAGCAACCAGGCCTGCTTTTAAAAACAAATAGCTGTTATCTGTTCCCTATGACTATCATTAAGTGTTGTACTTTATGATTCTTGACAAATGTATCTTTTATGTATACCGAGAGCGTATGCACCAAGACAAATTTGTTGTGTGTCCAATCACACTTGGCCAATAAAGAATTCTATTCTATTCTATTCTATTCTATTCTATTCTATTCTATTCTATTCTATTCTATTCTATTCTATTCTGAGGTCATCTTAATGTCTAGATCTTGGACTCTTCTTTTTTTTTCTTAGAAAAAAAATTAAATCTTATAAGTTTGAAATCTGCCCTTCTTTGATTCATCACTTCTATACTTTTTTCTATTAGCAAGTTTCCTTGTGGTAACATCTGAGCTAGTGCTACCTGCCTTTCTGATAACATTAATTATCTTCTGCTACTATTCAGTTGTAGCTGTACATACAGGAAGCATCTTGAAGACCAAAATGTCTTTTAAAGCAAATAAATAAGCATTCATTTTATATCCCTTAAAGTTTCATGACAAAGGCGACTATCACATCTAACTGGAAATTGTGAAAATGGTAGTCTTTCTCCTTAGCGTCCTAGCGCTGGATTCAGATTACAAAATACTATTCATTGATTGCAACTTGCAATGTACCACACAGACCCATCTGCCCCCCCATCTGGTTGTGGTATGTACAAAATTGACAGATCTGTAGCATGACCCTATTCATGAGGTACTCTATTTTTTTCCTTTTACCCAAGATTGGAAGGAAATCCCAGAGCATTGTCTTAATGTTAAGGCTGCACCTTGGAAGCTGTGGTTGTAGTTAAATAAAAACTGTCTCTATTAATTATTGCAAAAAGTTACTTAGGAATAAACTCTTCTAGTTGCTCTAGGCATTTGCAAAGGAAACTTGAAGGGGCAGACCATAGACTAGAGATAATCAAAAAGAATCCAGAGAGTAGCAGTTTACAAAACAATGGTTTGTTTCCCTGTAGGAATCATAAAAGTTCATTAGTACCAATTGTGAAGATATGATGCTCATTAAGAGATTATTCAGAAGAAGAGTATAAAGAGGTCAACATTCCTGAACGAGGGGCTTGGTATTCTGAGAAACCCATTCAATTCAACAGGTAGAGATTAATCATTAATCCCCTGGTCTCCCCATGAAACAAAAATGGAGGTTCACATAGTGACTTAAATAGACTCACCTGTCTGGTGTGGGCACTCCGTGTGGCTGGTGTTCATGAAAGAAAACTAAAAAAAGATAAATTGTTGGGTTGTGACTCATCATATAAAACCCTGCAGTTAATACTTTCGCAGATTATTTGCAAAAATAATAAAATAAGAATATTTAAGTCCCCCAGTTAACCTTGTACCTTTCTTCATTAAACATTTGTCATACAAACTGGAATGAGGAACTGCCCTAAATTAAAGGACTGAGCTATATTAAATCTTTTAATTATTGCCTCAAGGCTGAAGCCTGACTATCTCACTTGATTTTAAGGACTTTCAGAAATAAAGATATACTAAAATTTATGGGGTGGGGAGCAATCTGTAATTCAACCAAGAATAATACAATTCTTTTAAAAATTAAAGTTTGCCAAAATCTCATTGGGCCTCCTGTATTTAACATAAACTCGGGTGACATCTTGTAGAAGATCAAAAAGATCCTACGTGATTTGCCATCATTTCTATTTAAATTCAATATGGGAAGTCATAGGGATGCAGGCAGAGCAGAGATACCTTGCAGATACCATATTTGCAATCCTTACATTAGATAGAACAATTAACCAGTGGAACAACTTGCCTCCAGAAATTGTCAATGCTTCAACACCGGAAGTTTTTAAGAAGAGATTGGACAACCGTTTGTCTGAAATTGTATAGGCCAAGTCCTGCCTGAGCAGGGGGTTGGATTAAAAGACCTCCAAGGCACCTTCCAATTCTGTTATTCTATTCTATTCTATTCTATTCTATTCTATTCTATTCTATTCTATTCTATTCTATTCTATTCTATTCCGGATTATTCCAGATTATTCTTTCTAAGGACTGATTCATTTGTAGTCCTGCAGACTACAAGTAACCCATCTAGAACTACTATATCATCATCTTCTGACATTACTTGAGATATTCCACAGAGTTTTAAGTAAACATGCATCTCATATGCTTTCCTTGGAGAAACTTTGTGTGCTTTTTTATTTTTGTTTATTTAAAAGACTTATCTGACCACCTTCTTATACAGTATAACCCAGGGTAGCTACAACAGTCAGATTACTATCTTGTAAATGTATGAAAAATACATTTTAAAAGACTTTTTGATGACTGTTTACTGAATCTCAAAGAAGTAGTTTGGCCTGAGTAATTTTCCTTTGGAATGGCGCATTTTGCTCTAGAGGTGATCCTCAATTTGCAGCCCTAATGGAGTTGCCCATCACAAACTTAAGTCATGACTGACCCGATTTTATGACCTCTTTGCAGTGATCATTAAATAAACCAATTATTCATTATGGCCTGTTTTTGCCGAAAAATGGAAGTAAATGTCATTTTTTGGACAAAATACTCATAAAATGCGGCCACGTGACTGTGGGACTCTTCAAACAGCTGTAAATGCAGGCCATTTGCCAAGTACCCAAGATATGGTCATATGATCACAATGGGAATGGTCACCTTGGAACTTTGGAACCGGGTCGTAAGTCCCCCACAAGGAGGTTCACCGTAACTTCAAACAGTTACTAAGCAACAAGTCGTAAATCGAAGGCTCCCTATCTATGTTCATCTTAGCTGTGTACTTTCATAACAGCACAGATACAATCTACTTCAACAACCTCTAAACTAAATAAAATTCATTGCTTTCACTGCACGCTTCTACCTTCAAAATTCAGGAGGCTTCATTAGGCTTGTAATAGATCGTAGTAACCCAATTCTTAAGAGGCAACTACCTTGTAAGGATGCGATGCGTGTCTGTGTTCGATGTTTTCTCTTACCTTGAAGCAGAGCTGTGGATTCACATCTACGCTTTCAATGATGTACGCCTAGAGTAAGAACTCCATGTTAGGACAATGGAAGGGAGCATCTCTCTCTCAATCTGTCTCTTTCCCAATATAGTCTCTGTGCCTCAAAATAACCCTGATAAAAAAAACAATCAGCAAGTCTTCCTATTATTATATTTACAAGGACTAATAGGAATAGGGACCATGCTGCCTCCAGATATTATTATGCGCCGTGGTGGCGCAGTGGTTAGAATGCAGTACTGCAGGCTATTTCTGCTGATTACCGGCTCCTGCAATTTGGCAGTTCCAATCCCACCAGGCTCAAGGTTGACTCAGTCTTCCATCCTTCAGTAAAATGAGGATCCAGATTGTTGGGGGCAATACGCTGACTCTGTAAATTGCTTAGAGAGGGCTATAAAGCACTGTGAAGTGGTATATACCCTGTTTTCCCCAAAATAAGACATCCCCTGATACTAAGCCCAATCGGGCTTTTGAGCGCATGACAATAAGGCCAAGTGCTTATTTCAAGGTTCAAAAAAAATATAAGACGGGTCTTATTTTTGGGGAAACATAGTAAGTCACGGTGACATGCCCATCGCTCAGGCAGCCCAGTTTCGAACAGGCCATGGGCTGGTAGTGGGTGGCGGCCTAGAGGTTTGGGGACCCCTGATCTACATGACACCTCTACTACAAGAGCTGCATTTGGTGCTGGTTAACTCTTGGGTGCAATTTAAAATGCTGATTGTTACTTTTGAAGCCCTATATATGTTCAGGCCTGGTATTTCCAAAACTGCTTGCTCTGAGTAAATCTACCTATCCAGCAAGACTGGAAAGAGTCCTGCTTTTTTTTTTTTTAATTTGATTTATATGCCGCCCTTCTCTGGAGACTCAGGGCGGCTTACAATGTGCTCAGCAATAGCCTTCATCCTTTTGTATATTTATACAAAGTCAGCTTATTGCCCCCACAACTGGGTCCTCAATTTACCTACCTTAGAAAGGATGGAAGGCTGAGTCAACCTTGAGCCTTGGCGAGATTCGAACCTGCAGTAATTGCAAGCAGCTGGTCTTAATAACCAGCTTAATAACAGGGTGCCTTAGACCACTGTACTACCAAGGCTCTTGAAGGAATGTGATCATCAGGGACCTGGTGCACAAGACTCAGGGTCCCTCTTGTGGAACAGGCTTCCCCCACGTATAAGCTCATCCTCTTCCCTCGTCTTCTGCTTTCATGGAACGGTTTTTTTTAAAAAAAATCCATCTATCTATTGGAGATTGGCCAAAAGGATTATTTTGCACCAACGTCTCCAGGCACTATGAACTGATTAGGAGGGAATGTGATTGTGATTAGCTTTGGGGGCTTTAATCTTACTTACTGCAATAGGAACTGTAAGTTTGTCGGGGTCTTCAAACTCGAATGGCATAGAATTCTGAATAAATAAAGAAAATAAGTCAATGAATTCCAGAGGTATAATATCCAAACATCTCAGAATGATCTTTCCCCCCCCCCCCCCACCTACATCTCTCTCTCATTTCCTCAGCTAGCATGGCTGGTTGGGATAGGCTCTCTTGTAAACTGCCTGATAAGGACGTTCCCTTAACAAATACCATTCTGCCTTCCACCTTTTTCCTTCCATCTGTTCAGGAGATGGAGTGTGCAAGCATAAGGCCTCCACTAAGGGAGTAGAATCACTTGGCCTCCATTTTGCTACTTGGCCGCCCTTCCCACAAAACCTTGTTATTCTCATCCTATTCGGTATGATCTCCATGTCTCTTTACCCAGTTGGCTACAGGGACTGTGGAATTGGGGATATCTTGACAGGTTGCCTCTGGAATGGAGTTTTCCTTCCAGCAAAGTGAGACAGTGGGGTGAAAGGAGCAGCGGCCGCTCAAACATATGGCCATTTCGGTTTTGTCACTGGAACTGAAGTGTTGAAAGTGCGCCGAGGACCAGAGATCTGCAGCATCTAGCAAAATAAATAAGGAATATGAATGAATGAATGAATGAATGAATGAACCAATTTCTATGTTTTTATGCTATTTGTATGCTGCCCAGAGCTGCTCTTTCATGGGAATAGGTGACCTCTAAATATGATGAATGAATGAATGAATGAATGAATGAATTAATTAATTAATTAATGAAACATTTTTAAACATAATAGTTTCTCACAGTTTTTCAATCCTACCTTTTTCTTCTGACACTATGACATTAATATCGTATTATGTTGTATAGTATTTTCCTAATGTTTATTTTGTTAGGAGAAACAGTCTTTTTCCAGGAATTCCAGACAATCACTCTCTTTTGTTTAGAAATACTCTTTTCTGTATCCTGTCTGCATGGTCTATAGTAATCAGTTTGATCTGTCATAAAGTATAACCTAAACTGCAAAGGCAAATATGAATTTGAAAAATGGATGTAGGGTTAAACAAAAGCTGCAAACACCTATTGAAAATAAATATTGGTTTCTACCATTGCATTTCCTACCTACAGGTATCCCAGCTGACTAGGTACTCTGTTGTCTCAGGTAGAAATAATTATGGAAGAAAACATAAACCTTCCTTCCTTCCTTCCTTCCTTCCTTCCTTCCTTCCATCCATCCATCCATCCATCCCCTTTTGACATGTTATACGTAAGGCAGATCACAAAATAAATAAGTAAAATACTTTAGTTTCCCAGAAAAATTAAAATATTACAACATGTTTGAAATAGTTCTAATGTTTAACTATAAAACAACAATGAGTTGACACAGAGGATGTAATTCATCCAAGAAATGCAGACTGAAATTGTGCAAAGTTACCCTGTTTTATCTTCATAAAAGTCCCATGAATTCTGTTGGATATAAAGAGAACAGCTAAGCTCCCACATGTATAATAGCTACAATTTTGTTAAATATAAACTGGCTGGGTTCACAAATCGCAGAAAGTCTAAACAAATAAACCATGCTAAGGCTGATGTTTAAACCTGGCCAATGAGAGCCAACTAATCATTGATGAGACAACTAATTCTGCAAACATTTGCTGAGCACGACTTGGAAATAATTGTTTTGAACACCACAATCTCTCTTGTTTGATTGGTGAATCAAACAAGCACCTGTCCCTTTAGCAGAACAAAAAGGAGCATTTTCAGACAACATATGTATTCATTAAGCAAGCCAGAGATTCATTATGACTGAATGATCAGGCAATGATCTGCAAGAGCTTAAGTTTATCTGTTATGTATAGTACATATATTGTGTTTGTTAGTGTGTGTGCCTTGACGTCATTCTTGACTCCAGGAAGCTTCCTGGACAAGTCTATGATGTTTTCTTGGCAATAATTTCAGAACTTCATTTTTCTTCTTCTTAGAGTTGAGAGAATGTGTCCAACCCAAGGTCACCAGGCCAATTTCATTAAGATTTTATTAGGCAAGACTAGAATTTACGGTCTCCCGGCTTCTAGCCTAGTGCCTTAAACTACTATTCTAAAGTATTTCTTTATGTAGAAATTAGCTAATAAATATTTTATGGCAACAAGATAAACAATATCTGAGCAACAAGATACTGGTAAAAAGGTGAGGTTAATAAAAACACAAAACAAAAACCTGTTCTCCATATTGATCATTACTATTATCTTCCTGGTTACGTTCCAGATTACTAGTTTCCTGCTATCACATCAGCCTGTTTCTTGCCTCCAAGCTAACTAACAGACTTTCTGAGTAGAGAAGAAAAAAACAGCAGGGCTCTACAGGCCACCGAGGTATGGGCATGAACCAGGAACACCTAGAGATAATCTACATATACCCACCATTGAAAAGAGACAATAAAAAAGCTAAGAAGGAAACAAGAATATTCTCTTCAGTAGCCAACATGCAGATAAGCAGGGATTAACACCAGACAAAAATAAAAAAAAAATCAAACAAACACCAGACAAACAACCAAGCAGAAAACAATACCTTGATCAAGGAACTATCAAGATCACACACCCCTCAACAATGGCAGGGTAAGCTATTGTATATAACCAGGGAGCAAATCTCATACTCCCTAGCACTGATGATGTTACCTAGTTGGGTAATGAAATGCAAACAACCAAGCTCAGAGCACCAAGAATTCCACAGTATGGGCATCAGATATTTGCCATTTGTGAGCCACTGACTCTTCCCATAACCTATGAAATCCCAGCTCCCGATCAACCAATTATTTTTTTAAAAAAAAACACTATCATCAATCGTGCCGAAAGCAGAACTCACAGGCTTTTGGCTGATCCTGGAAAGGACACACCATCTTGCGTAAGCTGTCTTGGTGGTTATGTGATGCCTGCAGAAAAAGAAGCTAAGTCAGAAAGATGCTAGTTGATTGCATCCCATCCTTGGCTCAGTGGTTAACCTCAGGTGGGGCCAAGGATGGAAATTGCCAAGAGCCCTTCAAATAATATCTTGCCACCTTTTGAATAGATCAACAAAGGCATTTATAGAGCTGCGGTAGCACAGTGGTTAGAGTGCAGTACTGCAGGCTACTGCTGATCACTGGCTGCCAGCAGTTTGGCAGATCGAATCTCACCAGGCTCAAATTTGACTTAGCCTTCGATCCTTCTGAGGTCGGTAAAATGAGGACCCAGATTGTTGGGGGAAATAGGCTGACTCTGTAGACTGCTTAGAGAGGGCTGTAAAGCACTGTGAAGCGGTATATAAGTCTAAGTGCTATTGCTATTATTATGTTTAGCCATTCTATCTTTAAGTTGTACGGCAGCCAGAATCACTTTTTTTGTGAAATGAGCGGCATATAAATTTCATGAATAAATAAAATATAATAAATAAATCAATTAAAATATACAAAGAAATCTAGTGAAATCTGTCAGGAGACTGAATTTCATAGGGTTCTTTAATCCCTCTCTCCAAATTTTGCATTGTCCCCCACTTCAAAAAAACCTCACTTGGAACCTCTTGAGGTGCCGCACCCACCTCTATGCACAGACAGGGAAGAAGGAACTCGTACGGCAGCACTGCAGGGCGATGTTTGGAAACCAGTACCTGGCAGGCAAAGAGAAAACAAGCCATTAAAAAAAAAAACACAAACAAATAAGCAAAATTCAACTCTTTGAGTTTTACATGAGACACCAGGGACAACCAAATAACAGCAAAATAAATTGAGCATTAAAAAAATAATGCCTCCGAACAAATCCAGAGTTCCAGAATCTGAAACTCATCACATCTGAACTATTACAGATGGTCCTTCACTTACAACCATAACTGAACCCAAAATTTCTGTTGCTAAGTGAGACAGTTGTTAAGTGAGTTTTGCCTCATTTTACAACCTTTCTTGCTAGTTGTTAAGTGAATCACTGCAGTTGTTAAATTAGTAGCACATTTGCTAAGTGAATCTGGCTTTCCAATTTATTTTGCCTTTTGGAAAGTTGCAAAAGGTGATCACACGATCCCAGGACACTGCAGCTGTTATGAATATGAGCCAGTTGCCAAGGGCCTGAATTTTGACTGTGGGGATGTTGCAACGGTCATGTGAAACATGGTCCTAAGTCGCTTTTTTCAGTGCCACCATAACTGTGAAAAGTCATTAAATGAACTATTGTAATACAATTTAATGGTTTAATAATTTAATAATTTCTATGTATTTGTGGGGGGGGGGTGGGAAACCAGGGAGGAAACTAGCCATCGATTGGCCATCCCTAGATGTTGCAGTGGGAAAAAGCTTGGAGGGCAAGGATGAAGGGAACATCCTAAGATGCCCTTTTGCGTTCCTGATGCCAGACCAGAAAGATTTGTTCCCCACAAGGCTTCCAACATTTACTTCTGCCAACATTGTTTGCTTTCTGCAAAGCTCCTGGCCTCAGTTTTTCTTTCTTCTCACCCCCCCACCACCACTGCCATCATCTATGGGTGTTTTCCACATTAGTCTTTTTTCCCCTTTATGAACCCACCTCCTGATGGAAAGATTGGTGCAGTTCTGTGCATACCCTGCCCAGGTTATGACACAGGCGTGCAGTGATGGCCTTGGGAGCAGACACCTCAATAGCCCGGGAAGCTGGTACCCATTTGTACTGGAACTCAGGTGCTGAAAATTAAGAAAATTAAGTCTCATCATATGACATGTTCCTTTATAGGAGGGGAGGTCAAACTCAAGGCCCTCAGGCCGGATCCGCCCCCCAATGTGGTTGGACCTGTCCCTTGGGGCTGTCCTGGAAAATGTAAAGGGCCGTCCTGCATCACCCCGGCCCGGTCTACCCAACTCAAAGAGGAAACATCAGGCCAGCATGGCTTTGGCCCAGTCTACCCAATGCAAAGAGGAAACATGACATCAGTTTGGGGAGTGGCATCAAGCTGGCCACGCCCACTCAGTCGGTCACACTCACCCATCCCCCCAAGGTCAACCACAGCCCTGACGCAGCCCTCAATGAAATTGAGTTTGACACCCCTGTTTTATAGCAACAGTCTCCCCTGTAATTATAATTATATATAATTTGTTTTTCCGGTTTCCTGTGCAAAATTGTCTTTTGTTGTCAAGAGGCTACAACCACAAAGCCTCCTTGCCACGGCACACTAGTTTTTTCCCCAGGACATGAGTTCAAGGCAATCGCTGTACAGCTAATCCTCGATTTACAACTGACCCCCAAATTTCCAATGCTAAGCAAAGAAGTTGTTTAGTGAGTTTTACGATCTTTTTGCACTGAAATATATCAGTGAATATAGCAAGTGAATATAGCAAGTGAATCATGCGGTCATTAAGCCAATCTGCCAGCCTCCGCTCTTTCATAGCTTACTTGCTCGGCTGCCATGAAACGGAGGAAAGGAGGAGCTCTTGGGATTCTTGGAAGGGGGAAGCGAGCTGGAGGAAAACGAAAGTGAATCTTTGCTGAAGCGTCTCAAGGTCAACGGTCGTGGCATAGCAAGAGGATGACCCTGCCAGACATTTGCTCCCACATGACCCCTGGAGAACCTGTGGATTGGATGATTTACGCTGGACAGTTGGGGTGGGATGCTTTCTATATGTGATTTTCGCGCCTTTGCTTCAAACCTTGCTTTTCTTTGACTGCATTCAGTTCTTATCCAGTAAAAGTTACCTTTCTCTATGAAAATGGAGTCGGGGGTTTTCTTTCTTGCATAATGAAAGGGGGCCGTCCTGATAGAGGGTTCCCCCTCTCCGCCTGATTCTGCTTGCCAGAAGCCACCTGGGAAGGTTACAAAGGGTGATCAAATGACTTCAAGAGAAAGGAACTGTTTGAAATACATGCCAGTTGCCAAGCGCCTGAATTTTGATCATGTGACCAGGGGAATGCTGCAACCAGGGGTGGGACTCAGCCGGTTCGTGCGAACCGGTAGTTGTGACCTGTGGGTGGGCCCATCCACCCACCCCGGCGGTATGCTGTCCTATTTAGCTGTGTTTTTTAAGCCGCGCACATGAGTGGAAGTACACACTCGAGCAAACTGCATGCACAGAAGGCCGCGTGCATGCGTGTTCACATTTTCAGTGCTGGGACAAACCGGTTGTTAAATTATGTGAAGCCCACCTCTGGCTGCAACAGTCATAAGTGTGAAAAACAATCATAAGTCAGTTTTTTCAACGCGATTGTAACTTTGAACAGTCACTAAATGAATGGTTGGAAGTCGAGACTACCTGTGTTTTGTTATCAGCTTACACCAGAGGGCGCTCAAAGATGGCTGGAACTGGTGTTTTCCCTCTTATCCCAGTTTAAAACCTTCCAATGATCTCCTGACCATTTCTCTTCTTCACTTAACTCTCTATGCTGACATTCTTGGTGTCCAGCAGAAGTAGTTTTGGGATTTTCTAAATATACATTTGAAGTGAGGTGATGCAAGCATGGTTTATGTGCCCTATAAAAGTGTCTTACCTGATTGGTTATTAGTGACTGTATAGTTCTGGCTGAGTTTTAGCTTCCCAGAAGGAATGGTCTTCACTGAGACAAGTATCTGATCACGACTGGCCACCTGGAAGCTGCCAAACTGCATCTGCCACTGGAAAAACAATGCTGGGGTCAGAAATGTTCCTTTCATTATTCCCAGCATGTGAATCATGATGGATCTTCCCAAGCCTCCAAGGCAGGGCAGACTAAAAACCCAAAGTCATGCAAACCCATACTATTTGTATTACAACCATATAAGTTATATAATTGTCCAAGTCCTAAGGTAGTCCCAAAGGTGCTTTTTCAAGAGGCAACTGGACTTTCTGTTTTTGCTTTGAAGATAATTTTGCTTCACATCCAAGAAGCTTCTTGAGCTTCTTGAGCTTCACATCCAAGAAGCTTCTTGAGCTTCACATCCAAGAAGCTTCTTGAGCTTCACATCCAAGAAACTTCTTTAGCTTCTTGAGCTGAAGCAGCTTCTTGGTTGAGAAGCGAAACGTCTTCGAAGAAAAACCGGAAAGTCCAGTTGCCTCTTCAAAAAGCACCTTTGGGACAATCACGACCTGGATGACTGAGAATCTCCATAGACAAGTCTGAAGGTACTTTTCCCCTCCCCCTCCCTTCATCTTTGTGAGAACTAGCGATGGTCTTGTCTAAAATGTTTACTCATGTTATAGGTCTTGTCCAGACTCAGTTTAATTTATCTGCCCATTGTCTCGGTTGTTTGTCTTCTTCCTGTTTCCTTTTGCCCATTACAGATCCTTGGCCTAATTCAAGAACTACCACCGTTTTAATTTTCTATCTGTTCATTGATTCACACTAATAAGATTTATATTCCACTTTTTCTCCCGGAACTGAAGGAGACATATGCTCTTTTGAGTTGGGCTGAGAGAGATGACAAACCATCTGATAAGCTTTTGAGGGCTGAAGATGGACTTCAGCCAGTTCTCCTACAGCCTACGATACAGCCACGCAATTGCCTAACTTCAGCTCAATGATGACTCATGAATCGCTTTTTAAAGGAATGTGCTGATGATGCAGCCTCCTTCTCACCAGCCCTGTGAATCATCTGCAGCATCTATTCCCAGTGTCAGGATAACTGTCTGTCACCCCAGCCTTGTGAATCAGGTACCACTGGTGATCCAAGAAGTGAACAGAGTCTAAATCAAAAGAGGAGAGCCCTCTTGCTGTACCGGGCATGCACCTGATCCATTTGGTGGGAAGGGGCTTCTCAGTTGAATAGAAAAGGACAACTTCTCCTATAATAAGACTCAGTCATAGAATAGAATAGAATAACAGAGTTGGAAGGGACCTCGGAGGTCTTCTAGTTCAACCCCCTGCCTAGGCAGGAAACCCTACACCACTTCAAACAAATGGTTATCCAACATCTTCTTAAAAACTTCCAGTGTTGGAGCACCTACAACTTCTGGAGGCAAGTCGTTCCACTGATTAATTGTTCTAACTGTCAGGTAATTTCTCCTTAGTTCTAAGTTGCTTCTCTCCTTGATTAGTTTCCACCCATTGCTTTTTGTCCTGCCCTCAGGTGCTTTGGAGAATAGCTTGGCTCCCTCTTCTTTGTGGCAGCCCCTGAGATATTGGAACACTATCATGTCTCCCCTAATCCTTCTTTTCATTAAACTAGACATACCCAGTTCCTGCAACCGTTCGTCATATGTTTTAGCCTCCAGTCCCCTAATCATCTTTGTTGCTCTTCTCTGCACTCTTTCTAGAGTCTCCACATCTTTTTTACATCGTGGCGACCAAAACTGGATGCAGTATTCCAAGTGTGGTCTTACCAAGGCATTGTAAAGTGATATTAACACTTCACATGATCACTTCACATGGACTGCACCTCATCACTGGATCTACAGGTTTATAAAGATCCAGGCTAGAAGAGGTTACAAGAGGCAGAAATTCTACACCTACAGTTTTCCCTGGATGGAACAAAGTACTTAACTCACTGAATTTCTGCCTGTTATACAACTTGTATTGATACAGGTAGTCCTCAACTTATGATCACAATTGACACCCCCCGCCCAGAAACTTCTGTTGTTTGTAATGGTATAGGGTCTCCTGCTTGAGCAAGGATTGGACTAGAAGACCTCCAGGGTCCCTTTCCAACTCGGTTATTCTGTTATAATAAGCTGACTTTGTATAAAAAAGAACACCGCTTGGGAGGGGGCCGAAAGCCCTATTAAGCAGGTATATACAAAAGTATGAAGGCTATTGCTTAACGCATTGTAAGCCGCCCTGAGTCTCCGGAGAAGGGCAGCATATAAATGGAACCAATAAATAAATAAATAAATAAATAAATAAATAAATAAATAAATAAATAAATAAATAAATAAGACAGTTGTTAAGTGAGTTTTGTCCCATTTTGCAATCTTTCTTGCCACAATTGTTAAGTGAATCGCTATAGTTCTTGAGTTAGTAACAACTAAGGACTAGTTGAGTTGTTAAGTAAATCTGTCTTATAATAATAACCCCTCCACCCCCACCCCGACGACAACACACATTCATACCACCCATTTAATGGTCTCAATCCCACTGGGTTCCCCAGCTCCGCTGGCAGAATCACATTTTTAGGACCTTCCAAAAAAGTGTTAGAGCGGGGGCCAGTCTAATGTCGTGGGAGGATTGTTAAGAGTTTGCAGCAATCCAACCAGCACATAAGTAAATAATTCAGCAGGATTCATGTATAAAAGAAACTTCTTTATATACAGTAATATAAAGCATGATGCATGTATACAATACCCATGCAGCAGAAGCCAGAACCAGAACTCAGAATCCAGAAGCACAGAATCAATAGAAGCAATATTCACAGAATCAATATACTACAGAGGCTATATTGCAAGGACAAAGCAACTCTTACATACAAATCAGTCAAGCTAAACCATGCCCAGGTTCTGAGCTGTCTAGGTCACTAAACAGTTCCTATTGGCTGACCTGTTAACATGTCTATTCCAATTTATGAACTCTTATATACTGTTCCAGAGAGAGGGAGCCACCATGGAGAAGGCCCTTCTTCTGGGTCCCGCCAGATATATCTCCTTAGGGGATGGGATCTGCAACATTCCTTGCCTCCCTGCTCTAGTGGGTTGGATAGATCTGACCAACAAGAGATGGTCTCTCAGATAACCTGATCCCAAAATGGGTCAATCTAGAAGAGCCTTATGTTTTTGTGCACTTGGGTTACCTTAGCCCCAGTATTGTTCTGATGCTCTCGCGTTTTCACGACCTGAAGCTTGCCGTAACGGTTAGAATTTAGAACGAGAAAATCCAGTTCTAAGCCTTCAATACCTAAAGTCAAAACAAACAAGAAGGGACGATTTTATATCTTAACTTTCCCAAATAGGGTGACTTCCGTGTGTTTTATATTTATTTTGCATGATTTATATACTTATTGGATTTACGGGTAGTCCTCAACTTACAACCCCAATTGAGCCCAACATTTCTGTGGTTAAGTGGGATATTTGTTAAGTGAGTTTTGTCCCATTTTATGACCTTTCTTGCCCCAGTTGTTCAATGAAACCCTGCAGTTGATAAGTTAGTAACCCGGTTGTTAAGTGAATCGGGCTTCCCCATTGACTTCGCTTGTCAAAAGGTGATCACATGACACTGGGACACAGCAACGGTCATAAGTATGAACCAGTTACCAAGCCTCTGAATTTTGATCTCATGATCATGGGGATCCTACGAAGGTTGCAAGTGTGAAAAAATGATCCTCTAAGTCACTTTTTTTTAGTGCTGTTGTAACTTTGGACGGTCACTAAATGAAAACATCATAAGTCAAGGACTACCTGTACTACCCACTGCAAACCCAGCACTCTGCAACTGACAATTTTATTTTATTTATTTATTTTATTTTATTTTTATACCGCCCTTCTCCAACAGGACTCAGGGCGGTGAACAGCCGAGATAAGCCGACAATAAGGCAGCATTTTAAAAACTCGCCCACAATAATAAAATAACATTATGTAGCTATAAAATCATAAAACAAAACATGAAACAAAATACTCCGCCCCATCCTAAGCATCGTGTAGAGGCCAGCTTCCATTCAAGCAGGAGGCGTGAGGCTAGGCCAAAGCCACCCTATTTAAAAGTGGTGCAGGCATGTAACCAGCGTGGACCAAAGCCAGGAAAAGTTCCTCAGAGAAAGGAACCAAGTCATTAAGGCAACAAAAGGACAAAAGTTGGATCTGAGCACATGGCAAGCCTCTCCCCAAGTCTCACCAACAAAGGAGTTGGGCCTGCATGGGATGCCACACCCCACCAACTCTGGGATAAAAAAAGGTCCTGAACCTGCCCAGCCTTTGAGTTGTTTTGGGATCCCAGGCTAATGCCTGGCAGCCTAGTAGTGGACACTGGGTAAGTGTGGATTAGTGTGTGTGCGCGTGTGTGCGTGTGTGTTACAGTGGTGGGTTGCCCCCGGTTCAGATCAGTTCTATAGAACTGGTAGTAAAGGTGAGTAGAACCCACCCCTGGTGTGTTAGTAACCCGGTGTTAAGTGAATCGGGCTTCCCCACTGACTTCGCTTGACAAAAGGTGATCACATGACCCTGGGACACAGCAATGGTCATAAGTATGAACCAGTTGCCAAGCCTCTGAATTTTGATCACGTGATCCTACAAAGGTTGCAAGTGTTACTTTTTTTTAGTGCCAGGGTTGATTTTAAGATGGGCAGCTATACAGATGTTTTAAGTAAATACTGTAATATTAAAATAAATAAATACATACATAAAATAATGTATTTGAGCCCGTTCCTTAGAAAGGCATTCCCATTTCCAACTTGACCTACTGTATAAACACTCCAAATATTCTATCAAGATTCCCCCAAATATTGCACCCTAGACAACCTGGGCTGCTCTTCAGCAATCTAATCCCCATCTTCAACACTTGGGCCCCATCATACCTGTGGAGTTCAGAGCCACATAGATCTGCAGACAGGTCTGTCTTTCATCCTTGCAACACTGAACTGTGCTTAGGAGAAGGGCTGGCAACAGCTGAGATAGGCTTTCGTGCCTCTTGTGCTGGCATTGGGAACAGAGGCTGGGTAGATCTCCCTCTCCTGTTGAAGAGAGTAAAAAGTGAGAATGAAAGGCAGAGACAAATCATTTTTTTCTAATGTCAAGGGGAGAGGGATAAATAGGGACACGGGAAATCAGGGAAGTCACAGAAAAGAAGCAGACGGGCCCAAGACAGGGATTGACCACAGGGATCCAAAAATTCAAGATGGTGGCCGCATTAAACGACCCGTGTAAAAAAATCTGGAGCTTTGATCATATGGTTACAGCCCTAATGTTCACTTTTTCAACCTTTTTCTTTGTAGACATCCATGATCCATAATAGAAATGAACCCCAAATTAAATTAAAAAGACAATGCCTTCAAATCAATCTTAAATCTTAGTGACTCTAAGGTATTTTCTTAGCAGGAGTATGGAAATGATTAGCCATTGCTAACTTCCAGGCAGATTTTGTTGTTGTTGTTGGTTGGTTTCTTCCTAGTCTAACCTACAGGCAAAATGTTGCTTGGTGGTCTCCTATCCAGGTCCTAACCCGATCCAGTCTTACTTAGCTCCAGATTGGGTCAAGCAGGTACAGTGCTATTATAGTATATCTATGCCATCACTCCTTTCTTTCATATCACTGCAACAGCAGTTGTGGAAAAGCTCTAGAGACAAACCCAAAGGTTTGAGGGCCACATATACAGTAACTTAAGTCAGTACCTTCAAATACAGAGCAAAGAACAGCAAATCAGGTCCTTAATAAATTATAGAAGAAGGATGCAAATTTGTAGAACAGGGTTAACGTTGGCCACGTTGAGATGTGGGGACTTCCAGAATATCTCAGGCAGAATGTTGCTAAACAATGAATTAAAGCATCAAGCTAGAAAGTGGGAGACGTGGGTTCAGTGGTGGAATTCAAATTTTTTTACTACCGGTTCTGTGGGCATGGTTTGCTGCGCGTGGTGTGGCTTGACTTGGTGGGTGTGGCAGGAGAAGGATACTGCAAAATCTCCATTCCCACCGCCACTCCAGGGGAAGAACACTGCAAAATCCCCATTCCCACCCCCACTCCTAGGGGAAGGATATTACAAAATCTCCATTCCCACCCCACTCTGGGGCCAGCCGGAGATGGTATTTGCCGGTTCTTCGAACTACTCAAAATTTCCGCTACTGGTTTTCCAGAACCTGTCAGAACCTGCTGAATTTCATCCCTGCGTGAGTTCTAGTCTTGCATTACACACAAAGCTAGCTGGGTGACCTTGGGCCAGTCCCTCTCTCTCAGCCCTAGGAAGAAGGCAGCAAGGGAAATCTTGACAAGAAAAACCACAGGTACCTGCTCAGGCAGCCATCAGAAATGAAAAACTGACTCAAAGGCATACACACACACACATTTTTTAAAAAATCCCATTGAGCTTCCTAGGGGGGAAAAAAACCAGGAATATTTCAAAGCTATAATTAATAACTATGTAGTAGAGCGGCCTGAATCCCATCGCCTGATCTTGAAGCCACGTTGGGCCTCAATTCAAATTTTTAAACTGATATCTTCTTTGGTTACTGTGTGCCTCAATCTTTGTATTTATGATAGGAATCATTTTTGATTTTGCCATCCAGAGTTATTTTTGAGATGGGCAGCCACATGAATTGAATAATGAAAAAAATAAATATGCAAACAGGCAAATCATGAACTGCAAACAGGTTCTAGGGCAGGGGTCAGCAACCTGCGGCTCTGGAGCCGCATGTGGCTCTTTCACTCCTCTGCTGAGGCTGTCACGAAAAATATGCGTCACAACCGGCAATTTGCAACACCCGCTGGCATGCAATTTAGTGAGCTTTTCAACCCCTGGTAGGCCAACCATGGATAAATCCAAGAAAAGAAAAGTTTCAGAAGAAAACAGAATGTTTAATTCAACTACATATGATAGTTTTGTGGCTGCTCAAGAAATAGTCAGGCACGGGAAGGGTTTTGTGGCTCCTGGTGTTTTCTTTTCTGTGGAAACGGGTCCAAATGGCTCTTTGAATGTTTAAGGTTGCAGACCCCTGTTCTAGGGCAAAGTTTACATTAACCCCCATGCAACCTTTCTCCCTGAAGGTGTATAAGGCAACAAAGGTGTAAGGCAATGCATATGTCTCTATAGAAAGAGAACAGACAAGAAAAACCTTCCTGTAACTCCCACCAAAAACCCATACCTACTCCCTGGTAAGTGACCATAGAGGAGTGGTCCGTTTGAATGCTCTTGGTGACACATTTGCCTGGTTTATAATCAACCTATCATTTGTTTGATTATGTCTTTGCCTGATGTGCAAACTCAGCCATTATCTTCCTTTTCATGTAATCCTCAAATAAACAAATACATTTACAGACTGGATAAGGAAGCTTGTTTGGATACCTAACTGGCATTATGTAGTGTCTATACAATAGCCGATTGTTAAGTCTATTTACAATGGCTACTTGCACATGCTCCAAAGGATGGAGGACAGAAGTAAAACAGGGCAGGATTTCTGTAATATTAGCACTTAACATAGAAAAGAACAAGTCATCTATTACGGTAAGGGCATGGATTTCTTCTGAGTTTCTCCAAAGCAACCAGCATGCTTGATTGACTGCATTCACACAGTGCCACATAACAGGGTGAACTCTCTTTACTTGTCCCAGCTTCTGCCAACCTAGCAGTTCGAAAGCATGTAAAAAAAAAATGCAAGTAGAAAAATAGGGACCACCTTTGGTGGGAAGGTAACAGCGTTGCGTGCGCCTTTGCCGTTTAGTCATGCCTGCCACGTGACCACGGAGACGTCTTTGGACAGTGCTGGCTCTTCGGCTTTGAAATGAAGCAATACAGGGAGACAACTGACTTTGAAATTCTCACTGCATTGTTTTATAGACACGGCCACTCCCTCAAAGGACCTTGGCTTTAAAAAGTGCCTACATAGCACTCAAGACGTTCCAGTCAGTCATTACCAGGGGTGGGCTGCTGGAGGTTCGGAGGGGTTTGGGAGAACCTCTAGCTAAGATTCTGTGCAGTTCGTAGAACCCCCAAATCCCACTCCTGGCTGGCCCCGCCCACCCTGCCCCGCCCCTCCCAGAAGTCCCCATGTGGCTCATTTTGCACGCAGGTAAGTGCAGGGTGCCCGCGGAGGTTCGGGGAGGGCATGCAGGAGGCCGACTAGGCCACACCCACCAAGGCTACTCCCACGCAGCAACTGGGCAAAGAACCCCTTGCTAAAATTTCTGAAGCCCACCCCTGGTCGTTACCTGGGCAGAAACTACTGCAGAAGGCCGGGGTCAGATCTCCCCAGCAGACCAAGCCAAGGTGACCACCGAGGGTCATGCTTACTATTCAGTGTGGAAGGAGCAGGTTCAGATTCAAAGCAGCCTCAGGTAACCAACTGGAGCTGGTTCAAATCCCAGCCCCTGAGGATATCATCAAAACTTTTCAACAGCAAGAGAAGGTGGAAGATCTAACTTTCAAATTTAGCTGGACAGCTGGGAATAACATCAAGGTAATATAATTATGATTGTTTTTTTAAAAAAAGTCAACACGGTATCTTCATGCCGTGGGTAAGAGGATATGTTAGAATAGCACTAAAATCAAAAAGCTATTCAAAATCCATGAGGGAAAATTTAACAGTTTTTGTGGTGGTGCACTATTGCTCTCAAGTCACCATGCCTTGCAATCAAATCTGCATTAGTTGCCTACCAATAAAGGAGAATATGTTTAACTCAGAGTTGAAATGAGAGGTCCTTGGTGCTCTCTGAGCTTGGTTGTTTTCTTGCAGACATTTCATTACCCAACTAAGTAACATCATCAGTGCTAGTCAAGATAATCAATGCAGTGAGATCTCCAGTCCTCACCCACCCAATTGCTATCTCCATCCCTCTGGGCTCAAATTTAACACAGAGTAAATTCTATAAAAATGTTAATTTTCTTACCATAAATACTGCAATCCTGCAAAACAAGAAAGAAAAATAGAATTAGAGGGCAAAAGTTAAATCAAAGGCCTCTCTTTAAAAAACAGAACATTCACAGAACAGTAAACAAGCTGCCTGAGGCCTCTTCAGGAGGCCTTGAGAATGTGTATTGAGTGTGTATTGGAAATATTTACTGGCTTTTGGCCAACCCTTGTTGAGTCCCGGAGGTGACAAGAGATAAAGGAACTTCTTCACACAACATCTAATACAATTTGGGGACTTTCGTCACCACAAAGATACCATGGCTGCTGATCTTGAAGGCCATCTACACTCTTGAAGGCCATCTACACTCTTGAGGGCCATCTACACTCTTGAAGGCCATCTACATGGTTGTGTAAAATCTGACAGTTGAGAAATGGATGCAACTCCATGGTATCAAAGCACAATTGCTGACATAACCTTCGTATGGGAGTTTCCATTCTGTTGGGAAGCACCGTACCAAAGGCTCTTCTTAAATTCTTTTGAAAGACACCGAGATTCTCAGGACTTGAGCAAATCCTAATTTTTCTAAGAACGAAGGGATTGGGGAAAACACTGCAGCTGCCCACATGATCCCCATGTAATGTAATCACGTTACTTCGTTTACCAAACTCTGCAATGACTTTAATATGGCCTAGTCAAAAAAAAAATCCACCAGATGATCCTGCTTCCCCCACCTACACAATCTTCTATTAGTCATTTGCGATCTAAGACAAAATGGAGATCAGGGATAGGAAAGTTGGCTTTCTTTCGATATTTCTCTCTGCGGTTGTTGACAGATGATTCTTATCGCAGGAGACTGGCAATTCACAAGCTCTCGTTTCGCTTCTCAGTGTGGGGAGATTTGGCTTGATGCATATAGTGTGCCCATAGATGTGGTTTTCTGTTCCTGCATGAGGGCAACCTCTGCTCTAACCAAGTGGATGCATAGAGAGAGGCACACCTTCGATTGTGTAACACTTGCCAGTAACAAATCACTGAAAAACATTTGAGCTGCTGTGTGTTTTCGCTGCAGCAACATTACTCAATCAGTTCTGGGTACAAGGGGAAAGGCAGGGATTTAAAGCTGGGATAGACAACCAGATACGTTCAAATTATAAAAATCTTAATTAGGAGGCAAAGTTTTAGTCATAGAAAACTGGCTGAATTCAACCGATTTTTTGTTCTTTTAGTTTTTACAAAACTCTATTAAGTTCCACCAAACACAGTTTGAAAAAAAAAACAAACCTGTTTTGTTTTGGGACTTTATTTCTATCATCCCCAGATAGCTTACCCAAAGCAAGGGAATATGGGAGATGTAGTCCAAAAAAATCTAGAAGGCCCCAATTATAGGTCAACAAATACAGACTTCTATAAGTAGTCCTTGACTTACGACCACAAGGGAGCCCAAAGTTTATGTTGCTAAGTGAAACATTTGTTAAGTGAGTTTTGCCCCATTTTACGACCTTTCTTGACACAGTTGTTGAGTGAATCACTGCAGTTGTTAAGACAATAACACTTTTGTTAAGTGAATCTGGTTTCCCCATTGACTTTGCTTGTCAGGAGGTCACAAAAGCTGATCACAGGACCGCTGGACCCTACAACTGTCATAAACACATGCCAGTTGTCAAGCATTCGAATTTTGATCATGTGACCAAGATCACGTGCAAATGTCGTAAATGTGAAAAATGGTCATAAATCACTTTTTCCAGTGCCGGTGTAACTTTGAACGGTCACTCAATGAGCTATTGTAAGTCAAGGACAACCTGTACTTACTATGAAGAATAAATATCTTACAGCAGACAGTCAAGTTTTGTTTAAAATTGTCTCTGAGAGTTTTGCAACAGACTGAGACATAAAAAGCAAGCTTATCTCATCAACAATGGTAAAGACAAGGTGCCTTTGATTTCTTCCTTCCCCCAATATTGTATCCATACCAGTCAATCATCATCATTTTCCTCTTCCCTTGCCATCACTATTTCCTTTTGTGTCATGTTATTTTATTGTAAAAATGATGGCAACAATTACGATGATTGACGCATATAACCAGTGGTGAAATCCAATTTTTTTTACTACCGGTTCTGTGGGCATGGCTTGGTAGGCATGGTGTGGGTTGGTGGGCATGGCTTGGTGGGCATGGCAGGGGAAGGATACTGCAAAATATCCATTCCCACCCCACTCTGGGACCAGCCAGAGGTGGTATTTGCCAGTTCTCCGAACTACTCAAAATTTCTGCTACTGGTTCTCTAGATCCTGTCAGAACCTGCTGGATTTCACCCCTGCATATAACCCCTTAAGAGTTTTTTCAGCTGAAGAGGAAAGGAGTGTAAAATACTTAATTATTTTTGTTAATAAATAAATGAAAACCGATGGGTTTTTTGGCATGGAAAATAAGATGAAGGAAAAAGTTTCTTCTGCTAAAGGTCCAGGTGTTGCATTAATGTTTAGGGCACAAATATTTGGCTGGAAGACAAAATATCTGGAGGAAAACATGAAAACCAGGCCCCTGCGTAGAATTGTGAGAAAAGAGCCCACAGGTAATATTGAGAATTTACCCTGCATTAATACCTAATTTAGCTCAAGTGAGTACAAATTCACTATTATTACATTACATTAATCCATTTTCGGTAGCAATACCTGCATGAAAATAAATACAAAGTCTTTGAAGCTCTAAACCTGTTACGGGGGTGGGGGGGCAGTATGATATTATATAAACAAGTAAAGTAGAGAATGGGCAGAAAGTCAATAGTTTGTTTCTCTTTGCTACAGAAAGTGCTAACTGAAAATTGTCACCTGTCATATTTAAGTAGTCACAAAGTGATTAAGAGCTTTGCAAAGGAGGACAAAATATTAAACTTCCAGGTGAGATTAACAAAATAAACAGCCTTAATGGGGTAAAAGTGTGTAGCTGTTAAGAAGGAGAAGGAGAAGGAAAAGGAGAAGGAAAAGGAGAAGGAAAAAGAGGATGAGAAAGAGAAGGAAAAAGAGGAGGAGAGGGTGGGAGAGGAAGTGGGGGAGGAAGAGGAGGAAGAGGAAGAGAAGGAGAAGGAGGAGAAGAAAAAGGAGGAGGAGGAGGAGAAGACAAGTAGAATATAAAGTTATCCCTCCTCTCCAAAGGGAATTGTATTTTGGGAAGAAAAACAGCTCTTACATTTCTTTGCGCAACACAGGAAAACAAAGCAATGGAAAACTTTCCCCACAATCCTGAGAACAGCTGCATCTGCTAAATATCTCCCGACACTGAACTATTTTTTAAAATAGAAGCCCTATATGCACCATCCTTTAACTTATCTGCAAACTAAACAGAAAGATACTAGAAAAAAAATCTACTTCTGTTAATAAATATACCGTTTTCCTGAAAATAAGACATCCCCTGATATTAAGCCCAATCAAGCTTTTGAGCGCATGCACTAAAATAAGGCTCCCTCCTAAAATAAGCCCTCCCTGAAAATATTTAAACGCAGAACTAGAAACCAGGTAAGACAGCAAGAGGAGCCCCATCTTGCTCCACGCGCCCCAAAATAATAAGACCTCCCCCAAAATAAGGCCAAGCGCTTATTTCAGGGTTCAAAAAACATAAGACAGGGTCTTATTTTCGGGGAAACACGGTGCCATTCATAGGTTAGACGTTATCTGATTCAGTTGATGCAGGAGACGATACTTTTCTGAAGCCAATGGCAGCTTAGCCCTCCACTCCAGTGCAATCCCATCATGAAGTTATAACAGTTTGGAAGTTTGCCCTTCCATCATTTCCTTCACATTCTCTATGTTCTTCTCTGCTCTTCAGTGAAACTTTATAAGTCGTAGAAAATCCTTCTTAACTTTATTACAGGCTCTGAAAGTGATAAAGTTGGGAGAACAGGCTTCTCATTTCCCATTGATCAATTGTTCTTTAAGTCTTATTCTTTTGGGATGTCTCTTCCTTCCTCTCCTTTTCCCCCCTTTTTGAGTTTCTGCATCCCTTGATGCACCTTAATGACGGTGTGTATGTATTGCCAATCCCTGTCACTTTCTCCAGGGTTGGAAAATTAAAAGGAAGTGGGTGTTTGCGCATGTATGTACATGCAAGAATTTATACTCTCTCACACCCACATTATGAGAACTTTATTAGGGGGAAAAAATACCTCTTATCTTTGTTGAATGCATAAATTAGCCCTAGGGATCTTGAGTTTGACAATGTAGTATATAGCTCTTGGAAAGTTGCTGTTTGTAGGTTACAATCTGGATATTAAGACGGTATCACTATCATCTGATCTGACTTCCCATCAAAGGCATGGGATTAGATGCAGGGATTAGGGAGATATTTGTTTACTTAATTTTGCCATTTTTTTAAAAAAACCAATCTACAAGTCAATAATTAAACTGTCATTCAAAATTCAAAATATTTTGGAACTGAATACTGTAATGTTGTTCATTGGTGTTCTTAAACACATTAATTAATTATTATTATTAAGGAAAGCCTTGTGAATTAAAATGCATGTTATGCGTGAAAATAATGTACAAAAGGCATTACAAAAGGGATTATTTGCAAAACTGTGAACTTGTAGTAAAATTCAAAGACCTGCACATTAAAATACACACAAATCGTAATACTAACTCTAAAAACAGTCCAGTTCAATGAAATCAACTTCACAGATTTGCCAAAACAGAGAGGTGAGGGGAAAAAAAACCCAAATGGACAAATTTCTTTATTGTGCTGGGTTGCACATCTTTCATGAAATGCTCAGAGAAATGCAAGCATATTTAGCAACAAATTCATAACATAACATGCATACCCTTTAAGGCTAATGTAAGCATTTGAAATTCTCCAATTCCCTGTGATGTTTAAAAATTCTTTAACTGCCTCTGCTGCACAATAACATACTTTTAAATGTTCAGGTATTTCTACATAGACAGCTATTCTATCAATCACAACTGAGATTTTAAAACTTTATTTATTCATTCTTTTTTTGACTGTAGCTAGTGGGGAGGGGTGTTTTTTTTTCCCCTTTAAAATGCCGGAAACCTCATTCCACTGCTCCTTCTCCATTTTCTCTGCTCTCTTTCCAATATACTTGTCAATTTTGTTTGGACTGTTTAAGGAATTATCAACAATAAAAGGATAAGTGATTGGTTGTCCACATCATACTAACTAAGCGATAAACTGTTGCACCTTTGTACTGTTTGTGAAATCAATTATTTCAGCCATGGACAATTCTGCCCGGAATCTGTGTCCTCTTGAGCTTTGAGCCCTACTCCATCTGGTATTCTTTAAAACTAACTCAGCAATGAACTAAATACACCCTGCACATATTCAATCACATGTCCCACTTATATTATGATTTTACAGCATGAAGCTGAGCTTTAACCTGCAAGACACATTTAAAGGTAAGGCTGGTCTCCGTTACTAAGAGGGCAAACAACATACCAATAGAAGAGGGATCAGATTCCATCAAAGGTTACATTTGTTTAGCATCTTTGTTAAAGACGGCCAGTGTGCCCGTGTCAGTGTGTTGCTAACGCCATCCGCTAATCACATTCATGATGTTGCTAAACACAAAACCTCCAGCTCTTGGATGGGCCACTTCTGACCACATGTGACAATGTCTTTTCCTTCAAACACATCCACAATCAGCCACAAGTTAGCCGAGAGGAGGTCAGAAGGATATCCTTCCTTCACAGTTCTCACCTCAGAAACCACATGGCCTCAGTCTCTCCACTGCCTATCATGCAATGCACAGGGCACTGGAGAAGGTGCCCGCTTTACTACTCCTGGTGGCTTTCATATTCCCATCAACCAAGAAGAAATCAACTTCCAAGGTTTCGGCATCCTCAGCATTTGAACCCTTGTACCATACGAGAGGAAGATCTCCACCAAGCCACCTACCCACCCCGCTAATTCTCCCCCCCACCAGGAAGAGAATCTCCTTACAAAGTTGGTGAGGACTTCTCCGCAGGGACACCAGTGGTGGGTCTGGAGTGCAGCAGGCTGGAGGTTCAGCAGGAAGGAGGTGAGGAGCAGCAGGACTCTTAGAGTGGGACTCCCCATGGGGTGTGGGGCTAGACCTCAGCTGGGCTGGAACATGGCTGTTGTTAAACAGTCCAAGAGTCAGATCTCTCTCGGCAGCATATCTAGGCCAGGGTAGCTGCCAGCGTGTCTCCACCCCTTTCTTCCCTTGCACACCGCTCTACCCTGCCCTGCCCTAACCTAACTAATCTTGCTGGGCTGCATTCTTTGCCTGCTGCTGTTGTGCTGCTGCTGATAAGGACAGCCGGAGTTGTACAGGGCTGTCACTGGGAGGCGGGGAAGAGGCAAAATTTCTCTCTCCCTCCCTCTCTCTCTCTCTCCCTCTCTCTAACTCTCTCTCTCGTCCGTTCTACCAGGAGGACACGTTAAGTCTGTGGTAGCTCACGAAAGTTGCTGTTTTGTTTTTGTTTTTTTTCAATAAAACGTGCTAGCTGGGGAAAAAAATGAACTACCTGATTTATTTACTTTTCCCCTCAAGTCCAGCTTATCTCGACTTCTTCCTAGGGAAAAACAGCCCAACTGAGCTTTTCAGAATCATTGCCAGTCTTAAATACTGGAGCAAAAGGGGAATCCGTATCCAGGGAGCAATTTAAAAGAACCGAAGACAGAGGTTGTCCACAAGGGAGGAGAAACCTGAAGGAGTCACAAATAGATCTGAATCTACAAATCTCAGAACGATTTGCAGATACACCTTTCCCTCCCCAGGTAAAAGTAAAGGTAAAGGTTCCCCTCACACATATGCGCTAGTCGTTGCTGACTCTAGAGTGCTAGCAGTGCTCATCTCCGTTTCAAAGCCGAAGCGCCAGCGCTGTCTGAAGACATCTCCGTGGTCATGTGGCCGGCATGACTAAATGCCAAAGGCGCACAGAACGCTGTTACCTTCCCACCAAAGGTGGTCCCTATTTTTTCTACTTGCATCTTTTATGTGCTTTCGAACTGCTAGGTTGGCAGAAGCTGGAACAAGTAACGGGAGCTCACCCCGTTACACAGCACTAGGGATTCGAACCACTGAACTGCCCACCTTTCGATCGGCAAGCTCAGTGTCTTAGCCACTGAGCCACCATGTCCCATCTCCCTTCCCCAAAGCATTGTAAACACTGTATTGTATATTGAGTGATGAATTTCAGGTTGGCATTCAGCGCCCCTACCTATCTCAATATATCCTATCCTACTTCATCTGTCTGCCACGTATTCCACTTATGTTCTTCCCCTGTGCACAGTCAGTGTGGTATATGAGCCCACTGTAATTATGGAAGGCCTGTGTTTTGTCCCCAATGAGCAGGCAGTCATATAAATTGAATAAATAAGAATATCTCGTAGTTCCCATAGTAGAACAACATCCAGTCCAGAACCCAATTCTTCCCTCTCATCTATCTGTTTATCCTCCTTCAGACACAAACAATACTTAGGCTTATGGTTGGTAGTCTTCCACAATTTCATGCTCTCCAGTTCAGCAGAATTTCAACAGCCCAAATTTTCACTGAGCTTAGCCCAGAGCATGAAAGACTTTGAAATTCAACATGTCTGGAAGAAAATAAGTTATTAGATATGATGGTTACTATTTGTTAATTAAGAATACCTGTGATTCTACTGATTGGGATGGGGGTGTGGGGGACTCCAGTGTCTTCTGGTTGATCGGTAGAAAAGTTTTAAGAATATGGATTTATTTTATTCTTCAAATCCATCATCTTGATAAAGTTAAACGTGCCCTCAATCAACTACAGCCCTGATGATCATAAAGCCCATAAGGCAATTTTCTTAGCAGCTGTAATAGAAATGTTTGTCTTTGCCTTTTTAATGCTTTACAGCTAGCTCCCCAGTCTGGTCTACAGCCTTGGTACAGGTAGTCCTCAACTTATAACAGTTCATTTAGTGACCACTCAAAGTTACGACATCACTGAAAAAAGTGACTTATGTCGGTTTTTCACATGACCATTGCAGCATCCCCATGATCACATGATCAAAATTCAAATGCTTGGTAACCGACTCGTATTTATGACGGTTGTGGTGTCCCAGGGTCATGTGATTCCCTTTTGCGACCTTCTGACAAGCAAAGTCAAGGGGGAAACCAGATTCACTGAACAGCCGTGTTACTAACTTACCAGCTGCAATAATTCACTTACTAACCGTGGCAAGAAAAGTCACAAAATGGAGCAAAACTCACTTAACAAATGTTTCACTTAGCAATAGAAATTTGGCCTCAATTATAGTCACAAATTGAGAACTATCTGCATTACCGTATTTTTCGGACTATAAGACACACTTTTTTGTCTCCCAAAAGGGGGGGAAAATGTCTGTGTGTCTTATAGACCGAATATTGCCGAAGCCCTGCCCACTGGCCAGCCATTTCTTGGCCTCCGCACGCCCTGTTTTCAAGGCTTTTTTTGGCCCATTTTTCAGGAAAAACGGAAATATATGGTAGGTGGTCTTTCATCTAAATTCTAACAAAGCCACCATTGCATACATTCCCAGGTCAAATCAGGTAAGCTTACTGCTTTCTCCTCCTGAAATTACACAGGTCAATTTATTGTTATCTCCTTCTGAAATACAACAGCCAATATAAATTACAATTTGCCTAGCTCTTTATATTGCATGCCACGCACTTAACTGAAGCGTAGCAAAGGGAACCAAGAACATCTGACTGAACACAAATTTTGTGGGTGGAATACACTGATAAGTATACATTCAGATAAAGATAAAAATCAGATAAAATCTGAGTCAAATCTGAATTTCTTTCTATTAATCCAATGTACCTAATATAAAGGTAGTTAGACTTAGCCTATTGTGATTTTAAATTTTTTTTATTCTCTCTCTCTCTCTCTCTCTCTCTCTCTCTCTCTCTCTCTCTCTCTCTCTCTCTCTGTGTGTGTGTGTGTGTGTGTGTCTGTGTGTGTGTGTGTGTGTGTTTTACCAGAATCTTGAGATCCACCCACCAGGATCTACCCATCCACAAAGAGATTCACAGTTTTCAGAATTAATAATTTTGAGTCAATCATCTGTACCAAAATTGAATGGAGCTCCCTGTTCTTTCATAGAAAGATCTCCTCCAGATTTCCCCAAATGTTATAAATTCTAGCAATGCATATTTAGAAGATTGGGCAGTAATAAAACCACTGGGAATCAAAATTCTGGCTAATCTACCTGTGCAACCAAACACAGAAATCATCAAGGCTTATTTGCAATGTTTATGAAGCAGCACATAGTGGTGGGATTCCCTCCAAAGAATATTGAAAGAGATATCACCTCACAAAGGGATACACTAATATTTGTATGTCGCTGAAAGATGGGAAAGACAAATGAATAAGCAATGTACAAGACCGCCTACATATTCATATATAAAGGATCTCAAGTTACTCAAGGATCTCAAGTTACTACAGATCTCACGTTATTTCCTGCTCCTGTTTTCCTTCAGAAACCAAAAGGGAGGAGTAAAACAATAAAACGGGGAGGAAAACAAGAGCGGGGGTCAGTTTGGGAATGATAGATGCCGAAAGAAAAATATTTCCCATTGCAAATTCTAATTGTCCCAATAAGAACAAACTGTGACCTTATATCTCTATATACCTAATCCGATTTGATCAATTCCACTCATCTAAGAGTTGGTTTTTCCCCCCCACAGTCTCCCAGATCTACCAGTAGATTATCTTTTAATTCCTATTAGCCTCTTCTTTAATATACACATTCTTCACCAGATAGGCTTAGAGTTACTCGGTTTCTAATTCCCCCTTCTCACAGCTCTTTCAAACTGGTCCCCTTCTTCTCGCCTTCTGAAAGAACTCAAGTGCGAAATCTAGGCCATGCTGTGGGTGACCTGTTTTAGCTGAGGTTTCCTGTAAGGCTGGCTTGGTAGATAATAGGGACGCTGTGCACAAACACAAAAGCCACTATAGTGAGAGACACATGCAGCTCTAAGTGAGAGACAGAGGAAGTCTTACCCAAACCTCATTTAACGCCAACCATCTTCACCTAGTTCAAACGCCCTATGCTGCCATTGTTGGAACAACTTCTTTAAGCAAGTAATACCAGGGCCAAAGGAAGACCTCCAAGGTCCCTTCCAACTCTTATTATTCTATATTCTAAACTCTGGAGTCTTCATTGACTCAATGAGAGGGATCTTGGAGTCCTAGTGGACAACCATTTAGATATGAGCCAGCAGTATGCAGCAACTGCCAAAAAAGCCAACACAGTTCTGGGCTGCATAAACAGAGGGATCATAGAATCAAGATCACATGAAGTGTTAATACCACTTTATAATGCCTTGGTAAGGTCACACTTGGAATATTTCATTCAGTTTTGGTTGCCACGATGTAAAAAAGATGTGGAGACTCTAGAAAAAGTGCAGAGAAGAGCAACAAAGATGATTAGGGAACTGGAGGCTAAACCATATGAAGAACGGTTGCAGAAACTCGGTATGTCTAGTTTGATGAAGAGAAGGACTAGAGGAGACATGATAGCAGTGTTCCAATATCTCAGGGGCTGCCACAAAGAAGAGGGAATCAAGCTATTCTCCAAAGCACTTGAGGGTAGAACAAAAAGCAATGGGTGGAAATTAATCAAGGAGAGAAGCAACTTAGAACTAAGGAGAAATTTCTTGACAGTGAGAACAATTAATCAGTGGAACAACTTGCCTGCAGAAGTTGTGAATGCTCCAACACTGGAAATTTTTAAGAAGATGTTGGATAACCATTTGTCTGAAGTGGTGTAGGGTTTCTTGCCTGGGCAGGGGGTTGGACTAGAAGACCTCAAAGGTACCTTCCAACTCTGTTATTCTATTCTATTCTATTCTATTCTATTCTATTCTATTCTATTCTATTCTATTCTATTCTATTCTATTCTTCTTAATAAACAGTTACTAGCTCACTATAGCCAGGCTGGATAAAAACTGGGGAGTGGGGGAGAGGTTTCTGTTTTTTGAAACCTATGGCTCTTCAAACATCAAAATTCCCTCCCACACACGCAGAGTTGGAAGGGACCTTGGAGGTCTTCTAGTCCAACCAATATCATTCCGGCAGGGCCAAAATCTACTTACCTTCACTACCGGTTCAGAAGCGCACTCACTCTGCTCGCCCACGTCACATGCACGTGTGGACCCTCTGCGCATGCGCAAACCCTTCTGTGCATACCCAGAGGGTAAAAAAACAGATTACTTCCTGCTTTTAATGATGACCGGGCGGGTGGGCAGAGCCTCGCGCTGCCGTTGCTACTGGTTCTCCGAATCACCCGCCACCAGTTCAGCCGAACCGGTCCAAACCAGTAGCATTTCACCCCTGCATTCCAGACAAATTGCTGTCCAGTCTCCTCTTGAAAACCTGCAATGACTGATGGGAGGATCCCCAACTTCTGGAGGTAAGGTGTTCCATGGATTAATTGTTCTTATGATGCGTGTAATCCAGTGGTGGGTTTTTACCGGTTCACCCCAGTTCGGGCAAACTGGTAGCGGCAGCAGGAGACTCCACCCACCCACCCAGATGTCATCACAGACGCTCTGTGCAAGCGCAGAAGCGCCGTGCGTGAGCAAAGCACACACATGTGCACTCACAGTTCCGAACAGGTAGCGAAGGTAAGTGAAACCCACTACTGATTGTAATCCCTTCCCTATGTTCCAGCTTTGGGTAAGTCCTCAGAGCTAAGGTTGAGCTCTTCCCCACAGACACAGTGATGTGGTTTTCCTCCCATCCTCACAGAAAGAGGCCAGTGGGAAACCAATGCCACCAGTCCTTTCCCCATGCCTAGAAAATCAGCCCATATGAGGACAGGTTGGCAGTTTCTGCTGGTGCTTGTTGGGGAGCTTCTCCTTCTCTGCTGTCCAAATGCTTGCCTGCCTGCCTGCCTGCCTAACCAGCCCCCCTCAATACAAACCCCTCATTACACATACACCACTACCACCACCACATCCCTCACCTCTGTTGTTGCTGAGCAGTACCACTGCAGCAGTGGTGGGTTTCAAAATTTGTTACTACCAGTTCTGTGGTTGTGGCTTAGTGGGTGTGGCATGGTTTGGTGGGTGTGGCTTGGCTTGGCGGGTGTGGCAGGGGAACGATACTGTAAAATTCCCACCCCAATCCAGGGGAAAGTTACTGCAAAATCCCCATTTCTTCCCGATCAGCTGGGAATCAGGAGGCAGAGAAAAGATGGGGGCAGGGGCAGTCAGAATTTTTACTACCTGTTCTCCGAACTACTCAAAATTTCTGCTACCAGTTCTCCAGAATTGGTCAGAACCTGCTTAAACCCACCTCTGCACTGCAGCCACCTGGGGGAGGAATGCTGCTGCTGGGGGAGAGGTGATGCTCTCCAGCAAGCAGAGCTAAGGACACCATGGTTGGAGGTGGAAGAAATAACAGGTAGGAATATCGACCTTGTGGGAAACCTTTGCCTGGCAGAAAAGGCTCTATTCTCTCTGGCAGTCAAAGAAGTCACTTAGAAGAATGGAGCCCCATGGCTGACAGGAGGGATTGGCCCGCAGGGAGGGTCAATTGAAGCCCTGCAGCTCACTGATCTCCATAGATCCCAATATAAGGCCTGGATGTCTGCATAGACACGGTCTTGGCCTCCTCTCCCATCATGAATCATATTGGAAGCTCCAATGTGAGGCCACCTGGGAGCTGGGGCAAGGGGCTATATGGCTGCAGAATTCCGGAAAGTGGAGATATGTATTGTTGTATTCCATTTATCAATATTGAAATTCAGAAAAGTATAAAAATAAAAATACAAAGAACAAGAAAAGGAAAAGAAAACTTATATAGTTCTATAAATGAACTTTATTCAGTCTTAATCAGCAAACCACATTATTCAGTCTTAATCAGCAAAAAGTCCATTGTTACCAGAAATAACAATATATTTAACCTTAATCAAATAAATCAGTTTCATATACTTTTCCTTTAGTCTGAACAAAGTAATTATTCTTTTTTCTAAAAATACCACAAAAAAATCTCTTCTTCCCATAACTTCCTTCTTATCTATAAACAAATCTTTAAAACCAGTCATTCAAACCTATTCATGAAAAATCTGTTAAGAGCTACCAGAAACAATGTATTAATAATGTATTAAAAATCCTGATCTTTACTCTGACAAGTTAATTTCTTATCATTTTCTGTTTATCTCCTTTCAGAAACTCCTTAACAACATCTATATTTTAACCTTAAATAAGCCAACTTTGTAATTCTTTACTTTAAACACCATCGTGAATCACTTTTTCCAAAAAGTAGAACAAAAAATCTCTTCTCTTATCTGTAAGCAAATTTTTAAAGCCTTCTCATTCACTCCTAATTGAGAAAAACCCATTCATATATATATATATATATATATATATATATATATATATATATATATATATATATATATATATATATAGTGTGTGTGTGTGTACATATAATACAATGTGTGTATGTGTATATATAATGTAATGTAATATGGTGGTTTATTTGATCAAGAATACACACACACATATACATACCTATCCCTATGCCTATATATGTACATACATACATACATACATACATACATACATATATACATACATACTAGGAATGTAGTGGTTGAGCGGTTAAGATACTGGGCTTGTCAACCGGGAGATTAGCAGTTCGAGACCTAAGTACAGTGTGATGGAGTGAGCTCCGGTTCTTTGCTCCCACTCCAGCCAACCTAGCAGTTTGAAAGCGTGTGAATACAAGTAGATAAATAGGTACCACTTTGGTGGAATGGTAGTAGCTTTTATTTATTTATTTATTTGTTAGTTCGATGTATATGCCGCCCTTCTCCAGAGACTCAGGGCAGCTTACAATACGTTAAGCAATAGCCTTCATACTTTTGTATATACCTGCTTAGTAGGGCTTTTTGGCCCCCCCTGCGTGGTGTTCTATTTTATACAAAGTCAGCTTATTGCCCCCACAAACCGGGTCCTCATTTTACCTACCTTGAAAGGATGGAAGGCTGAGTCAACCTTGAGCCTGGTGAGAATTGAATTCACAGTAATTGCAGGCAGCTGGCAGCTAAGTACTACTTTAACAGCAGTTTTAGTCCACTGCGCCACCAAGGCTCTTTGTGCACCTTTGGTGTATAGCCATGCTGGCCATATGACCATGGAAATTCAACTATATGTATGTGTGTGTTTTTGTGTGTGTGTGTGTGTATATGTATGCATAAGTATATCTATGATCAAATAAGTCAACGTTATATTCCTTCTTTTCACTTTTAAATACCTTGATATTTATTTCCTTTAAACAGAAATCCCCAAAATGGATTTCTTGTCATTTTCTATTTGTCATTTCTCAGGAATTCTGTCATAAACATAACACATCTATTTTGTATGCCCAAGAAAGCTGTCCAAGTCATTCTTCTGATTTTATTTGTGTGTCCCTTTTAGTTATTAAGATATCAGACAATTTCATTTTCTATATCATTCTTGAATCTAGTCTCTTCTCTTTTAATCATTATCTCAAGTTCTTTCTAGTTGTCTCTAGTGTATAGCTTTCAAAATTTCCTCTAATCATGTTTTTCTCAAGTCCACAACATTTTCACACCAGAAGATTTGTTACATTTAGATTCAAAAAGCACTGGAATCAGATGAGAGGATTTAATGAGGATTCTGGAGGTTTAACTTCAGTGCCAGATTTTTAATGTTTGTGGTTTTAATAGATTTATGTTAAGCTATTGTTTTTGCTGATGTTCTTTTAATTGTGAATTAGGAGCTGCTCAGAGTTCAACACAAGAAGGGCAGCTATATAAATGTTCTAAATAACTAAATAAATAAAATCTCCCTATATTTTAATAGGATTTTGAACAATCCACCAGAAGGATTCTTCTAGTTAATTACAAAATCCTATTTTGAATCCATCAGGCTTCTTAGTTTGTTTATAACTTTCCAAAACCAACATTCTAATCTCCTTTTGGCTATTTATTTCAGATTTTTTTTTTAAAAAAAGTTCTTAAATGAACATGAAGCTATTTTCATTGAGAACTGAATGTGAATCACCCAGCGTGGAGAAACCTGTCATTTTGAAGGTTCTTAATATCACAGAGCAATTAACAAGTAATTTCCAAAAGTGATTAAGAAAGGAAGTAGATAAACTTGATACTGGTTTGAAGGCTCCAAACCATGGCTTAGGCAAAGCTGAATTTCCTTCATTTCTCTAAAACCTGGTGCTTAATTATCTTTTCCAGGAGTTTTCCAGGTATTGATATCAAACTCATTGGCCTATAGTTCCATGGATCTATATTTTCCTCTTCTTGTAGATTGCTCCCATATCAGCTCTTTTCTAGTTTTTTGGTAGTTCCCTTGTACTACAGGAGTTTTTAAAGACTGGATTAGAAGATCTCCAAAGTCCCTTCCAGTTCTGTTATTCTGATTACATTCAGTGGCTCTGAGATCATATTTGCCAGAACCATCAAAACCCTGGGATGTAATCCATTTAGTCTTCGCAATTTGAACTCATCCAATTTAGTGTTGGAAGAAAACTCCTGGGTTCGTTCCCCAGCTGGGACACACCACAGACGCCAAGAAGAAATGGATTCAGAAGCCAGCTGCCAGAAAGCAGAATTATTTTAATGTAGGAAGGCAAGAAGAAGTGACATAGCTCGAGCTTTCCTTGCAAGCAAGCAGGTTGTGTGTGTGAGTCTGAGCCTTTTATGCTTAATTCCCCTTTGAAGCTCCTTTTAATGTGTTTCTGATTGCCCTGGTTTTGTTTTCCTGTTTTCCTGGGTTAATCTTGGTCCCAGGTCTTTTGTTTTTCCTGTCCTAGGGGTTAATCCTGTCAGGGAAGCAGGAAAAGGGCGTTCAGGTGTGCCTTAGTGAGTTATTTTTAGCCTGATTCCACTTATCTTTATTGCTCTACTTAAGCGTTCCTTTCAGATGGTGCTTTTGCATGGGATTTGAATTTCTTAAAGGGGAAGGGCTGTTTTAAGTCTTTTGGCACTGTTTTAGTGGTTCCTGGCACTGTCCTTTCGGGTGTACTTCCCTCAGTAGATAGGTATTCTCTTACTATTTCCTTGTCTATTTTAACTTGCATATCTGTCCGGTCTCTCTCAGTGTTGCTTTTGATAGGTTGCACTATTTCTGCTTTTTAGATAAAGACAGAAGGAATTAAGCAGCTCTGCTTTCTCCCTGCTGCTTATCACCTTCTTGCCCTCTGCTCCCATTATATGGACCTATCATTTCCTTGATGTTCTTTTTCCTTACATACTTTAACATATTTAATGGGAGGCAGGAAGGCAACAGAAGCAAGCTCCTAGAAGAAACAATGTTCATGGAATACTGCCTCTTTGTTCTTTTGAAACCCTACTGTCTTTGTAGTCCAGTCCCATTGCCTTATTAATTATATCCTAATGGCCTTACTGACCTTACTAGGTACATGATCTAAGGAAATACTCATTGTTTGTTATGTTTATCCTATCACCTACCTTACTGCTGCATCCAATCATGTTCTAATCTGCATACTGTATGTCTATAAAGAGGCATTGTTACTCCATTTTTGCCTTCAGTGCTGTCAATAAACCAGTTTGTGCTTTAAAGTTTAAAGTCTGAATTCTACTCCATTGGCTAGTTTGAAAGGATAATGTGACTTAGTCCACTGGCTAAGAGTTCTCTGCAAGGAATCCACTCTCACACTTATAAACTTGGCTGGGCTTACAACATCCTGATGTATGAAACAATATGCAGATACTTAAAACAGGTTAGCTCAGCTTCAAGTGTCTTTTAATCCAAATTGAGAAGAATTGGGGGATGGAAAGGCTGGTCAGCTGGAAAATCTTGTAGAGCTTTGCATCTTTGTAAACAGATTATAGAAGACTGTCTTCCGAATGGCATTTGAAGAATTAGAAACCAGAAATCAGATAAATACACAATACAAGAATAAATGATAAGTGAAAAGACCTCCAAGATCCCTTCCAACTGTATGATTCTATGAGTCTATAATCTAATCCTGGATAACCTGTAGCAGACTTCAGAGGGGCAGATTTCTTCTATGTTGGACCTAAGGCCTGCTTGATGCCATCATACATCCCCTTGATGTTGCCTGTGTCAATTGCTATCTGGATCCAAGAGCAAAGCTGCATAATCATTAGCACATCTCCTGGCGGTCTGTTGGACTTTGATATGAGCAGCTCGCAGAACCTGTAGGTTGCGCTCACTGGAACAGAACACCGAGCACAGCAGATGGGACGCTGGGTACAGCACTACTCTAAGTTATATTCCAGAGAAAATGTGGTAACTGAAGAAACATTAAATAACATTGAGTGCCTGCCTGTCTTGGAGGAGCTTGACAGTGAACCAACTTTAGAAGAACTAAATGCGGCCCTGGATTCCCTTGCCTCTGGCAAGGCACCCAGGAAAGATAACATCCCTCCCGAAGTTCTGAAGTGCTGCAAAGAGAACATCCCCACTGAACTGCATGAAATCTTCTGTCTTTGTTGGAGGGAAGGTGGAGTACCACAGGACATGAAGGATGCAAATATCATCACACTTTACAAGAACAAAGGTGACAGGTGATTGTAACAACTACCGCAGCATCTCTCTTCTTAGTGTTGTAGGGAAGATGCTTGCCCATGTCGTACTGAAGAGGCTCCAGGTGCTTTCAGAGAGAGTCGATCCAGAATCACAGTGTGGATTTCAAGTCAACAGGTCCACTACTGACATGGTATTTTCCTTTAGACAGTTGCAGGAGAAATGCAGGGAACAAAGACAGCCACTTTACATAGCCTTCATAGATCTTATGAAGACTTTTGATTGGTTATCAGGGACGGCCTTTATAAAATTCTCCCCAAGATTGGATGTCCACCTCAGCTCCTCAACATCATCAGGTCATTTCATGAAGAAATGAAGGGCACTGTAGTTTTTGATGGCTTAACATCAGATTCCTTTGATATTCAAAGTGGAGTGAAGCAGGGCTGTGTCCTCGTGCCAACTTTATTCAGGATCTTTTTTGTTGTCATGCTGAAACATGCTTTTGGAACTGCAACAGAGGGTATTTACCTCTGGACCAGATCAGATGGAAAACTCTTTAATCTCCCTAGATTGACAGCAAAATCCAGCTGAAATGCTTACAGGATTTCCTCTTCGCTGACGATGCTGCTGTCACTGCTCACTCTGCTGAAGACCTTCAACAATTTATGAACAGTTTTAGCAAGGCCTGCCAAGACTTTGGACTAACAATCAGCCTGAAAAAAAACACAAGTCATGGGTCAGGACGTGGATTCACCTCCCTGTATTACAATCTCTGCACAAGAACTGGAGGCCGTCCATGATTTTGTGTACCTCGCCTCAACTATCTCTGACACTCTCTCTTTAGATACTAGCTGAATAAACATATTGGTAAAGCGGCCACCACATTTTCCAGACTTACAAAGAGAGCATGGCTTAATAAGAAGCTGGTGGAACATACAAAGATCCAGGTCTATAGAGCCTGCGTCCTGAGCACACTCTTGTACTGCAGTGAGTCTTGGACCTTTTATGCACGGCAGGAGAGAAAGTTGAACACCTTTCATATGCACTGTCTCTGACGTATTCTTGGCATCACCTGGCAGGGCAAAGTTCCAAATAGTGCAGTTTTGGAACATGCTGGAATTCCTAGCATGTATACACTATTGAAACAGCAAAGTCTACGCTGGCTGGGGCATGTCATGAGAATGGCTGATGGTCGGATTCCAAAAGATCTCCTGTATGGAGAATTAGTGCAGGGAAATCATCTCAGAGGGAGACCACAGCTGTGATATAAGGATATCTGCAAGAGGGACCTAAAGGCCCTGGGAATGGACATTAACAACTGGGAAACCTTGACCTCCGACTTGTTCGGCAGGCTGAGGCAAAGAGGCAGTCCCGGAACCAGCGAAATCTGGGGGCTAGGCAGGGGACAGAATGTATCTGCCCTCAGTGTGGAAGGGATTGCCACTCTCGAATTGGCCTTTTTAGTCAAACTAGATGTTGTTTTAGGACCTTTTTCCAGAGCACGATATCATAGTCTTTTGAGACTGAAGGATGCCAATGCCAATAATCTAATGCAAATTGCACAAAGATATACTGGTAGGACGGAAACTACTTTCTGATTCAGGCTTCATTTGACATGATAAGTTGAATCATGATTTAGTCAATCCAATATTCTAGGTTCTCATGACAAATTGAACCACAAATTAACCTCGGGGCCTGAGTTCATACATCACACCAGCCTAAAAAGTAGGTTAATTTATGATTCAGTGAGTTGAGTGACCACAGCCCTGGAGTTTGAAAGATCTTTTAATTCTAATCAAAGATTTAAAACATAATTCTCAGTATAATTCTAGAAAGAAAAATCTTCACTTTATTGAAACTCAGTTTGCCAAGAACATGCATCTACATGTTCTGGAAAGAAAAATTAGATCTGGTGATGTTTAATTTTAATATTTAAACTGAGCCAGTTTGGTTTAGTGCAAGTCTCCAGGCTAAAAAAATGGGAGACTATAAGTTCTAGTCCCGTCTAGAAAAGCCAGCTGGGTAATCTTCGGCCAGTCACTTTCTCTCTCAGCCCAAATCACCTCACCTCACAGAGTTGTTCTTCTTGTGAGGAAAATAGGAGGACAAGGTGTGTTGGATATGTTTGCCATCTTATTTGTAAAAATAATAAAGGTGGGATACAAATAAATAGAAAGAAATAATGTCTCCCAAGAGACTTAGGATTCTCTTCTATTACACATACTGTGTCAATTTGTAAACACTTACTTCACTAAGATTATTATATCTAGACTACAAAAATCCGGAACATTCAATGGAAAGAAAGTTGAAGGGAATTCTATATCTCCTGGTCACCATCAAGTAGTTGTCCAGAATTTCGCAACCAAATATACTAGCCATATTGTATGCCATGATGCTGTCAATGATGCAGGAACCTGAGTGGCATAGGAGGCTAATGCCTCCTACTAAGGCAGCATTTAACATCCAGCTACCTGCAATTACTGCGAGTTCAATTCTCACCAGGCTCAAGGTCGACTCAGCCTTCCATCCTTTCTAAGGTGGGTAAAATGAGGACCCAGTTTGTGGGGGCAATAAGCTGACTTTGTATAAAAAATATACAAAAGTATGAAGGCTATTGCTTAACGCATTGTAAGCCGCCCTGAGTCTCCGGAGAGGGGCGGCATATAAAAATAAAATAAAAATAAATAAATAAAAAATAAATAAATCTTGATTTGGTCTCAGCAGCTGAACCAATGAACTTCCAACTCCGCTGCTGTTCCAGAGGGGATCTTACAAAAGTGCTTTTTCAGGAGGCAACTGGACTTTCTGGTTTTGTTCTTTTTTGAAGACATTTCACTTCTCATCCAAGAAGCTTCTTCAGCTCTGACTGGATGGTGGGGAATGGAAGGATTTATACTCCTTGCAGATATTTGCATTGTTTTTGCATTTTGTCATTTGCATTCTTTTAGTGAGTTGTTAAGGTCATTTGCAGGTTTATCTGTAAGGTCAGAGCCACCTGAGTGATGCAAATGGGTGTGGAGCCTTCTTGGAACTGTTGAAAGGACTGTGTTGTAGATTGGCGATCTACATTGGAGTACAGTCTCCAATCTACTATGTTGTAGATTGGAGATTCTACAACCCAGTCCTTTCAACAATTACAAGAAGGCTCCACACCCATTTGCATCACTCAGGTGATCCTGATGACACAGATAAACCTCCAGGTGACCTTAATGACTCATTAAGAATGCAGATGACCATCTGTCTGCAAGGAGTATAAATCCTTCCATTCCCCACCATCCAGTCAGAGCTGAAGAAGCTTCTTGGATGAGGAGCGAAATGAACTTCAAAGAAAAAAAAAACAACCCAGAAAAAGCACCTTTGGGACAACCATGACCTGGATAACTGAGAATCTCCATAGACATTTACAAAAGTAGTTTTGCAATCTCGCATGTTAACATTTGGTTGCCTCAATTGGCCAACTGGAAAGAGTTGATCAACATCTTATTAGCAATGATGATGACATCTGTGGGCCGCGTAAGTTGAAAACACTGGCTGTGTGGAAATATCCTTTAATTGATCCCTGTACAGAAAGGGGAATAGGGTATAGCAGCTTTCTCATGCTTCTATAATGTATCAGTCACACAATAAAAAGTATGCAGTGATTTTCAGCTTGATGTTGTGTCTTGATATGCAGAAAACAAGGCAATCACAATTCTAGAAGAATGAATGGAAGAATTAGTACTAAACTGTTCAGATCAAGTTCCCTCAAATTGGTGCCCTCTAATAGGTTGGGATTATGACTTGTAGTCCCAAAATATAGAAAAAGCACATTCTATTATGTTGAGGAAGGCTGGTATAGGTGGCAGCGGGTTCACACATTAAGCCACAACAAAATTTGATCTGGCTTAGGCTCTATCTTCTTCCAACTTGCAACGTCCACCAAGCTTCCTGTAAGCCAAAGCAGTCAGTCTTTAATGCAAAGGTGTCATCTCTTCCCATGACAAGAAAGTTTATTGAACCAAGTCAAGAAGTACTCAGAAGAGAAGGACTAGGGATGACATGACAGCAGTCTTCCACACAGCACAAAAAAGAGGGAGTCAACCTATTCTCCAAAGCACCATCAAAGAAAGATCTAATCTAGAAATACGTAAAGAGAAACAAACCTCCTGACTGTGAGAACAATTAATCCGTAGAACGATTTGCCTTGTGAAGTTATGGGTATTTCAACACTGGAGATTTTAAAGAAGAGATTGGACAGCCATTTGTCTGAAATGGTATTGTGTCCCCTGCTGCTCCTCCTCCAAGCTCTCTTTCAACTCTGTTGTTTTGTTCTATTCTGCTAATGCCCAGTACATTTATAAATCAAGCAATTAAAGATTCAAATGCCAAATATGGAAATGACTATAAAGAAGCAGAAGAA
The DNA here is from genome assembly GCA_022577455.1 of Arizona elegans. Taxonomy (NCBI): domain Eukaryota; kingdom Metazoa; phylum Chordata; class Lepidosauria; order Squamata; family Colubridae; genus Arizona; species Arizona elegans. Next base: position 144,088,594 of record JAKOOJ010000003.1, read on the forward strand.
ATATTCATTATTTCCACTCTTTGAAAATGCAGGATATGAGAGAGAGAGAGAGAGAGAGACAGAGACAGAGACAGAGACAGAGACAGACAGCGAGAGACAGAGAGACAGAGACAGAGAGACAGAGACAGAGAGACAGAGAGAGAGAGACAGAGACAGACAGAGAGAGACAGAGAGAGAGACAGAGATATTAGAGAGAGAGAGACAGAGACAGAGAGACAGACAGAGAGAGACAGAGAGAGAGACAGATATTAGAGACAGAGACAGAGACAGAGAGACAGAGACAGACAGAGAGACAGAGAGAGATATTAGAGAGAGAGAGACAGAGACAGAGAGACAGAGACAGAGACTGAGACAGAGAGACAGAGACTGAGACAGAGAGACAGAGACAGAGACAGACAGACAGACAGACAGCGAGAGACAGAGAGAGAGACAGAGAGAGATCTCAAAAAGGACAGTGATCTATAACAATGTCCTTTCATGGCCATCAAGAGCCATGTATGAGATCCAGTTGCCAAAAGCAGAATGCACTGTTGCCATTTTGTCTAGAAAAGCTTTCTAGAGCAATGCCTCATTGTGAAAAAAGGTCTGAATTCAGTTTAAGGGAAAAGGGAAAATTAAGTAAACTCTGAAAAGTTGGCATTCGAATTTTGTTTCACATATTATCTACACGGGGCTGGTGTTGCCTCTGCATTTCATTGAAAGCCCAAGTTTAAATTTAATCGACGTACAAAGAACAACACACCTCAGGCTAGACTGGATGAGGAGGTGGGGAAACCCCTTTTCCCCACCAATTCTAGGCATTTGTATGCCTGTGATGAACAGCTATCTTGAGTCATCCATGAGCTGAAATGGATTTCTTAGTCTAACAAAGAACAGGGGAAAGGAGCTTGCCTGGTTTCCCATTCATACTAAGCTAATTATTGAGAAGAGGACTAGATCAAATATTACATCTACAAAAATCTTGCATGCTATCCTAAAAGCTATTCCATTTGAGTAAGTGTTTTTTCTGGTGAGACTGGTCTATCAGGGCAACCTGGTCTACCCAAATATGGGGCAGAGCATACTGCTTCCGCTTTCGCCTTTCAGCCCCAATCCAGGAGCCTTCACAGGCAGTCGTTTTCACGACAAACTATTTTTGTGTTGAATTTATTTATTTAAAGGTAAAGGTTCCCCTCGCACATATGTGCTAGTCGTTCCCAACTCTAGAGGGCGGTGCTCACCTCCGTTTCAAAGCCAAAGAGCCAGCGCTGTCCGAAGACGTCTCCGTGGTCATGTGGGCGGCATGACTACATGCCAAAGGTGCACGGAACGCTGTTACCTTCCCACCAAAGGTGGTCCCTATTTTTCTACTTGCATTTTTTACGTGCTTTTGAACTGCTAGCTTGGCAGAAGCTGGGACAAGTAATGGGAGCTCACCCTGTTACGCGGCACTAGGGATTCGAACCGCTGAACTTGTCAAACTTTCGATCAACAAGCTCAGTGTCTTAGCCACTGAGCCACCGCGTCCCTTCTGGGATTCTTCTGGGGATCAAATCCCAGAAGGGTATGGCTAGTTGATGAGAGCTAAATAGCTTGAAATAGATCTATACTAGCCTTCCTTTATTTCTTTGTTGGTAAACATAAATTCAACACATTTCATTTCAGTAGATTATGCATTGCATTATTTCTCAAGCTTGTTTGCACCTTGCAAATAACCCCAGGTTCTGACTTACGACCGGTGCTCACACTAAGGATTGTTGCAGTGTCCCTGAAGTCATAAGATCAAAATTTGGCCACTTGGTAACCAGCATATTTAAAATGATTATGGCAACTGGAGTCATATGTTTACCATTTGCAACTTTAGCAGGGAGATTAGGACACGCAAAGTCAATGGGGGAAGTCAGATTCACTTAATGACTACATGATTCACCTAACTACTGTGGTGATTTGTTTAAGGACCATGGCTTAATGACCGCATAGATTAGGGTTGTAAATTCAAAAGGGGGATCACAGCCGGAGGGCTGCCGTGTTTGCAGTAGCGCCTCTTGGTTTTATTTCATTTTATCAATTTTTTAGTACTCCCATTGGATCCTTTTTTATTTAACTAATATTTTTCAGAGGAGATAACAGCGAAGACCATAACACAGACAAAAGTTTTTATTTTTGCCTGGGACTAATAAAGGCTTGGGAAAAAGAAGAAAGAAACGCCACGGCACCAGCCCGGGATCTCTCCCACCAGAGAAAACTGCAAAACAACCAAGAATTGAGGAGCACTTTGCTGGCAAGAGATTTGTAAGTAAAACTAAATTCTCCCCCCTCTATTTCCAATGATCTTGAGAGGTTAGAACAGGACCTGCAAAGAGATTTGACAAAACAACAGTACTAATTAGACCAGTGATGGCTAATCTTTTTGCCATCGCGTGCCAGGAGTGGAGGGCGGGTAGGAGGGGGGATTGCACACATGTGTGCCCACACCCGTAATTCTATGCGCCCCACCCCTATGCATGACCCCCATTTCCCCCCACTCCTGACACGCGATGGCATTGTGGGCCCGGTAGGCCCATTTTTCTCCCTCCTCAGCCTCCAGAGCCTTTCTAGGAGCTTAGGGAGGGTGAAAACAGTCTTCCCCACTCCCACCCCCTGGAAGCCCTCCAGAGGCCGGAAATGGACCGTTTGCTGACTTCCGGTGGGCCCGAAAATCATCTGAAGCTGAGCTTGTGTGCCCACCGATATGGCTACATGTGCCACCTGTGGCATGCATGCCATAGGTTCGCCATTACAGAACTAAACTTTCCTGATCTGGGGGTGGGAGCAAACTGACAGCCAGCTGTTCTCACAAACAACTAGTCCAGTTACATCCTGTATAGAGTCGGAGATAAAGGCTAACAAGGCTAAGAACAACAAGCTAATTCAGAGTACGGAGAATTTACTGTGGAAAAATACAACAGAGTTTATGGCAAAGCAATGCCTTCTCACAGCGCAAACGGTTGTTTCAATATTTGAACAACTGAAAGCCATTCAACATGATTTAGAGTCATTGAGAAAAGCTATAGCTGTTTTTCTTCAAGCACAATATTGGGCTCCATGCACTCCCACTAAAGTCCTTACAGCAGACTTGGTTAAAATCCCATACTCAGGATAAGGAAGAGGAAAAAAAGCCAAGAGCCAGGAAAACAGTTAAAGAACCTGCTAAAATGGACAGCTAACATCAAAAACGTCATCAAAAAAGCACGACAAAGAATGTTCTTCCTGCGCCAACTCAGAAAGCTTAAACTGCCGAAGGAGCTGCTGATCCAGTTCTACAGAGGAATTATTGAGTCTGTCATCTGCACCTCTATAACTGTCTGGTTTGGCTCTGCAACCCAACAAGACAGACACAGACTTTAGAGGATATTTAGAACTGTAGAAAAAACAATTACTACCAACCTGCCTTCCATTGTGGACCTGTATACTGCACGAGTCAAAAAGAGACTGTGAAAATATTTACAGACCCCTCACATCCTGGACATAAACTCTTTCAACTCCTACCCTCACAACGACGCTATAGAGCTCTGCACACCAGAACAACTAGACACAAGAACAGTTATTTCCCGAACGCCATCACTCTGCTAAACAAGTAATTCCCTCAACACTGTCAAACTATTTACTAAGTCTGCACTACTATTAATCTTCTCATCATTCCTATCACCCATCTCCTCCCACTTATGACTATGACTGTAACTTTGTTGCTTCGATCCTTACGATTTATATTGATATTGTTTCCTGATTGCTTATTTGTACCCTATGACTATCATTAAGTGTTGTACCTTGTTATGTATTGATACTTTTAAGTGGGAGATTCAAACCTGCATACGTTTCTGATTGGCTGACAGTCCCTCCTGGATTGTATATAAGGAGGACTGCAGCCCCTGAGTTTTTGCTGAAGTCTCACTGTATATTAAAGAGCTGTTGTCACTTGCTTGCTTGTGCCTCTCGTTATTCCCGAACCACTTCATTGGCGACGAAGGTGGGATTGAGGCTACAAGAAGCCAACCAGTGAGACCACGAGCTTCAGCTAGGCGACGAGGCGAACCACAGGAGGCATACCGAACATGTCTGCCTACGTTCCGCCCAAGCCTTTTGATCCGACCTGCGAAAAATGGGTCTCGTACCTAACGAGGTTTGAATGCTCGCTAGAAGCCAGCGACATGCAGGGCCTCTCGGCTAATCGAAAGAGAGCCCTATTCCTAAGCCACTGCGGACCGGACGTGTTCGAGATGGCCGAGTCACTGTGTGAGCCAACGCCGGTTCAAACAGTCTCCTGGGACACCCTGATGGCAACTCTCCGGGCTCACTACGCTCCCGTCCCCTCCAAGTTCGTGCAGCGATACCAACTGAGGCAGCGCGTTCAACGAGAGGGAGAGCCGGTCAGCGCGTACATGGCCAGCCTGAGAAAAGCCGCAACCCATTGCGACTACAGAGACTTGGACGATGCGTTGCTTGAACAACTAATCTGTGGTGTTCGGGACATTAGGCTGCAACGGCGTCTGCTCACCAAGCCTGATTTGACGCTTGCCGGAGCCCTTGACGAGGCCAGGGCTCACGAAGCCTCCACAAAGGCCGCTGAAACGCTGCAGCGCCCGCTGACCAGCAAAGACAGCCCCAAGTCTGCCCCGGTGCACAGAGAAGACGCCGGATCCAGCTCGGAGTCCGAGTCGGATGAGGACGTCTTCCGAACAGAGCACCAGAGAAAAGACACTGGCAGCCCCCGGCGAAGCTGTCCCAGCTGTGGCGGGCACCATGATAGACTGTCCTGCAAAAACAGAAAGGCTATTTGCAGGCGTTGCGAGAAGAAAGGGCACTTGGCGCGAGTCTGCAGAGCCATTCTGCCCAGAAGACACAAACCACACGAGCGCTGCAGCCAACCGGAATCAGCGCGCCAGAAGCAGCCAACGAGAGAAGGCGGCGTGAAAAAACGGCGCGAATTTGAACCGCGAGACGGCCGCAGCATACACATCGACCAGGCCAGCACGGCGATCGAAGACAAAGTCAGCACGGTGGTCGAGATCAACGGAAGGCCGTGCTCGATGGAGATCGACACCGGATCAGCTCTCTCCATCATGTCGTGGACGACCCTAAAGACCCTCCTGCCGTCGTTCCGGAAGGATCAACTCTCCCGACAGAGACTACGCATCCTAGACTACCAGGGGAACCGAGTCCCCCTCGAAGGCGTGGGCACGTTCCGGGTCACCTACGGAGACTACGAAAGAGACCTGCCGCTGACCATCGTTACGAAGCAGCTCCCTAGCCTCCTGGGCATGGGGTGGTTCCGAGCCCTCGGCATGGGTTTCACCGGCGTCCACCTGATGTCCAAGTCAACCCTGAAAGACAGCCTCCTGTCCGAGTTCCAGGACGTTTTCGGGGACACGTTGGGCAAGTATGTGGGGACCCCTATTTCACTAAACTTAGACCCCAACGTAGCCCAAGTAAGACTGAAGGCCAGACGAGTGCCGTTCGCATTGAAACCGAAGATCGATGCAGAACTGGACAAACTGATTAAGCAAGGGGTGTTGGTCCCCGTTGACCATGCTAAGTGGGAGACCCCTATAGTCACCCCAGTTAAGTCCGACGGCTCAATCAGAATTTGCGCCGACTACAAGTGCACGATCAACAAGGCTTTGCAGCCGAGCGCCTATCCGGTGCCGATCGTGCACCATCTACTACACTCCCTGGGCCCCGGAAAAATTTTTGCCAAGTTAGACCTGGCCCAAGCCTACCAACAGTTACCGGTCGACGACGCCACGGCAGAGGCGCAAACGATCGTGACTCATAGGGGTGCATTTAAATGCACCAGGCTCCAATTTGGGGTGAGCGTCGCACCCGGCTTATTTCAAAGCACCATGGAGCGCCTGTTGCAAGGACTCCCAGGAGTGGTGCCCTATTTCGATGACGTCTTAGTCAGCGCCCAAGACGAACACCAGCTGGGGGTCAGGGTACGGAACGTCCTGTCCAGATTCAGAGAGGCGGGACTAAGACTTAAAAGAAACAAGTGTAGGATAGCGGTCCCCTCTGTAGAATTTCTGGGGTACAGGGTGGACGGCACAGGCATCCACCCTACCGAGAGCAAGGTGAGAGTGATTAAGAGCGCTCCAGCCCCCAAAACCAAAGCAGAGCTCCAAGCCTTCCTTGGACTGCTCAATTTCTACTCAATGTTCCTAAAAGATAAAGCCACGGTTGCAGATCCCCTGCACAAGCTTTTAGGAAAAAATGTACCATGGGTCTGGGGGAAACTGCAAGCAGCCGCTTTTGAGGCAGTGAAAAGACTCCTATCTGAGGACAGTTTCCTAATACAGTACAATGCAGAGCTGCCGCTTGTCCTAGTTTGTGACGCCTCCCCCGTAGGAGTTGGTGCCGTCCTAGGCCATAGACTGCCGAACGGCCTAGAGGCGCCCATTGCTTTCTATTCCCGAACTCTGTCCAGCACAGAACGAAACTATAGCCAATTGGACAGAGAGGCTCTGGCTGCGATTGCGGGGGTTAAGAAGTTCCACGAATACCTCTATGGCCGAAAATTCGAACTTGTGACTGACCATAGACCGTTGCTAGGACTGCTAGCAGGCGAAGGCCAACCCCCGCTGCCCTCTCCCCCCGTTTGACTAGATGGGCGATTTTCTTATCAGCCTACTCGTACCAGCTCGTCCATCGACCTGGGCAAACCCTAGGTCATGCGGATGCCCTTAGCCGTTGCCCCCTTCCCGACCTGCTGGACAACCCAACGCCGGAAGCCTCCGTCCTGTTGTTGGACACGTTAACTTTGGGGCCCATCTCCTCCGGCGAGGTGGCGAAAGCATCAAATAGAGACCCAGTTATCCGGACTGTTATGGGTTGGGTTTTGAAAGGGTGGCCGGACAAGGTGGTCGGGGAGGAGTACCAAGGGTTTGCCAACAAACGAAATGAACTGTTTATGCAAGGGGGGTGCTTACTATGGGGTGACAGAGTGGTAATTCCAACGAAACTACGGAATAGGGTTTTGGAGTTACTGCACGAAGGGCACCCGGGCATCGTTAGGATGAAGTGTTTAGCCCGCAGCTATGTCTGGTGGCCCAACATGGACCAGGTCATTTCCGAGTGGGGGGGGGGAAGTGCAGACCCTGCCAGGAGTCTCGCCCCGATCCCCCAGTAGCGCCCATCCGAGAGTGGGAGAAACCAAAAGGCCCATGGGGGAGGATCCACATTGATTTTGCCGGCCCGTTCCATGGCCAAACGGGCCTGGATTGGGAGGCCAGAGTTGAGTACTAAGCTGACGTCTCTGAGGGTATAAAAGGACGCCATACCTTCCCCAAGGTGTGGCTATCTCCTCGCATGCATTGTATCTGTATGTTCTGGATATAGTTCCACCCAGTATTTTGTTTTTGGCCATAAATAAAATCTGTTTTTTTGCAAGCCTCATCTTGAGTCTCTCTTTGGCATTCTGGTGACTCAAGTGTATTTTGGGACCTTACACATGCATAGAAGCTACTGCTGTGGACAATGAACTTTGAATTAGAACAAAAGCAAAAGCTTTTGAACCAATTCTTTTGTTCTATAAAAGGCGTGTGCTTGGTCTATCAAACTGTCATGTCAAAAAATAGTTTGCTTTTCCTTCTCTTCTCTCATTGTCATCTTAAATGCAAGCTTTTCCTTGATTCTATCCATGAAGAGAATGTATAGTGTAATAACTTCGATGGTGTTGTGGGTTTTTTTGCTTCTGTTTAATTGTATCCAATTGGAAAACTGCCTGCAATTTTCTTAGCAAAGTTTTTCAGAAGTGGTTTGCCATTGTCTCCTTCCTAGGGTTGAGAGATGGTAACTGGCCCAAGGTCACTCAGCGGGACTCATGGTCTCCCAGTTTCTAGGCTGGTACTTTTAACAACAAACTAGCATGGCCCCTGCGCAAGGATGACACGCAAATTCGTGAAGCATTAGCGTTAGGGTTAGAATTTAGTCCTCTATCCCCAGTGTACAGAACTGAAGAAGCTTCTTGAATGAGAAGCAAAACATCTTCAAAGAAAAATCAGAAAGTCCAGTTGCCTCTTGAAAAAAACCACCTTTGGAATAGCTCTCAAAACAAATTTGCTACTGATTTGTTATTCTGTATGTTACATTCTTTTTTTTCTCTAATTTCATATAGCGTGTTTATGGCAATAATGTATTTCTTACGTCATGAAATCTATGAAGGGTGACCACGCTGTTTAGACATGTGATCTGCATCTGCTACTGTTTTTAGTTAATGTTTGTTTTTTTCATTGATTTTATGCTACTTGCTTTGTTTACACTGTTATATCCTTATCTTAGCCTTTATATTTCTAATATAAACAGTAAAGGTAACTCTAACTCTAACATGAATAGTAAATACTGTACAATTGTTATAATTAGATCCTGGTGTTCCAGAGTTTTGTATTCATAATTCCTGTGCAGGTAGTCCTTGACTTACGACCCTAACTGAACCCAAAATTTCTGTTGTTAATTGAAACATTTGTTAAGTGAGTTTTGCCTCATTTTACGACCTTTTTGCCTCCGTTGTTAAGTGAATCACTGCAGTTGTTCAGTTAGTAACATGGTTGTGAAGTGAATGTGACTTTCCCATTGACTCTGCTTGTCCGAAGGTTACAAAAGGTGATTGCATGACCCCAGGATACTGCAACCGTCATAAATACAAGCCAATTGCCAAGCATCCAAATTTTGATAAGGTGACCGTGAGGATACTGCAACAGTCATAAGTAATTTTTTTTCAGTGCCATTGTAACTCTGGTCACTAAATGAACTGTTGTAAGTCGAGGACTACCTGTGTTACTAGAGTTTCCTTGTTGTGTGGACATACACTATATCAGCAGCACTTACAATATTTTTATCAGAAGAATATGAGAACAAGGATAAAGTACAAGAATCAGATCTCTGGCCTGGTCCATCCTAGTATTGTTGACACTAATTGGAATTCATTTCCTCAAAATTCCAGGAAGAACATTTTCTTCTTTCCACCTTTTATACTGTATACAGCAGGGGTAAAATGCTCCCGGTTCGGATTGGATCATCCGATCCGGTAGCGATGGCGGCAAGTGGTTTGGAGAACCGGTAGCAAACATCCCTGGCATACACACCTCATGCCCAGCTGAGCCGCACAATCATCAGAGGCTTTTTTTTTTAATTTTTAAAGCATTTTTTCTACAACTTTTCTGGCCGAAAAAAATGCTTTTAAAAGTAGAAAAAAAAAGCCTCTGATGATCACTCGGCTCAGCTGGGATCGGCAGAGGCTTTTAAAAGCTTTTTTTTACAACCTCTTCAGCCGATGAAAAGCCTCTGCCGATCCCAGCTGAGTTGCCTGATCAGCAGAGGCTTTTTTTCTTTTAAAAGCCTCTGCTGATCCCAGCTGAGTTGCCTGATTGGCAGAAGCTTTTAAAAGCATTTTTTTACAACCTCTTTGGCTGAAGAGGTTGTAGAAAAAATGGTTTTAAAAGTTAAAAAAAAAAAAAGTTGGCCACGCCCACCCAGTCACATTACCCCACCACCACCAAGCCACGCCCACAGAACCGGTAGTAACAAATTTTACATTTCACCACTGATATACAGGTAATCCTCAGCTTACAAGAAGTTTGTTTAGCAATCGTTCGAAGCTACAACGTCACTGAAAAAAGTGACTTGTGATGGTTTTTCACACTTACCACTGTTGCAGCATCCCCATGCTCACGGGATTTACATTTGGATGCTTGATGACTGACTCATATTTATGATGGTTGCAGTGTCCTGGAGTCACGTGGTCACTTTCTGATAAGCAAAGTCAATGAGGAAAACAGAGTCACTTAATAACCGTGTTACTAATTTAACAGCTGCAGTGATTCACTTAACAAAGGTGGCAAGAAAAGTCGTAAAATGAGGCAAAACTCACTTAACAAAATTCTCCCTTAACAAAATAAATTTTGGGCTTTGTTGTGGCCATAAGTAACCATTCATTTAGTGACCATTTGAAGCTAGAGTAACACTGAAGAAAATGACTTATGACTGGCCCATACACAACTGTGCCAGGATCCCCATGGTCACACGATCAGAATTTGGTATTATGGCCCGCCAGCAGCCAGCAGAATTGGCAGCGGAGTCGGACAGTGAGGAGGTTGGGGAGGAATGTGGGCCAGTCCTGGAGTCTGGGGAAGGCTCGGACGATGGCTTTGAGTCGGAGGCAGAGAGGGGGCCAAGGCCATCTTGTAGTTCTTTGCTGCTTCCGGAGTCTCTGGAGTCTGACATCAGCAAGGCAGAAGAACAGCGTGAGCTTGTTCCCAGTGTGCACGTGCGCAGAGCTGCCAGAAGACGGGAACAATTAAGGAAACAGGGTTGACTTGGGAGTAAGGCTTGGAGATGATTGGCCCCTTCCATAAGACATAAAAGAGAAGCAAACAGGATGTGAGCTTTTGCAGGAAGCAATTAACTCATCTGGCCGATTCAAGATTTGAAAATTCTGTTTGTGACTCTGTGCCAAGTTTGGCCTTGCCCTGCGTCTGGAAATTAGCTCTTTGGCAGTGTTCCATGTGAGATAGGTGGGTGCTGATAACCTTCCTCTGAAAGACTGTAAATGAAAGTAATTTACAGCTGTAGGAATTAAAGAGGTTTTCCGGGACTAAGTTTGTGCTGTTTAATTTCTAAGGAAGCCTAGGTCAGAACATTCGGGAGCTTGGCAACCACTGTACATTTACAGTGGTTGCGGCATCCAGGATTCATGTGCTCTCCATTTGAGACCTTCCCAGCCTGCTTCAGACAAGCAAAGTTGATGGGAGAAACTGAATTCGCTTAACAACTGCATGATTTACTTAACAATGGCAGTGATTCGCTTAACAACCATGTCAGAAAAGTTTGCAAAATCCTATACGCTCACTTGACAACCATCTCACTTAGAAAATGAAATTCTGGTCTTTATTGTGATCATAACCTGAGGACTCCCTGCACCGGGAATTGAGTCTGGGGTCTATTTAACCCAGTTCCCTCTTATAGCCCATAAGTACGGTGACCGTATTTTCTTGGGGGAAAAAAATAAGAGGAGAAACATGAAAAAGAGGCATATGTGACAGACATTCACGGGGAGTTTTATAATAATAATAATAATAATAATTATTATTATTATTATTATTATTATTATTATTATTTAATTTGTATACCGCCCTACTCCCAAAGGACTCAGGGCGGTGAACAGGCACAGAATAAAACACGTAAAATACAAAAATTAAGAACAGAAATGTTAAAAATGTTTATCTTTATAATTTTGCTTTAAAAAGGAAAATTCAAGAGCAAAACCAAGAAAAACTACAAAATCTTACCTTCTAATAAAAAAAATATTTTAAATCAAACACTATATATATAAATTTATTTTTAAAAAAGATAATTCCATTTCTGAAATATTGCCCAGGAATGTGAATGAATGTCCAGGATCGGTACCATTTATACAATCAAAGTTAAATGAGCCAAATGAAAGACAAAAGTGAGTTTTTGAAAAATAATTAATTCTAAAGGACTTTCTGAAATAAAAGGCCTTTCCTTTATAACAAGTTCTCCACTTACGACAGGTTGATAAGCGACCATTCAGAGTTATGATGGATCTCTCCAGGGCTACCTCTGACCCAGTGGTGGGATTCAACTAATTTAACAACCGGTTCTCTGCCCTAATGATTTCTTCCAACAACCAGTTCACCAAACTGCTCAGAAAGTTAACAACCGGTTCTCCCAAAGTGGTGTGAACTGGCTGAATCCCACCACTGCTCTGACCCACATTCAAAGTTTTGATGGTCAGGGTTTCCCTGCATTCACTGGATGCCATTTATGGCCATTTGATGTCTCATAGTCACATGGTCACAATTCAGATGCTTTTTTGCCAAAAACTGGCATTTACTTCTGGGTTTTTTTTGCAAAAACCCCCACCTATTGGGGGCAACGGATTCACTTAATGACTGTGGCATTTGCTTAATGACCATTGTAAAAGAAAGGTTGTAAAGTCCAATGCAGTTATGTGGGCATCCACTGAACAACCAGCACGACTTACAACCGTATTGTATTCCAGGCTCAATTATTATTATTAATTATTATTATTATTATTAATCAAATTTCTATATCGCCCTACTCCCGAAGGACTCAGGGTGGTAAACAGCCAAGATAAAATACAGATAATACAAATATTTAAAAAATCCCTTAAAATTATTAAATATTTTGGCCGAAACACAGATTAAAACACCCAATTTATAAAATCACACGAATTAAAAATTTAAAAGAGGAGAGTTAGGCCAGGCCAGACTGCTGAAATAAAAAAGTTTTGAGAGCACGACGAAACATGCGCAGGTCCAGGATCCTCCGTATCTCTGGGGGGAGCTCGTTCCAGATGGTAGGTGCCCCCACAGAGACAGCTCTCCCCCTGGGGGCCGCCAGTCGACACTGTTTGGCCGACGGCACCCTGAGAAGCCCCTCTCTATGGGAGCGTACTGGTCGGTGAGAGGCTATTGGTAGCAGAAGGCGGTCTCGTAAATATCCCGGTCTGATGCCATGGAGCGCTCTAAAGGTGGTAACCAAAACCTTGAAGCGCACCCAGAACACCACCGGGAGCCAGTGCAGCTCGCGCAGGAGGGGGGTCACATGGGAGCGCCATGTCGCTCCCATAACCACCCGCGCGGCCGCATTCTGGACCAGCTGGAGCCTCCGGGTGCTCCTCAAGGGGAGCCCCATGTAGAGACCATTGCAGTAGTCCAGGCGGGAAGTAACGAGAGCATGAGTGACCATATTTAACGAGTCCCAATCCAGAAAGGGATGCAACTGGCGAATCAGGTGGACCTGATAAAAAGTCCCCCTGGCCATGGCCGTCATGTGCTCTTCCAAAGACAGCCGTGAGTCCAGGAGGACACCCAAGTTGCGAACCCTCTCTGTGGGGGCCAATGACTCACCCCCAATAGTCAGTGATGGCACCAACTGACTATATCGGGATGTCGGAAACCACAGCCACTCGGTCTTGGATGGGTTGAGCCTGAGTCTGTTTCTCCCCATCCAGATCCGCACGGCCTCCAGGCACCGGGACATCACTTCAAGGGCATCATTGGGGTGGTCCGGGGTGGAGATGTACAGCTGAGTATCGTCAGCGTACTGATGGTACTTCACCCCGAAACCACGGATGATCTCACCCAGCGGCTTCACATAAATGTTGTATAGAAGGGGCGAGAGGACCGACCCTTGTGGCACCCCACATACAAGGGGCCTCGGGGTCGACCTCTGCCCCCCTGTCAACACGGACTGCGACCGGTCAGAGAGAAAGGAGGAGAACCACCATAGGACGGTGTCCCCCACCCCTAACTCCTCTAGCCGGTGCAGCATGATACCATGGTCGATGGTATCAAAAGCCGCTGAGAGGTCTAATAGGACTAGGACTGAGGAACAACCCCTGTCCTGAGCCCTCCAGAGGTCATCAACCAATGCGACCAATGCCGTTTCCGTGCTGTACCCAGGTCTGAAGCCCGACTGGAACGGATCCAGATACGACGATTCATCCAGGTACTGGGGGAGCTGTCACGCTACCACACTCTCAACAACCTTCGCAACGAAGCGAAGGTTGGAGACAGGACGATAATTTGTCAACATTGCCGAGTCCAGGGAAGGCTTCTTGAGGAGAGGCCTCACCACCGCCTCTTTCAAGGTGGCAGGGAAGACACCCTCACTCAAAGAAGCATTTATAATCCCCTGGAGCCAGCCTCATGTAACCTCCCGAGAGGCCAGCACCAACCAGGAGGGACATGGGTCCAGTAAACATGTGGCTGCGCTCAGTCTGCCCAGTATCCTGTCCATGTCTTCGGACGTCACAGAATCAAACTCTTCCCAGATAATACTCACAAGATCTGCCTCTGTCCTCCCCCCTGAATCTACCCAGTCAGAGTCCAGGTGTTCCTGAATCTGAGCGATTTTGTCATATAGATACTGTACAAAATCCTCGGCTCTACCCTCCAATTACGGTTGTTAAGTTTTACTACCTGTATTAAAAGACATATGGTCACTGTACCTATAAGACAAGAGTAAAGGCAGATTTGAATCACTGACTTCCTGCTTTGCAGTTTAGCCTCTCGTATATAAATTCAGATTCTCAGCTATGAAATGGGTTTATGCTCACACATCAGGTAATATAGCCCAAGGACCTCTTCTGCTGGAAAAAGCCACTCCCCAAAGGGAATGGCCAAAGGACAAAGGGAATGGCCTTGAAGGACAGAAGGAATGGGACAAGGCAAGAGACAGATAAGAGGGGCCTGAGCCAGGACCTGGAAAGTAACTTGAGGAAACATTTCAGTCAAACTCCATCCCTAGTTTACACAGAGATAAAGAGACTGGAGGAAACACATTCAAACTCTCAAAATTCTGCTACTTGTAGCTGTTACAATAAAAATAGTCCTTACCCACATGACACTGTTTTCTTAGTCTTATCTATCTTTTAGGGCGGACACTTGCAGAGGTAATACTGTACCTGAGAACAAATAAGGAATGATTATTATTTTATTTTATTTTACTTATATGCCGCCCTATCTCCAACAGACTCAGGGCGGCTCACAACAATAAAATCCACAATAACCACAGTACAAATACCTAATTAAACCAGATAAAAGTTAAAAACCCATATAAAACCCCATCAGTCCAGGCCGGATTATCACACACCCTTAGCAGACTTTAGCTTGCCTAAGGAGTTCAAACTTTTATTATAGGGCCAACCACCTTAGAAGCCAAAGGAGAAAACAACAAGGCAGTATTTCTTACAGTGTGTGCCCCCTCCGAATCAAAATGACTGGCCAGTTAATGTTGAAAAATAATACAATATTAAAATTGGATCAAAAATTGTGGGTAGTGGCAACAGATAATATAATGGAATGAAATGGAATGGAATGGAATGGAATGGAATAGAACAAAGCAAGAGAATCATCATCATCATAGTAATGAAACCAATAAGTACGTTATTTATTGTATTACTATAAATTACAGTATTGTACTGTAAATATTGTACAATATTCGTTTTAATATTTCACAATAATATTGATAAATATAATGCATACAAAGATTTCTTTTGGGGCTGTTCATAATTTTTTAAAGTGGGATGGGGTCCTGGGAGAGAAAAAAATTTAGGAAACACTGGGCCAGTTTCTATTTGGAAAGGATACATTAATTTGCTTTCCTCCCACTGCCTTTCGCTGCTCTTCATGCTTTAGTAAAAGAATGAAAACCACTGGCTGCATTGAATGTGCTTGGCCTTTTGCCAAAGTACTAACTTAGACTTGCTTGCTGTAGGAAACTTTTTTTAAAAATAAAAATAAAAACCAGCCAAGAGCTCCCTCTTGTGTGAACTGTTTTACAAGTTAGTTTTGTACTGACTCAAATAACATCTCTCTCCCTTTTATAGGCAATACTGTGTATAAAGATAAAGGTTTCCCCTATCACATGGGTGTCAAACTCGATTTCATTGAGAGCCGCATCAGAGTTATGTTTGACCTCAGCGGGCCAGGGGGGGCGGGGCCAGGGGGGGCATGACCAGCTTGACATCCCTCGTGTTGGGGGTGCCTGTGGTGGCCTGAGTGCTCTGCCAGTGAAAATGGGCTCCCAAGCTCTGTTTTTGGCTGCAATGGCCTCCTGCAACCCTCTGCCAGTGAAAATGGAGCTTGAGAGGTCCACCCGTGGCCCTCCCTAGCTCCCTTTGCGCTGGCAGAGGCACCACAGGCCGATCCTTCGCTGTTTCCGGAGCTGCCCCATGGGCAAGATCTAAGCCCCCCACGGGCTGGATCCAGCCTGCCAGTTTCGAGTTTCACACCCCTGTCCTATCAAGTCGTGTCTGATTCTAGTGGGCACTGCTCATCTCCGTTTCTTAGCCGAAGGAGCCAGTGTTGTCCAAAGACCCTTTCCGTGGTCATTTGGCCAGCATGACTATATATGCCGAGGCACATGGAATGCTGTTACCTTTGCTTCGAAATGGTACCTATTTATCTACTTACATTTGCATGCTTTCGAACTGCTAGGTGGACCGGAGCTGGGACAAGTAATGGAAACTCACCCTGTCATGCAGTGCTCAGGTCTCAAATTTGGGCTCTCAACTTTTCAGCTCAGCATCTTTCAGCGCTGAGTGATCGCACCCCCTTAAAAACCATGTATATTTTCAGTATTTCTGGGTCTGCCTGTATACAGGTAGTCCTACACGTTACAACCACAATTGAGTCCAAAATTTCCATTGCTAAACAAGACAGTTAAGTAAATTTTGCCCCATTTTACGATCCTCCTTGGTACAGTTGTTAAGTGAATCACTGTAGTTGTTAAGTTAATAACAGTGTGTTGACTTTGCTTGTCAGAAGGTCACAAAAGGGGGTGACTCAGAGATACTGCAACCATCATAAATACATGCCTGTTGCCAAGCGGGCCTTGGTAGTACAGGGGTTTAAGGCACCCTGTTATTAAGCTGGTTATTAAGACCAGCTGCCTGCAATTACTGCAATTACTGCAGGGTTCGAATCTCGCCAAGGCTCAAGGTTGACTCAGCCTTCCATCCTTTCTAAGGTAGGTGAAATGAGGACCCAGTTGTGGGGGCAATAAGCTGACTTTGTATAAATATACAAAAGGATGAAGGCTATTGCTGAGCACATTGTAAGCCGCCCTGAGTCTTCGGAGAAGGGCGGCATATAAATCAAATTAAAAAAAAAAAAAGTGTCCAAATTTTGATCACATGACCAAAGGATGCTGCAATTGTATGTGTGAAAAACAGTCATAAGTCATTTTTTTCAGTGCCATTGTAATTTCGAATGCTCGCTAAATGAATGTACCTATGCTTTTAACTGTGGGTTGAGGAAAGAATCCACAGAATGGAAGAGAGCATAAAATAGAATATTTTCACTTGTAACTGAGAAAACCGGCAAATAGCCCAGAGAAACAAACATTTTCAAGAACAGAAAGCAACTGTGAACAGATATACTGTAACCGCAGTACCCAAAAAGTAGGCATGGAACAACTGTGTCTTCTGGAAACGGTGGCTGGCAAGAAGTAACTTAGACATATCAAAGTATGTTAAGAGCCAGTTGGAGCAGATTCATTGCATATTGGCCCCAACCAAAACTCCAGCAAAAACGTTGCTTAATTTGCCCACATTCTTTTTCGTCTCATTTTAAACGATTTCAGTAGGAGAAAAATGTGGCTTTTCTTGTTGTAAATGCCTGCCACTTTCCTAGCATTACGGTACAACATTCCAGGAATAAATGTTTAGATCATGTACTGCAGAATTCTCAGTTTATCATAACAACCATCAGTTTTCAGACATCTGCTAGTGGTAAACCACTGCCCTGTGATTTTTTTTTTTTCTTTCTCAATCTGCATTTAAATAGCTGCACCTAGCTGCCTTGGTTGATTTTCATTGAATCAAAGAGCCAGTTTGTTGCAATGATTAAAGCAGGGGTCCCCAAACCTGGCGACTTTAAGGCTTGTGGACTTCAACTCCCAGAATTCTCCAGCCAGCATGGCAGGCTGGGGAATTCTGGGAGTTGAAGTCCACAAGCCTTAAAGTCGCCAAGTTTGGAGATCCCAGGATTAAAGCATCAGGGTAGAAACTAGGAGACTGTAAATTCTAGACCTGCTTTAGGCATGAAGCCAGCTGGGGACTTATGCCAGTCCCTTCCTCTCCACTCTAGGAAGGAGGTAACTTCTGAAAGCTTGCCAAGATCACTATAGGGATTAGTTCAGGCAGTCGCCAGGACTCAGTACTACCTCAAAGGCACCAAACCAACAACAAAGATTAGATCATAGTAATACTTGGATGGGTTGTAAGATAGGCGGATAAGTTAAAATAACTTCCCAGGAAAAGGCACTGGCAAATATCTCCTTCAAGACAGACAAGGAAATACAGGGCGAGTCCATGAAGTGAGGAGCTGAATTTGAGTAAAAGCAGATTTAAGATTTTATCGGAATACTAGCAGTTGTGGGATTCAACTGGTTCAGGCAAACCAGTAGTTGCGACCTGCGGAGCTTGCCCCCACCCACCTGCTCCAGCTCTATGCTGTCCTATTTAGCCACATTTTTTAAGCCGTGTGCATAAACGCAGGCTCACATTTTCAGTGCTGGGCGAACCGGATGGTAGAATACTAGGAACATTTTGATTTCTTAATGACTTTGGAGGCTGGTGAGCTTTTCTTCGACAGGTCTTCATTTATTTGGATACTTCAGGATGTCCCACTTCAAGCAGTTCAAAACAGTTCAAAATAGATGATCGCCTAGAACCGTGATGGCGAACCTATAGCATGCATGCCACAGGTGGCACGCAGTCATATTGGTGGGCACACGAGTGTTGCCCTAGCTCAGCACCGGCCAGCTGATTTTTGGGCCTTCCAGACCCACCGGAAGTCGGGAAGCAGGCCATTTCCAGCTTCCAGGGGGGTGGGGAAGGCTGTTTTCGCCCTCCCCAGGCTCCTAGAAAGGCTCTGGAGCCTGGGCAGGGCGAAAAACAGGCCTTCCAGTCCCACCGGCAAATGGGCCGTTTTCGGCCTCCGGTGGGATGGGGAAGGCTGTTTTTGCCCTCCCCACGCTCAAAGAAAGCATAAAGAAACAGAAAGACACAACATGACCCACTTTAAAAAACACATTACTGAGAAAATGGAATTTGGTTTACTTTCCTAACATTTGAAAGTAGAAATTAGAAAATTGCACCAATTATAATAATTAAAGTAATTATTTTCTAGTGTTTGAAATGCTTCATTTAGACCAGAATCTTGATTTAAAGCTTTCTACTCAACTATGAAACTCCACACACCCAGTTCATCCTACCTCATAGGATTGTTGAGTGGGGATTGGAGAGGCTAAAATGGAGCAAGGGAACGTGTATTTTCTTGCTAAAAAAGTTACATAATGTGCCCGAATGAGACAAGACAATCGAAGTATAGTAGAAATAGAACGAAACAGTAGTTTTTTACTGGTGAATTTCTTTTTCTCATCCTTCAGCTACCCTCTTTATCATTCTTTTTGCTGACCTATTTTGTGTGGGACATCTTGCACAATATAGCCTATACTACTCGAAATCTTATTTCGGAGCTTTCCAGTAAAGCCTTTCTAATTTCTTGATCCTTATCCCTAACCAAACCGAACCAAATCATATAAACGTATTCAATCTTTTTTTATGCGTTTCTTATAAGAGGTTGCTCTTCAGCTCCTCCACAGGAAAAAAAAAATCACGAAGGATTAATTTGTACTCCATTAACATTAAAAAAAATCTTCAGCAATTATGTGACTTCCTCAGGGGCAGGATTTTCATTGGCCTCTTAATGCTAGTGGTACAGTATTAAACATTATGTCAAAAACATCGTTTCACAGAAAAATGAAGCACATTGATAGGTCATTCTGCAAACCCACAGATCCATTGGAGTGGCAACTTAAGATTCAAGGTTGACTCAGCCTTCCATCCTTCCAAGGTGGGTAAAATGAGGACCCAGATTGTCTGTAAACCGCCTAGATGGCTGTAAAGTGGTATATAAGTTTAAGTGCTATTGCCTGAAATATTACACTACCCCTTTTCATCAGGTAAATGTGTTTATCCAAAAGAAAAATTGACAATTTTAGGCTTCTTTAAGCCATTCTTCCTCCTCTTATCCCCCCTCTCAAGGAAATTAAAATCCCCCATTATGGTTCTGCTGTTCCTTCCTCTGGGGAGGCAAAAACATTTCTACAAATCTGGTGGCTGCCATCAAGAAAACCTGCATATATGTGCATGGCATGTTTTAAAACATGTATGGACAGATACACCTGAATATCTGTTCCTTAGCTGGCAACCTGATGGGCAGGGAGAAAAAGAGAGGGAGAGGGGCAAATAATCTGCTTAAATTTGGTCTTTCCCATTGCACTGTCCATCAGGTTACCTGAGTTAAACATCTTCCAGGAAGCTAGAGTGGAAGAAAAAATATGCTGCATGCAACTCAGTGTACCTCAACTATAGACCTAAATCATCTCCCCTTTTTAAATGTAAATTTTAATTTGTTTTTAAATTATAGGGTATTTTAAATTCAGCCAAATTATTTAATTCGCTTTTATTCTATTTTAAATTTTTGTATTTATGTGTTTTATCCTCTGGCTGTTCACCGCACTGAGTCCTTCGGGAGTAGGGCGGTATAGAAATTTAAATAAATAAATAAATAAATAAATAAATAAATAGATAGATAGACAGACAGACAATTTAAGAAATGAGGGAATTCTGGGAGTTGGAAGTCCACACACCTTACAGTAACCAAGGTTAAGAAACACTGATGTAACTGCTATCAGCTGCCCATCACAGCCACCAACCACCCACTTCCAATCCACAAAAGATCTTGGAGCAAGACTTTAAGATAGCACTTTATTTGGTTCACAAGCATGAGAGCAGAGATGGGTGGTGGCAGCCATTCCTGGAACACCTAGGCAGCTTGTAAAAAAGGCAAACAGTCCCTGGAACGTGGGTGGGGCACTCCAAGGCTGGGCTGGCTACAGGGGAAGGCAGCAAGTCAAGCTGACGGGAAATTCAGCAGGGGAGGTCTCAATGCTTGGCCCTACCAACAGTCCCTTGTTGGTAGGGCTGGAGAAAGAGTAAAATTGGGTGGCAGCTCTTACCACCAGGGTAAGTAGCTACTCCTGGGAGCATGACCACACACAACAAACATCTCTTGGTTGGATCCTATAATATTCTGAAGTGGGAGTTGGAGGGAAGGAAGGAGGGAGTGGGGGAGGGAGGGAGGGAGGGAGGGAGGAAGGAAGGAAGGAAGGAAGGAAGGGGTTCCTAGCCTTGCTGTGTGCTGCTATCCTATTCCTACTAGGATTCAATTATTCACAGCGTAATTCAAGATAGTGCACAGGTGAATCTTTTAAAGTGCAATATTGGCTTGTTCAAACCAACAGGAGACTCCAGCAAGTCTCATCTGCCTAAGTCAAGTGAGGAAAGCGTTATCTCTAAAGCAGGGTTGTCAAGCTCGTGACGACACATTGTCGTCATGTGACGTATCACAACTTTTTTCCCCGTTCACTAAAACGGGGGTGGGTGTGGCCAGCACGTGACACATATGGCCCACGGGCCACAGGTTTAACACCCGTGCTCTAAAGGGAATCAGTTGCCTCTCCTTTGGAAGGAGGATCCCCTCAATCCCTTCCAAAGCCTACAACTCCCAGTTGTAAATCACACAAGCTATAAAACCACAGAACCTAGTTCAATGTTCATTCAGGCAGCTGGATCTCCCATTTGCTCGGCATGAATGTGAGAGAAACCCAAGAGCACTATCTCCCTCTCCCTCAGGAGACCTCTCCCTCTTCCCCACCCCTCCATCCAAACGAGTGTTGATGCATGCAGCTGCCAACCCCTTGTTTACTTCTTCTTCTTCTCCTGAGTGCTGGTAAACCAGGAGTCCAAGAGCTTTTTGCTGTAATAAAGTTGCCAGCCATGAACTTGCACCGCCACCACTACCAGCAAATACATGACAGAGACTGCAGAGAAACCGAAGATGAAACGGTAGGCTTTGCCGTGGCGGTAAAGCTGCTGAGCCATCGGGAACATCTCCATGCTGCCGTAGATGAGAGGCGCCACTGAGAAGAGGCCGGTGCTGATCATGGAAATCACCAGGTAGCTGATGTTGTTTCGGGGAAAGGAGAAGAGGCCAAAGAGGGAAGGGATGATACTGAGCAAATATGGGTACTCCCACTGGTAAGGCATGGCCACCTTGTCATGGGGTAGAAGTTTGAAGTGAGCTATGCACATCTGTGCTGCCACCAACAGCCACAGGCCCACCTGCATGTAGATCAACTTCTTAATCTCAGACTTGAGAGATACGCTGTGGAAAGCAGAGAAAAGACAGGAGGAGGAATGGTGAGTTTGATCCTGCGCTTAACAACTGACTTGCTTAGAAAATTGGGCTCGATTAGTCGAGGACTACCTGTATAAATAAAATTGGTACTTATTTTTAGGTTTATTTGGATTTATTTGGATTTTTCAATGGGCGCTTCCTTTTATTTCATTTAAAATAATCTTTTAGGAAAAAAAAATATCCAGCTACTGCAGGCAATCTGACAGCTATTAAGAAAAATCACCAATGGGTGCTTCATTACCTATTCCTGAACTACAGGATAGACGTTTGCTTCTTTGAGAAAAACCATTTCCTGGGAAAGGTCAAGAGGCATTCAGGAGAAATGTTTTTCTCCCAAAGCCCCAGGGCTTTTATCGTTGCATAACAAGCAAATATTCGGTGGCTGTTTTTCCCAATGTAATGATATAGCAAAGGAAAAAGCTTCATCAGCTAAATTGCCACCGTGTGGCAGCTGTACACAGTATTTACTTAAACCACATTTACCCTGGCTCTTCAACTCAACCTCTGCCAAGAATGACCATCTTGTGGCACCTAGGTCACAAAGCAGCTTACGACAAATCTCTCACATTCCAATATGTTAGAACGGTGCCCATTCAAAGATCTGGTAAGTCGACAACATGTTAAAAGATCTGGAAAGATAGAGTCTGTCTTTCATTTACTATTTACCTCTTTTTTCAGCCACTTGTAAAAACCAAGTCAGTTCCTGTATCGATCGACTAATAATCCATAGTGGTTAAGGCGCTGGCCTAAAAACCAGAAGACTGACTTCTATTTCTGGCTTAGGCATGAAAGCTGGCTGGGTGACTTGATCAGTCATGCTCTCTCAGCCCAATTCAGCTCACAGGGTTGTTGTTGTGGGGAAAATAGGAAGAGGAGGAAGGTGTATTATGCATGTTCTCCATCTTGCGATAAAGGCAGAATAAAAATGTCATAAATAAATCAGTAAGTAAGGTGGGCTTAAGTATCAAATAATACTTTGATCAGTTGGCCAAACTCACGACATCAGAGGACCCTTGAAATAAAAAATCCTTGCCAAGAAGACTGTGGGGACTCCTCCAGAAAGTTTCCATGAGTTAAAAGTGACTTGCATAAAACAATAATCCTGCTAAAACCTGTGTCTACAAATAAAGATACTTTAAGACAGCTATCTTCTCTACTCCAAAAAGCAGAGGACAATGTCTAAGAAAACAAGGAAGTCTTGCTTAACAGCAGGAGGCCCAAATTCCCTCTCCAGCCAACCTCTCTGAAACAAGTATTGGAAATGTGGAAAACGAAGACATTAAAGTTGCTGGATTGAATTTGCTGGATTGAATCGATTCATTCTATTTGAAAGCCTGTCTAGGTGATACTTGCCACCCTTGTTTTTCCTTGTTTTCTTCTCCCAGTAAACTCCCTTTACATCTCGAGAAATGGCTTCGTTGGTTTAACAAGGACATTTCTCATTCAAATCTTGCAAGAAGAGCATCTTATTAATGAAGAGGTCCTCCAGAAAAGTCAAATCTGGCTGACCTCAAAGGCACATCATCTGGGCAATAATAAAGAGAATGGTTGGCTACTAATTCTTCCAGAAAGCTTTTCAACTTCTCAGGCTCCTCTACGGCCCAGAAAGATTCTAGTGTTTTCCCACTCAAGTACTAATCCTGTTTAGCTATTTTGAGCTGAGCTAAATGCTGCCACGCTACCTGCTGTGTATTTTTGTAGATATCCTGAAGGCTTGTGACGTAGAGGACAAGCCATCAAGAATGTAATCTAAGGAGAAACAAATGCAATGTTTAATCTCATTATTCAAATGCAATCGAGCTGCATGCTATCCCCATCTTTTGCCTTTGGGAAAAGGAATATATATAGAGAGGTGGCTACCTCTAAAATAAGAATCAGTTGCTGCATTAATCCCCCCATATATATATATATCGCTCAAAAAAATAAAGGGAACACAAGCAGAAGACATCCAAGATTTGAACGAATGAAATAGCCTTATTAAATACTTTGTTCCTTACATACAGTAGTTTTGTGTTCCCTTTAGTTGTTTGAGCAGTGTATAAACTGTATGTATGTATGTATGTGTATATATGTGTGTGTGTGTGTGTGTGTGTGTGTGTGTGTGTGTGTGTATTTCTCTTTAGTCAGATTCTTCCTACGTAAACCAAGATTTTTATGCAGCCCTAGTTCAGTGAAATCTTGGTTTACGTAGGAAGAACCTGGCTAAAGAGAAATACCCATAAAGGCCTACGAAAAGAAAACATATATGTGTATGTGTGTGTGTGTGTGTGTAAAGAAAGAAGCAGACATTCACATATATATACACATATACATATACATCTATATCTATATCTATATATAAATTCTATATATTATCTATCTATTATCTATTATCTATATAAATGTATAAAACGGAGGGGAATTAATGCAGTAACTGATTCTCATTTCAGAGGAATCATTTCAAATATGAATCACCAATTCAATGATCGGCAGGAGCAGCTAAACGACAATCGTCCTGCCGAGTCGGTTGCTGCAACATGCAAATTTAAAGACAGGAAGAAAACAAAAATGTGGCTTCCTAATGGGTGCACGAGCGCGACACCCCACCTCATTTGGTAATGCTCGGCCACGCGCTCCCGGTGCCGGAAGTCGCTGCCATCGGTTCCCGTGGCTCGAGGTCCCGCGCGCGAAGCCATCTTCACGAGGGGCAAAGAGAGCGAACGCCAAGGCGAAGAGCGCATGCGCGTTAGCATGTGTTAACGTGTTGTTCTTGGAGCCCCGCCTCCCGCGAATTTGTACTTCAGTCAATGGCTGTTCTGTGGGGCGGGAGGGCGTTCCTGTCTGTTTTTTTAAACAGGGAAAAGAGGCGGTGCTATGCGTTCTTTGCCTCTCTCTCTCTCTCTCTCTCTCTCTCTCTCTCTCTCTCTCTCTCTCTCTCTCTCTCTCTCTCTCTCTCCTGAACGAAACTACATCTCCCAGCAGGCACCGTGCCTCTTTATATAGATTATGCAGACGTCGCACGTTTTGTCTACCGTGCAGCAGATGCTTCCGGGCTAGTCGCCGCGCGCTCGGGGATGTTCGGGCTTAGCCTCCGCCGCGTGGTCCGTGCGCGGGGAAGGCTGCGCGCGCATTTCAGCACCCCGCCGGCTTGGTAAGAAAAACATCGGTCAGTTGCCATTAGCATCTTTAACTCGCTCGCCGCCTTTTGCCCGGGCTTCTGTCGGTGCGGTGCGTGACAGGCAGAAGCTCAACAGGCATGACTCGTGCCGGGAAGAGATGCAGCGAGGGATGAAAGTATAGGTCGTCCTCGATTTACGACCACAATTGAGCCCGAAATTGATGTTGCTAAGTGAGATTTGCCCCCATTTTACGACTTCCCTTGCCACGTTTGTTAAGTGAATCGCTGCAGTTCTTGAATTAGTAACAGGGTTGTTAAATGAATCTGGTTTCCCCATTGACTTTGCTTGTCAGAAGGTCGCAAAATGGGGAATCTGGGTTCACTGCAACCGTCATAAATGTGAGTCAGTTGTCAAGCATCCAAATGTAACTCATGGAACAATGCGGATGCTACATCAGTCATAAGGGTGAAAAATGGTCATGAGTCACTTTTTTCAATGCTGCTGCAATTTTGAACAGTCACTAAATGAACTGTTATAAGGCGAGGACTACCTGTATGCTTCTTCAGTGGTTTGCATCCTTTGCCTGCATTTCTCACAAAGAGGGATGCGTGCAGACACCTCCGAAATGGCTGGAAGTTCTCCTATAAGAGAAAAAGTAGCTGAGATCTGGTTTCGATTGGAATTGTTTATTGTACCAACCTTGTTCAGTATTTACATCGATGTTTGTCAAACTTGGTAGCTTGGAGATGTGTGGACTTTAGTTCCCACAATTCCCCAGCTAGCTATGTGGTCCACAGATCTGCAAGCTACCAAGGTTGAGAAACACTGATGTGCAGGATAGTTTTTTCTTTCTCCGGGTTTATAAATGGGAAGCTATTTACTTTTTTCTGCCTCTCCAAATAAATTCATTACGTTTTGTGAATCTTTTGATGAGCATAATTCCAGTCATTAACTGCCAAGAATATCTAGTGGTGGTAAGGTATTCATCTATAACAAAATTACTGGAAAAAAAAGAATTATTATGAAAATAGGAGTTGGTTTAGAATACAAGTGGGTTTTTTTAAAACAATTTTCATTTCATTTAGGTATCACTTGCTGAACCTCAAAAAAGTAGACAAGTCAATGGGAAAACCCCCCAATAAAATAAGCTACTTGAAACCCTTAAAGTCACTGGAGCCTGATTCGTTGTTGAAACTACTAAAAACATCTATAGTACATGCGGATGGTATGTGTCTTCTCTCATATTCTTATGGTAGGGAACCCTGCAGATGTTGCTGAATTCAAATTCCTATCATCCTTGGTTAACTGTGCCAGCTGGGGTTTATGGTAAGTAGACCCCAACAACATTTGGAAGGCCTGATTGATCTTTTTTTTTTTTTCCACCCTTGCGCATGCCCAAGATGGCGACTCCCGATGGAGCTCCGGTTTTGCGGGGGTAATGTCCTAGCGGTTAGGGGGTCCTTAGGGCCAACTACCCATCTATGGCCCATGGTGTGATGAGAGGGCTGATTCGCCGATCCGATGGGAGCGTTTTTGGCTCCGGAAGACCTTTTGGGAGAGCGGTTTGTGGATTCGCTCTCCGGAACAGCTTATGCTGAGACGGATGGTGCTGGTGGGATATGAGACGGCGAGTTGGGCCGAGAGCTCCGTGACGGCTGGCCCTGCATTCATCTGAGGCTGCCGGAGGGATGGCGGTGTGCAGCTGCGGTGGTCATCTGGCACCCTGGGCTGGACTCCGTTGGACCCTTGGCAAGATCGGAGGTTGCCTGCGGAGGCCGGCGGTGGGCGGAGTCGGCACGGAGGAGGCTGATGGTGATTGCGGTGGTGATGACGGCGCCCAAAATGGCGCCCAAAATGGCAGTTACAGGCGGCGGTTACAGGTGGCAGAAATCGGATCAATTAGAGACGAAAGAGGCCACAAACGGGAGAGTAGGGACCTGCTTATCTATTTTCAACTGAACTCCTGGGAGACGGAGGAATGCCGACCCTTTCATTGTCGGGCCAACCCTGGATTGCCTCCCAGAGGCCTCCCCCCTCTCTTTCTATGGGGGGGGGGTTTAAACCTTTATGCATAAAAGACCTGAAGAAGGCTAAGGAGATTAGAAAGGATTGTTGTGTCTATCATGGGGGGCTTTGCTTCTACAAAGTGACTGCCTTATTCCATCTCTCCCTCCTGTATTTTTATCTCCTGTTGCCCCTTTTGTGGCCGGATATTCGGCTTTTTATGATCATTTGCTATCCAGGTTTGTTGTTTCTTGTATGTCAGGATGAGAATTTCCCTACTTTTATATCATCTGAGTCTCCCTGGATTTTCGCCTACTATATATTTCCCACAGACTATCCGTGTCTCTGAACTCAAGGATTGGCTATTCCATCTGTGCCTAGGTACAACATTGAAAGAACAGGTCTATAGCTGCTGTTTTTCTCCCTTATATCTGGTTGCCGTGAGAGGGTGATCGATGTTTACATCTGAGTTCAAAATGGCTTAAGTTTTTTTTCTACCACTGATGTGAGAGATGAGTGGGACTAAAATGACTTGTACCTCTGATTGATACTCTCTCCGCAGGACCCTGGATAACTAGGACATGCCTACCAGCTATGGACTATCTAGCTACAAAATGTACTCATTGGGAGAACTCCTCAAACTGCGAGATGCCTCCCTCTCGCAGGTCTGGCCCTCTTCTTTATCGAGGGCCTATCTCGATGACGGACTTTGGAGTCCGGAGAGATGGCATACAGCAAAAAGAGGGGGGTTTTTAGGGAAATTTCTTAATAAGATTTTAAGGGATTCTGGGAGGGGGGTAGGTTGCATGGGTTCGGGGGAAGACCCGCGGGGGAGGGTATCTGGGCCAGCCGAAGGACGTGGCATGGGAGGTGCAGACTCGGGGGTCAAGGAGATGATTAGAGCTTACGATACAGTTGGCCATAACATCGATACTGTAGGTGGGAGGGGCAGATATGGCGGGAGCAGAGGGCCACATCATCTTGCGGGAGTGCGTCCTCACTGGTTGCAAGCGGTGGCACGCTCCGACCCTCAAAGCTCTTCTCGTTCCCCAGGTTGTACGGAACCTCGGGCCCCAGGCCTTCGGCTGATGCTGTGCAACGCCAGGTCCGTGGTAAATAAAGCCCCCCTCATTTGTGATCTTATTCAGGAGGGGTGTGTGGACCTGGTGGGTATTACGAAGACCTGGTGGGGCCAGGAAGGGGGAGCCCCCCTTGTTGATATGTGCCCACCAGGTTTCCGTGCTTTCCATCAGCCAAGGTCTCAGGGGAGGGGCGGAGGGGTGGTGATTGTTATTAACGAAGGTCTTGGACTGAGGGAGGCCACTGTTCCTCAGACGGCTGGATGTGAGTCCCTCCTTATGAAGTGGGCTCATAGGGTGCAGTTGGGCTTGCTAGTCACGTACCTGGCTCCCTGCTACGTGGCAGCAGCCCTGCCTGAGCTGCTTGATGTTATAGCTGCGGTGGCGGTTGACACCCCCAGGATTATGGTCATGGGGGATTTTAACCTGTCATCAGTTGGCGAGACGTCTGAAGTGGCTCGGGAGTTCATGGCTTCCATGACGGCTATGGACCTGACCCAGTTAATTTATGGCTCTACTCACATGGGGGGGACACACACTGGACCTGGTCTTTGTCTCTGGACAGTGGTTGAGTGATCTGGAGATAGGGGATATAGTGATTGAACCCTTGTCATGGTCAGATCACTCCCTCCTTCGCCTGGACCTCCGAACCGCCACACCCCGCCGCAGTGAGGCGGAACCGACCAGGTGGTTCCGCCCCAGGCGCCTGATGGATCCTGAGAGATTCCAGATGGAGCTTGGGCCATTTCCTGAGGTTCTAGCACACGACTCGGCTGAGGACTTAGTGGCCACCTGGGATAGGGCGGCGGCTGAGGCTTTAGACCGAGTCATGCCTTTGTGGCCTCTGACCCGGCGCTGGTCTCACCTGGCTCCTTGGTATACTGAGGAGCTGAGGGAGATGAAGCGCCGGAAAAGACGCCTAGAGAGCAGTTGGAGGGCTAGTCGTTCTGAATCCGACCGGACACTGGTAAGATCTCATATTAAGAATTACCTAGTGGCGATAAGAGTAGAGAAGAGTAACTACTTTTCTACTCTTATTGCGTCATCAGATAATCGCCCAGCCGCCCTGTTTAGGGTGAGCCGCTCCCTGCTCCACCAAGGGACACGGGAAGACCCCTTGGAGGGTAGAGCTGAGGATTTTGTACAATATATGTATGACAAAATCGCTCAGATTCGGGAACAGCTAGACTCTGACTGGACTGATCCAGGGGAGATGATAAGGGCAGGTCCTGAGAATATTATTTGGGAAGAGTTTGATCCTGTGACTCCCGAAAGCGTGGACAGGATACTGAACAGACTAAATGCGACCACATGTTTATTGGACCCGTGTCCCTCCTGGTTGGTACTGGCTTCCCAGGAGGTGATGCAAGGCTGGCTCCAGGAGATTATAAATGCTTCTTTGAGTGAGGGTGTCTTTCCCACCGTCTTGAAAGAGGCGGTGGTGAGGCCCCTCCTCAAGAAGCCCTCCCTGGACCCAGCTGTGTTAGCAAATTATCGTCCTGTCTCCAATCTTCGCTTTGTTGCGAAGGTTGTTGAGAGTGTGATTGCACGACAACTGCCTCAGTACCTGGATGAATCGAATTATCTAGATCCGTTCCAGTCGGGCTTCAGGCCCGGGTACAGCACAGAGACAGCATTGGTCGCATTGGTTGATGATCTCTGGAGGGCTCGGGACGGGTTGCTCCTCTGTCCTGGTCCTATTAGACCTCTCAGCGGCTTTTGATACCATCAATCATGATATCATGCTGCACCGGTTGGAAGGGTTGGGGGTGGGGGGCACTGTTTTACAGTGGTTTTCCTCCTTTCTCTCTGACCGGTCGCAGTCTGTGTTGACAGGGGGGCAGAGGTCAACCCCGAGGCCCCTTATATGTGGGGTGCCGCAAAGATTGGTCCTCTCGCCCCTTCTATTCAACATTTATGTGAAGCCGCTGGGTGAGATCATCCGTGGTTTTGGGGTGAAGTACCATCAGTACACTGATGACACCCAGCTGTACATCTCCACCCCAGACCACCCCAATGATGCCCTCGAGGTGATGTCCCGATGCCTGGAGGCCGTACAGATCTGGATGGGGAGGAACAAACTCAGACTCAACCAATCCAAGACCGAGTGGCTGTGGTTTCCGTCGTCCCGATATAGTCAGTTGGCACCATCTCTGACTATTGGGGGCGAGTCGTTGGCCCCCACAGATGGGGTTCGCAACTTGGGCGTCCTCCTGGACTCGCAGCTATCTTTAGAAGAACATATGACGGCCGTGGCCAAGAGGACTTTTTATCAGGTTCGCCTGATTTGCCAGTTGCGTCCCTTTCTGGATCGGGACTCGTTACGCACGGTCACTCACGCCCTTGTCACCTCCCGCCTGGATTATTGTAATGCTCTCTACATGGGGCTCCCCTTGAGAAGCACCCGGAGGCTCCAACTGGTCCAGAATGCGGCCGCGCGGGTGGTGACAGGAGCAATGTGGCGCTCTCATGTGACCCCCTCCTGTGCGAGCTACACTGTCTCCCGGTGGTCTTCCGGGTGCACTTCAAGGTTTTGGTTACTATCTTTAGAGCGCTCCATGGCTCAGGACCAGGGTACTTACGAGACTGCCTCCTGCCACCAATAGCCTCTCACCGACCAGTTCGCTCCCATAGAGATGGGCTCGGGGTGCCGTCGGCCAAACAGTGTCGACTGGTGGCCCCCAGGGGGAGAGCCTTCTCTGTGGGGGCACCTGCCATCTGGAACGGGCTCCCTCCGGAGTTACGAAGGATCCAAGACTTACGCATCTTCCGCCGTGCCTTGAAAACGTTTCTATTCCAACAGGCTGGTCTGGCCTAACTCTCGCTTTTAAATTGGCTTTTAAATTGGCTTTTAAATCGGGTTTTAGATCTCTTTTAGATAAATTTGGATGTTTTTAATTTTTGAGCCTAAATTATTTAATCTGTTTTTTAATAGTTTTTAACTTTTATATGTCTTTGTATTTATTTATGGCTGTTCACCGCCCTGAGTTCTTCGGGAGTAGGGCGGTATACAAATATGAAAAATAAATAAATAAATAAATAAATAAATAAATAAATAAATAAATAAATCCTTGTACTGGAACAAGGATGATCAACCGAATGGCAGGAGATTCGAACGAGCAGAAGAGTATACAGAACCTTCATGCAATATCCCAAATTAGTACCCAGCAGCTATAAGCTTTTGCCTTCACATCTTTGGGTTTCTCCTTTTCCCAGAGACATCTGCTTGGATCCAGTAGGGGAACTGGAGTTTTATTGAGCCTTTAATATGCTACCATACTTGATTAGGCAGCTTCCTCTTGCTTGGTGGAGCGCAGCTCTGTTTAAGACTATTGGAGGCATATGAGCTAAGCCATAATGTGGCTTGATGTTGGCTTGCTATGCTGTGTGATATCAGCCAGTGTGGTTTATTTAGTAAATGATAATGGCTGAGCAAACTATAATTCACTATGTTGAATCTCATGTACAGGTAATCCTCAATTTATGAGCACAATTGAGCCCAAAATTTCTGTTGCTAAGCAAAACAGTTGTTAAGTGAGCTTTGCCCTATTTTACGACATTTCTTGCCACACTTGTTAAGTGAATCACTGCAGTTGTTAAGCTACTGTGTTTACCCAAAAATAAGCCCTGGTCTTATTTTTTTTTGGGCCCCAAAATAAGCACCAGGTTTTATTTTGGGGGGATGTCTTGCCCGCTTACTTTAGGACTACCACAGCCAGGCCTCCCACACCCCGACACCTATCACGCAGATGCTGCTGGTCGCGGTAGTAACACGATTGTTAAGTGAATCATTAGCATAGTTCTGGTTTCACTTAGTGATTGTTTTGCTTAACAAGAAATTTGTGACTGCTTAACAAACAATTTGTGATTGTT
Organism: Arizona elegans; assembly: GCA_022577455.1. NCBI lineage: Eukaryota > Metazoa > Chordata > Lepidosauria > Squamata > Colubridae > Arizona > Arizona elegans. The sequence goes on from JAKOOJ010000003.1 coordinate 144,120,478, forward strand.
AAATAAGGACTACTTATGTGGGAAACTGGTAGATTACAACTTGAGTCACTTTGTACATTTTTCAAATGTCTGCATATTCTCTCTCTCCTTCCCCTGAATTTAAAAGAAAATGGGAAGAAAGGAATGAACATGGGAACTGGGAAGTGTAATAAGATAGCCATTCCCCCAAAGTCATCCCCACCATAATCTGTGACTTTTAAAATCCCACCGTAGCATTGTTTTGAATTATGGAGCAGTCTGTTAGCCTGTTCTGGAATTGTTTTGAACTCATTGCCACTTGTCAATTTTGTATTTCAGGTACCCTTGTGGCCATTAACAAACCTTGTGGTATCCCTATATCAGGTATGCAGTCCTGTGATTGAATGGGGTATGGCACAGATGCCTTGGATACTTTTCGTATAAATGAAACGATGAAGCATTCTTTATAAATCAGTGAAAGTATTTGCATATTGGCTCTGTTAGCACTGTTCTCCAAATAATTGAATCTGTCATCTGCACCTCTATAATTGTCTAGTTTGGTTCTGCAACCCAACAAGACAGACACAGACTTCAGAGGATAATTAGAACTGCAGAAAAAGCAATTACTACTAACCTGCCTTCCATTGAGGACCTGTATACTGCACAAGTCAAAAAGAGGGCTGTGAAAATATTTACAGACCACCCTCACATCCTGGACATAAATTGTTTCAACTCCTACTCTCAAAACGATGCTATAGAGCACTGCACACCAGAACAACTAGACACAAGAACATTTTTTTCCTGAACGCCATCACTCTGCTAAACAAATATTTCTCTCAACACTGTCAAACGATTCACTAAGTCTGCATTACTATTACTATTAATCTTCTCATCGTTCTTATCACTCATCTCCTCCCACTTATGACTGCATGACACTAACTTGTTGCTGTATCCTTACGATTTATATTGATTGTTTCCTAGTATGATTCGATTGCTTATCTGTACCCTATGACTATCATTAAGTGTTATACCTTATGATTCTTGACGAATGTATCTTTTCTTTTTATGCACACTGAGAGCATATGCACCAAACACAAATTCCTTGTGTGTCCAATTATACTTGATCAATAAAGAATTCTATCTATCATCTATCTATCTATCTATCTATCTATCTATCTATCAATAATTTAGGAGACATGTGAAGATAATAGGTGTTCTCTTAAAATAAATTGGGAACTGATATTAATTTTAATCTGGCAGACACCTCCAGTGAAAAGGGGAAAAGATCTCTTAGAAGTAAATGGGATTTGGTTGGAATGTGTGCCATTCATAGGTTCTCTCTTCCTCCAACAGGCAAGCCAGAAGAACTGACTTTGCAATCTGTTCTGCCACAGCTAAGCCAGAATCTAAATCTCCCACAAAATCTCCAGGTGATCAAAGCTCCAGAAAAGTACGTACCGGTAGCTGAATCCTAGTTCCAGGGGGAAATGTAAAAGTGATAGACAAAAGTTATATCAGGATAATGCTTCTCTTCCATCATCTAGCCTCCAGGCCTGCTTGATTTTAAAAACGATGTTGCTTCTTCGTAGACCATCATATGATGCCTTTAATTGGGTCTCCAACCTTGGCAACTTTAAAACCTGGGGACTTCAACTCCCAGAATTTCCCAGTCAGCATGGAAGCTGTTGTTACTTCTGTTTTCCAGCAAAAAAAATGCCCAGTAGAAACAATGAGTTAATAACCATCCATTTGCTTAATGCCCATTGCATTCACTTACTGACTTCCACAACAAGGGTCATAAAATTGTGTATGTCACATGGTGACCTGCTTAATGATCATCCCAACATAATTATGGGCTTAATTGGTTATAAGTTAAGAACTACCTATAGTTTGTCTGATTTGGTTAGTATATTCAAGCCAGTTATATGATAATCCAGGATTATGGGCTAAGCCAGCCATGATGTGATGTAAACTCAGGCTGCATTTTAGAATGGAAAGTGTCCGAAGTTCCAATCCCATTACTACCATAAATTACAAGAGCGGTCTCAAACAAATCCCTGGTTTGTCCATTCAATGAGATTTATTAATAGCTCCTGTTAAATAATGGATGGATATTTTTTAAGACTTTGCATTTTATAGGGAAGGTTCTGGACTTGTTCTGCTGTCAAGCTGCCCAAACACTACCCGATATCTCCAAGATTTTTACAGTCAGCGTAAGAAGAAAAAACAGCCAGTTGCTACTTACTGGTGAGAAAACATTTTCTATTGTTTTCCATTTGGGGGATGAATGGGAAAGTGTGGAATCATTAGTTTCCTCAGTTGGAAAATTTGCAAGCCAAGTATCTGGAGAGCATCAGTTAAGTAATATTAAGGAATATTTTATTTTTTCATGCACTTTCCCTATTGTTTTTAGTGCTGTTACTACCAGGATTCCAGTAGCTACGGAAGGAGAAATTCATACAGGCCTCAAGATGGTGGACATTGATGGCTTTGACGTGGTAAGGACAGGGGGTATGGATGGAGGAGCTTTAGACTGTGGTTCTGGAAGGCTTGTAGCTGGTCTTCTGGACAAGAAGAGTAACAAATTCAGAAAAATCCAAGTATTGCCAATCTGGAATTGCACTTCCTACCATGGGCACAGATTTAGTTAAATGTGGGAGGAGAACAAGCAGAGCTGGGGAGGGCGGAGTTAAATGCATCATTAGTTTGGAATCCTTGCATCACCACAAAAGATCCAAGTCTAGCCCTACTCCCCCTGAATTCTGTTGACTCTTATCTAGCACCAGTTTAGTGCTGACCATTAGTTGACTAGATTCTTGTGTATAGGCTTGAATAATAACTTTTCTGTGCTGGAGCTTAACATATGGTCTTGACTCTGCGCTTGACTGGTGGTCTACTACCGTAGGTGTTAATGCTGATGTTTGTCTGGATTACAGGTAGTGCCAGTGGCTTCCCCTTCTCGTAAGAGCCTCGAAACCAAGGAGGTAAAAAAGACACTGTCGTACTACAAAGTGCTAGATTCAAAGGAGGGCTGTGCCCTGTTGCAGCTGCAGCCAGTGACAAGTGAGTTACAGTAGGGCAGAGGAGGCCTAAAGGGGCAACAGCCCAAAGTGAGCAATTGAACTCTCCTGAAAAATGGATTACGGGTAGTCCTTGTTTAATGTCCACTAATTCAGTGGACATTAGAAGTCCACTAATTTAGAAGTTATAATGGTGCTGAATGAAAGGTACTTAACAACAGTCCTCGTAATTGTGCTGCAGTCATATGATTGCTATTCGGGACCTCGGCAATCAGTTTGAAAGTATAATGATTGTCATGTGATTGCTATTTGCCACCTTCCCTGCTGACTTCTTGTAGGTCAGTAGGTCAAAGGTCACGGTGCCAGGCTTTAGCAGCACACTGCTGGCTCATGCTCTGTGAATCTTGCCTGCTTACTTCATTTTTGGCTCGGATTTGGATGAGATCGTCTTACCTAGAGAGGATGGCATCTTGAGAGGGGGGTTAATACTTTCTATCCAATTAGAATACTGTTACTGTCCAGTCTTTTATCTGCTTGTGTAAAACTCTCTACGAAGGCAGGAGAGACATCTTGGAACAGAGCAAAAGCCTGGACCTCAGATTTTCAACTTCTGACAACCAAAGTCAGTGGAGAAGCTTGCAGGAGGTCACAGATAGCAATGACATGATTGTGGGATGCTGCAACTATACAGGTTTCACTTAATGGCAGCAACAGGAGTTGCTGGAACAGCTGTTATAAGTTAGCACAGCCAGATGACCATGTCCCTTATGACTACCTTGCTTAGTGATGCAGTTCCCAGTCACAATTCCCAGATTCAGTCATTGAGCAAAGCGGTTGTTAAGCAACACGCCCACATGACTGCTTTGCTCATCAACCGCAATCCCAGCATTCTGATTGCAGTCATTAAGCAGTCTCCTGCATTGTAAAGCAGATGGAAGAAAAGAGCTGCCTGCCGGGAGGAATTCAGCTTTGTATGAAGCTGAAATCCTGCTGGCAGGTAGCCCTTTCGCTCACCAATGTTCCTGCAACCCACTGAGAGACTTTCCCTCTCCTTAAGTGCACAGAGGGGAAATCCTTTGACGGGCTGCAGGAACAGAGCTGAAATCTTCAGGACTTTCTCTCCCCTCCATGCATGGAAGAGAAATTATTCGGCTGGCGAATTTCAGCTCAGTTCCTTGTAGCCAACAGAAGGATTTCAGTTCACCCCATCCCCTCTGCTTGCAATCTTCCCTGACTCCCGAGGCCACATGATTGCAGGGTGCTTGGCAACTGGTTGTAAATGAGAGCTGGTTGCCAAGCATCAGAAATTGGTCACATGACCACAAGTAACATTTTATGAATCCTGGAAGGGCTTTATGGACTGTAAAGCATCCTTTTTTGAGGCCATCTGTAATCTTGAATGGTCGTTAAACAGCCGGTTGTAAATTGAGGACTACCTATTATCTATTTTTCTTGTCAAACCGCATGCATTAAAACCTTTACAGCATGCAGTTTGGCATTTAAAAACAAGTAAGGATCAAGTTGTAATTCTCATGGGTTGTAGAGAAACTACCGTATTTCCCGAAAAATAAGATTATTTTCTTTTGGGCTCTGAAATAAGCACTAGGGCTTATTTTCAGGGGATGCCTTGTTTTTTTCCCCCAATGTCTTCTGCTTCTTACTTCTTCTGCTTGCTCACTGTGGGACAGGAGGCTACGCAGTGGGCTAGTGCTGCCACCGTGAGGTGGGTGGTGGAGCTGCCCCATGTGCCCCACACAGGCTTAACTCAGGGTCCCTGTAGCCAGGCCATCCACACCCCAATACCTGCCTTGCCTCGCGGCGGTGGCAGCTCTAGCATCCCCGTCCAGCAGGACCCCGCATGGCCGCCAGCCCACTTCTTCTGCTTGCTCACAGCCGCAATGGAGCAGGATGCCAGGCAACATGCAGAAGGCAGTTATCGGGGTGTGGATGGCCTGGCTGGAGGGATCCTGAGGTAAGCTCGTGTGGGGCAGCTCCACTTCCCCACCCCACCTTGTATTAAAGGCACAGCGAGGAACCAGGCGGAATGGGTGGCCAGCCGGACGGCTGTGCAGGCGCTTAAGTTGGGCTTATTTTGGGGGTAGGGCTTATATTAGACGCATGCGTGAAAACATGCTACATCTTATTTTCAGGATAGGTCTTATTTTCAGGGAAACGGGTTATTATTTATATTTGATTTCCCACAAACCGAATGGAATTTGACAGTATCCTCATTTATTTAGGATGGGGCTTCCCTGGCAAGTTGACTGTTATATTTTTCCTTACCTCTTAGTTTCTATTATCTGTCTCTCATTTTAATGCTCTTTCTTCACCCTTTCTCTTACAACTCCATCCCAAATTACTTGGCTCTTATTCTTCCTGTGTTTTTCCATGTTCCATCACTTCGTTGTTTCTCTACTTATTTCCAAACACTTTGCAAAATGCATGCTGGGAGAAAAAACATGTACTTAAGCCTTGGCCTTTTGAGTCCATTTTTTTCTCCCGGTGTAGATTATATTTTTGGGCAGAGGATTGGGAGAGAGTGAGGAAGCGTTATTGTTTTTATTTTATCTTATTTTTGGATGTCGTGTGTAGACTCTGTTTTTTTTTAAAAAAAAGATTAGCAGCTCATGCCAAACCATTGGAGTTGGAGCTGATGTTTCTTAGTGGGGATAGCCAGCTCAAGGTGTCATTCTTCTTCTCTTGTGTTCGCTGTGGCAGCTTTCCGGAACCAGATGTTGGTACACCTGACCCTGATCCTGAGCCCTGTGCTAGGCGATCACGTGTATTCTTCTCGGGTGGGAACAGTTCTTGGAGAACCTTTTCTCTTGCCTGCTGAGGAGACTCCACCTCGGACACAGGTACCAAATTGCAAAATGGAAGCTGATCCTGGAGTCTGAGATTTGTAGAGGCATTCTATGCAGGTAGTTCTCGACATACAACCGTAATGGAGTCTGTGCCCCTTACGATGGTATGATGTGACGGTCATAAAAAAGGGTGAGTCATGTGACCGCCCCGATTTTATGAAATTTTGTAGTGGTTAAGTGAATCAATATGGTTGTAAAGTGAATCCAAGCTCTTTCAGCACACCAGTGGTTTGCTCTGGGTAGTTTTGCCGAAAGCCAGACGTAAATCCTGGTTTTGGAGAAAACCATCATGAAACAGTGTCACATGACTATAGGACATTGCAAACGCCGTTCATGTGATTGCATTTTGGTTGTTTGGCAACCAGCTTACCTAATGGCCCTTTGCAGCATCCCGCAGTCGCATAACCACAATTTTTGACATCTATGGAGATTCTCGGTCATCCAGGTTATGGCTGTCCCAAAGGTGCTTTTCCAAAAGGCAACTGGACTTTGTTTTTCAGTCAGAGCTGAAGAAGCATCTTGGATGAGAAGCAAAACATCTTCAAGGAAAAACAAAGTCCAGTTGCCTTTTGAAAAAGCACAATTTTTGACATTTTAAAAAATTGGTTTCCAGCATTTACTTCTGCTTTCTGGCAAAAAAACACCCATTGGATAAAATATTCACTTAACAACCACCACGTTTACTTAACAACCGCTGTAAAAAAAAAACCCAGGTACAGTCACATGGAAGCCTACTTAATAACGGCAGTGACTTACAACCGTTAATTCTGGACTCAATTATGGTCGCAAGTCGAGAACCACCTGCAAAATAACTATTGTAAGTAGGTTGACATAGGAATTATTTATAATAGTATTCTTTCTCTTCCTCTCTCAACCTCTTGATAGGTTCTAGAGGAACATGTGATGCAAAAGCTCCGGTTACGGCAACAAGTGATGTTTCGCTTGCAGCTTCATCTCCACCTCCACCAACTTCTGCTCCCTGACGGTTGCTGTTCTTCCCGCACTCTATTGGTGGCCCCCCCTCCTCCTTTTTTCCTCCAGACACTTCATAACCTCGGACTTAACCTGCCCCCTATGAGCAGCAAGCAGTGAAAAAGTCTGCAAAGCTTTTGTCTGGATTCATTCGTTGCTGGCAGCCCAGTCAAGTGGATGCAGCTGCCGTTAAAATCTGGGCCCACACAAGGAAAAGGTCCTGTCCTTGTGGAAGAAAGCTTCTGCTCCTTCTGGAAAGAGGCTCAGATATATATTATATTCCTCCAGAGTTGCTTGAACGGGTGGCATACAAATGACTGATAGTGAAAAAGTACATCAGAAAGTGTGAGAGGAAGGAAATTTCTAAGTAAAAACCTATTTTGTAATTAGCTGGTATAATCTGGCTACAGAAGATATATTAAGGAGGACATTTCTGGTTGGTTGGGATTTTTTTTAAAGCTGCTATACCCATGGAACTGGGTTGGTTTTTTTTTTTTTTTAGCCATCAACATGCGTGGCTTCCACTGGCCAGCTGATTTTTAGGATGGGCAGGGCAGATGCAGGAGACACGCGTGCATGCGGGGGAGGCGCGCACATGTGCGGGAGTGCGGGGGTGCCCCCTCCCCACAGCCCATTCTTGGTCCCAGGAAGCTGCAGGTGTTTCAAGTAATTTTAATCAAAATGCAGTTAAAACACTATACAAGCCATCAAGAATATAAATACATATATACAACAGGAAGAGGAAGTGCCTCACAGGAGCAAATAGAGGTAAATCCTAGAGAGGCAAGAAATGCATCACAAAACAATGGAGATGAATGCTAAAGAGGAATAAAGCTGCATACAAGGCAGACAACACCTGTAACGGAGGCCTACTAGGCCCAAAAGGACGGGGTCATATGTGTATGCACAGGGGGACACATTGCATTATGGGTGCCAGCACGCGCGTGTGCTGTTGCGCGGGTGCGTGCTTTAGGCACACAATGACAAAAAGGTTAGCCATCACTGATTTAGATAATGTATGAAAGAAAATGTACTTAATATTTTCTCAATATTAAGAAGCAATAAGCAACAAATTATATGTTGACTTAGGACTGCTGTGTGGATGAGGAGCTGAGCATCCAGGCAGAGAAAAATTAGGCGAATGTTCTTTTCCAAACTATTTTTAGTTATCAAATGAGTTGCATTGCATCGAAAAATGCAAAGGAGAGCTCTGAATTTACAGAACAATTTTGCCAATAAATTACTTCTTTGGCATACAGAACAGTAGGTGGCTGCTGCTGATTCCAGAGAAAAATATTTATGTCTTGTTCTCAATTGCATGGAGCTCAGAGTTTTCATGTCAAAACGTTATCTAATTCACTCTTAAATATTCTCAGAGTGACTTAGATCAGGCAACAGTAACTTTTTCATCTGCTATTGTGCTGTGGATTAAAAATAATAACATTGAAAATAGTCTAATCATACAAGATGTCAGCATTTTATAAAATATTTTAATTAGTTTTCAGGATACAAATGACTTCAAAGTTGTCCTGGTGAGCTCTGTTGATGTTGCTTGGATTAGATGTGATTATTAAACACAAAAGGTAAATATTAATTAAGGGAGAGCGCGAGCAGTAAAACACAGTTTATTTTTTCCAAGGCTTTTAATTATTAAATTTCAACTAATAAATAGCAGTCGCTTCACCTAATCTTCCTCATCTTTTCACCTCTTATCATTTCTGGATACAGGCGTTTAAGTTTTGCAGTTCTCATAACTTGAAAATAAGTACACATATTCAAACGTGCCTATCCCTCGCAGCTGGCTCTTTTTCATTATTGTTCTATGTGAATGGCCCTTTGTGATTTGAAAGTTTGCCTTCTGCTAACATGAAAGTTTTCTCGCCCTGTTTCGTAAGGGAGACACATGATTAATTTGGAAATGATTCCTGTATGGACTTTGGACACAGACTGTTATCAGAGCCAGAGGTTTATCTTTCTTTACAAAAGTTTTCCGCTGCAAAAACAATTCGAATTTTTGGCTACTAGTTGGTGAAAAGACTTTTAAAGTGAGATAGCCAGTACCTGGATATTTTTCACAAGCTTTGCCCATATCTGTAGACAGTTTATTCCAGACACCAAATTCTACCTATTCACTTTCAAATTTCTGCTACAACAAGGAATACAAGTTGTGTTCAGAAATGGGCAAGAAGCAGCAAATTATATGTGGTCTTTGGCCTGATGCAACTATATTACATGGACAAGAGAGAATAAAGAAGAACTGAAATTTATCCTTCTCTATAGTGTTTGCAACATCTGGAAAAAGTGTATATCAATTATATGCAACTTTTGTTAGGCTGAAGATCTAAAATACTTGATCTTGGAGTCCTGCAGAGACTTCATGGATAAACCAAGAATTTTGGGAGCCAAAATACAGCCCCAAAATTTGGCTGGGTTCTGCAAGTATATGTGGTAATATTTTTAAAGTACCCTTATATCTCATATATATCAATATAGAAGCCCACTTTCAGATAAAATACATCACGTGCAGATATGCCAATTGTGAAAATTAAAATACAAAAATTTTAAGGGACAATTTATCTGCAGTATGGCTTATACGTGACTGTGTACGGTAATGTTTTGGCGACTGCAGTCCAGAAAGTGGCTTAAATTATGAATTAGAATGTATATAATGTCTATGCCTTAAATGCGTTGGCTTAATGTTGGAATCCAGTAACATCCAGAAGAGCACAGCTTCCCGATCCCGTATTTTGGCATAAATGTAGGTGTTTGAGGAAGCAGTTCTGTTAGTTGTAAGAGTAGTTCTGTAAAGAATGGTAGACATCTAAAAGTTACTTGTGTTCTAAGGCAGTATCTTAGCAAATTTAAGATGCGTGGACTTCAATTCCCAGAATTCTGGGAGCCAAAAGTTGAAAGGTTGTTCTAAGGAAATTTCTAGCTCTATCTCACATGCAGTAAGAACTGCTAATGGAGAAAACATTACTAATGCTTGCTTCAGCTTCTGTTACTTCATATAAATGATTATCCCATTTTCTTCTTTTTCATAGCACTGAAAAAGATTTTGACTTATCTGCTTTAAATATTAAAACAGTTCTCCAAGGATTAGACTAGTAGATTATAAAAGTAACATTTATTGTTTTACAAAGAATTTACAAACCACGCTGTTACAAGACCTCAGTGTAAATATGTTAATAGTAAAATAAGGAAGATATACTTGACTACCTAAAATACATACTTTTATGGATTGTAATAAAATTTATAAATATATAAAATTTTTGGTATCCTATTGCATTCTTTCCCATTTTAAGAAAAATATTTTATGCATATTAATGGAAATCTGAAACACTGAAATTTAGCAGAGTTGGGGGAGAGAGGAATTACCCACTTCATGACACAGGCTCCTTTTATGTATGGTGCCAGGGCTAGTAGGAAATACATATATTTGAAATATATTTATACGGAAATAGCATGCTAGAATATGTGGGAACTTCAAGCTCATTTATTTAAGAAGCAGTCTTGTGCCAGAATAAATTAGTCCATCTGATCTAGTGATTTCTAACCCTGGATCTTAAGTTGATGAGAGATTCAGTCCTACAGTGCTTGGAAACCTAAGTTTAGGAATCACCAAAGCCATGATTAAACATTGTGGCTGTTAATATCTCACCAAGATCACAAGCAGAAGACTATACAAGTGCCATCTAAGGACATTTTATAGACTGAATGGGTTCTGGAACTTTTTGAAAATAAAATGTGTACTCCATTATGATCAATTGGTTTCCTTCACTCAAGAGATGAATTTAATCTCTGAGAAAGGCCTTGGAAGACCCAATACAAATACAGTTACAGCCCTAGTCCAAGAGGACAGAGTAGGTTAAGACTACCTCCACTCCAAATAATGTTTTCCATGCAAAAACAATAAAAGGTGGAGCTGAATATGCTCTATTATGATTTAAAAAAAAAAAAATCCAAAGGGGAAAAACCCTCAAAATTCCATCTTCACATGCTTTGCATTAAAATTTAACCATACTCTGCTTAATTATAGGACCTTTTGACAAAGGTCAAAAGGTCCTATTAACCAAATTCTAAATAGGAAATGGGACCTCCAAAACTAGTCAGTCAAATAATACATCCACCACCAAAAAATCAAAATTAGCTAGTGGCTTAAAAGGAAAGCAAACTTGCAATTATTTTTCTTCTATGCTCAAATGTCCAGTGTAAACAGAATTTTTCACATTTACTACAATTTTGATAACGACTAAATACAATAATATGAAAACAAAGCAACTATAGAAACAGGAAAAAGTCCCCAAAGTAATGAGTTTGAATTGCTGTTAAGGGCATTGATCTCTGAAGAAGCTGAGAAAGCTCTGAAGTAATTTACAAAATGCAAAGTGAGGTTGGGAAGAACCATTTTAGAAAGTTCTAGTAATGTTGGAATAATTTTGAAGGAGAAATACATGTAGATGGAGGAAACATCAAGGAAAAGAATATGCTGTGGCACAGGAACATACAGTTTCATGGACAGCGTGGAGTTTCATTATTGATTTAGAGCTTTCTAGATAAGAATTAACCTAGATTGTGCCTCAAAATATGGAAGGCAGCAGGAAGAACAGAAGTGAAGAAAGTGGGGGCTGTCAGGTGCTGTTGTACTCTGATCTCATTCCCAGTCAGTATGAACAATGGGAAGTTGGTATTTATAGTCCAGTCATTTTTGGTGAGCCAGTTTTTTTCTCTTTCATAGAGCATTTCCATTTGTGGGAGCATATCCTGAACTGAAACTATGGGACACCTAGTAAAAAGCGTGCTTATTTATAATAAAGTGAGTATTGAAACATTTTTAGCATACCCCAGATCTATGAGTCATCTCATGCCTCAACGTCTTTCTGCAGCTAAACATTTAAGAACACTCCAATTGCTTGCATTGTCACCTGAGTGACAAGCTGAAGCAATCCAAGACAATTCCAAACTTTCCCATCCTAGATTATAATATCCCAAAACAGAATTTAAGGTAATGTGCTGCTGTGGCCAAATGGCATGTCCTATCAGGATCAATAGGTTGTACAATGTTACAAATTTCATCCACTGCATTTGGCTACAACTCATTAAAGCAGCCACGTCTTTCCCCAGTATTCTGGAAACGGGCATGACTACTTTCCTGAATCCCAGAGAAGTGCTGCGGGCATGCCTCCACATACTCCCTATCATCTTTTCGGCATCACCACAGAAGCCTCTCACAGCCTTGCCTATCAGAAGTAACCAAATTGAAGCAGGTTGTACTCTTGAACAGAGTTAAGGCAGGCACAGGGACCATTGGAGATGGAAAGCCATCCTTCCACGTTTAAGTCCTGTAGATGATTTTCCAGGACATATATTGCCGATGTCATCCCTCTAAAGCAGTGTTCCTCAACCTTGCTGGCTTAAAGATCTGTGGGCTTCAACTCCCAGAATTCCACAACCAACATGGGTTTCCAATTGTTTCCCACTCTTCACTGGCCTTCCCTGCAGATGCCCATTTTCTTAGTGAATATCAGATTGTTATAGAGGAGCCAAATGGCTGAGCTATGTTTGCGTGTAGTGGATTTGAAGGAAGTGAGATAGAAGGTGAATATTGAGTAGAGCAGGAAAACACAGGCTTGTGCGGAAGGAGGGTGAGGAAAAGCAGGGCCATGGAAAAAAACATTTAGAAAGATGTATTTTGGCAAAATGGAGGGTTGAGTTGGCTGCCCTGCACACAGATACATAGGCGCATATGGGCAGTGATTATGTTGGCACATAAGTTGGGTGGCACCAAAGAGTTATTGTGAAATATGCACACTGTTGGAACAGGATGTTCAAAATAATTTTCTGTCTCCTCCCAATACAGCACTTAGAAGCACCAAACCCACCACCACTGCTATAAAACTGCATAAACTATTCATTAAAATAATGTTAGAAACTGTTTTCTAGAAGAATGAAGTATTATTTTCTGAGTTGGTTCCTCTGTTGCAAGCACAGCCTGTAGCTGAATCTCGAATGCTGTTTTCCCCTCTTCTTTGCTTCAATGGCCCAGATGTCTCTTTGCTTTTGACGAATTCAGTCTTATTATTCCCCATAATAATTTCCCACGGTTTGCAGTCATTTCCCTTCTTTTGTGTCAAAGAGGAAGGGGGTCACCAAAAAACCCTCTTATTTTCCAGGACAAGTGAGCGAGAACTTCAGAACATCCTCCAAGCATAGGAAAGAAAAGCTCCTGAAGAGAGCCACAGCAGGAATCAAATTCCCCTTTCTGAATGACACTTATTTTTTCAGATTCCCAGCACCAACTCGAAAAAACTTTAATCACTAAAAGCAAAATTTAAAAAAAAAATTGGCTCGGCCAAGCAAGGTGAATTCCTAAGGGCAACTCACACGGAGCAATTCCTCCCTGTTTTATCAGAATGAAGACACAGAATCAGCTGCTCGGGTAGAATTAGTCAATGCGGATTCAGAATCTTTCCCCCCCACAGGAGGCAAGACAGACATCTGGTTGTCAAAAGCCGGAACAAGAGGTGGCAGCTGCTGCTGATCCTAGGCACATGGGTGGAGAAAGGACGAACGGTTACGGGATGGGGAGAAGGAAACAGGTCCGTTGGGGGGGATGGGGTGACATCTTTGCAAGAGGCTGTAGCCGGAAATAGGTTTGGGCCATTCTCTTGATATGCGGGGATACGGGAGGAAACACAGAGAGGCCAACATTATTTGACATGCAGGATTAATCAGGAAATCTTCCTAGGCAAGAAGAATGTGCTCTCCTATGAGCACTTAAAAAATTCACAAAATACCTGAGCCGGGCAAGTGGTGACTGCTTTGCGGTAGAAGAATTTGGGAGCTGCAGGAAGTAAAGGCCCAGCTCTGGAACAGCAACACAGCCTTTGCAAATTTGCCACAGCCTTTCCATCTCTGCAGAAGAGGCAGGGGAGTCTGCAGGAAACAGCCAGGCCTGGAGAGGAACCAATAATACAGCACACGGGCTTACTGGCGAGTACCTGGACGGCTCTAAACAGTGAAACATCCTTTCAATGCAGCTGTTCAGTCAAAGAAAAAAACAAGAACCCAAAGCTACAGAACAGAATTAGAAATTACCTAGAAATTGCCTGAGTCAACTGAAGGGTGGCAGTATTAGGCTATGTCCCTTCCCAAACTAATTATGGTTTAAGTCACACCTATTAGCAAACCATAAAGACAAATTTCTAGAGAGCATCCCCAACCTGGTTTTGTCCAAAAGTGGCTATTCTCAAGAATACTGGGCATCGTTATTTCCATATAGTTGGAGGGCACCGATTGGGGGATTGTGGTGGAATGTAGTCTGGATTCCCAGGAGGGAGGGGCTGCATTCCCAAGAGGTAGTAAAGCTCCTCTTGGGAATAAGTCCTCTTGAGTACAATCTCAGAGTATATATTCTGTGCTGCAAATGGTTTGGCAAGATTCTGTCTATAGGGGAGGAACAATAAAGGAAACCTCTCGGAAATAATTCTACATGTCTTTCTCGGTTTTTGGAACCTGACAGGGATGCAGTTCTAGGGGGTTAAAGGATAATTCTGGGAGAAGTATACATAGGTCAAAAAGGTAAAAGTTAACCCTTTCAGTCCTGCCTGGCTTTAGAGGGTGATGCTCATCTCTGTTTCTTAGCAGAAGGAGTCAGCATGGTCCAAAGACACTTCCATGGTCATGTGGCCAGCATGATTATATGCTGAGGCATTCAACACGCTGTTGCATTATCACTGAAGTGGTACCTATTTATCTACTCACATTTGCATGTTTTCAAACTGCTAGATAGGCAGGTCTCAAACCCAGACTGCCAGCTTTCCAGCAGGCAAACTCAGCCTCTTTAACCACTGAGCCACTGTGCCCTCTTCACATGAGCCAAAGGGGCCCACAAAAGACAAGGACGTGCTAGAACTACACACTAATCGCAAACCACAGGTTCTCCTTAAGGACAGGAGCTCTTCAAACAGCAGGTTAAAAATACCTTGAGCGTAGTAAATGTTATGTGAACCATGGAAAAAGGGAGCAGCGCTTTTCAAAATGGAAGAGAAGGAAATCTGCAGAAAATGAAGGGGAGGAAGATTCTCTTGGGGTTTTATGCACTGGCTGAGGGATGCTTTTGCTGTGTTGTCTAGGAAAGGAGATATGGCCAGGCAAAACTTGTATTGCAATTTCTCCGATGAGCACTCCAGTGATATAACTGTGAGATGAGGTGGGGAGAGGCCTTTTCTCTTTCAGGCAGCTGAAACTCAACTGCAATATTTTTATCACTGTATCTCAGAGATGGTGCTGCATAGTGGTTTGAGAATACAAACTGGATAGCGTCTGATCTCAGTCACAAAATTCATAGAGACAACAAATATCAGTTTTCTATAAAGAATGGATAATCCTTGCCAACAACCAAAGCTGTCATTCAGCTTGGGGATTTCCCACACAGTGGCTGCTAGAGATTTAGTTTACAGGATCCATTTATACATTATTGGGACAATAAATGAAACCAACAATAAAATACAAGTACTCCTCGCTTACCGACTACCCGTTCAGAGACCTTTCACAGTTAAGACAGTGTTGAAAAAAAAGAGGCTTATGACCAGGCCTCAAATTTGTGACTGTCGCAGTGTTCCCACATTCACGTGATTGTAATTCAGGTGCTTGGCAACCAGCACACATATATCATATATGATGTTCACAGACTTCCACAGTCATGTGATTGCTTATTTGCGACCTTCACAGCCAGATTCTGACAAACAAAGTCAATGGGGAAACTGGCAGGAAGTCACAATTCACAGTCACGTGACTTTGCATTTAACAACTGTAGGTAATTGGTAATGGTCACGTTACAATTTACTTTACAATCATTCTGCCTTCAAAGTTGCCAGTCCTTGTAAATGAGAACCACCTGTAATATACTCTCAGCTCTGCTCCTTCTTCTCTTCCCCCAATAATATTTAAGCCAATATTTTGGGGCTCTTGAACATGCTTATTTCTCGTTGGTTTGGTTTTCTTTGAAGTTCTTGCCTCAAATTTTCACCTCTCAATATCTTTAAGCAGAGCCCTTTAAAAACTCCCTGCTGAACTAAAAATTTTACGAGATACCTATGTGGCACTGTTAAATGTGTGGGAACAATCATACTAGCTGTATTTAATAAGCCTATACAGTACTTTGAATTTAATTCTGAAAGGTGCCTCTGAGGGCAATAAAACATGTTCTAAAGAATTGCAGACAGCTGTTATATTTAGGTACCTACATATTTTAAAGCACCTTTTTGAATGAAATCCAAAGTACACATTCATGGAATCCAGTTTTTGTTTTGCCCTTGCTTACCTTTTGGACCGGGTCCCCCAACACATCACTTAAAAGTCAAATATGGCTCTCGTCATGCCAACCAATTTATGCCACCCTGCTTTTCAATTTATGGATAAATATACAAAGTGGAACATGATACATCAAGTTGGCTCCAGAGAGTCAAAGCATGTGATCATTCTATAGAGACATTTCCCTTTATATTTTTATAACAATTTTATAATAGATTTTAAAAGACAAAAACTCTCTGTTTCAGTGTTAGAAGCAATGTGCTGCAATGTATGAGGAATTCTGGATAATAAAGGGGATTTTAAAAAGAGTGGATCTGGACATTTTGCTGCTGGCAGATTCACAGCACTAGAAATGCTAGCTGCAATGAAGCCAAACCAAATTTTCATCCTGATGGAAATTGAGGATTTCACTTGCTTTGTGCAATTTGGCTAAGGGAGTCTGAAAACAAAGCCTTTAGTCAACCATTAAAATGTTTAAATTATTCTAAAAGCCTTATATGACAATTTCTGGAAGTATAAAAAAAGCTCTGGTCCTCAAAGAGCATAAAGGGAAATGTGCCAATACTTTAAAAAAAAAAAAACTAAACAAAGATAGAAGATGCTTTTCAGCTATCTTATTACTTTAAGAAAGGGCTCCCTTATCCATTTCTGGATCTTATCTGGCCAGTTTTAAATATGTTTAATTTAAAAACTGGTATAGAAATGTGATAATTTAAAAAATTAATGGACTTGTATTGGTCTACCATGCCTATGCATAACCCAGAATCTGAAAAGCAATGTTTTGATATCTCAACTGATTTAAAAAACTAATGCCATTTTCCCATCACCTAAGACAACTGCAGTATAAAAAGTTTATCACCGCTTCTTCTGTTCCATCTCTCTGATCAAAACCCATTTCTACCCTTTTATAGTACTCTTATTCAATCCAACAGAAAGCACCTGTTTACATGTTCCTAGCATTACGCTGGAGATTTTAAAAAAACCTCACATTTGTCGATTGTTACTGGCATAATTCTTACCCATTTTCATCAGAAGTCACCTTCCTTTTGGGCTAAACGGTACTGTGAAGCCAAGCCTGATTACAGTACAAGCATGCTGATTATAATCTCCTTGGCCCTGTCTGTCTGAATTCAACATGCTGGCTACCTTTTTTTTTTCTTTCGGCTATTGAACATATTTAGTCAAATATATCACAACCATTCTCTGATTTGCATTAGGTACTAGAACCATCCCTATTTACATTTATGCACCAGCATGCCTTCTGTCGCTATCCTACTGTTCCCATTTAGTCATACCATTTCCTGTATTAATATCCATGTTTATACTTATTCCTGTTATCTCGTACATGTTTGACAAACTAACTAAATAAATAAAAATAAATTAAAAAATATATGTCAACATTTACACTCTGCTTTTCTGTGCCCCATTTCCTCACCTATGAAAACCTATGGGACCCTATTTTTTTTCCCCAAGCTATCATGTAGTCTAGATGGCCTCTTTATGACTTGGGAACTTCAACTCCCAGAATTCCTGCTGGCTCAGGAATTCTGGGAGTTGAAGTCCACAAGTGATAAAGAGGCCATTGTTCCTGGCCCTTGATGTCGTCCCTGGTTTTCTCATGTCTGTCTGACTCTCAGCCTAAGCGTTTATTTCCTCTCTTCACATAGCTGCCAAAGACGGTCATCCTAACAGCTGTTCATTCACCCTGGCCTAGAACTCACCCTGCTATTACACATCCTGGCCAGTTTTTTTCTGTAAAAATACTTTATTGGGAAGGAGGAGAGTTCAACTCCCAACAACATGATCATCTGTTTGCGTAGGCACAAAGAAGCGTTCTTTAGGCCCTATAGCTTGATTTTTGCCTACAGCAATCAACCTGAGGGGAGGGTTGTTCGTGGGTCCCGGATAGATTTTGCCTCTCCTTGACAGTCGCCTTTTGATCATAGACGCTCTAATGGCACTGAATTCCACGGTGGAAACTAAATCCACCCCCCTGGGGGATGAAGGCGTGGAGGGCAAGGGTATGTTATGTAGAAAGGAGTGTCCTAAGCATTGCAAATGGGCTTGCACTTTGGGCCTCATCGGATAGGAGGAACAAAAGGTAGCATGAGAAACAGGCAGCTCACCAGAGACAGTATGGATTTCCTGCAGATGTAGCCTCAGGCCCGGCTTCCTACCTACCATACTGGTGACATTGGCATGATTGACAGTAGGCTCCTGGGGGTTAGCAGTCAATTCTTGAGAGCTCGATTTGGCACAGAGCTGAGCTGGCTGTGACACTTTATCTCCTGTCATGACAATCGTCGTAGCCATACTGTGTGCCATCAGCACTCTTCGGTTACGGGGGTCTGCTTTGAGCTTGTTGGGCAGCTTAAACCTCACCGAGCTTGAAGGAGCGACTTTGCTAGGGGTGGGTTTCTCTTTGACTTTGTTCTCCTTTCCAGGAGCTCCTGGCTCTGCGGTCTTGTTATTTGCTGCTGTCCAGCATGGGGTAGGTGCCCGAGGAAGACTTTGGTTATTGCGCCGGTGAATTGGTTTAGGAACTTTTTGCTGCTGCGGAGCAATGCAGCCATTCTTTGTGTCAATGGCTGGAGGGGGGCTTCTTTGGGGTGGAGGTTGAGGCTTCTTCACCGTGCATCCTTCTACCAAAAGGCTAATGCCAATGTACTGGGGAATCTCCACAGCAGCCTGTCGTGAGAAGAAGAGGATGATGGGGATTGGTCAAAAGGAAACTATTCACTTCTTCCAAGGGCAAGTAAGAGCAGGAGAAAATATCTGACCAACTATTTTTGTCTGCTGCAAATGATAGTCGGAAAATATAGCTGGTCATCAGACCACAACTGAATGAGATAGGGTGCAGCACTTCGCTAGAGCCGTGGTAGCACAGTGGTTAGAATGCAGTATTGCATGCTAACTCTGCCTACTCCCAGCAGTTCAATTCTGACCGGCTTAAGATTGATTCAGCCTTCCATCCTTCCGAGGTCAGTAAAATAAGGACCTCGATGGTTGGGGGCAATATGCTGATTCTGTAAACTGCTTAGAGAGGGCTGTAAAGCACCGTGAAGCGATATATAAATCTAAGTGCTATTGCTATCACTAATGTTATGTAGATACAGATAGTCCTTGACTTGTAAGCACAAGTCTTGGTTGCTAAGCAATGCAGTCATTATGCCAGTCATCATGTGATGGACCCAATTTTATGACCATTTTTACCACAGTTAAGCAAATCATGCAATTTTTAAGTGAATTACACACTTGTTAAGCAGATCCAACTTCCTTCATTGGGTTTGCCAGCAGGGAAGGTCCCATTTTGTAATCAAGTAACCCTGGGACACTGCAGCTGTCAAAAATGCAAGCCAGCTGCCAAGCATCCAAATTGGAATCATGTGACGATGACAGTAGTGTGATGGTCGTAGCATCAAGGATGGGTCATAAGTCACTTTTTTCAGTACCATTATAACTACGGAGCATTATTAAATAAATGGTCATAAACTGATAACTACCTGTGGTCTGAAAGGCGTAAATAGAGGAACTTTAACAATTATGCAATAAACCCCAAGTTATTTTCAGATAGATAATTCCATAATTATTTCCTATGGATTCTTTTCAATTTCAGATTTAGGCATGGTAGAAGAAATTGTAAGCAAATAATATTAACTTTGGTATTTTGCACTTCAAAGACATATATGAAGAAAAGGTACGGAATAGCAATTCCTTCTTCCCATCCATGTATCTGTAGGTGTACTTCAGAAGATCCCTCAACCTTCAAGTCACATTTCACCAGTATACATGAAGAAATGGAGAATGTAAACCTGAATACGATGTTTCTGGTTAGCATAGCGCCCAAGTTTTTATACAAAATACTGATATTTTGTACTTCTGAACATCTAGTGTAGAATGACAGAGGAAATATTATGTGTTGTGATAATACACTTCAATGAGTACAGAATTCAAGTCTAAACAAACAAAAATGTATAGGTGATTATGCAAAACAGGAATTTCATGCTGAATATTGTGCCTGTGACTGGGGAAGGCTAGATGGCTGAGACAAGCAAACTAATACCTTATAGCAGTGTTTCTCAATCTTGGCTAGTTGAAGAAGGGTGGACTTCAATTCCCAGAATTCCTCAGCCAACTATGCTGACTGGAAAACACTACCTTATAGTACTAATCAATGCTCTACATGGATAGGACACATACATTTCTCTGACCAAAATAACAAACAAAACAAAACCCACTAGGAATGAGTCTTGTATTTTGCAATTCTGCAAGATCAAAAAATGAAAAAGCCACAGTTTCAGATAAAACTAACCTTGCATCCAGATCAGTGGTGGGTTTCAAAATTTTTTACTACCAGTTCTATGGATGTGGCTTGGTGGGCGTGGTGTGACTTGGTGGGTGTGGCTTGGTGGGTGTGGCAGGGGAAGGATACTGTAAAATCCCCATTCCCTCCCGATCAGCTGGGACTCGGGAGGCAGAGAATAGATGGGGGCAGGGCCAGTCAGAATTTTTACTACCAGTTCTCCGAACTACTCAAAATTTCCGCTACCGGTTCTCCAGAACTGGTCAGAACCTGCTGAAACCCACCTCTGATCCAGATGGAACCAAATATGGAAGCAGTCTATTCATTTCGCTTGGAAAATGATGAAAACATAAATGTTTCATGTTCTGTTGTGCGAATTGTACCATTAAAACCCAATAAGAGACCCATTCTTAGAGCCCAATGCTCCCCTCACAGAAAGCAAATATGAAAACGTTTATGACAACACTTCATAGTCTGAAATATGAATGGGGCATAAACATGTTTCTGATTTTCATTCTAAATAAGAGTAGTTCTCAGGAATCAAGTTCTTGAGAAATGTAGAAAAAATTTAATATCTGGGACAGAAAACAAGCACTACCCCAGTGTACAGATTCATTTAACCACCATGGTAAGAAAGGTTGTAAAATAGGGCAAAATTCACTTAACAACTGTCTTGCTTAGCAACAAAAAGTTGATGTTCAATTGTGCTTGTAAGTCAAGGACTACTCTATACTCTGAGTTGCAAATGCCGAACCCCAAATTAGATAGATCCGATATAAAGAGAATCAACCTGAAAAAAGTGAGGCAAGCATTCCAAGGAATTGGACTCAGATAGGAATGCTCACCTGTTTATAGATGAGCTCAAAGTTTCCTGTGTTGCAATTGCGATCGTACTTGCGGTCAATGACCACCCGTAAGGTATCGTCCTGCACACTGGCACACAGCCGGGTGGTGACAGACGTAGAAGCTGCCATGGTGGGGCTGGCATTGATCTCAATCAGCCACGGCTGGTAGTTTTCTCCAAAGAGAAAGTCTGCCCCATAAAGCTCAAAGCTATTTTTGCGGAATTCCACGAGGTCCTGAGAAGTCTGTATGGCATGAATGATGGCCGCCTTCATGCCAGGCACAATCACCTTGGACCAGGCCTCTGGTGCCCCCATTTTCCTCAGGTGGATCTGGAATTGATCAGAGGACCACATATTGTCTGAGGGAAGCTCAGAATGGCGGTTCAGGGAATTCTCATAATGTTTCTGGATGGAGTTATTGCACAGGTGGATGGAACTGGGATGAAGAAGAAGAAGAAGATGGGATCAATAATGGGGACCAGATTCTATGCAAAGGATTTTAACACAAGATGTGTCAACTAAGCTCAACCTATGGAAACTCCTTATTGGGCACATTTTCCTGTCTGGATCTGAAATTATAGAACATAATTTCTTTGGAATTGGGATCAGTCCTCCCGTCCTTTTTTTTAGAAAAATCATAAAAAGTGCCTCATTTTACTAATCTTTCCTGTTGGTATTTATCATATGATAATTGTGATTTGATGTTTATAATTATTATATTTTATTTAGGGGTCCTTGGTGCTCTCTGAGCTTGGTTGTTTTCTGTATAGTCTGCCATAATAAATGAGAATAGTCTTTTAAGAGTTAAGCCAGGAGTCCTTCAAAGTTTTAGCATTTCATCTACTGTAATAGGCAGAGACAGCCTTTCTAGCACACACATACATCTATGCTTTAATAGATAGACTTCTTTCTTGTTTTTTTAAAATCTTCTTTTGATTCCCACAAAATAACTATTTATTATTGTTTATTTATTGGTTCGATTTATATGCCGCTCTTTTCCGGAGACTCAGGGCGGCTTACAATGCATTAAGCAATAGCCTTCATATTTTTGTATAGACCTGCTTAGTAGGGCTTTCGCGGGCCCCCAAGCGGTGTTCTTTTTTATACAAAAGTCAGCTTATTGCCCCCACAATCCGGGTCCTCATTTTACCTACCTTGAAAGGATGGAAGGCTGAGTCAACCTTGAGCCTGGTGAGATTTGAACTTGCAGTAATTGCAGGCAGCTGGTGCTACTTAACAGCACTTTAGTCTGCTGCGCTACCAAGGCTCTTACTACTCCTTTGAACCAATATTTACTTGCTCATTCTGCTATGAAATACTCTTAGATATTATGTACAGCTCTTCTTAAAAAAATCCTTCAAATATATACTGTATCTACTTCTCAGGTGAGTTTTCATGTCTGTCTTGAATTGATACTCATTTTCACACTCTTAGTCATCCGTCAGAAATGGTGTATGGTCTCCTGCTTGGGCAGGGGGTTCGACTAGATGACCTCCAAGGTCCCTTCCAACTCTGTTATTCTATTATTCTTAGTATCTTTGTGTTTCCCCCCTTTTTTTCTTTTCCATTTCCAGTCACCCCATACGATCCTGCTTCTTCTTTTTTTGTCTTTTCTATAAAGGGACAAATCTAATTACATACTATTTCATAGGTGCTGTTCAGTAAATTCTCCTATGCAAAGGACCTAGTATAATGACAATAGGATTTCCAGTTAAGTCACTGGAAGCATATGACTATATGAAGCTGCCCATGCTAGTAGCATTGCTCCAGAGT
This sequence comes from Arizona elegans, assembly GCA_022577455.1. Classification (NCBI taxonomy): domain Eukaryota; kingdom Metazoa; phylum Chordata; class Lepidosauria; order Squamata; family Colubridae; genus Arizona; species Arizona elegans. Next base: position 144,143,528 of record JAKOOJ010000003.1, read on the forward strand.
TTTCATATAGACTTCCTCAAACGTAATATTTACTCTGGATTAACATGAATAATCCTGAAGATTTTAAGGGGACATCAAACCCCACCCCCCATTAAGACACTGAATAAATTAAACCAAAATTCTTAATGAGACATAAAATCTCTCTGCTTCTTCTGGCTCTTGTGTGCATCCACACATGGAATAATATAAACAATAAAGTCAATAAGATGACACACTCACGTATCCAGATTGTGTAAGGAAAAGGGCTGTGTAGAGAAACGGATGTAGCTATGCCGGTAGAACCAGATGGTGAGGGGATTCCAATCAGTCACCAAAAACCATTGCCGCAAGTCAAACTTGGTGCCAAAGATGAGCAGGGGCGTCTCGATATATTTCTGTACCACCCATTTCCCATCCTTGACAATCATGGGGTCGCAGTCCACTAGTTTCACAATTTCCTCTAAGCGGTCCATGCACATGATGCCTGTCGGAATATGTTCTTTATTTATTTGATTTATACCCTGCCTTTCTATATTTATTTATTTAGATATTTGCTATTTTCCCACAGCAACAATTCTATGAGGTAAGTTGGGCTGAGAAAGAGTGACTGGTCCAAAATCTCCCAGCTGGCTTTCGTACCTAAGGCAGGATTAGAACCCACAATCTCCTGGTGATTGGTTCAAAGTCACCCAAACAGATTTCATGACTAAAGTGGGACTAGAACTCACAATTTCCTAATTTCTAGGCCAGTACTTTAACCACTACACCAAACTGGTTCTCTGATGAGTACTTAAGCCAGCTAACAAAACGTTTGAAAGGCAAAAGCAGAGTGTAGAAGATTAAAAACATAAAATCAAAATTAACACTAAACAAATCATAAAGTAAATTAACAATTAAAAGCATGATAAAAGGCAAGTGCCTTTATAAATTTTGTTTAAATGCCTTGTGTGTGCCTTTTGCTGAATGCCCCATTCATCCTATTGGCTGTAATCATGCACAATATAATTGCTTAAAATCCCAAATCCACAGTTTGTTACCAGCACAGCATATTATTTACCAATAATCTGGATCAAGAGCTTTGGAAAACCAGATGACCATGAAGTTGACAAGGCCAAAATTAGGGTTGAATGACGTCTGTTGACGTTAAATTCAATGTTCTTTACCACTTATGTGAAAATACAGAATCTGGGTTCACATATCACACTGAGCCATCATATGGTTTCCTTCGTTTTAAGAGTCTCATGCAAATTCATCTTGTACAATAGTTTTGTACCTAACAAACCATGGTTAAAGAATGGCTTGGTAGGATGCGTGAATCCAGCCAAAAATTCTGCACAGCCTGAAGCATCTCCCGAACTGCTTTGTCAACTCCATCTCTCAAGCTATTTTGGGGTATTTAATTCATGTCCAGTAAACTTACCTCTGCCACGAGACTTGGCTCCTGGTTTGACAATCCAGATGTTCCTGTCCCCTTCCATGTCCAACTGGGGGACGACTTTTTGCAGCCGTTGCAAGATATCCTCACAGCGCTCAATGAGGCTCTCTGTCTGCGTCATCTGGGCCCCTTCGCTGCAACGACAAATACTTGACCCAATAGCATGACCCAATGCCCTTCCATGGTGGTAACCTGTGCCAGGGAGAGAGAACCTATGGCCTATGGGTGGCAAATGGCTTCTGAGCCCCTAGAAACTGTATTATTGCACAACATTTGAGGGCAAGCCATTAAGAAACAACAGGATAATGTGTAAGCCATCCAGAGTCGTGTGTTAGTGAGATGGGCGGCATGTAAATTTAATAATGAATAAATTAATAAATTAATAAATTAATAAATTAATAAATTAATAAATTAATAAATTAATAAATTAATAAATTAATAAATTAATAAATTAATAAATTAATGAATGAATGAATGAATTCATTCATTCATTCATTTCTAACGTGAAAACAGAACAAAATGTTCGTTCCACAAATGACCACAATATTGTGCCTTGTTTTATGACCATTTTGGTCACCGTTGTTAAACAAACCACAGCAGTTGTTAAGGGACTCATGCAGTAGTTAAGCCCATTGACTTTGCTTGTTGAAAAGCAACCGGGAAGATCACAAATGAGTGATCACATGACCCCGTCATAAATATATGCCAGTCGCCAAGCACCTGAATTTTTTTTTTAATTTTTTTTATTTATTTTACAAACATGTCACATCAATGCCTGAACAGTGTGGCATCTGAGTGTCATGCATTCTAATACAAATAAAACTAGCAAAATTAGTCATAGTTATTACATTCAATCAATTTATGTATTTCTAATAATGATAGACAATTATAATAAGTTGCACTCTGTCATTATTCAGTTATTCCATGTTTTCTCTTATGGTTACTTTTATTTTATTATATAACAGTGTCTACGCTAACATTCCCCCTTCTCTTATTTCTCTCACTTATTCTAACTTTTAATCATGTCACCTTTTACTGAAAAGCGTTTTCTTTCTATCCTACCTAACTTCTAGCCGTGCCAGCTATCTTAAAAAAAAGAAAAACAAAAAGAGAGAAAGAGAGAGAAAAAGAAAAGCAAATCAGAACAATGACAAAGAAAAGAAATCATCTATCCATCGTCTCTTGAATTTTGATCAGGTGACCATGGGGATGCTGCAACAATCATAAGGGCGAAAATCAATCATAAATCACTCTCTTCAGTGCTGTTTTAGCTTGGTCCAGTTACTCTCTAAGCCCATGATGGTGGTGAACCTATGGCAAGCAGAGCCCTCTCTGAGGGAACACGCACCATCACCCCAGCTCAGCCAGCTGGTTGTCGGGTTTCTGAGGCACACATGTGCAACAGCCAGCTGGTCGTCGGGTTTCCGGCACTCTGGCATGCATGCCTTCCGGTTTGGGCACTCTGTGCCTAAAAGGTTTGCCATCACTTAGAGTCTAAGCTTGTTAAGCCGAGGACTGCTTGTACAGTTGCAAAAATGAGGTCTATGGATTTGCAGAAACTGGTGGTTTCCCCCCTAAAAAAAGTTCAAATGTTTGTGCTTACTGGGCTATCTGATAGTAGCTGTGCAGGAAGTCCTGCCAGTGTCCTTTCGACAGTTGCAAGGCAGACCCAGAATCTCGGTCGATGTCCTGATGTTTCAGGCTGCTCAAATGCTCCTCACAAGCATGTATTGCCGTCTCAATCAGTTGGGCTGAGAAATTGGCCCCTTTCTTGTGGCGGTTACGATGCTTGGCTTCTAGAAGGGAGAGATTATTGACCTAGCAATCCTGGGTATGTGACAAGGGAGAGCCTGAGCACTGGTGTCCAAGGGAGGGTGGGGGGCAAAAAAGGCAAACAGGTAGAAGATACAAGTCCCCCCCCCCCGTTTTGTACCTAAATATTTCAAGTCGGACTTGACGCCTGATAAGTGCCTAGATGTCATTTTGTTACATCTACAAAAGGTTCAGACTTATCACAACACCACATTTCCCATCTTGCTCTACCTCAGGGGTGTCAAACTCAAGGCCCAGGGCCCAGATCTGCCCCACGGAATGCTTAGATCTGGTCTGCGGAGCCACCCTGGAAACAGTGAAGGACCAGTTTGCAGTGCCTCTGCCAGCCAAAACAGAGCTTTCAAGGGCCATGGGTGGCCCTCCTGAGCTCTGTTTTTGTTCTTTCCCCATCTCCACACACACACACATACACACACACAGCCAGCCGAGGGTTAAAGGAAGCACTTGGCACGCACAGTTTGTTATCAAAAACTTGGCAGCAAGACAGGCACCGACTGCCAAGTGCTTTTTACTTAATATCCCTTCACCAGATAAACAGAAATACACACAGTTTGCAAATAGTCCAGTTCAAAACAAGAAACCTTTGGCAGAGTTTGCAAATAGTCCAGTTCAAAACAAGAAACCTTCGGCAGATTTAAGCGTTGTTCAAAGTGACTAGCCAGAGTTAGTTTTTGTCCGTCACAGAGTCTTAAATGGCCACCACACTCTCTTATATAGTCTCTGGGTTGTGGTCCAGTGACTCAGCCTAATCCCTGGCACGCCTCCTCAACTGCTGCAACCGTTTATCACACCTTCGTTGGCGTGGATCCAGGAACGACAGATCGCCTCCATCGCTATCATCGGAGACACCTGGCTCCTGGCTAATCTCCTCTTCCTCGGCCGGCACCTGAGGCAGTGCCAGAGAGGAGGGGCCTGGAGAGGGAGGCCTGGCTGACTCCTCTCCTTCATGTTCGGAGCCTTCTCCCTCCGATAAGATAGGCTCGGAGGACGGAGCCACAACAGTTTTGGCTGGCAGAGGGTTGCAGGAGGCCGTCGCAGTTGAAAATGGAGCTTGGGAGCCCATTTTCGCTGGCAGAGTGCTTGGGCCACCACTGGCACCCTGGACATGAGTGACGTCGAGCTGGCCACACCCAACCTGGTCACACACACCCCAGCCCCCCCTCCTCCTGTGTCAAACCCAACCCTGATGCGGCCCTCAATGAAATTGAGTTTGGTACCCCTGCTCTGGAGCATGTAATGGCACTGGTAACATCTGCCTTAAAGCCTCTGCATCTTTTCCCATGATCATTTTTCCCCAAGCAGGATTCCAGGCAAAGATGGCTACAGGCAGTGGGTGCTATATGGAAAATCTTTTTGCTTTCAAATCTGAAGCACTTCCTAGCCCTAGCTTTGAATGTTTGATTTTTTTTCCACAAGATTCCTGGGCCTCAGTTATGGAAAATAGGTGGAGGAAATAATGTTTAAAGGAAAGGAAGCAGCATCTTTTCTGAGTCAAGGATAGGGGGTTAGAATGATGCAAGCAGCATGATGACATAACTTAGCTTTTCATTGCATTGTGTGTGATATTGCAAGGCAATATCACACAAGTCTCAGGGACTGGTAGTGTCATCATCCTAACAAAACCAGCAAGAACCTGTGAATATTGTTGCAAGGAAGCAAGAGTATAAGGCTTCAAACTAAAAAAAAAAACCCTGAATTTCAAATCAGTTCTTGCTTTATTGTTATTATTATTCAAAGCAGTACAATAGAGAGAAAAGTGGGTATCAGGACTTGAACATCTTGGGGGGGGGAATTTATTAACAATAAGTTAATAAGTTAGCTAACTTTCTGAGTTGATATTTTGCTTTGAAAATTCAAAACTTATTATAGTGGGCTTTTAAGAAAATTGGATGTACCTGGAAGATATTCATGGTCATAAGCAAACTCTTCCCAAACTCAGAAGTGGATTATTTTAGACATAAAAATAGCCCAAACAGTAGCAACCATTCATTTATAAAATGAAAAGAGGTACCTCTTGGACCTTAGGATATAGTGTCCACCAGGGCTGCATCTTTTGAATCTGAAGTAAATTTGTCTCAGATTACGTCAAAGTCCCCAGTGTGGTTCTAACACCCCAATTTCACAACCAAATTTCTTTTTAAAATAATTCTCAGCTCGGTAGCAGAATAATACCTCTACATTCTTGGTCTAATTAGATCTGGGCAAGCCAAGATTGCACCAAGGTAGCTAAAATGCATTTTCACCGGCATTTTCACAATAAGGAAAATGAGATAAAATCCCTCAAATGATTCTCAGAAGATAAGAAAACGTCATTCAGATACAGGAAACAAAGCCTTTCTGAACTCCAGTTGTGCTACTCTGATTCACAAATTCAAACACATAAAATAGCCAGAACATAAAGACTATTCCCCTACAGGATACGATCATCTTGAAGCATTAAGAAAAGTAATAAGGCAAAAAGCATTTAAAACCCTTGGGCTTCCCACCATTTGTCCTGCTCCATGAAGTCCAGTTTTTCGGGCTTTCTACAGACTGACAAAGAGATTATAGTTCTTTAATTCTCCCATATTTTCTACTAGCTGCACCTACCTGGAGATCCTGGACCACTTAGGAACTCATTCTGATTTTCCTCCAACGCTGTCAGGAAAGTCGGCTTCTTCCAGTATCGTTTCACCACTATTTTGAGAAGGCTCCTGGCTGCAGTGAGATGGAAGTCCTCTACCATAAAAAGCAGAAAGGCATGTAATTCCTAGCAAAGCAGTTATTTCTGTTTCTAAACTTGCTTCATCCCAAGAATTTAACAGCACTGGTGCACACGCCATAGCCGGCAAACTACATGTAACTCTCACATGTAAGTTGGGACATTTTTTTTCCTCTTTCCCTGGGATTCAAAAGGAGTTTCTGTCTATTTTTCTAATTAATCTACTGACCAGTGTGATTATCTGGCCGGTGGGAAACGGATTGCTGCCGACCGGTTGTTGTGAATACTTCTTACCAATAAAAGCATGCTTTTCATCTTTAGCTCCAAGACGATAACACCGTGGGAAAAATGTATCTGCATCAGCCTGGTCAAACCATGGCAGGTTACGCAAGTTAAGACACAACCCTACCTGAGAGAGAGGATATAGCAATAGCAATAGCACTTAAAATTATATATGGCTTCACAGTGCTTTACAGCACTCTCTAAGCGGTTTACAGAGGCAGCCCCCAATAATATGGGTTTAAGTGTTTGACCTCAGACGGATGGAAGGCTGAGTCAACCTTGAGGCGGTCAGGATCGAACTCCTGACAATGGGCAGAGTTAGTCTGCAATACTGCATTCTAACCACTGCGCCACCAGAACTCTTAACAAATACATACTTCCGTGTGGTCCAGATGTTTATGTAATGGTCCTCTGCTCACCTTAGTAGTGAAAGTCCCTGCCTTGGCATAGTGATTCATCATCTGGTCCTTGCGCAGGCTGCGACAATCAATCACATCTCGCCGATTGGTCCAGATGAAGTAGGGGATCTGGTTACGAACCAACCTTGACTGCCAATGAAAGAGGGCAAAAAGGAGCAGCGGGTAAAGACAAAGGACAGAAGTGTAAGAATGAGAAACCATGTCAAAATCGTTTGAAAATCAATAGGGGATAGTAAAGAGTTCAATGGCACAAATAATTCTAAGAATTCACAATAAATTAGTGTCAAGTGAGGAGAGAAGCTGGATTTATAAACATACATAGATGGATAAAGGCCCAGCAACTCCATTCCTTACAGCATACTAAATTTGAATTCCAATCTGAGTTAGATTTTTGTGGTTTAGTGCAAGGGTTTCGTCACACACACACACACACACACACACACACACACAGACATGCTGGTCTGCCAAACTGGAAAGCTTGGGAATTGCTGGTTTAGCAGGAGTTAAGATTTTTGTGGCTTAGTGCAGGGTTCCACAATCCCAGAGCTGCAGGCCACTACTGGGCCGCAGTCTGTTTGGAACTGGGCCACAAGCAGTGGGTAAGCACATTTGCACATGCAGCTCCATTTTCACAAGAGGCAGGCGCTCACACTTGTGCACGCCTACCACTCACACAGAACCGTCCTCTCTCCCCCGCCCCGGTCTGCCAAACTGGGAAGATTAGGGACTGCTGGTTTAGCATGTTTTGGGATTCGGTTGGGTTAGTTTATTATTTACTGTAATATATTTTGTAAAATCTAGAATTAACCCATTAAATTCAGTAATCAAATTAAGCATGTTACATGAATGCGATCAAAGGATGTTGTGACTTGGATCGAGAGAGTCCTATTGGACTATGATACCATTGGGGTCTGTTTGCGCTCTAAGGCAACTTACCTCTCAGGGCTTCTGTGCAAAATAAATTTGATGGGAAAGGGAGAACCAAGTAGACCGCTCCTATTTTACGGGGAGGAAAATGGAATACACAGTAATAAAATGAAGTGTTTAAAGGGCAGATCACTCTGGTACCCCAAACTAACCATGAGGTTATAGATACCATCAGTATCATCCTGCTCATCTTCATCTTCCTCATCTGTAGTATGAAAAAAAACGAATAAAAATTAGAAAGAGCTGTTGTACAATGGACATACAGGTAGCCCTTGAATTACCACCTACCGTATTTTTCGGAGTATAAGACACACTTTTTTCACCCCTATGAGGGTGAAAATTTGGGTGCGTCTTCTATACCGAATGTAGCCCTGCCCACCCGTCAGCCCCCACCCTTCGGCCTCCGTGCGTCCTCTCAAACGGAGCTTTTGGAGGCTGCAAAGGCAGCCTCTCAAACGGAGAGCCTCTCAAACAGCCTCCAAAAGCTCCGTTTACAAAGGTGCTTTTCTTTACAAAGGCAGCCTCTCAAACGGAACTTTCGGAGGATGAAAAACCAAGGCGCAGAGGCCAAAATGGCAACCCAGAACAGCTGCTGTCTTGTTGGACCGGTTCTACGCTTTCCCCACTGTACTCACTGGAGTGTCCTGCAATGATCAGCTGCATTTTTGAAGCTGCATATCTGCCCCAACGAGGCGCATTCGAATGTAGCATGCACGTGTACTCACAACCAGCAAACCTGTTGCTAAAGTTCACCTCTGGGAACAGCTGATTGGGGGTATTCCGGGAGGCCAATCCACCCGCCAATCAGCTGCTTGTGCTGAATCAGGCTAATGAGCTGAAGCTGACAGGCTGTTTGCTAAGGACGCTGGCCAGATGAATACCGATAAATGCTGGTAGGCAGAAGCAGATTTTTTTTTTTCTTATTTTCCTCCCCCAAAACTAAGGTGCGTCTTATACTCCGGAGTGTCTTATACTCCGAAAAATACAGTACTTCATTTAGTGACTCTTCAAAATTACAACAGCACTTTAAAAAGTGACTTCCGAACCGTTTTTCACACTTATGACCGTTGCAGCATCCCAGTCTGTGGATCAAAATTTGTATGCTGGTGAACTGGTTCATATTTATGACAGTTGCAGTGTTCCCGAATCATCAGATGTACACTTTGGCTTTCTTTTTGTAAAATAAAATTTGTAAAAGAAATGATGACATGGGGTCATATGTCAAGTGTTATTGTCCATTTGAAGTTGTATTTACCTACTTTTAAAAACTGCTAAGGACCAGATGATTTCTACTATGTTCTGATACATAAAACCATGGAACTCAAAGAGGGTGGATTTTCTTTTGCCCATGATTGTAAATGTAACAAACAAACAAACAAACAACAAATATCCTTCTCCAAAGAACTTCTCTCTCCAAGTTGACATTTATTTCTATGGCGAGGGAGGTTTTTTAGCATTAGCACATGCTCCCCAGGGGGAGGGCCTTCTCTGTGGGGGCACCTACCCTCTGGAATCAGCTGCCCCCAGAGATAAGGAGAATCCAAGACCTCGGTGCCTTCCGCCGTGCCCTTAAAACTTTCTTTTTTCAGCAAGCCAGGCTGGCTTAATATATTTTTTAAATATTTTTAATTAGTTTGTTATTTTAAATTGGGGCCAAATTAATATATATCTTTTTAATTGTTTTTAATGTTTGTATTGTATGTTTTTTATCTGGCTGTACACCACCCTGAGTCCTTCGGGAGAAGGTGCGGTATATAAATTTGAAATAAAATAAAAATAAAATAAATAAAAATGCTTACAGAATGCCCTTCCAAACAATCTTTGGCCTGCATAATTCATCAGACCTTGAGTGGTGTTTTACTTCTCTTAACGTTTTTTTAAACAAACATGAAATCATTGAATAAGAAGGGACATAAAGTCCCAAAGGTACTTTTGTCAAGAGGCAACTGGACTTTCTGATTTTTCTTTGAAGACGTTTTGGTTCTTATCCGAGAAACTTCTTCAGCTCTGACTGGATGGTGGGGAATGGAAGGCTTTGCAGATAGCTGGTCATTTGTATTTTTTTAGCGAGTTGTTGAGGCCACCTGGAGGTTTATCTGTGTTGTAAGGGCTGCCTGAGTGGTGCAAATGGGTGTGGAGCCTTCTTGGAACGGTTGATGTTGTATCCCTCCCCTTCTGTCGAGAGAGGGCCGTTCAATTTTGACATAGATGGCCTCTTTGACCCCTCTTTCAAACCAGCGGTCCCCTCTGTCCAAAATGTGGACTTTGCTATCTTCAAAAGAGTGGCCTTTGTCTCAGTGGTGGGGTTCTGTGGGTGTGGCTTGGTGAGCGTGGCATGGCTTGGTGGGCATGGCAGGGAAAGGATACTGTAAAATCTCCATTCCCTCCCCACTCCAGGGGAAGGTTACTGTAAAATCCCCATTTCCTCCCGATCAGCTGGGACTTGGGGGCAGGGCCAGTCAGAGGTGGTATTTACCGGTTCTCCGAACTACTCAAAATTTCTGCCACTGGTACTCCAGAACTGGTCAGAACCTGCTGAAACCTACCTCTGCTTTGTCTTTTAAATGAAGATGGACTGCTGAATCTAGTCCTGATGTCTAGTTCTCTATGTTGTGCCATGTGTTTATGAAGTGGTTGTTTTGTTTCCCCAATGTACTGATCTGCACATGGCTCACTGCATTGTATTTCATATACCACATTACTCAGTTTGTGTCTGGGTGTTTTAGCCTCAACAACTCGCTAAAAGAATGCAAATGACCAGCTGTCTGCAAAGAGTATAAATCCTTCCATTCCCCAGCATCCAGTCAGAGCTGAAGAAGCTTCTTGGATGAGAAGCGAAATGTCTTCAAAGAAAAAACCAGAAAGTCCAGTTGCCTCTTGAAAAAGCACCTTTGGGACAACCATGATCTAGATGACTGAGAATCCCCATAGACATCAAGGGACATAAAGGTAGTCCTTGACTTATGACCACAATTGCGATCAGAAGTTATGTTGCTAAGCAAGGTGGTTGTTAAGGGAGTTGCATCCAATTTTATGATCTTTTTGGCCCCGGTTGTTACATGAATCACTACAGTTAAGTGAATCATGCACATGTTAAGCAAATCCAACTTTCCCCATTGACTTTTCTTGTCAAAAGCCGCTGAGAAGATTGCAAATGGCTATCACATACTCTGGGACACTGTTGTAAATACGTGCCAGTTACTAAGCATTCAAATTCTGATCATGTGACCACGGGGATGCTATGACAGTCCTAAGAGCATGGAATCAGTTGTAAGTCACTTTCTTCAGTGCTAGTCTAACTTTGAATGGCCACTAAACAAATGTTTGTAAATCAAGGACTAAAGAGCTATGTTGGCGCAGTGGTTAGAATGCATTATTGCAGGCTAATTCTGCCCACAGCCTGCAGTTCAATTCTTATGGGGCTGAAAATTGGCTCAGCTTTCCATCCTTCCGAGGTCGGTAAAATGAGGACCCAGATTGTTGGGGGGAAATATACTGACTCTATAAACTGCTTAGAGGGGGCTGTAAAAGCATTATGAAGCGGTATATAAGTCTAAGTGCTATTGCTAAGTGCTATCTTCCCTTCTTTAACAAAAGCAGTTGTGCATGTAAATCTGCAGAAAGAATGAGCTTAAACAGTGGTTAAAACAAAAGAAAAAAAAGCAAAGAAATCCAGCAGGGATGGTGGTGTTTGAGTCTTACAATCATCAGTTACATCACTGTCGTCACCGTCTTCATCAGCTTCGCCGTCAGGGAAACGGTCCCGCTTAGTGACAGCTTTTGGCATCTTTGGAAACTTCCTCTCCACCCAGCCTCTGACAAGAAGTTGTCTTCGGATGATGGGGTACGGACCATGGACCATGAAGATCTTCCTTTGCTATGAGTTGGCAGGACAATGAGAGGATTAGCTATTTTGCACTGCAGGAGGAAGACCGAGTGGCGCTTAGGGGCAATGTTCCAAAACAAAGGAAAGGTTTCAATGGAAGAATAACACAGTTGGAAGGGACCTAAGAGGTCTTCTAGTCCAACCACCTGCTCAAGCTGGAAACCTTATAGCAGGGGACCCAAACCACTGGCCATAGTCCACTATTGGGCCACAACCTATTCGCTACTGGGCCGCGCAAGTGGCAAGCTGGCGTGCATGTGCAGCTTGATTTATGTGAGTGGCGGGCCTGGCTCCCCTCTTCCCCTCTCCCATCAAGCTGCCAAGCCACAAAGATTGGGGATTGCTGCCCTATACCAGGCGTCGGCAACCTTAAACACTCAAAGAGCCACAAAGGTCCTAACCGGAAGCTCCCCCCCCCCTCCCAAACTGGAAGCTCTTCTCAAAATTGTGGTGCCGACTGGCAACAGGGAGCCACAGCAGAGGGATGAAAGAGCCACATGTGGCTCCAGAGCCGCAGGTTGCTGACCTCTGCCCTATACCATATCAGACAAATGGTTGTCCAATCACTTCTTCAAAACCTCCAGTGAGGGAGTACCCACAACTTCTGGAGGGAAGCCATTCCACTGATTAATTGTTCTTGCTGTCAGGAAATTTCTCCTTAGTTTTACTTTACTTCTTTCCTTGATTAGTTTCCACCCATTGCTTCTTGTCCTGCCTTCTGGTGCTCTGGAAGATAGGCTGACTCTCTCTTCTTTGTGGCAGCCCCTGAGATATTGGATCCATACTATCATGTCACCCACTGATCCCTTTTTTCATTTAACTGGACATACCCAATTCCTGCATATGTTCTTCACATGTTTTAGCCTCTGGTCCTCTAATCATCTATTGCTCTTCTCTGCACACTGAGGTTGATCTAGCGAACGGGACCTCGCTAGAGGAGGCAAATTCAGTCGATATCATTACCTTGATGGCTCTCTCCACATACTGTCTGGCTTGCTTGAGGCGATCTGGATTGAAAGAAAAGGTGACATTGATGCTGCGTTGTGTGCACCCATCTATCAGTGAAGCTGTATATCCTAGGATGGGGGAAAAAAACAAAAAACGAAATTTGCTTTCTTAGCTTTATAAGTCCCAAACTCATTTCATGCCGTGGGACTGGTATCAGTTTTGACACTTGAGCTGTTGATTGTTAGTGCCTTATAGAGTTCCATGTTGTCCCAAGCATTGTTCATCACTTCTGTAGAGCAAAACCACAGGAGAAGTCATATGGAATTTGGGGTGATATCACAGGGATGGGTTTCAAAACCCGTCGTTATACTGGTTTGCTCGTGGGCGCGCTTGTGCACACGCGCAACGCTTCTGGGCATGCACAGAAGCGACTGGGCGGAGCCTCCTGCTGCCGCTACCGGTTTGCCCAATCCGGGGCAAACCAGTAGCAACCCACCACTGTGATATGAGTATACTGCTGACATCCAATCAAGGAAGTTACTAACCAATGAAGGAAACAATTAGAACCCTATGAACTGGATAATGAGATGGATCAAAACAAGGACAAAGTAATGTAAAAGCATTTCAGTTTCACAGGATGCTCCATTATAGATTTTTAAAGATTAGATTGGTTTTTTTAAGAAGAGATTGGAAGAGAATGGTATAGGAGCTCCTGCTTGGCCAGGGGGTTGGACTAGAAGGCCTCCAAGGTCTCTCCCAACTCTGTTACTCTGTAAGGTCGCCATTTTGGAAAAAAGAAACTTCACCAGTATAATTAAACAAGAGATTGCTCAACGCATACTGTATGTGTCCAAAGCTTTCAGCTTATCTGTCAACTCTCGAAACAACTTTATCTGAAGCCATATTCCCTTTGCTTCGTTTCTTAGTTGCGAAACGTATGGAGCAGTGGTGGGTTTCAAAATTTTTTATTACCGGTTCTGTGGGTGTGGCTTGGTGGGCGTGGCAGGGGAAGGATACTGTAAAATCTCCATTCCCTCCCCAATCCAGGGGGAGGTTACTGCAAAATCCCCATTTCTTCCCAATCAACTGGAACCTGGGAGGCAGAGAATAGATGGGGGCGGGGTCAGTCAGAATTTTTAGTACCGGTACTCCGAACTACTCAAAATTTCCGCTACCGGTTCTCCAGAACTGGTCAGAACCTGCTGAAACCCACCTCTGATATGGATGGAGAGGGGACCAATGGAGTGTGAAATGTTTTCTTCTAATGTGCCAGACATAACAGCGATAGGGCTGATGGGAACCAAGGTCATCTCAACGAGCATTCGTAACAGCCGGAGGGAGCAGCTGAGAAGCCCGCCACCTACCTGGTTGGTCAACATGATCTGTGACACTGGGGTGTGGGGGGGATATCTATTCTTTTAATTATACCAAACCGTGGGAAATATTTAGAGTTGGATTCACACCTGAACGTGCCAATAGGATGTACCCAATAAAGGAGATCTTTGAGAAAAGCTACAGCCTCAGAGTCCTGAATTGATTGGGATCATTACTCGGAACCATGACATTATCTCATAAGGATCTCAACAAACATATTGGATCCTTACCACATTACTATTGTTTATTGATAATGTGCAGGTAGTTTGGAGTTAATGTTAGTAATTGGGACTGGGACCTCCATCGCCAAATGGAGTGATTGTAAAACCACTTCCAGTTGCAATTGTTAAGCAAATTCTTTGTGTGCTTGTTAGGCATGACATCATGCGATTGCCAATTGTGCTCTCCGTGTTTGTTGGATTGGTGACAAAGGGTCATATGACTGTAGGACGCTGTGATCATTATAATTGTGAGCTGGTTGCCAAACACCTGAATTACAATCATGTGACTACAGGTAGTCCTCAATTTACGACCCCAATTGAGCCCAAAATGTACATTGCGAAGTAAGAAATTTGTTAAGTCAGTTTTGCTCCATTTTCTTGCCACATTTGTTAAGCGATTCACTGCAGTTGTGAAGTTAGTAACACGGTTGTTAAGTGAATCTGGTTTCCCCATTGACTTTGCTTGTCAGGAGACCCCGGGGCACTGCAACCGTCATAAATGTGAGTCAGTTGTCAAGCATCCAAATGTAAGAGATGCTGCAATGGTCATAAGTGTAAAAAACAGTCATGTCACTTTTTTCCAGTGCTGTTGTAACTTCGAACGGTCACTAAGCGAACTGTTATAAGTCAAGGACTACACCTGTGTAGGGATTCTGCAATGGCCTCAATTATGAGGACCCATCTTAAGTCACTTTACTCAGTGCTGTTTTAACTTTGAATTATGGTTAACCAAGGACTAACTGTATTGTAATCTGTCTCACATGTAATGAATCTGCCTAACCATCTTGTTTTCTCTCTACCTCATCCTGATTTAAATTCTGCATCAGTTAGCCCAGGGATGTGAAACTCAAGGTCCGAGGGCCAGATCCGGCCCACGGGGTGCTTAGATCTGGCCCGCGAGGCTGCCCTGGAAACAACAAAGTCAGGGATGAAATCCAGCAGGTTCTGACAGGTTCTGGAGAACCGGTAGTGGAAATTTTGAATAGTTCGGAGAACCAGCAAATACCACCTCTGGCTGGCCCCAGAGTGGGGTGGGAATAGAGATTTTGCAATATCCTTCCCGCAGAAGTGGGGGGGGATGGGGATTTTGCAGTATCCTTCCCCTGGAGTGGGGTGGGAATGGAGATTTTGCAATATCCTTCCCCTGCCATGCCCACCAAGCCACACCACACCCACAGAACCGGTAGTAAAAAAAATTGGATTTCACCACTGAGCAAAGGCCCGCGGTGCCTCTGCCAGCGAAAATGGAGCTCGGGAGGGAAAACGGAGCACGGGAGCCTGTTTTCGCTGGCAGAGCGCTAAGGTTACCACAGGCGCCCCCGACATGAGTGACATTGAGCTGGCCATGCCGACCCCGGCCCCCCAAGGTCAAACACAACTCTGATGTGGCCCTCAATGAAATCGAGTTTGACACCTCTGACTTAGCCCATTCTATACAGTTGATGAAACAAACTACGTCTCACCGAACTTTATGCTTTTTAACAAATTTTGAGAGTCTAGAACACTGATGGCTAACCTTTTTGCTGTCGCGTGCCAAAAGCAGGGGTCACGGGGGAGGTCGTGGGTTCGTATGCCCACATCCATAATTCAATGTGCCCTGCCCTCCCGTGCATGCGCACATGACCCCCCCGCACTTCCCCCTGCTTTTGGCACGCGATGGCACAGTGGGCCCGGTAGGCCTGTTTTTCCCCCTCCCCAGGCTCCAGAGGCTTTTTAGGAGCCTGGGGAGGGCAAAAACAGCCTTCCCATGCCCAGTTTCCCGACTTCCGGTGGTAC
Organism: Arizona elegans; assembly: GCA_022577455.1. Lineage (NCBI taxonomy): Eukaryota > Metazoa > Chordata > Lepidosauria > Squamata > Colubridae > Arizona > Arizona elegans. Next base: position 144,159,309 of record JAKOOJ010000003.1, read on the forward strand.
CGGAAGGCCTGAAAATCAGTTGGCCGGTGCGCACATGCACGCTGGAGCTGAGCTAGGGCAACACTCGCGTGCCCACCAATATGGCTTCACGTGCCACCTGTGGCACCCGTGCCATAGGTTCGCCATCACGGGTCTAGAAAGAAGCTACCAAAACCTCCGCTGATTATATATTTACTCCCAAAGATAATAATAATAATAATAATTTTATTTCTATACCGCCCTTCTCCCGAAGGACTCAGGGCGGTGTACAGCCAGTTTAAAAACACAAGACACAACAATAATTAAAAATTAAAATAATTAAATAAATTTGGCTGATTTAAAACTCTAAAAATTAAAATGCCCCAATTTAAAATGATTATATTGACAGCCCTGCCTGGCGGAACAACAAGGTCTTCAATGCGCAGCGGAACACCCGGAGGTCGGAGATCTTGCGTATTTCCGGGGGCAGTTCATTCCACAGGGCTGGGGCTCCCACAGAGAAGGCCCTCTCCCTGGGTGTCGCCAGCCGACATAACTTGGCTGATGGCACCCTGAGGAGACCCTCTCTGTGGGAGCGGACTGGTCGGTGGGAGGCTATTGGTGGCAGGAGACGGTCTCGAAGGTACCCGGGTCCTATGCCATGGAGCGCTTTAAAGGTGGTAACCAACACCTTGAATCGCACCCGGAAGACCAAAAGCAACCTGCTTTTGGCAACCATTGGCTGTGGAAAAACAGGCAGAAGTCAGTGTCTTTATTCACCGTCTGATAGAAAAATAGAATGCACAGCTAGGTGAGTCATGGATTTAATTCAGCAGAATTCTCCTGATGTTCTTAATCAGAATGTGGTAGCTGACGTAGATGAAAAACAGCCTAAAACTTTCCTCAGGGCCTCAACTGCTAGCATCTTTGGCCTTTTCCTAACTCGGGCATTATTACTGAATGGAGCATCACACCTGCGGTTTGCAATTGCTCATACTAAATAGGATCTGGGCAGGATCCTGGCCACTTACCTTCTGGCTTGTATCTGCTAGTATGTGATGCAGTCGATGACTGATGCATACGTTCGACACTGCAGGACACATCTCCATCCGGCTTTAATCTATTAACTGAACTCATTTAGATAAAGATTTTTTTTTAAGGTAAATGTTCGCATGGAACGTAGAATGTTTCTACTGCACATATAAAAAAAGAAGGCCTTTGCCACCTCCTGTGGTAATTAAAAAAACTGAACCAAAATATTGATATCCCAAAGAATCTTTGTTACTGTTGTGAAACAACAGATTCTGGCTTTTAGGATTTTAAAACAAAAAAACCCCCACCCATCATGATACTATCCCATGTACAGCATTTTTTAATAATATATGATTTGGGGGATTTGGGGGTTTATTGTTTGCTTTTTTTGCGGTACACCACTCAGAGTCACATTGTTTGAAGGCCATATCTCCTTTTTTCCCCTTATTGTCAGATACAGGCTCATGGAATTTGAGCCCAAACCATTCTTCTTGTTGTGGAGAGAAAGAGAAAAAATGAAAGGATTTTCTGAAGTAGGCTGCTTCAAGGACCTTGAAAAAAAAGCAAGGTAGAAATCTAGCAAACAAATATATATATACATCAATAAATCTTAATTTAAGTTGGAGGAGATGCTCCCTCACCTCCTCTTCTAAGTCTTTTTCTCCTTTCTGTGTCATTATCTCCTTCTCCTTTACACTTCAGGCCTGCCTGCAAGAAACCATATTTATGTATTAATTTTTTTTTAATCCAAAATTCTCTGGATAGATTGGAAAACTATTTAAAACATTAAAAATGTTTAAAAACATTTTTTTAAACAATCCCAAAATATATAGAACATTGAATTCATTCAAATATGGTATAATTAATAGAACAGAAAAGATGTAAAATAAAATTCACTATTGTCACAAGTAAATGCTTTATTCTCCATCATGTAAATAGTATCTATACAGTATATCAAGAGTTAACTTATTTCCATTGCTTAATGTATGTATGTCTAACCACTCCCATATCTAGCTCCTCCCCTTGTATATATAAGGAGCTATATGCCATTTTTCAGTGCTTCTATTTGTGAATATTCAGTGAATATAGAATGTCATCTGTGATTAAACAGAGCTTTATTTAAACATACTATTCTTACTTTAATTATTGAGTCTGATCCAGAAAATATTGCAACAATTTGGTAGCAGAGGATGGTTAATTGACTCAATAAAAAATTCAACAATGTCTGAGAGAGAAAAATCAAAAAGCAAAAAAATAAGACCCAACACCAGGGCATATACTAAAGAAATGGAAGCAGAACAAGAAATAATTGATGAATATGCAACTGAAATATCGAGAGAATCTGAAGACTGTACTACAGACAACGAAGAAATAATAGATGAGAACAATGATCAAAAAGAAAACGAAATAGAAAATAACAAACTCAGGTCAGAAATACTAAAACTTTTAAAAGATCAAAAGAACGATGAAAACCTCATCGCGAACCTCCAAGACTTACTGAAAAAAAGCGGAGCAGCGAGAGAAAAGCACATCGTTACAGATGAAAATAAAGACTCAAAAAAGGTGAGCGATTTGTCTACAGACAAAAATGCAACGAAGGAGAAGAACAACGGTCCCGCGCAAAATTTTGAACGGCAGCCATCTTGGTTTCAACGAACCTTCAGTCTAAGCGATGAAGAGCCAATCAGAAGACAAGATTCAAAATATCTGGCGCGAAAGGACTTACTTGATGCAAAAAGCAAAAGAGAAAAGATCCATACATCAGAAGAGTCTGACACAGAGACTGAAGAAGAATCAATAGAAAATCAAGTAGAGTCTGCAATGAAAACGCTTTTTGCAACTTTTGGGTCAAAATTGAAAATAACTAAAGAATCAGCGAAAAACTGCAGTAAAAAAACAAAAGGAAGAACAGTGAGTAAACGAACTTCCCGAAGATCGCACGCCTCTATGCAGACAGCGAAAGCATCGACGCCTGAACCCAGAGAGCCCTGCAGATACCAACCTACGCCGCAAACAATTCCAGAGACCAGCGCTCTCACTAAAAGGACTCCCATCGCCACCAGGACTCCCAAGGCTGAACCAGAGACCGAGTCTTCCGAAGAAGAACAATGCGAGGGAGCTGCAGCGACGAGAACCTTTCACCATGACTTCAGGAGCGAAATGGACAATGCGCATGTGCAAAGCTACACAGACAGCTTCGAAGCAAGAGAAAGACAGAGACTGCCATTTAAAGTCGTCGCTAGCATCCCCATGCCATTCTGCGGTTACCAACACTTAGAAGACCATGGACTTCCTCCAGTTGTAAGTAATGGAGCTAACAACATTGGGAATTTACCCAATGATTTCCCAAAACTGAGGGTAGATGGTGTTAATTTACAAGAGTGGTGCCAACAGCTCCAAGTTGTCTTTATGAAAGAAAATTTATTGTTTTTCATTACTAACCCTCCAAAAAGACCTTGGACTTTAAGATTGGACTGCCTATACCATAGAGCATTTTTCTTACTAATATCCAGTATATCTCCTGCTATGTATCATAGTATTAAGTCAAATCTAACTGTATCAGAAATTGTTCAATACATGTTTAAGCTGTTTCACAGTGATAGTGTAGCCACTACAACAAGAATGTCTAAGGATTTCTTTTCAGCCAGGTTAAAATCTGGGGTCACCATAAGTGAACATTTAATATACTTAAACAAAGTCAGAGCAGAATTACAACTAAGAGGAGAAATAATTTCAGATCAAACAATGAAAAGTGTTATTATCAATTCATTAGACCCATCTTGGAATAATTATATATCCCATTTAGATACAATCAATTTAGGGTATTTATCCATAGAAAACCTTTCTAATAGGTTGATAGCTGAAGACAATTCGAGAAGAAATCGTTATAATAATCACATAGAGCATAAGCAATATAAGAAAATGGCATTTCAAGAAAGGTACCATGAACCAATCAAATGCCATAATTGTGGGTCCAAAGAGCATAATAGAAGAGATTGTCCTAAATTCCTCAGAGATAAACATAGGACAGATCATAGAGATAGATATCACAACAGACAGTCATCCACTGACAGACATAGATATAGAAGTCCACCCATCTATAAGGAACATAGAGGGGGTAGAGATGATTCAAGAGATAGAAAATCTGGTTCATTGAATGGACTGAACAAACACAACAACAACAACATACATAGACCAGAAGATAACGATTGGCTCATTGACTCTGGTGCAACAAATCACACTACACACAACAAAAATATATTATCTTCGTTTGTTGAAGATAAATTTATAATCAAAGTAGCTAATCAAGAGAAGGTCCAAGTTATAGGTAGAGGAAATATAATCTTACCTGGCCTAGGAAAAATAGAGGGGGTATTGTTAATACCTGAAATACCTCATAACATACTTAGTGCAATAAAACTAAGCAGAGAATCTGGCATAAACATAGTCTTTTCAAAAGGGAATGCAGCTTTAAAGAAAAATGAAACAAGCGTAGGTATTGTCATTATAAAAGGAGGCTTACCTTACTTAATAACAAATGAAAGATGTTTACACAATATTGATTCCAACATAGAGGATGACAATGACATAAATAACGAAGAAAATAGTAATAGTGATAATGAGGAACATGAGGTAGTTCATAACAACAAAAACTCATCCAATGATAAAAGACCTAATATGGGCAAACCTATTCATGATGAATGTGCCCATATCTTACATAGAAAATTAGGACATGCTAGTTTTCCTGTAGTACAAAAAATGATTGAACATGCTGATGGTGTTAAAATAAAAAACTGTAAAAACTATCTAGAATGCTCGGTGTGTAAATCCACAAAACTCAAAACTAGCCCCAGGCCCAAAAAATCAACCAGGTCAACCAAACAAATCTTTGAATTAGTAACATGGACTTAGTTGGACCATTGACACCATCAATCACATATAAAAAACGCTATTTTCTAACCATTGTGGATGACTATAGTCGTTATGGGTTTGTCTACACATTAAGACATAAGGATGAAACATTTCAGGAATTCAAAGAATTTTACAAACGCATAGAGACACAACACAACATTAGAATAAAACAAATTATGACAGATAGAGGATGTGAGTTCATGTCAAACGAATTCTCACGTTGGCTAAAAGATAAAGGGATGTTGCATTACACATCTAGTCCTTTCTCTGCATTCCAGAACGGAGTGGCAGAGAGAAAGAACTCAACACTACAAACCATGATTAGATCCACATTAGAAGATGCTGGTTTAGGTAAACAATTCTGGTCAGAAGCTTTACAATTTTCCAATTACACCCAAAATAGGACTTGGTCCAGCATAGTGAATAAAACACAATATGAAGTAATGTACGGTAGGAAACCTAAGTTAACACACATGCATATATTTGGAGTCACTGCAGACGTACATATACCTAAACAATTAAGGCGTAAAGGTGAAAACGTATCCAAAAGACTTAAATTCATGGGATACGAAACAGGCACAAAAGGATACAGATTTATTGATAACAATAACAGATTCATAATTTCAAGAACAGCAGTATTTCATGAACAGGCCAATTGGTCCAAAATACACCTTAATGAAATATTCCCAAACACCAATTCAGACACTGAACATCAAAATGAGAATATTGAAAAGAAAAACAATAACAGCACACGCAAAAACAAAGTTAGAACATGGACGAATAGTCAACACAAAATAAAAACTGATTCAGTAACAAAAAAGGAAGCAAGGTATTTGCATGACAATGATAGTATACCAGTGAGAACAACCAGAAGTAACAGAAATCAGGTGCCTAATAAATACAAAGATTATGTAATGTGTATGAATGGAGAAATAGTAACACCAAACACTTATGAAGAAGTGCTGAAACTTCCCCCCAAAGAAAGAGAAAAGTGGGAATCAGCAATGACCAAGGAGATGAATAGGTTACAAGAATTGAATGTTTTTACACCCACACAAGCCCCAAGGGATAAGACTATTATTGGTACCAGGTGGATATATAAAATTAAAAATTTGGAAGGAGGTAACACACTTTATAAAGCCAGACTAGTCGCACAAGGTTATGCTCAAAGATATCCTGAGGATTATACAGACACTTACTCTCCTACTGTAAGAACTGAGAGTGTTAAAACAGCTCTAGTTATAGCATCAGCACTTAATCTCGAGGTATTTCAATATGATATACAAACTGCATATTTACATGCCAAATTAGATAAAGATATATATGTAAGAGCTCCTCATAGTCAATATACAAACAAAAATGATATATGGCTATTAAACAAAAGTCTATATGGATTGAAACAATCTGGCAAGCGATGGTATGAATGTTTAGTCAAAGTACTTAAAACTATGAACTTTGTTGCCACTACTGCTGACAATTGTTTCTTTGTTAAGAATGAAGGTGATTCTCCAGAATTTGTATTGATTTATGTTGATGATATTCTATATATAGGCAAAGATACAAAAAGGAGAGAAACTTTTGTAACAAAACTCAATGAACACTTTTCCTTAAAATCATTAGGGAAAGTAAACAAATATCTTGGTGTTCAAATCAGCAAAACAAAGAAGGGATTCAAACTTTCCCAAAGGGATAAAATTATAGAACTCTTAAACAAATGTAACCTAAATGATGCCAAACCATGTGATACTCCCATGCAGACTGATTTTCTAAGAAACACTGATGAGTCATCTCCAGAATTTAAAGATAACACATTGTATAGGTCTGTTATCGGCTCTCTTCTCTATATCTCTAACTGGACTAGACCTGATATTGCTTTACCCCTTAACTTATTATCCAGACATGTCAGTAAACCATTATCATACCATTGGGAAGCTGTCAAGAGGATATTAAGATACTTAAAAAATAGCTTAGACTTCTGCTTGTTATTAGAACCCAATAATACAAATGAACCCATTCTCACATGTTATGCAGATGCAGATTGGGCTGGTGATGTCACTTGTAGAAAAAGTACATCTGGCTATATATTTTTCCTTAACGGCTGCCCAGTTTACTGGTACACTGGTAAACAAGATTTGGTAGCTACATCAACTACTGAGGCAGAATATGTCTGTCTGTCTAAAGCATCAAATAACCTAGTATGGTTTAATGATTTATTGTCTAATATTTGGAAAAAACCTTCATTGCCTTATATCATACATGAAGATAACAAAGCTGCCATCGAAATATCTAGATCTGATGCTATTGGACAGCGATCTAGACATATAGATATAAAATTCAAACATGTAAGGCAATTATCACAAGACGGATTTATTAAAGCTATTCATTGTGAAACATCAGAGCAAATAGCTGACATCTTGACAAAACCTTTACCTTCTAAACAACACAAATACTTAACTACCAAGCTACAAGTTTTATATTGTTCTGAATCTGAATGTAATTATTGTCATATGTCGAATCAGCATTTAGAGGGGGATTTGTCACAAGTAAATGCTTTATTCTCCATCATGTAAATAGTATCTATACAGTATATCAAGAGTTAACTTATTTCCATTGCTTAATGTATGTATGTCTAACCACTCCCATATCTAGCTCCTCCCCTTGTATATATAAGGAGCTATATGCCATTTTTCAGTGCTTCTATTTGTGAATATTCAGTGAATATAGAATGTCATCTGTGATTAAACAGAGCTTTATTTAAACATACTATTCTTACTTTAATTATTGAGTCTGATCCAGAAAATATTGCAACAACTATTCCAGTGTAGAGTGAACAATTAACATAAAAAATGTAAAGGAGTCCCTATGGATTTTACTCTGCTAGTTGTCTCTGACTATAGAGGGAGATGCTCATCTCCATTTCAAGGCCAGTGCTATCCAAAGACATTTCTGTGGTCATATGATCAGCATGACATCTCGGAGCACTGTTATCATCCCACAAAGTGGTACTTATTTATCTACACGCATTTGCATGCTTTCAAGCCAGGGGCAGGTTTCAAAACCTGTTGCTACCAGTTCGCTCGTGGGCAACCTTCTGACAAGCAAAGTCGATGTGGAAGCCAGATTCACTTAATAACTCTGTTACTAACTATAACTTCAGTGATTCACTTAACAACTGTGGCAAGAAAGGTCGTAACATGGGACAAAATTCACTTAACAAATTTCTCACTTAACATAAATTTGGGGCTCAATTGTGGCGGTAAATTGAGGACTATCTGGGTTTCGTTTTTCTTCCAATCTATTAACACTGGGTGGGAAGCCGCCTTCAATCAGTGAGAACACAGGGAAAGAGTTTGGAAATGGAATCTGGTGGACAAATTTAAAATGGAGTCCTTAACCATTTTCTCCTTGTGGGTATTCACCAGAGTTACCAAATCTACCAATTTGGAAGGCAAACAAGTGAAATTAAAAGGGCTTTCTGCTGGTGATAACTGAAGAAACAAAAGTTAAGGTAACAGATTACAAGGTAAGGTAACAGGCTACAATTGTGACGTAGAACATTTGAGGCATGTTTGTGTTCCTGGCTAACTGGAAACGTGGCAGCAACAGCAAACCTGTAGTGGTGTTTGAATAAAAATAAGGATTGGAGCAATGAAAAATAACATCTGGTCATAAGAGGGGATGAAAATGTATGAGACCGCAGGAGGCACTATAACATGAATTGTTGGAGGAAACAGACTTTACAAGGAAGAGATCTAACAAAAGACAAAGAAGGGATAATAAGGGCAATCACAACAAGATGCAGAAGATTTGGACTTCTGAAATTAGAACAGCTTTGATGCCTTTGCAGAAGGAAAAGGCTTCAAGCATTTAAATGGAAAATAAAAAAATAAAAGAAATTGCTGCGCAAGTAAAAAAAAAATGAATAGTCCTTGAAGATTAGAGGGGAGGCAGCTGTGTCTAATAAATAGAAGAGTTACTGTTCCTATTTAATCACTATTATGAAACAAAAATATGTGCTGACTGAACACATAAATTCATGACATTTGCTGTCTGCAAGAAACAGGGATTCAAGCGGTACATCAAAAGCCAGCTATTCTCAGGGGTTCAAACCAGTGGTGGGTTTCAAATTTTTTTACTACCAGTTCTGTGGGTGTGGCTTGGTGGGCATGGCAGGGGAAGGATACTATAAAATCTCCATTCCAACCCCACTCCAAGGGAAGGTTATTGCAAAATCCCCATTTCCTCCCGATCAATTGGGACTTGGGAGGCAGAGTATAGATGGTGGTGGGGCCAGTCAGAATTTTTACTACTGGTTCTCTGAGCTCAAAATTTCCGCTACCGGTTCTCCAGAACTGGTCAGAACCTGCTGAAACCCAAACTATGTATGAAAACTCATGTGATCACAGGCAAACAGCATGATTATAAGGCTAGTCTATTACCAAAACAAGGGACAGAGGGAAATCATTTCTTCCACCCTAAAAAGAGTGGCTTTTCTCCAGGGGTGAAATGTAAAATTTGTTACTACCAGTTCTGTGGGCGTGGCTTGGCGGTGGTGGTGGGTAATGTGACTGGGTGGGCGTGGGCAACTTTTTTTTTTTTTAATTTTTTAAAGCATTTTTTCTAATGCTTTGAAAAGCCTCTGCCAATCAGGAAACTCAGCTGGGATCATCAGAGAGGCTTTTTAAAAAATATCTCTCTGCGGATCAGGCAACTCAGCTGGGATCGTCAGAGACTTTTCAAAGCATTTTTTTACCACCTCTTCAGCCAAGAGGTTGCAGAAAAAAATGCTTTGAAAAGCCTCTGAGGATCCCAGCTGAGCCGCGCGATCATCAGAGGCTTTTTTTTTGTACTTTTAAAAGCATTTTTTCATCAGAAGAGGTTGTCAAAAAAATGCTTTTAAAAGTAAAAAAAAAAGCCTCTGATGATCCTGCGGCTCAGCTGGGCATGGTGGTGGGAGGGCGCGCAGGAATTTTTGCTACCGGTTCTCCGAACCACCCCCGCCATCGCTACCGGATCGGGTGATCCGGTCCGAACCAGGAGCATTTCACCCCTGCTTTTCTCCCATTAAACATGCAGGCAGGAAAAACAGACGTAATAAACAACCACCATGTATATTGATTTTGTTATCAATTGGTCTTGTGTTTAATACATGGCAGCTGCTATCATAATGGCTTCATTTGTTTTTCTGCAATAAATTTACCGATCAGACTTTTTGTGCTCTTCGATGTTTGTTCTTGCAGTTCCTTGTCTAGCCAGACAAATGGAGTTGGACACATTGAACGATTGAAACTACTATGTGTATATTCAGAATATTTGCACCTTTGCTCTGCAAAAAGGCAATCAATTGTTTTTCTTGGCTTCATTCTCCTTCATTCTTTGCTTTAGATCTGTGAAGGCGAACCTATGGCATGTGTGCTCGATGTGGCACACGGAGCCATGTTGCCTGGCATGCACAGCGTCGCCCATTCTTTTTCCGGGTTCCTGGAGCGCATGCGCACACAACAATCAGCTGGCCTGTGTGCGTGTGGCAGTGCCAGAAACCAGAAAAGATGGTCTTCCATTTTCCGGTGTGAGCATGCTCGCCAGCCAGCTGATTGGCGCATTCGTATGTGCGGCAGTAACCGGAAGACTTGCTGGCTGGAAGTACCTTATCCGGCACGTGTCTGCCCCCTGGGCAGATCCTCTTCTTGGTCGCGGCCCTGACGAGCGCATTTATTTATTTATTTATTTATTTTTATTTAATTAAATTTCTATACCGCCCTTCTCCAAATAGGACTCAGGGCGGTGCACAGCCAGAGTAAAAAACAGAGCATACAAAATTTAAAAAACAATATTAAAATAATTTAAATATTTTGGCCATAAATTAAAACAACCCAATTTAAAATCAATTTAAAATTTAAGTCAAGCCAGCCCAGCTAGTTGAAATAAATAAGTTTTCAGGGCCCGACGAAAAATCCGGAGGTCTGTTATTGTATGTAACTCTGGGGGAAGGTTGTTCCAGAGGGTGGGCGCCGTCACAGAGAAGGCTCTCCCCCTGGGGGTCGCCAGCCGACATTGTCTGGCGGACGGCACCCTGAGGAGGCCCACTCTGTGCGAGCGTACTGGCCAGTGGGAGGCTATTGGTGGCAGAAGGCGGTCTCGTAAGTATGCACGAAGTGCTCCCTTTTTGTCATCATTGCTTTAGATGCTATCTAATCAAACTATACTTCTGCTGAATGGGCATCTAGGACACTGGCCTGACCATGGGCTGAGATTTATTATCATTTCATGGCTGGGAAAAAATGACAGATATGATAGAAAGAGCAACATCCCAAAGTACCAAGAGCTGTTCTAATTGTAATGCTATTTGTAGATTTGCTCCTTTCAGCTTATAGAATAGGAGTAGCAAAGAAAAGAAGAAGAAAATAAGTAAACACTTAGTTTTGGAAATGTTGTCAACATTTGATGGCAAGCTTCATACCACGCTTGGCTGTATATCTTAGCTCTTCATTTAAACCCTTTTTCGGAACTTGGCTTATAGCAATAGCAATTAGACTTATATATTGCTTCAAAGTGCTTTACAGGCCTCTCTAAGCAGTTTACAGAGTCGACATATTGCCCCCACCAATCTGGGTCCTCATTTTACGGACGTTGGAAGGATGGAAGGATGGGTCAACCTTGAGCCAGTCAGAATCGAACTCCTGGTTGTGAGCAGTGAGTTAGCTTGCAATACTGCATTCTAGCCACTGTGCCACCACAGCTCCAGTAGAATGCTCTATTAGCAGACAAAAATGACGCCATATATACATAAAAGACTTGCCTGCTGTAGTACACGAAAATCAAAGTCTATACAGTGATACCTTGGTACTCGACTGCTTTGAAACTCATCAAATTTGCTACTCAACACATTTTGACGGGAAAATTTCGTCGCGATAATTATCATTTGTTTGGTACTCAACACACAAGCTAGAACTTATCGGTGTTGGCTGTCTTCTGACTCACTACATTATTCCTTATGGGAAAAATTTGTTTGGTACTCATTGTTTTGAGTACTCATTGTGCCTCCTGGAACCAATCAAGGATGAGTACCAAAATACCACTGTATAAACCAAGTCAAAAAGTGCCTGGTACTCTCTGAGTTTGCTTGTTTTCTTGCAGATGTTTTGCCCTAGCACTGATGATATTACCTAGTTTGGGTAACAAAACGTCTGCAAGAAAACAAGCTGTCAGGGTTCCAAGTGATACCCCCAACAAAAGAAGACTCCGAGGCTTGAAGTTCCTCAAAGTTCCATTTTATTAGATATGTCATATTGGCACATCTGGGAAAACCCGAATCTGAAAGCTTCCAGGTTTTTCCCACCCAAAAGAAAGTCCAAGTCCCTACCCAGCACCCACAAGTCCATCATATGGCCCAATCAAAGCACAGTCCCAACTGGAGATGCCTCCCAGTTCGAGCCCTCCAGGTGCAGGGCAAGATGTCCTTGACTCTCTGAGAAAAAAATGTTATTATGACTATATATCATCCATGCTCCATACAATCCCCCCTCCCAGTTTCCCATAGTAGGAAATGTGGCAGGCCTAAAGGCCCAATGCAAAAGATGGTTTCCAGGCCTGGCACAAGCTCTCTCAGAGAACACGAAGGATCCTTCATGTCAACCCTGAGCTACAAATATTCTTCTTTATTAGTACCAAGCTAGGGGTTTTCCTCTTCTTTTTCTAATTCAGTGGATGCTTAGGTATCCTCTCCAGATGTCTACAAGAAGCATCTAATAACAGTTCTCTCTGGCTTGGGAATTTCTCGTTATTATTTTCCCCCAACTTCATTCCTTACAACTAGGGAGATTTACTTTCTAAGACCATGATTTAATTTATCTGAACGATGGCTGGATGTGTGGTGCAAGATAGATTGAACCACACATGGCCTGGTAAAAATATACCTGGCCAAATATGCAGAGAATTTTTCAAGAGGGCTTGAAACTGAATCCTGTGAGGGTTGAAAGAAAAACCAGAAAGAAACATCAAAATTAAAGTCTAATGCACTGTAGAAGAAAGTAGGAATGTTAATGTTACGAAACATTAACCAGTCAATGAAAAAAAAAAATCAGAAAGAACATTGGAACATAAAGTTCACGGCCATTTTTTATGAATGCCTCAATTATGGCAAATAAATAAGATGAGATTGAATTCCTAATACAAAAAGACACATGACTCATAAATGTAACTGTGACCTGTTAAGATGACTCCCATGTTTGGAACATAGCAATTGAAGTGGACAATTTGTTCAAAAAGGAGCAGAAGCAATGGAAAAAGTGGAGGAGTTCCACCAATATGCTAAAAATACAGGTAGTCCCCAATTTATGACCACAATTGAAACCAGAATACTGATCATTAAGTGAGACGGCCATGCAAACCACTTCGCTCAATGAGCACAATCTCAACTCTCCCAGCTGTGGTTGTTAAGCAACCACACAGGTTGTTAAATCTTTGAGGCATGGGGGTGCCTCAAAAGGGGGGGAAAGCCTTGGAGACCCCAGACCACCAGACCCTGGAGGCCTCGTCCGGCTACAGAGCCCAGCAGCATGCAGAAAGCTGGGGTGGGCTAGGAGACCTCAGCTGGCTACAGAGCCCAGCAGCGTGCGCAAAATGCTCCATTTAGCTTTGCGTTGCTCTGCAGCTACTGACAGGGACACCCAACCAATGCGAGGCATGCACTTTCTGCAAGTTTATTTATTTATTTATTTATTTATTTATTTATTTATTTATTTATTTATTTATTTAATTTGTATACCGCCCTTCTCCCGGAGGTGAACAGCCAAAATTGAAAAACATACAAATGCAAAAGTTAAGATAATTAAAAGAATTAAATCACTGGCTACCCAATTTAAAACCCCAAATCCATAAAATTTAAAATCCCAATTAAAAACCATTTAGGCTAGGCCGGCTTGATGAAATAAAAACGTCTTCAGGGCTTTACAGAAGGTCCGGAGGTCCGGGATCAGTCGTATTCCAGGAGGCAGCTCATTCCACACAGCGGGTGCCCCCACAGAGAAGGCTCGCCCCCTGGGGGCCGTCAGCCGACATTGCCTGACCAACGGCACCCCGAGGAGGCCCTCTCTCTGAGAGCGTATTGGCCGGTGGGAGGTTATTAGTAGCAGCAGGTGGTCTCGCAAATACCCTGGCCCTAAGCCATGGAGCGCTTTAAAGATGAGAACCAACACCTTAAAGCGCACCCGGAAGACCACCGGGAGTCAATGCAGCTCGTGCAGGAGTAGTGTTACGTGGGAGCGCCACGTCACTCCCATAATCACCCGTGCGGCCGCATTCTGCACCAGCTGGAGCCTCCGGGTGCTCCTCAGGGGGAGCCCCATGTAGAGAGCATTACAGTAGTCCAGGCGTGACGTAACCAAGGCATGAGTGACTGTGCACAAGGAGTCCCGATCCAGAAAGGGGCGCAACTGGCGTATCAGGCGAACCTGATAAAAAGCCCCCCTGGCCACGGCCGTCATATGCTCTTCAAAAGACAGCCGTGTGTCCAGGAGGACGCCCAAGTTGTGAGCCCCCTCTGTGGGGGTCAGTGACTCGCCAACAATAGCCAGCGATGGCACCAGTTGGCTATACCGGGACGCCGGCATCCACAGCCACTCGGTCTTGAGCCGAAGCCTGTTCCTCCCCATCCAGACCCGCACGGCCTCCAGACACTGGGACATCACTTCGAGGGCATCATTGGGGTGGTCTGGGGTGGAAATGTACAGCTGAGTGTCATCAGCGTACAGATGGCATCGCACCCCAAAACCACGGATGATCTCACCCAGCGGTTTCACATAAATGTTGAACAGGAGTGGCGAGAGGACCGACCCTTGCGGCACCCCACAAGCAAGGTGCCTCGAGGTCGACCTCTGCCCCCCTGCCAACACAGACTGCGACCGGTCAGAGAGATAGGAGGAGAACCACCGCAGCACGGTGCCTCCCACCCACAATCCCTCCAGCCGGCGCAGCATGATACCATGGTCGATGGTATCAAAAGCCGCTGAGAGGTCTAAAAGGCCAGAACAGAGGAACAACCCGTCCTGGGCCCTCCAGAGATCATCCACCAATGCGACCAATGCCGTCTCCGTGCTGTACCCAGGCCTGAAGCTGGACTGGCACGGATCTAGATAGACGGTTTCATCCAGGAACTGTGGGAGTTGTCACGCAACCACACTCTCCACAACCTTCGCAACAAAGCGAAGGTTGGAGACCGGACGGTAGTTTGCCAAAACGGCCGGGTCCAGAGAAGGCTTCTTGAGGAGGGGCCTCACCACCGCCTCTTTCAAGGCGGGAGGCAAGAAACCCTCTCTCAGAGAAGCATTTATAATCCTCTGGAGCCAGCCTCGTGTTACCTCCCGGGTGGCCAGTACCAGCCAGGAGGGGCACGGGTCCAATAAACATGTGGTTGCGTTTAACCTCCCCAGGATCCTGTCCACGTCCTCAGGAGTCACAGGGTCAAACTCATCTCAGATAACATTCTCAAGACCAGCCTCAGTCACCCCGCCAGGATCTACCCAGTCAGAGTCCAAGCCTTCCCGAATCTAAGCGATTTTAGTGGGTGACATTCTCATAATCATATAGAAGGTTCTTGCAATTTATGCTCTCTATGGAGCCCTATCACTGGCTGAGGTCTCCTGGGTGGGATGGGGTAGGGAGCATGTTCTTAAGTTTCATTTCTGCACCAGGGGTGGGTTCTAAATTTAGTAAATTTTTTTACTACCGGTTCTGTGGGCGTGGCTTATTTTATGAATGTGGCTTGGAGGTCATGTGACTAGGTGGGCGTGGCTAGCTGGTCAGTCACTTCTGGAAGGTCCTCGCACTTATGACCAGTTCTCGCACTTACGACCCGACTCATTTGTTTGCTTTTAACACTGATCAGCTGTAGGACGACCCTTTGAAGCCCCGTGGCAAGAGTTTAAACAGGTTTTTTCCCTCTAGTCATCAGCTGGGACTCAGGAGGCAGCAATAGATTGGCGGTGGGACCAAATAAAAGGTAAGAATAATGTTGGGGGTGGGGGGGTGGGAGGGCAGGGGGGTGGAGAACCGGTTCGGTGACGTCATATCGTCACCGCTACCGGCTCGGCCGAACCAGACTGAACCGGGAGGAACCCACCACTGTTCTGCACCCCATGGATGTCAACTCCCCTGGGCCAATAGCTCTTTCAGCCAGCCCCAAGAGATAAGAAGGAGTCTTTTCAACAGGTGGCAGCAGCTTGCAACGTCTCTGCCAATTTCCCCATTGACTTTCTGGAGAAGCCAGCAGAGAAGATCGCAATTGACAATCACATGATCACCGAGTACTTGGCAACCAGTCCAGTGGTGGGTTTCAAAATTTTTTACTACCGGTTCTGTGGGTGTGGCTTGGTGGGCGTGGCAGGGGAAAGATACTGTAAAATCTCCATTTCCACCCCACTCCAGGGGAAGGATACTATAAAATCTCCATTCCCTCCCCAATCCAGGGGAAGGTTACTGCAAAATCCCCATTTCCTCCCGATCAGCTGGAACTTGGGAGGCAGAGAATAGATGGGGGCGGGGCCAGTCAGAATTTTTACTACCGGTTCTCCGAACTACTAAAAATTTCCACTACCGGTTCTCCAGAACTGGTCAGAACCTGCTGAAACCCACCTCTGAACCAGTCCTAAATGCGAACAGATTGCGAAGAATGCAGTCATGTGATGTGTGTGTCAGCCAATGTTTTACGATGGCCGTAAGTGCTTTGCAAACCATAAAGCACCCTTTGCAAAGCTGTTGTAACTTCTAAGGGTCACTGAACAACAGGGAGTAAGTTTAGGTTACCTGAACACATTCGGAAATGTAAATGATATTGCCAATACTGTAGACGGTATTTGATTAAAATAAATAGAAGAATGAATGAAAGCATTATTATTATCGCTATCTACTAATGCCTGTTTATAACAAACATCATCCCCCCCAGAGATTAGAATGCTCCCCACTTCCAGAAGGCACTGAAGACCTGATTCTGCCAGAAGGCCTGGGGAACCCAGAGTAGGATGGAGCCCATTAAATGGCTTATGTGATGTGTTGTTGCCAGAGTGAGGGGTGGGGGGCTATTATATTATTTTATTATTTTCTTTTATTGGTTTTATTTTTTATATATGATGATTTTATATCCCCGTAAATTGCCTTGAGTCGCCATGTGCGAATAGGCGGCAATATAAATTTTCTAATAAATAAATAAAAATAAAAGTAAGGTGTGGAATCAAACAGCAGTTCTTTAAAAGAGCATTAAGTAATAGCAATGGAACTCAAATCACTGGAAGTAAATTCTGTTTTGGGTGTTAGGAAAACATTTGTAATTATAAGAGCAGCTTGATAGTAGAAATAACTTTTATTTATTTTTCTAATTTATATCCTCGCCCATCTCACCAGAAATGACTCGGTATTTATTTATACATCAAAGTAGACATTATATAATTATTTAGAGAGATAGCAAGCTATTCTTTGCTAGATGTTTTCATGCAAAAGTGCCACCATCTGTCATTGATGCTTTAATTTAGAAACCAGCACAGAGTACTTGATGACCTACATAAATGATACCTTCAATTCATGACACCAAAATGCTATAATCATAATATTTTGCATGCCCTATTTTCTCAATTCACCTGCATATTCTAGGTGCCAGATCCACCGTCTGTACAGCAACTCACAATTACCAGGTACGTCAGTCATGGCGCAGTGCACAGCCACCTGGAAAGGACAAGTGACAGCTCACCGTTAACAATGTGTGGTCTAATGTCTCCACATCACTTACGCCATATATCTCAGTGCAATCTGCTTTATAATTGAGGCAGCTACTCACTCTTTTTGTCTTTTTGCCTTTGTATGTGTGTGTCTGTTTACAAGTAGTCCTCGACATACAACCACAGTTGAGCCCAAAATGTATGTTGCTAAGCAAGACAGTTAAGTCTTGCTTAACTTTTCTTGCCGCAGTTGTTTAGTGAATCATTGAAGTTGTTAAGTCAGTAACACGGTGGTTAAGTGAATCTGGCTTCCCCATTGACTTTGTCAGAAAGTCGCAAAAGGTGATCACATGACCTTGGGCAGGAGTCTGCAACCTTAAGCACTCAAAGAGCCATTTGGACCAGGGGTGAAATGTAAAATGTGTTACTACCAGTTCTGTGGGTGTGGCTTGGTGGTGGTGGAGGTAATGTGACTGGGTGGGCGTGGCCAACTTTTTTTTTTTTTTTTTACTTTTCAAAGCATTTTTTCTAATGCTTTGAAAAGCCTCTCTGCTGGTCAAGCAACTCAGCTGGGATCGTCAGAGACTTTTCAAAGCATTTTTTTAACCACCTCTTCAGCCAAGAGGTTGCAGAAAAAAATGCTTTGAAAAGCCTCTGAGGATCCCAGCTGAGCCGTGCGATCATCAGAGGCTTTTTTTTTTACTTTTAAAAGCATTTTTTCATCGGAAGAGGTTGTAGAAAAAATGCTTTTAAAAGTTAAAAAAAAAAAGCCTCTGATGATCGTGCGACTCAGCTGAGCATGGTGGAGGGGTGCAGGGATTTTTGCTACCGGTTCTCCGAACCACCACCCGCCATCGCTACCAGATTGGGCGATCCGGTCCGAACCGGGAGCATTTCACCCCTGATTTGGACCCGTTTCCCACGGAAAAGAAAACGCCGGGAGCCACAAAACCCTCCCCACACCTGGCTATTTCTTGAGCGGCCACCAAACTAGCACATATAGTTGAATTAAACCTTCTGTTTTCTTCTGAAACTTTTCTTTTCTTGGATTTATCCATGGTTGGCCTACTGGGGGTTGAAAAGCTTAATAAATCACATGCCGGCAGGTGTTGCACATTGGCGGCTGTGACGCATATTTTGAGTGACAGAGAGTCGCAGCAGAGGGGTGAAAGAGCCACATGTGGCTCCAGAGCCGCAGGTTGCTGACCCCTGACCCTGGGAAACTACAACCGTCATAAATATGCATCAGTGCCAAGTGTCTGAATTTTGATCATGTGACCATTGGGGAATGCTGCTACAGTCGTAAGCAAGAAAAACAAGTCACTTGTTCAGTGCCGTTGTAGCTTTGAACAATCACTAAACGAACTGTTGTAAATCAAGGACTAACTGTGCCCTCAAGTCAGTTTTTGACCCCTGGTGACTGCCTGAGCTAGTCTCTGCAGTTTTCTCAGCAAGGTTTTCTGGAAGGGTTTGCCATTGTTTCCTTCTTCCTTAACAGGAACTGAGAGAGAAAGTGACTGGTGGAAAGTCACCCACCTGGCTTTCCTGCCTAAAGCAGGACTAGAACTCACAATCTCCCAGTGGTTGGCCCAAAAACATCCAGCTGACTTCGTGCCTAAGGCAAGATTAGAAGTCACATCTCCTGGTTTCTAGCTTGGTGCCTTAACCACTACTACACCAAACTGACTTCACTCCCTATTAGAATAGAATACCAGAATTGGAAGGGACCTTGGGAGGTCTTCTAGTCCAACCCCCTGCTTAGGCAGGAAACCCTATTGTCAGCCTTGGAGGCCATCTTTTTCTTTGGATCTTCAGGGCGGCCAAATTTAGTGCTGTGGGAAACTGGGAGGGGGGATTGCATGGAGTTGTAGAGATATCTAACTTTATCTTTTTATTTTTTATTAGATTTGTATATCACCCTTCTCTTTTCGGACTCAGGGCGGTGAACAGCCATAATAATATTCCTTTCTTTGGGAGTCAAGGACGTTCAGCCTGCACCTGGAGTGGCGTGACTGAGAGGCCTCTTCAGTTGGGACGGTGCTTTGATTGCACCACGTGATGGACATGTGGGTGCAGGGGAAGGGACTTGGACTTTATTTTGGGTGGGGAAAACCTGGAAGCTTTCAGATTCGGGTTTTCCCAGATGTGCCAATATGACATCTCTAATAAAATGGAACTTTGAGGAACTTCTAGCCTTGGAGTCTTCTTTCGTTGGGGGTGTTACTTGGAACCCAGACAAATGGTTATCCAATCTCTTCTTAAAAATTTCCAGTGTTGGAGCATTTACAACTATTAGAAGGTTGTAAACCAGGGCTCAATAAAAGAATATTTTTGAAAAAACCCTGTTGCAAGCAAGACACTTTTAGGTCCAAGGATATTTAGATTATTCCTGCAGAGAACATGGAGGGATCTATTTAGCTGCCATTGAGGTGCAGTGGTTAGAAAGCTTGACTGAGACCAAGTAAACCAAGATTCAGGTTTCAAATTAACCACAGAACCCAGTGGCCAACTTTAAGCCAATCACTGCCTCTCAATCTAACCAACCTTTACCAGGGCTATTGTGAGCAAAACTGAGAGGTGATTTTCATTACATCACCTTGAACTTCTAAAAAAAAGAGAGAGACACACACATATCAGAAATTAACAAACACACCCACAGCCATTGACAGATTGCCAAAAGCTTTTGCATCAGTGCCCCAACTGAACTCATCGTATTCCCACTGGATTTATTAACACCTTTTTCTTCAGGATTTTTCCTTTGCTTCAGAGTAATCCCAGTTGCCACAGGAATCACAAGAGAGCCAAGGGGGCAGTTTGCAAATCAATTTGATTTGGCAAATCAATTTAAACCTCACGCCAACAACCTTCTTCTAGAAATGAAGCACTCCTTAATTGACCCAGGGTGCACAACTACCTGTGTACCCTGCACTTCCTCATGCCAATGCATTTATTTATTTATTTATTTATTTATTTATTTATTTATTTATTTGATTTATTTGATTTATTTATTTGATTTATATGCCGCCCTTCCCCGGAGACTCAGGGTGGCTTACAATGCATTAAGCCTTCATACTTTTGTATATACCTGCTTAGTAGGGCTTTTTGGTCCGCCCTAAGCGGTGTTCTATTTTATACAAAATCAGTTTATTGCCCCCACAAACCGGGTCCTCATTTTACCTACCTCGGAAGGATGGAAGGCTGAGTCAACCTTGAGCCTGGTGAGAATTGAACTCGCAGTAATTGCAGGCAGCTGGCAGCTAAGTGCTTCTTTAACAGGAGTTTAGTCCGCTGCGCCACCAAGGCATTTCCCTCTTCCCCCCCCCCACCCCACCCCGCAGCTATTTGATTATTATCCAGCCTCTTCCCCCCCCCGCCCCACTCCAAAAATTTGAAACCATTTCCATAACTGGGAATTTTACCTCAATTTTAAACTTTTCACATAACAAGAAGGCACCACATTCCCACTAAAGCCCCAATGCTTTTCGTTGCATGAAACCACGGCTTTGAACCGGAATTTCAAACCCCAACCATCTGCATCGATGACAGACGAGAAGAGCGCCTCTGAGCATGTGCCAAGGGCACTTTCTCTCGCCCCCAAAGGGGAGATGGGAGGGAAGGAGGGAGGAAGGAGACAACAGATCTCTCTAGCTCAGGTTGGGACCTTCTGGCTTTCCAAAAGCGTCCCGGGTCCTTCGCCAGCGGTCCGCGCGCCTCGCTCCTCTCCCACGCCCACCTCCCAAGGCTGGAGATCTGCAGTACGAACCGGGACGGGATTCCGAAGCTGATTTTCCCTTTCCCGCCGATTCGGGTCCGGACAGCTCCTTCCCCATTAGATAACTCCCAGGAGGCTGTTTGGAGTTTCTATGGAAACTGGAGCGTCCGGCTGGGCGGGGAGGAGGCTTACTTTGCCCTCTCCCCATTTTAATTGTGTTTTTTTTAAAAAAAATTATGATCGCGTTCGGGCAGAATGGGTGATGCATTCCGGTACACCGGAAAATCATTGCGACGAATGAAGAGGGTTGGGGTCGGGGGTGGGGGCGAAGCACATTTCATAACTAGGAGCTCTCTTACACACACACACACACGAAAAAGGCGATGCCCCTCTTTTGAAACCACTTACCCTCTTCCAGATCAATCAATGGCCACCCTAGAAAATGCGGGAAACCGCCCTTTTAAAGGTCTTGCATTTTCCCAGGCAGATGCTTCCCGCCTCTTGCCCGCCCCTTTTGGTGGGCTGTTGATCTTTTTTAGACTGTATTTTTGGTTAAATGCGCCGAAAAGGAAAAGGGGAGAGCAGATCCATTCCAGGTGACCACATGTCTGGTGAGACGGTGATGCCAGGATCACTGAAAACAACCGGACATGCCTTGGAGCAGAAGCCTGTGGAAGAAGTAAAACTAGAGGGAGATGACCCAAGAGTGTGTGTATGTGTGTGGTATGCAGGGGACAAGGTGAAATGATGGTTGGGCGGGCTTTGGCTTTATGTGATCTGTGAGCCTCCCCTTAAGCACTTATGAAAGCCACATCAGCTAAATCCATTCCTAAGAATCCATTCCTAGAGACAGAGATCTTAACAAACTAGGATGGAAATCTCTATGGAAATTCTCGGTCATCCAGGCCATGGTTGTCCCAAAGGTGCTTTTTCAAGAGGCAATTGGACTTTCTGGTTTTTCTTTTGAAGACGAGTTTTCCTTCTCATCCAAGAAGCTTCTTCAGCTCTGACTGGATGAATGGTGGGGATGGAAATGCATCAACCTAGTCGAATGCCAACTAAGAAAAAGGTCTTCTCATTAGTCACTGTGGGAAGCCCCCCCCCACCGAAAGCAGCCCCAGTTTCCTGTATAGTAAAACAGCCCCCAACAAATGCCTGAAGTCTTTAGAGATGGATATTTTGTGCCCTTTAAGAAAGCCTAGACCAATCTATTCACAAACAAAAGACCTTCAGCTCCAGGTAATGGGATTAAGAATTGGTATTCCCCCACCCAAATTCTAAGGACAGGACTTGGCCTTTTAGGACATAATACCCTGTTTCCCCCAAAATAAGACATCCCCTGATAATAAGCCCAATCGGGCTTTTGAGCGCATGGTAATAAGGCCAAGCGCTTATTTCAGGGTTCAAAAAAAATATAAGGCAGGGTCTTATTTTCGGGGAAACATGGTAGGATTTACTCACCACTATTGAAATACCAAAAGACACAAGCCCCTTCATTGCACCATCCCCAGAACAGTTCAAACTTCAAAGTCACAGAAACCTATAAAGATCCATCCACTCATTCAACCATTTTGTCAGCTGTCCCAGAACCACATGCTGTAGGTCCGTGATGATGAACCTATGGCACGCGTGGCAGAAGTGGCACACAGTACCCTCTCTGTGGGCACATGAACCGTCACCCCAGTTCAACTCTGCCACATGCGCGCTGGTCTCCCACCGGCCAGCTGGTCTTCAGGTCTCTGCCACGCATGCGTGGGGGTGCATGCATGGGGGGCATATGCATATGCAGGGGTGCATGCGGGGGGGCGCACGCATTGCATTTTGGGGATTTGGGCACACATGCTTTGTGCACTCCGTCCAGAAAAGGTTAGTCATCACTGCTGTAGGTGGATTTGCTCATTAATAAACTTTCTTTCTTAAGCAACCTCCATTTTATTCCTGGCTTGGAACTGGAACTGGATTTTCTTCCTACACCACATTCTATTACAGAAGGACTTAGTCCAACAAGTCCGCCTCCTACCTTTATTTGTGAATAGAGATTATTTTTTTAAAAAAAATCCTGATATGAGCCGAGGTGGCGCAGTGGTTAGAGTGCAGTACTGCAGCTACTTCAGCTGACTGCTAGTTTAGCAGATCAGCGGATCAAATCTCACCGGCTCAAGGTTGACTCAGCCTTCCGTCCTTCCAAGGTGGGTAAAATGAGGACCCAGATTGTTGGGGGCAATATGCTATTTAGTATACTGTCTTTAGTGTAAACCGCCCAGAATCCTTGGAGAGTGGGCGGTATAGAAATATGAATAATAAATAAAATAATATTCCTGCAAGCTTTTATGGTAAATTATGAAAAAATTTCACACTAACCGAGTTCCTTTGTTGATTGGATGCCGCTGTAAGTAGTTCTCGTGCTTCATGAGGGTAGTATTTTAAAACATTAACATCCCAAAAGTGAGCTTGCTAGCATTTCCCTAACATGCTGCTCATCCGGTTACCCTGCTAGCTTGAATGAATCATTTCACATTTCTGTCTTGAATTGTGATCAAAGCTAAGCAAGCAGAAAAGGATGTTCAGAGACAAAGCATATGCGGCTCAAATGGGATCTAGTGAGACTGTTTATGGGTCATTAACAAGCAAGCCCCCTATGCTTGAGGCCTACCTTTAAAGAGGATGAAAGGTATTGTTGAGTCAACTGCATGGAATTTACAGAGTGTTCACGGTATCTTAGCTATGACATCAGAAGGCACCAGAACCATTTCACGGGCCAAACTTCCATTTCTTTTCTCTTGTGCTTCTGCTTCCCGACTCATTAATCCAAAACTGAGGAGACGTCTGCTACTTTCATTCCAAAAGACGGGAATAATGCCTTTATTTAGGTATTATCGTCCATGGATTTATAGAAGGTACACTGCTAGACTGGGTACTGTTTATGGCGAGACCTCCTGGGACCAGACCCAGCTGAGTAAAGTAAACTGGGAATACCTCAGCCGTGACTTCTTATGTTCAGCCAGGCACCCAATAAGATTGCAAGAAGCATGAGGTAAGAGGCTTTATGTGTAATACCCGGTGGCAACAAATTGCAAATATGATGTTCAATGATCTAAAAGACCACAGGTGTCAAACTTGTAGTCACATGCTGTCACGTGATGTATCACAATGTTTTTTCTCTTCACGGAGCTGGGGTGGGCGTGGCCTTCATGTGATGCATCCGGCCCATACAGGCCGCCAGTTTGACACCGCTGATCTTGGCCACAGGTAGAGAACCTGTGACTGCATAAATGCTGCTGGCAGTTCCTAGAATTCCTCCCGATTGGCCACAACTGCTAGGACACATAGATATTTGAAATAAACTTTCTCTTCCAGATTTAGATTTCTGTCTTAGGCCGAAAACAAAACACACACACACACACAATGTATGCATGAATTTTGCCAGCAGTGCATCAGATCAAAACAATCCTCACCTTCTTTTTGCTGATTGCAGTGTATCTGTCTCTAAACTGCAATAGCAGTTGCACTGAGGGATGATCAAGGCCACTTTTTATATAAGAAAGGGAATATCATAATATCATTTTATAATTTGTCAAGACAACAGAGGCCTTTGGGTGGGGGAATAATGTTGGAGGGAAAAGTTTGAAGTAAGTTTGTTGGTTTTTATTTGTATCTTTTCAAGAATGAGGTGGGGAAGGAATCATCTACTTGCTACTCAAGTGCTTCCCCAGTGACTTAAATTATTTCATTGTTTTAAAACTTTCTAAATACCAACACCTTGATCTTATTCAGATAAAAGGTATCACACTGTTGAAACCATATCACTAAGTATCACTGCAAGCCAGTAGGAAGAGAAAATTGAATTGTGAACTCTGTTTCTAAATATTAGGAAAAGGTATAGCAAAGCCAACTTGTTAAAATCATTCTTATTTCAAACATAGGCACTCACAAATAATCTCATGTCTTTTTTTAAAAAAATAGGAATTTGGGCTGGATATGAGAAGGGCACACATTTATAATGTATTAACAGTGAAAAAGTCTACAGAACTGATTTTTGCCTTCTTTGAGCAATGCAAAAAAAGAATAAGTTATAAAGATTCCAACGTAATTCTGCATTCCTCCCTTTGTGGCTTATTGGGTCATTGGCCGGTACGCTCTCATAGAGGGGGGCTCCTCCGGGTGCCATCGGCCAAACAATGTCGACTGGCGGCCCCCAGGGGGAGAGCCTTCTCTGTGGGGGCACCTACTATCTGGAATGAGCTCCCGCCGGAGATACGGAGGATCCCGGATCTGCGCACCTTCCGCCGCGCTCTTAAGACCTTTTTATTCCATCAGGCTCGCCTGGCCTAATCTTTTCCCTTTTCCCCTTTTTAAAATGTAAATTTTAATCTGTTTTAAATTATTGGGGTGTTTTAAATCTGTCTTGGGCCACAATTGTTTAATTCGGTTTTACTTTGCTTTTAAATTTTGTATTTATGTGTTTTATCTGTGGCTGTTCACCACCCTGAGTCCTTCGGGAGTAGGGTGGTATATAAATCAAATAAAATCTAAATCTAAATCTAAATCTAATTATGATGCAACCAGAAATTCAAAACCCTTCCCAGACAGCTTGTCAAGATGGAAATGTCTTTGGAGAGTCTCAATCATCCAGGCCAGGGGTCTACAACCTTAAACACTCAGAGAGCCATTTGGACCTGTTTCTCACAGAAAACACCAGGAGCCACAAAACCCTTCCCATGCCTGACTATTTCTTAAGCAGCCACAAAACTAGCATATGTAGTTGAATTAAACATTCTGTTTTTCTTCTGACTTTTCTTTTCTTGGATTTATCAATGGGTGGCCTACCGGGGGTTGAAAAGCTCAATAAATAGTGTGCCGGCGGGTGTCGCACATTGCCGGTTGTGACACATATTTTGAATGACAAGGAGCCGCAGCAGAGGGATGAAAGAGCCACGTGCGGCTCCAGAGCCGCAGGTTGCTGACCCCCTGATCCAGGTCATGGTTGTCCCAAAGGTGCTCTGCCAAAAGGCAATTGGTTTTTTTTCTTTGAAAACGTTTCGCTTCTCATCCAAGAAGCTTCTTCAGTTCCAACTCATAGAACTGAGGAAGCTTCTTGGATGAGAAGTAAAATGTTTTCAAAGGAAAAAAAAATCCACATTTTAAACATTGCCTTTGGGGCAAGATGGAAATGTATCAGGAACCCCAGTAAAGCTAGACAAGAATCCTTACTTCAGGAGGCAAAGACAAAAAGGCTTTAATAGGTTAAAGTAAGAAAGATACAGCAAGTGCCATAGCAAAAAAGAAACGAGAGTTACAGATTCCAGCTCCGTCCCATTCAGCTGATGCCTGGCCTGGCCCCCGCCCTTCCCCCACCCCACCCCACCTCCCACCCCAGTTCCTTCTGGCACAGGTATGGAAAGGGAAACCAGGGCAGAATCAGGAGGCAGTGCAGTGTTCAGAATGCTCTGATCCCTATAGGAATGGGGAAGATGGATGGGGAAAGAGCACTTTCTCCAGGTTATGGAGTGACTTGGCACAAAAAGGGTTGCCGTTTACAACACCCAACTTGCCTGCAATCATGACCCTTACACATCAATAGGAAGGTGGATCAAGGTAGTCATCCAGCAATCACCTCTGAACAAAAGGCTCCAAGCCTGGCCATCGACTCGTCAAATGACAGAAATGGTCCAGGTCTTTTTTTTTTTCCCCCCCCCGGTCCACGCAGTACAGAAAATGGCAGGTTTATTTATTTTTTTTTGTCCGCGATTGCAGGCAATTTTTTTGCATGCACATCAACTGAACTGGAACTCCCCTAGCAACTTCTGCAGAGGGTTGCTAGAGCAACCAATCCCACCTTCTCCACTAGTACATTCAGGGAGACAAATTACAGCAAGTGATCATGTATTAAAAAAAAAAAAAAAAAGAATATCAAGTCAACACAATCTTATACAAGCACAGTTTTGTTTCAAAAATATTAAAAAGCACCCTCCCCCTCCCCTCCTCCCGACCCCGGGCACACTGGCGAGAACGGTGAACAGCTGGGGGCAGCCCTCGCAGGTCTAGCCGCTTCTCATTTCACTCCTGAGCTGTGGCCTCTCTGTAGCTGCCCTAAGGTAGCGGGGCAGAGAGGATGAGAAAGCAAAGCTGTGGATTCCAGCCCTTGGTCTAGAACTGGGGAGGGAACAAAAAAGAAATCGGTTAATTCAAAATTGTTATGACTGCTGCTCATATAATACAAAGTAACCAAGGCAAACACCGTCAGTGTCTTCTCACACACACACAGGTACCTACAATATAATCACTGCAGGTTTTAGGACAGTATTCTAGAGCAGGGCACTTCTTTCTCCTTCTGTCCCGGCCACTTTTTACAGAGGCATAATTGAGAGCGTTTTGACAAACTGCAGCACTGTTTGGTTCGGTGGCAGCAGTGCCTCAGATAGAAAGTCCATACAGAGAGTGGTAAGGACAGCCGAGAAGGTTATAGGAAGCTCGCTCTCCGTTATTCAGGATACTGCTTATAAACGCTATGTGCTTAGACCTCGAAGCATCCTGAGAGACTCCACACACCTACTTCACGATCTGTTTCTGTTGCTCACCTCTGGGAGGAGGTTTTGAAGTATTTCTAGCAGGACTTCCAGATTGTGTAACAGCTTTGTTCCCTATGCCATCCGTCTGGTAAACTCACAAGATTTGTTTTTCTTGCCATGCACATGTATCCGAACTAGACTGTGTTGTTTCTCTGTATCATATAATATATGTGGGTATATGCATAATTTTGTATTTATTTACTTTGTTATGTTTATGTAGTGTATATTGGAGGTGGTGACCCTTTGAGAGCTGTATGCAATGAAATATCATTTTAATGTATGCCGATTAGTGTACATTCAAAGTGACAATAAATTTACTCTAAGTCTAAGGGCTTTTCAAACTTCTCCATACTGCAAAACCTGTTTATTCCAAAAATAAATAAATCCTTGAACCGTAATCCACAAAACAGTAGCTATGGTGTTTCTTCATTGGTGAACAAGGCCTATTTTTTCCATAGTACAGGTAGTCCTCGACATACGACTCTAGTGGCGCTTGTCCATCATGGTTGCATATCTTAAGGGCAGTGGTGGGCTGTTGCATAGTCACAAGGGTTCAGGCAAACCCTTAGCTCTGATCGCTGGCTGGGCCCACCCAGCCACCCCTGTTCTATGTTATTCATTTATAACTTACTTTCTGGCTGACTCAGTTGCGTTCCACGCCGCCCCTGCTGTTCTCACTGGAGCTGCCTGAGCTGATTAGGAGTCTGTTTGAAGCTCCATTTCTGTCCCAAAGGGGCGTGCGCAAGCGAGCACGTGCGCACGCTCACAGAAAGTGAACCTTTTGTTAAAGTGCAGCTCACCTCTACTTAAGGGTCATTTAATAGGTCAGCCACATGACTGACCCATTTTATGACCTTTTTGTGGCAGTCTTTAAATGAATCACTGTGGTCATTAAATGCCACAGTAGATCAATCATTCACTATTGTTGTAGATTTGCTGAAAACCAAAAGTGTTATATTCCACAAAACTGTCCTAAAACATGTTTATATGGATCCTGGGAAGCTGAAAATGGCCATAAATGCAGCTGTCTTGCCCAGCACCAGAAGTCTGACCACATGGCTGCAGAGGGGTCCAAACATCAGAACTTCAGAACCCAGGTCACAGGTCCCATTTTTGGGATCAGTTGTTAAGCAACTGACATCAGTGGAGAACTAGCTGCATGTGTCAGCCTTTTGGGATACATCAGTCCAAACTCATGCAGAGTGGTACCATAAGATTATGGTAACAGAACCCTGCAAATCTATGCTTCTCCCCGCCTTCCCTCCGTCTTTGTGAGAACTAGGGAGGGTTTTGTTTAAGACATTTTCTCAAGTTACAGTTTTGTCCCAGGCTCAGGATCCTATGGTCTGACTGTTGTCAGATCTTCCTCCTGTTCTTCAAGGTTACTTATTTTGCCTGTTACAGTGTATTAGAAAAATGACTATGGATGCCCTACTGTACTTGACCAAATCTCTTTGTTGTCTTCAGTCTCTCTCTAGGACCCTAAGTGAGTTTGCAGAACGCAGTTTGAAAATATCTATCTTATGAGCAAGATACAAATTGCTCTGAATTTTGTAATGGAATAAAATACGCCTCCCATTATACTGCCCTTTCTCCTAAAGCTTTCGCATTTACTGTTCCTGGCACTTTGTCACTCATATTCATACCATATGGAGCATGACATTCTACAAGGAACAATTGGATTCCCACTAGAATTCTTTTCCACAAACAAACCGCAAATTCCAGCTCATTTATACAACACTACTTTTTCACCCTGTAATAAATTATTCTCAATGGTAAATCAGTTCACAACATATTCATTTCAGACTGTGTGATAAGCCTGTAGATGAGAGATTTTAATTTAGGATTCCCACGCTCACAGGTAACATTGGGGGTGGGGGTGGATGGGGCGAAGCCCTTCTTAATTCTAAAGGTTTTAAAAGGCAACAACTCCATCTTCCCTTTTAATAATTTAAGTCCTGCCTAATAAGCAGCCACAAGAGACTGGTGCTTTTAACATACTATTTGGACATCATTTGTATAAGGTGTAAAATAAGCCCTTACGTTCTTAAGGAACTCTTCTGCCACAAGGCGAGCCCTAGCATTGACTGACAGTTTCATTTCACTGATTTCCTTGTCAATTTCCTCCATAAAATGAATGACAAAGTCCACCAGCTTGTGCTTGTACATCTGCTCTGTATGGAAATTTGTGATCAAGAAGCTAATGTCATAGCCCTAAAAAAAAAAAAAAAAGAAAGCAAATTGTTAGCATCAGTGAAGCCAAGACTCAGCCATCAATTCTTCTATACTGTTGACTATTGATTTAGCATAGACAAAAATAATCTATCTTTTTCTTTTGGTTGCTTGTGTTCTAAAGATCTAATATTGTGCATAAGAAGTAAGTTCTGCCATATTAATATTTGAAATCAGTCTGTGCTACCTACATAGTAAGACCAACAGTTGAAAAAGAACAGACAAAATATTGAAGGTAATAATAAACATTACCAATTATGCAGTATTTATTTATTTAGTTTAGTTACTTGTATTCAATCTCATTTGATTTTTTCCAAGTATATGTATAAAAAATAGACATTATCCTGACAGCTAGTACAAAAACCAAGTCTCATACAATTCATCCACGGTTAAACAGACCAAATCAGAGATAAAAGCAGTCTAATAAAGCCACATTATTTGATTTTGTGAAAAGAGATTATTGTTACTGATTTAAATATGCCTTAAAGGTAAGAGGCACATTGAAATTTTAGGCCTGCTGGAAAGCTTAAGATGTGAAATAATCCATACGTTGGTACTATTGTCAACAGAATCACACACTTAGGACAACAATGACTCTGTATTTCCCACCTCAACTGGTTTCCGACGTAAAATGAAGAAGTTTTCTGCTCTCATCATCATGAACCGCATAAATTTGTGACACAGAATTTTCTCAATCTCATCAGCCTGCAGAAGGAAAATAGGAACCCATGAGCCTTTTCTCCAGGATGAGCGGCAGTAAGCACCTCACCTGTAATGTGTGACTTACCTGTTTCACAGCAATGCTAACGCGCACAGAGTTGATAGAACCTTCAATTAAGACTTTCTCTTTCTCATTCCTGCTAATGATCACAGGCTGCAAGAGGAGTTCTTTACTGCTTCTGCAAACCCAGAAAGACATTTTTACATCAGAGACTGGGCAATAGATAAAAGGTAAAGGTTCCCCTCGCACATATGTGCTAATCGCTCACGACTCTAGGGGTCGGTGTTCACCTCCGTTTCAAAGCCGAAGAGCCAGCACTGTCCAAAGACGTCTCCGGGGTCATGTGGCCAGCATGACTAAACACCAAAGGCGCACGGAACTCTGTTATCTTCCCACCAAAGTTGGTCCCTATTTTTCTACTTGCATTTTTTACGTGCTTTCGAACTGCTAGGTTGGCAGAAGCTGGGACAAGTAACGGGAGCTTACTCCGTTCCATGGCACTAGGAATTCAAACCGCTGAACTGCCAACCTTTCGATTGACAATCTCTGCATCTTAGCCACTGAGCCACCGCGTCCCTTCCCAATACAGCCTGGGCAATACAGAGGCTCATACACTCCATCCTCTGGATATATTTTAACATACCACGGTAACCAATCCTACTCATTATATTTTCAAATCCACAATCGTGAAATGTGCTACTCGTGATGAAAATGATACCAAAGAATGATCAGTGATGCAGAACAATGGCAGATAGGCTGCTGTATGTAAAATGGGCTGTGGGTTGCTTAACACATTATTTTAGCAACAGAAAATTTATACCTGTTTTTTTTTTTTTTTACAGTTATGTTTTTGGTAGGTTGGGCTAAAGTTTCTTTTTGCGTGAAGACCAATGCAAAGAATAAGTTAAGCAGCTCTGCTTTCTCTGGACAACTCCAAATGAATAACACCATAATTAAATACATATTTTACATAGCAACAGAAAGAAAACCTCCATGCAGAATTTTAAAACACTCCGGATGCTGAACTGTGGATCAGACCATGACCCCCTAATTGGAGTAGACATCAGATTGGAAAAAAACTAGAAAAGGTCCAATCCTAACGAGATGTAACCTAGAACCCAGAACAATACAAGTTTCAGGCTCGAAACAGATGTAAAGACCTGGATTTATGTATAGAGAACATGAAAAATTGTGCTAAGACGTTAAAGTGCTTTTAAATGATGGTGGTAGGAAGTATATAACAAGAGCCAGAAGGTAAGAAACAAGACTAGCTATCAAACAAGGCCACAGACATAGCTATGGAAAGAGAAGTGGCAAAAGCCAAAGGAGATCTTGGGAAAACCAGAGAATTTAATGAAAACTTCCATCAACCAGCAAAGAGTGATAATAAGGTAGTATATCTGAGTGCAGATTGCAGAAAGTAACAGACTGTGAAGAACAAGAGATCTGTTTAAGAAATTCTGAGACATCGCGAGAACATGAGAAAGAGTTAATAACGGATCATAATGTTAAAAACCATTTAGTCCTTCACGCAGAATACTTGTGTAAGACCAACTCTCCCATCTGAGAGAGAAGAATCGTAGGGCTGGAAGGGATCTTGGAGGTCTCCTGCCCAAGGGAGGAGTCCTTATACCATCCCAAACAGATGGTTGTCCAATTTTTTTCTTGGAAACCTCCAGCGATGGAGCACCCACAACTCTGGGAGGCAAACTGTTTTACTGGCTAATTGCTCTCAGTGTCAAGAAATTTCCCCATAATTCCAGGTGGGAATGTCTCATTAACAAGCTTCTACCCATTGCTTCTTATTCTTCCCTCAAACGTTTTGGAGAACAAGTCAACCCCCTCATCTTTGTGACTGCTCCTCAAGTACCAAAACTGGAAGTCTCACTAGTGCATTATAGAGCCATGTTCTATATTCTTGTGATCTTAATGTTATCCCACTGTTAATGCAATCTGTTAAGGCCTGCATTGGCTTTTTTGGCAGCTGCAGCACACTGTTGGCCCATACTTAAGTGGTGGTACACTAGGACATCTAGATCCCTCTCCTAGTTACTACTGTTGAGTCAGGTACTGCCTGTTCTATACCTGCGTATTTGGTTTCTCCAGCCTAAGTACAGGATCCTGCTTTTCTCACTACTCAACTGTATCTTACTGGAAGCGGCCCATGGCTCTAGTCTGTCAAGATCCTTCTGAATCCTGAATCTTATCTTCCAAAGTGTTAAAAATTCCCCCCAGCTTGGTGTCCTCTGCAAATTTGATGGCTCCTCTTCTACTGAGGATGAATTACTGATGCTTGAGGAGAAAGTCAGATGAGCTATAAACCCGCTGGCAAAAAAAGGAAAACCCCAAGGGATGGATGATCTCCCAGGAGGCTGGCATAGAAACGATAAAGGCCATAACAGCCCTCTGCCAATAAATATGGGGAAAAACAGCACGGCTTAAAGATTATCTAAACTAGAGGGAAGATTGAATATTTTTATCTACCTATAAAGAAAAATTAAAGGAATGTTCTAATGTGCTAGGATATTGTTGAAAACTCTGTACAAAATAGAAGTCCTCTAAGGAAAGAGCAGAAAGAACAGGGAACACAAATCTATATAGCTGATATTAAGAGAGCAATGGAAACAGCAAAAGATAATCAGAGTTCTATTATTGCTTGAAAGATAGAAACACTGCTGCCTTTGCAACCACTTAAACTGCAATGCATTAGCCCTATTTGCATTTTGATATTATTAATCTGCTTCACATCTGATACCGTTTAAATATTTGCCTACAATTTTATTCTCGTGATTCAGTTTCTTGAAATGGAACTACATGCATTCTGGGCCATCCAGAATTGCAGAG
This sequence comes from Arizona elegans, assembly GCA_022577455.1. Taxonomy (NCBI): domain Eukaryota; kingdom Metazoa; phylum Chordata; class Lepidosauria; order Squamata; family Colubridae; genus Arizona; species Arizona elegans. The sequence continues at coordinate 144,192,996 of JAKOOJ010000003.1, forward strand.
CTTCCTCTTTACACAATTTCAAATGGGTTGTTAGAGCACTTTTCTCTAGCTGCGAGTGACTGCATTCTAAAATGCATACCGTGTTTCCCCGAAAATAAGACTGGGCCTTATATTATTTTTTTGCTCCCAAAGATGCATTAGGGCTTATTTTCTGGTTATGTCTTCTTTTTGGGGAAATACGGTAATAATTACCTCCGTCTAACTGATGATCTTAACTGGGGCTTATTTTTGGGGTAGGGCTTATATTACAAGCATCCTGAAAAATCATGCTAGGGCTTATTTTCCGGTTGGGTCTTATTTTCGGGGAAGCCCGGTAGTAATTTGGACAGATTTCCAGGGACATCCTAGAATTGCTCCAAAACACGGACACAAACCTTAAAAAATGTTTCCAGCTCTAATTGTAAATAGCTAAACATGTCCAAGTCAAATGGATGAAAACAAAGTTCATCTGTATGCAGCAGCAGCAGCAGTCTTATTATTTATTATTATTTATTTATTTATTAGTTCGATTTATATGCCGCCCTTCTCCGGAGACTCAGGGCAGCTTACAATGCTTTTAAGCAATAGCCTTCATACTTTTGTATATACCTGCTTAGTAGGGCTTTCAGCGCCCCCTAAGCGGTGTTCTTTTTTATACAAAGTCAGCTTACTGCCCCCACAATCCGGGTCCTCATTTTACCTACCTCGAAAGGATGGAAGGCTGAGTCAACCGTGAGCCTGGTGAGATTTGAACTTGCAGTAATTGCAGGCAGCTGGCAATTAAGTGCTACTTTAACAGCACTTAGTCCACTGCGCCACCAGGCTCAGTCTTACAATACTTTAACACAATTCTACAGAAAACTATTGCAACAGGCATATAGTTACCCAGATTCCTACATTAACTTGAGGAACTTTGTCTCAAAAAGACTGAGGAAAGTAGTGAATCTTACAAAAATAAAGGTCTCATCTAATTAAATCAGGCCACTGGTCCATTCGGTAATTTGGTTTTTTAAGGAAGGGCTTTTCCCACTGAACTATAGGCCTTCACTGTAACTGTAACTATAGCCCTTCTTTTTCTTAATAGAGCTTATACTCTATATGCCTGAAGAGATGCTACAAGAATGTTTTAAGGCAGGGGTCTCCAACCTTGGCAATGTTAAGACTGGTGGACTTCAACTCCCAGAATTCCCCAGCCAGCTTAATGTTGCTAAGGCAGGAGACCCCTGTTTTAAGGAACAATCTGCAAGTGGAATCTATGATGTCTCAGGATGGGACTGGGTAGAATCCCATTCAGAGCCATTGTTTTATGCTAATTAGGGAGGGATTAGGGTCAGGGTTAGAGTAGGCTGGGCTGGGTGGGCTGGGCTAAAAGGCCTCAAATAATCTTTGAAAGGAAATACAGAAAATACAAATGGAAAATGTTAAGCAAGGCAGACCAAGATAGCTATATGATCAAGGCATGAAGTATGATAAAGTATGGGGGTGGGATGAAATGGAGATTGAGCCAGTAAAAGAAAAATGTTGTTTCTGCATCACACAATACTTCCCCCAACAGCAACGCAGCAAGAATACTCTATAGATTTACACAAGAGGATTTTTTTTTATATTGTTCCTTCTAATATTTACCTATTTGTGTCAACTTAATATAAAAGTTCTGATAAATCAGAGCCATGCAACATATTATTTCTATTGAGGCCACACTATATGGGAAACCCCAAAGCAAAAAATGGGTCCTAACTACCGTCTGGCTTGTGTTCTATAGCAGGGGTCTCCAACCTTGGCAACTTTAAGACTTGTGGACTTCAACTCTCAGAGTTCCTCAGCCAATAGGATATATTAATAACCATCACCGTGTCTTAAGTTACCATGTTTGAAATTTGAAAACCACCTCAGATACATTTTAGTTATCTAGATATCTAATGAATTAATGTGTATCAAACTAGAATGGAAACAGCCCATAAATCGTACTCCATAATTTGTTAACTGAACTTATTGCAGGAGAAACTAGTGAGTCCAATATTGACTAGACTTCTCATGTGCTGCATGTAGACTACTAGACTTCATCAGATGGGTGCACAGTTAACATTTTTATGTCACATAAAATATTGTTTTATATCTATTAAAACACAATACACATGAATCCATAAATTCAATGTAGGAAAAGGCAAGACAGACTGGAGCTGAGAAAATTGTAACATATGTTCAGTGCATTTTTTTTAAGTGCCAGATAATGCACAAAGAAACATCCATGCAGTATTTACAAAAAGAAATAAAGGCAATGCTGAGGAACGTGTGAAAAAAATGTATAAGCTTATAAGCCATTTTATATCAGCAGCAGCCATTCATGACCTGCGGCTCCACCAGGAGCTAAAGGTCTATTTAAGAATCACTAATTTGGAATTAAGAAGTAGTATGAGGCAACATCCCAACAGGACAGTATAATATATAACTATATAGAAGCCATGAACATTAGGCTGAAAGCTATTGCAACCATAAAATGAAGCAGACCATAAACAGAAGCAAAATAAGAATTAAGAAAATTAAAATATTACAATCTTACTAATGAACCAACTAACTCTAAAGCTCAAAAGATTGAATAAAAAGCTTTTGAAATTTCCAGAAGCATTTTTTGGGTATAATTGTGTGTTTTTCTGATACAGTATTAAGGGGAACCTCAGAAAGTGTAGGACAAGAGAACAGAAGTGAAAGACGTGTACAGATTCTTTACACTAAAGCTTGTTCAACGAATTAATTGACCATTCCTTCTCTGATTCCATGACAATTTATAGGACAGGACATTCATTTTGATACCTCCATGCTGTTTTTCACAATTTCGTATGCCATCAAATTTCTCTTCACCTATTCTCTATACCAGTGATGGTTAACCTTTTTGCCGTTGCGTGCCAAAAGCGGGGGGAGCACGGGGGGATTGTGCGCATGCGTGCCCACACCCATAATTCAATGCCCCCCCGCGCCCTGCCCTCCCGCGCATGTGCTCCCCCTGCACTCTCCCCGCTTTTGGCACGCGATGGCACGATTGGCCCATTTTTCACACTCCCCAGGCTCCAAAGCTTTCTAGGAGCCTGGGGAGGGCAAAAACAGCTTTCCTCACCCCCCTGGAGGCCCTCTGGAGGCCAGAAACAGCCCATTTCCTGACTTCTGGTGGGCCCAGAAGGCCCGAAAATCAGCTGGCCGGCATGCACATGTGTGCTGGAGCTGAGCTAGGGCAACGCTCGTGTGCCCTCAGATATGGCTCCGCGTGTAGGTTCGCCATCACGGCTCAATACATTTATATCCTGTCTTTTTAAACAACACATAGCAGCCAACATGCCCAATACTCTTTCTTCCTCTGCTTTTCCTCACAATAACCCTATGAAATGGGTTAGGCTGAGAATGACTGATTGGTCCAAAGTCAGCCAGCCAGCTTTCATGCCTAAAATGAGACTAGAAGTCAATTTCCTGGTTTCTAGCCTGGTGCCTTAATCACTAGACCAAACCAGCTCCCGTTATCTTTTAATAGTTTTAAATAACTATTAAATAGCTTTAAATTAAAACACCTTTAAACAGCTTTGCCATCAACTGCTCTTTGGGTTTGCATTTGTGGCTTTAATAAATTAGGGCAGATACAGGTAGTCCTCGACTTACAACAGTTCACTTAGTGATTGTTCAAAGTTACGGCACTGAAAACAGTGACTTATGGCCATTTTTCACACTTATGATTGTTGCAGCATCCCTACAGTCATGAGTTTTACATTTGGATGCTTGACAAGTGACTCACATATATGACAGTTGCAGTCCCAGAGTCATGTGATCCCCTTTTGCGACCTGACAAGCAAAAGCCAATAGAGAAATGAGATTCACTTAACAACTGTGTTACTAATTTAATTACTGTAATGATTCACTTAACAAATGTAGTGAGAAGTCATAACTCCGGGTGAAGCTCACTTAACAAACTTCTCACTTAGCAACATAAATATTGAGCTCAATTGTGGTCATAAGTTGAGGAATACCTGCATTCTTATTTTAAAAGCCTATTTCCAAATCCAATTTCTGAAGAAGGGGAAAGCTACACCTGATGAGGCCATATAAAACTCTTTGGACACATTATGGCAGAGGTGTCAAACTCGATTGCATCACGTGACGTATCGCGACGGTTGTTTTTTTTTTTGCCTTTGCAGGTGGGCGGGGCCTGTGTGTGACGCATTCCACAGTTTGACACCCCTGCATTATGTGAAGACAGTGGTGGGATTCAGCCAATTCACACCACTTCGAGAGAACCGGTTGTTAACTTTCTGAGCAGTTTGGCAAACTGGTTGTTGAAAGAAATCATTAGGGCAGAGAACCGGTTGTTAAATTACTTGAATCCCACCACTGGGTGAAGATCCAACTCTCTGGAAAAGGCTGCAATGGTGGGAAAGGTGCAAGGAAAGAGAAGGAAGAATGACTAGCAGCCAGGCGGACGGGTTCCGTTATAGCGGCAACGAGCGCACCCTTGAGAGGCGTGAAAAAAGAAAGGATTAAGGAATAGATTGTCACAGAGAAAAATCTCTATATCGGCTGCTAGGCACGATAAAAGAACGATTTTTTGGGGGGGTGTACAGACTCCCCCGCCTTGCAATCCAACACACATCAAAGCGTCATTCTGCCTCCTCCACTGAACCTTCAGGCACAGACCTGACTTCCACCTCGGGTTTGTTGTGCCTCTCGACCACCTGGGAGGAGAAGTTCTCCAGGCACAAGGCAGCCTGCAGGGTGGCACGCACTGCGTTGAGGTAAGGGCGCAGAGTGGCTGTCTGTAGGAAGGAGAGAGAAGTGGGGGGGGGAGAAAAAAGGGATCACGAATTTGGGGAGATCCTCCAGCCCTTTGCAAATCCCCCCCTCCCCCACCCCTCTGGTCCAGCAGAGATCTTCTCGCTCTCTGACGTCAGCGCTTTCCAAAACCACAGAAGGCGGGCTTCCTTTTCCCGGTGTTTCCCTGCCTCCGATCCCAACGTGGGATCCGGCGATCCGGGCTAGTTCGATCCCAGCCGAAGGGTTTGGCCGCCGCCGCCGCCGCTCCCAATCCCGCCTGGCCATGGACCGCTCTCCAACCCCCATCCCCCCCCTTTTTTTTTTTATAACCCCAGGCCTCCATCGCGTCAAGCCTCCCCCCTTCTCGCCGCCTTCAGCGCTTCCCTCGCTCGCTCCCTCCAAGAGCCCCTCCGCCCACTCACCATGGCAGCAAAGAGAAGACTAAGCAGCCGCTGCACCCCCCGAGACCTGGTCCAGAAAACGGAAGCGGAAGTGGCCTCCACCAAACAAGAGCTCCACTTCCGCACGGGCTGGCCCGTTCCAACACTCCCTCCCCACGGGTGAGCGCGCGGGGTCTTAAATCTTAACCCTCACTTTTTTTCTCTTTCTTACTGAGGTATTCGCAACACGCCACGCACCATTCCATGACGGCAGCGAAGGAGGCCGAAACGTCTCCTTCGTAGGAAACAAGAGGCAAATTCGTTTTCCTTCCCCCACCCCACCCCCATTTTTCGGTGAGTATGGTATGACCCATCCTCCCTGCCTCCATATTTGGCCATCAGAAGAGTCAGGGTGGGTGGAGTCAAAAGGACGCCAAGTTTTTTTTTTTTTAATTAAAAAGCGACGCGTTCTACGGCTCCGCGCGCTGGTTTGCAGCCAATGAGAGCGAAGTAAGAAAGCGTGGCCAATGACAAGGCTCGACCGCTGAGACCGGAAGGGGCGGAAGTCTCCGGGCAGAGAGGATTTTTTTTTTTTGGGTGGGAGACTTCGGGGTGATACTTTTCCCTTCACCCCTCCCCCCCCCCACGTCGCCGCTATGGCGGTTGGGAGTCTCCCTCGCGCCCAACTGCTGCATCTGCGGGGGATACGAGGCGCCCCTCTTCCCTTCCTGGCGCGCTCCGAATGGGTGTAACCCGGAAGGAGCCTCTGGAACCGGAAACGCCCCCAATAATTTCTTCCCCCCCCTCCCCCGCCTTTCTCCAGCGCCCCCTCCTGGCTTGTTTCCCCCCCTCATTCATCATTTGCTTCTCCACCGTCCATAGTTCTTATATATAGGTGCTTCCTTGTCTCCTTTTCAAAGCAGCCTCACAGGCTCCAGTTCCCTCCGTCCTGGTTATTTTAGGACCTTGTTGGGCAAAAGGATTCCCTTCACATTCCTTGTCTTGTCTTCGCCTTCCCTCTACAGGATTGTCCACTTCCATAATAATCTCGTCTGCTGGTAGCTCACCCTGTCAAAGCCTGCATTTGCCATAGCAGCCCTTCTCTTCTGGTCGTCGTTTATTTTGTTTTTAAATAACTTGTTTTTCCACTCTGTGGATTCTTCCCAATTCAACGGTGCCTTGCAGCGATGCCTCCATCTCAGCAAGATTCCTGGCTGTGAAGAGCTACTTGTTTCCAATATTTAATGTAGGGTAAGATTTTTGGGTTTTTTTGGGGGGGGGGGGTTAGGAATAAAATAAAATAATTTCTTTCTTTTTTTTAAAAAAAAGTAATATTTATTAAATTTTCAAACAGTAAAATATACAGTGCTCTTTTCTAAAATAAAATAATTTCATTCCCTCCTCGGTTCCGCTGTTAATGTGGCAAATCGTTAATGTCGCTCTTTTCATGCTTAACATCTCTCTTTCTTTTCTTCAAGGCCCGGCAACACCATGTCTGAACTGAAAGATTGTCCCCTTCAATTCCATGATTTCAAGTCTGTGGACCATCTCAAAGTGTGCCCACGCTATACGGCGGTACTGGCCCGTTCTGAAGACGATGGCATTGGCATTGAAGAACTTGACACGTTACAGTTAGAGCTTGAAACATTGCTGTCATCTGCAAGCCGCCGACTTCGGGTGCTGGAGACTGAAACCCAGGTCAGACGGTAATCGAGTCCTCATAGAAAGAAGGCCCTTCAGATTTGAGTCTTCCAGTTGATCAAATATAATTGATCAAACAGTCCTTAAGTCTGTGAAAGGCAAGTCATTTTCAGAAAGCAAGAATATAGTGCAGTCTGCTTTCTAGATGGCAGAGCCCATTTGGCTCCATGCTTTTAAGGTCATCTGAGAAACTGTTTAGAAAAGCTAGACTTCTGTAGTCTTTAGACAAAAGTCACATCTGGCTCAGGTGATCGTGCTCTTGCCTTGCTGCTGGAGGATTTTGTGTCACAGTTAGATGAGGAGTTAGCTTCCCAAATGGTGACAGAAAAGAACAATTGTAGCTCACATTTGAACTGGGGAGTCGTTGATGCTCTCTGAACTTCGTTTTTTTCTTGCAGATGTTTTATTACCAAAGTACCAACATCTATTGGTACTTCGGTAGAGAAACGTCTGCAAAAAAAACCAACCAAGCTCAGAGAGCACTAAGGACCCTGCTTCCAACACGCATTAGCCTATCCATACATAACACAGAATTGTAGACAAATTAAACTATTGTTTTGTTCCATCAGGGCTCTTCTGATGTTAGTAAGAATTCCATAATGCAGCAGTCCTGTGAAAGAATCCTTTTTCTGATTCCTCTTTCCAAGATAGGTGTAGGTAGCTTGCTATATGACCTTTTAAGCCACCTTTTTTCTTTCTTCATTCTCATCAGATTTTGACAGACTGGCAAGACAAGAAAGGAGACAGGCGATTTCTGAAAATTGGCAAGGATCATGAGGTGGGTCCTTCTATCAAACATAGCAAGCTCAAGAAGCAGAAGCTAGATGTGAAAGGAAGCCACAGCACTCCAGGACGTCCCAAATCCAAGAACCTGCAGCCTAAAATTCAAGAGTATGAATTCTCAGATGATCCAATTGATGTGCCCCGTATCCCTAAAAATGATGCACCTAACAGGTAACTATGAAAGTGACTGCTATCATCGTCACAGTAAGTATCTACATTATGAAGCACAAAGAAGAAATAGGTGTATAGTTTAGTAAATAGTTACAGCAGGAATGGGCAACCTCTAGCCTTACATTCAAAAGAGGTGGCAGGAAAAAAATGGGGCCGCTAAACATATCCCCCAGTTTGCCATCCCTTGTCTTAATATCTGGCAATTATTATTGGTTCTTGTTACATGGATTGCACTATCAGAATAAATGCTCTGAGGTTCTCCATATGTTGAACTTCAATTCCCATAATCCCCATTCTCAATATGACTTGCACCCTTGGCTAGGAAAGGCAATGTACTGCTTGTGGCGACTAAGAAAGGTTCTAGCTTCTTAGTAATCCAGATGTTAAGGTGTTATGTTAGACTGTCATGTTGCCTGTTATAAGCAATCTTCCTGAACTATGATTTTATTTCCTTCTTACTGTTCATGTTTACAGATTCTGGGCCTCAGTGGAGCCATACTGTTCTGATCTCACTAATGAGGAGGTTCGTACTTTAGACGATCTTCTCAAGCCACCTGAAGATGAAGCTGAACACTACAAGGTAAAAAAAGCAGGAGCATTTCATTCAACCTGCCCTAAATTTGGATTAATTCTCCGTACATTCCTCGTGTTAAACTGGGGTACTCAGTTTGATTTTGTCTTAGAATTTGTCTTTGATCTAAGACAAATTCTGTATCAGGTGAAACAATAGGACTAAAAGGCTGTTGGATTCTATATTGACTTTACTGGAGCACAGAGCAAGTTATTCACATGTTGCTAAACTACAATTTAACAGCTCCAATCAGCATGACCAAGTAAGAGACAATAAGTGTTGCAATTCAATATTTGAAGGACCACAGATTCTCCATTTCTGACCTAGAGTTTCATGATAATTGTAATTGCTAAAATTTGCATTTTGTAAAATATGTATTGTTGATTTTCTGTGAGTCAAAGCTTTGTAGTTGTTCTCAAGCAAATACGTTTTCTAAGATTTTTAAACGGTAGCATTTCCAAAATTTGGATGAAGAGAACAACCTTTTTCCTTTTAAGAATCCCAGAGTTACAAAACTGAAGGGGAAAAAAAATCACTTGCCCATATGTCTATGGAGATTCTCAATCATCCAGGTCATGGTTGTCCCAAATGTGCTTTTTCAAAAGGCAACTGGACTTTGAAGACGTTTTGTTTCTCATGCAAGAAGTTTCTTCAGTTCTGACTGAATGGTGGAGAATGGAAGGATTTATACTCCTTGCAGTCGTCGAATCTTCTTGGAACTGCTGAAAGGACGGTTGGGATACAAGACCACCTATCTCTTGTTTACAACAAGTCCTTTCAGCAGTTCCACGAAGGTTCCATGCCCATTTGCACTATTCAGGTGACCTCAGGCATAGATAAACCTCCAAGTGGCCTCAACGACTATCAGAAAGAGTGCTAATGACCAGATGACTGCAAGGAATATAAATCCTTCCACTCTCCACCATTCAGTCAGAACTGAAGAAGCTTCTAGAAGGAGAAACAAAATGTCTTCAAGGAAAAACAGGGAAGTCCAGCTGCTTTTTGAAAAAGCACCTTTGAGACACTCACTTGTCCAACTTTATCTCCCGCTTCCATTCCCCTCAGTGCTTCTTAATCTCTTCTCTTGTAGAATGATAAAGGGAACTCTGCTTGTTCCATTAGTGGGACAGAGGGCACAAGACTAGGAAAGTTGCAGGACAGAAAAGCTTGAGGTTTTATCCATGTTTGCAACAGTTGGATTACTGCAGAAAGAAATGCCTTTGGTACTCCTTTTTCCCTGATCTTTGAGGCTCCCTGTCTAGAGAGAACATGTTTTCCCATTTCCCATTTTATTTCAGTTATCTCTTTTTAGTATCTTCTCTGGATCATGTCAAGGAAATTCGATCTACACAGACAATGGAATGACATTCTGAACTCTGATGGGGAATGAAGAGTATTATTCTCCCACCTTAGCTGTAAAACTGCTTAGATCCATTAGAGAATAAGGATATTGTACTATAATCATTTAAAATAGAAAATTTTGGAAGGCAGGAAGAAATAATTGAGTTGAACGGAAGCAGCCCAATTAGAATTAAATCTGAAAAAAGGGGCTGCATTTGGCTACAGGTATGCATTGAGACACAGTTGAATTGTTTGGGGATATTTGCCCTTCTGGTGTGTGAGCTGGCTCTCATTTATGTACTGCTGTCCTGTTCTTATAGATTCCACCATTAGGAAAGCATTACTCCCAGCGCTGGGCTCAGGAAGACCTGCTGGAAGAGCAGAAGGATGGAGCTCGGGCTGCAGCTACTGCTGATAAGAAGAAAGGCATCTTGGGACCTTTGACCGAACTGGACACTAAGGGTATCCTGAGCTATTCCTTGACATCTTTTCCAGAATAGAAGAGACTAAAGATGCCATTTTACTAGAAAGCTCTGATAGCTTACTTGCAGAATCCATGCTTTACAAGTAGTCCTCACTTAATAACAGTAATTAGGAATGGAATTTCCATTGTTATGTGATGCAGTCATAAATTATGATGTCAGATGTCCATGCCACTTAGTGATGGCAGTTTCTAGTTATGGTCATTAAGCAAATCAGCATGGTCATTAAAGATCTCCCATGACCTCCAGTTTCCTGCTTGCTTCCCCATTGACTTTGATTGTGGAAAGCTAGCAGGGAAGGTCATGAATCACAATCATGTAAACTGCAGAATGCTGCAACAGTTGGAAATCCAGGCTGGTTGCTAAGTGCGTGGATTATGATCATGTGACTGTTGGAATACTACAACTTTTGTAACTTTAAAGACTGATCATAAGAACCATCCATTTTGGCACCATTGTAAGTTCATTGTAAGTAACACTTGCTGAACAAGCAGTAATTAACCAAGGATCACCTGTGTAGGGAAAGTGAAAAAATTGGTTGCCCAATTGTCTACTTCAGTTCCTTGCTTCTGGGAACTATCATTTAGCAAAAATGAAAAAATCAGAGATTTCTTTATCTCTGCTTTATGTGCTTATTAGCTCCAGACCAGTGTTTCTCAACCATGCAACTTTTAAAATGTCTGGACTTCAACTCCCATAATTCCTCAGTCAGTGTTATTGAAATGAAGCCCGATTGAGATTAGAAGTTTATAGACTGGAACTGGCTGTGTCAGTTCCTTAAAATTAGCATAGTATGTCGAATAAAGTCAGTCCCTTCTGATGTGTTGAAGGTTTAATTATGGCAAGAATCCCAGAATTGCTCCGAAGTGCCACATTTATTTCAACTGATATTGACCCGTCCTTCCTAGTTCTCAATTGCTCCTTTCATTCCTTCCTCTCCAGATGTTGATGCTTTGTTGAAGAAATCGGAGTCCCAGCATGAGCAGCCAGAGGATGGATGCCCTTTTGGACCTCTCACCCAGCGCCTCCTACAGGCACTTGTAGAAGTAAGGAATAATTTTTTAAAAAAACCAATAGCTGGTCTCTTCTCCGGCAGGCTCATATTTTCTAGGGGAAGGCCTATTGAAAAGATTTACCTTAGTTTCTGCTCCTTTTCTCTCCAGTCAATCAGATGAGAATAGAGCTGGAAGTCTTCTAGTCCAGCCTTCTCCTCAAGCAGATGATTTTATACCAGGGGCATCAAACTCGATTTCATTGAGGGCTGCATCAGGATTGTGTTTCACCTTGGGGGACAGTGTGGGTGTGGCCAGCTCAACATCACTTGTGTCGGGGGCACCTGTGGTGGTTCCGGCAGGGCTGGGGGATCTGCTTTTGCTAGTAGTTTGTTTTGCTAGCACTCTGCCAGTGAAAACGGAGCTCGGGAACCCCATGCACCCCCACCCCGGGCTCCATTTTCAGCTGTGACAGCCTCCAGCCTTCTGCCAGTAGAAACGGCCACCACGTGCGGGCCAGATCTAAGCACCCCGTGGGCCAGGGGTGAAATGCTCCCGGTTCGGACCGGATCACCTGATCCGGTAGCGATGGAGGCAGGTGGTTCAGAGAACCGGTAGCAGAAATCCCTCCCCCACCCCATGCCTTTTTAAAAAAGCCTCTGCCGATTAGGCAACTCAGCTTGGATTGTCAGGGGCATTTAAAAGAAAAAAAGCCTCTGCCGGACAGGCAACTCAGCTGGGATCATCAGAGCCTTTTGAAAGCATTTTTTTACAACCTCTTTGCCAAAGAGGTTGTAGAAAAAATGGTTTTAAAAGTTAAAAAAAAATTGGCCATGCCCACCCAGTCACATTACCCAACCCCCACCAAGCCACACCCACAAAATGGTAGTAACAAATTTTAGATTTCACCACTGCCGGGGGCCCGCATCTGGCCCACAGGCCTTGAGTTTGACACTCCTGTTCTATACCATTTCAGATAAGTGGCTGTCCAGTCTCTTCTTAAAAAACCCCAATTGTCAACCCAGTGATGAAGCATCCACAACTTCTGACAACAAGCTGTTCCACTGGTTAATTTTTCTCATTGTTGGGAGAAATTCCAGGTTGTTCCTCTCCTTTGGTCAGTTTCCATCCATTTTTCCTTGTCCTGCCCTTTGGTGCTTTGGAAAATAGGTTGACCCCCTTCTCTTTGTGGGAGCCTGTCAAATACTGGAATATTGCTATCATGTCCCCCCCGGTCCTTCTTTTCTCTAGACTGGCCATACCCAATTTCTGCAACCATTCTTCATACATTTTAGACTCCAAACCATTAATCATCTTAGTTGGTCTTCTTTGCACTTTTTCCAAAGTCTCAACATCTTTTTTTTTGGTAACGCGGTGACCAAAACTGGATGCTGTATTCCAGATGTGGTCTTTTTTTTTATTTGATTTATATGCCGCCCTTCTCCAGAGACTCAGGGCGGCTTACAATGCATTAAGCAATAGCCTTCATACTTTTGTATATTTATACAAAGTCAGCTTATTGCCCCCAAAAACTGGGTCCCCATTTAACCTACCTTAGAAAGGATGGAAGGCTGAGTCAACCTTGAGCCTGGTGAGATTCGAACTTACAATAATTGCAGACAGCTGGTGTTAATCACAATGCTTTTAGTCTGCGGAGCTACCAGGCCCGTTTTAACTAAGGCTTTATAAAGCGGTACTAATACTTCACGCGATTTTGATCCTATGCCTCTGTTTATACAACCCAGGATTGTATAATCTTCTCAATCCACCTCTCTCTCTCTAGGAGAACATCATCTCCCCTATTGAAGATTCACCTATTCCTGAGATAGCAGGCAAAGACTCTGCAATTGATGGTGCCAGCACTTCCCCTCGCAGCCAGAACAAGCCCTTCAGGTGACCATAGCAATTATTTCCTTTTTTGGAGACCTATTTCTTTCCTTAAAACATTTGTCCCATTCCTCCTCATGTTTAGCTGTTTAGGAAGCATTACAGAATATCAGTATAATCCTAAGCAGGTCTATTTAAAGTCATTCCTGCTGAATTTCATGGAGGCTTTTCGCTTGGAATACTGAGAACACCAACCTTGTCTGCCTTTCGTAAGGCCTTCATGGTAATGTGTGTTCCACTCTGATATAATTGTTTTGGTTGTTGCCTTGGTGGAATTTGTAATTTTTTGTTATATTTTTAAGAAGATTTACTTCATGTGTCTTGTTCAGTTGCTCTGAGTCATGTTTTAAAGGGTGATTGTCTAAATCAACTGAATAAATATATCTATAGCTTTGGAAAAAACTAGTCCAAGTAACTGAAGAAAAGTCGCATGCAAGGAGAATAAACAGTGAAAATAAAGACCAGTTTTAATGAACTAAATTTGCTAAGGGTGCCTGAAGAACTTGGGACTGATGTTTATGAAAGTTAAAGCAAATAAAATATCCCCCAAAGCTAAACAAGGTAAAATGGCTATCTGCTGCCATGCTGAAAATCTGTGAAGAAAAAGGCAACACAGAGGGAGGAATATTTGTCCAGTCAAATGCTAAATTCCACAAAAGAGCAAGCAAAACAGGGAGTTATACTGAAACAAGCAGTGCAAAGAAATTGAGGGTGACTGCGAAACCAGAAGGACAAGAGATTATTTAAGGAAAATACAAAGATGAAGTCAAGCACAATAAATAAACAGATAAGGCAAATAAGAGACAAAGCAAAGATCAACCGGAGAAAGAAGCTATGGAAAAAGCATGAAATTGTTTTTCTCCCCCATTTGATGATGCATGCAAAGTTACAAACACTGAATTAGAGCAGAATTCTGAAAAGTGAAGTTTTTAAAAAATCCCAGAAAAGATTGCTCACAACAGCTACATTAGTTGATGATACACTAATCTAACCATTAAAAACCATGCCAGGTGATGCAGTTAAAGTGATACTCACCGTGTGTATGCAGTTGTGGAAAACACAGCAGTAGCCAAGGGACTGGAAAAGATCAGTTTATATTCCATTACCAAAAAAGGACACTCTTAAAGAATGCTTAAACTATTAAACATTTGCACTTCTCTCAAACTCGGCTAAAATAATAATCAAGATTTTATGATCCAGACAATCCCTGGAATGAGAAAAGTCAGATGTACAGGCTGGATTCAGGAAAATCACAGCTTTCAAAATCAAAATGTCTGTATTTTTTTTATTGATGATACAAAGGGTTTTGATTGTGTAAACCACAACAAATTGTGAATAGTCCTTAAAACCAGACCATCTCATTTGTCCAGGGCAAAATTTGTCTGACAGATGTCAACAGTTAGAACAGATTATGCAAATGGCTCAGAATCTGAAGAGGAGTACGCTCAGGCTGATGGCTGTCACTTTTATTTAAGTTCTGTATGGAAAATATCACAAGAAATGTTACATTAAATAGAAATTGTAACTATAAACACTAATAACCTCAGATGAGCTATAAGCAAGGAATATTTATGGAATCTCTTATGGACAACAGAACAAAAGCTAATTTGCTGTTTACTATTTTTAAAAGCTACAATAATGCAAACCCAGTGGAGAAGTTGAAATACTAGCTGACTTGATCTTCCTAAACTCAAAAGAAATCACAGGTGACTGGTAGTGTGGACATCACTACTTTTGGAGTAAATGCCTGGGAAAGCTTGACCATTTTGTGAAAAAAAACAGATGCTTTAAATTGTTATGCAGAACATTGCTGAGAATACTTTGGACCTCAAGAAAAATAAGGCTAGGTGGAGTAAAACCAGACTAGCCAATGGATGCTGCAATCAAGTTTAAATGTTTTGGACACAAACCCTGAAAGCAAAAATGATTAGAAAAGATTCCAATAATTGCAAAAATCAAAAGTCCAACAGCTGACCTGATACCATCGCTGACGAAATAAGCAGGAGCATATAAGAAATCAAAAGAAGCAGTTACCAACAGTCATCCATAGGCTCACAAAGAATCAGTGGCATGTTAATAATTGAATAACAAAAAATAATTGAATAACAAAAAACTATTGGCACATAAGAATGGCAGTAAATTACATAAAATAATCAGTATTATGTGTAATAAAGAGTACTTTAAAAATAGGCAATGAATATTGGCTGTTAAAATGTGTTTAAGGAATAATGAATATGTATAATGCCCAGGTTCCTAATGCAGGTTGAGCCCAAAATGTCTGTTGCTAAGCACTGAAACATTTGTTCAGTGAATTTCCCTCATTTTATGACCTTTCTTGCCACCGTTGTTAAGTGAATTCCTCATTGACTATGCTTGTCAAAAAGGGATCGCGTGACCCCGGGACAATGCAATCATCATAAATATGAATTGGTTGCCAAGCGTTCAATTTTAATCACTTGACTATGTGGGTGCTGCAACAGTTGTGTGAAAAACAGTCATAAGTCACTTTTTTTTCAGTGTTGTTCAGTGAATCACTGCAGTTGTTGACTTACAACACAGTTGTAACTCAATGCTTCCCCCATTGATTGTCAAAAAGTCACAAAAGGGGATCACTTGGACTCTTAATTGTCATAAATACGAGTCAGTTGTCAAGCATCCGAATTTTGGTTGTATGACCCTGGAGATGCTGCAACGGTCGTAAGTCATCTTTTTCAGTGCCGTTGTGAGTTTGAACTGTTGTAAGTCGAGGACTACCTGTAATGCTGCTTCTGTTGTTTTGTCCCCTTCAGTGTGCCTCACACAAAATCTCTCGAAGGCCGCATCAAGGAAGAGCTGATAGCTCAAGGCCTGCTGGAGTCAGAGGACCGGCCGGCAGAGGACTCGGAGGACGAAGTGTTAGCTGAGCTGCGGAAGAGACAGGCTGAGCTCAAGGCGTTAAGTACCCACAACCGGACCAAGAAAGTTGAGCTGCTCAGGTGAGAAAGAGAGAGAGAGAGAGAGACCAGTGGCAGGCCTGATAATCCACTCCTCAGGGCTGCCTTGATGATGCTGTTTTCACTTTGAACATTTGTTCTCCAAAATGGAATGAAATACAGGTAATCCTCGACTTACCACCACAGTTGAGGCCAAAACTGCTGTTGCTAAGCGAGACAGTTGTGAAGTGAATTTTGCCCCATTTTACAACCTGCCTTGTTAAGTGAATCACTGCAGTTGTTAACTTACTGACACGGTTGTTAAGCGAATCCGGCTTTCCCCCATTGACTCTGCTTGCCAAAAAGGGATCGCAGTGACCCCAGGACAATGAAATTGTCATTAAATACGAGTCAGTTGCCAAACGTCTGAATTTTGATTGTGTGACTAGGTGGGCGCTGCAATGGTCAACATGTGGAAAAACGTTCCTAAGACATTCTTTTCAGTGCCCTTGTAACTTTGAACGGTCACTTAACCAAACCGTTGTCAGTTGAGGACTTACCTGTAAGGTCAGACCAAGAAGGTGAGGATCCAAGGTTGACTCAGGAGTTGTGTTTGTTTTCCTTACAGGCTGGCCAAAGAAGAACTTCACAGGCAAGAACTGCGTCAACGCGTGCGCATAGCTGACAACGAAGTCATGGATGCCTTCCGCAAGATCATGGCTGCCCGGCAGAAGAAGCGCACCCCAACTAAGAAGGAAAAAGATCAAGCTTGGAAGAGCCTCAAGGAGCGCGAGAGCATCCTTAAGCTGCTAGATGGTTAATGCCACAAGACGCCCGGCCGAGCTTCTCCGTTTGAACCCTAATAGAGACCCCAGCTGAAGGGGAGACATCAGCCGCAGGTGTAGACTATAGCAGCCTCCCTCACTGGTTTGTCATCACTCCTCTTGCATTATTTCAGCCGAGACTCTGGACAGGTTGGCTTCCCAGCAGTATGCCTTCTCTTTTTGGGGTGTGGCTTTGAGCCCCGTGATGGGCTGTGAAATGAGCGTCCGGATTGCTTAAAGCAGCAGTCCCTCTTTCGACATCTGCAGGGACAAGTTAACGCTGCGGTGTGAAGGAACAAAATCTTTTATTAGTCTTATGTACCAAATACCAGGTTTCGGGATCTGTCAGCAGCATAAACTGGAACCGATGGTTCTTGAAGTTAGATTTTTTCCCCCTTTCCTATTGCCGCTCTTCCTTTATTCGTGTCAAGGAAAACAGCACCTTGAAAGCTATAGGCACAGCGAAGGTCAACTGTGGGAGCATCATTTCTTAAAGGCCTGTCTTTTCTTGCAAAGTTTGGGAATGATTTGTTGACTGTGGCTGCACTGGACGTATCTCATCAGCAACTAGGGCTGAGCTAAGTTGAAACAGCCAGGGAAGTTTTTGAGGCGTGGGTAGAATTGCTGTTCTATGGGTGGTTTAAGTAGATGCCTGTTGTATTTGTAGACGGAATGGTGTGCCTCCTCCTGCATTTCACTGTTCAAACAGAGTTACAATCCAAACCCTGTCAAGGATGTGGTCTGCACTACTTGGCTGGATATATTTTTACAAGGCAGCTATGAAGTCTTTACTTCCTATTTTGCTCATTGTCTTCCTGCAGTGGCATTGAGGGTTACACGTTCTCCCTTCTATAGCCCCCTAGAAAGGAGTTGTCCTCCATGGAAACAAACAGAGAACATGCTAGTGGGTTCTGAAGCAAAAGGCTGAGCAATTAGAACATTCAAACGGTCCAAGGAAAGGAAAGGATTTCGGTGGAACGGACTGAGTGACCCAATCTCGCCCCATACCAATTCCGGAAACACACAGTTCAGTATCAAAATTGCAGATGGCTAGCAGTGCATTAAGGAGAAACAAGGTGGTAGGATGGTAGTGGGAAGGAGAGATTCCTTCCTCACCCAGAATCTATATTTTAACTCAACCTCACTCAAAAAACTCCAAGAAAGTGAGAAAATAAGCTGGGAAGAAGCTTTAACCAAAAGTCTTTCATAAAAAGAGATATGAAGGAATAGCTCTTCCGTGGGTCATTCACAAGGCAGGGCAATGAACCACTGTGCCTCCCATGGTTCTTTCCTGCAAGCTGCATATGGGTCAAATCCATTTGGAGGGCACTTCTTTCCACCAGCCATTTAGCAGGCAAACTATGAAACTCTGGCGGATTGGTGATGAAAGAGTAGAAGGGCGAGAGGAGGCCACCTGCGTCTCTTCCTCACTTGGGTACAGATAAATCATCCCCCCAGGGGCCTGCTTGTCTTCATCCAAAAGCAATGTGCATTTTAGTCTACCTGCCTGTCCATCTCTTCCTTGATTAATTTCACCTTCTGGCCTCAGGGCTCCTTTTGTATCCTCAACTGTTCCAGGATGACTATGTTCACTCTCCTGACTGAAATGGATCATAATACAGTGCTGTTATGGAGTGGGGGCAATTAATGAATTCTGTGAAGAAGAGGCTTGAGCACATGGCTTGAGCACATGTTTGCATTTGCCTTGGATTATATCTGCCTCTGTTGTATGGACAGACTTCTTCCACCACTAACAGTCTTCAAAGATGGACTGATTACTCCCAGTTTTCTTACCAAGCATACAATGCCTTTTTTAATCCTCTTCCTCAGTTTGGACTACCTTTGGCTTCCCCGTTTACCAGCAAGTTTCAACATTCAGTCCGTTGTGAGAAGACTTTTCAAACTCCGTTGCTTTGAAAAAAAAATAAACTTAAATGGCTTTTCGGGTAAGAGACGGAAAATAAAAATACGTCCGTGATGAAAGGATGCTAGGTACAAGAGCTGGCATTTGGAGAAAAGATCAGAATTGACCCCAAAGAATTAATAAATCCAGGAGCCAACTGGTAGCTGTGGCGTGTCTGATTTTTTTCCCCCCAATTCTTTGGGGAGGGGCCGAGAGTTTGTGGGGCAGGGTGGTGTTGCACAGTGGTTAAATGGCTGAATGTCTAGTTTGACACAACATGTTGACTCATTGTTAAATATTCTGTGGGGTAATGTCCAATTTATTGAACTAAAAGCTAATCAAACCGGTTGGGTTTATACAGTACTCTACATCAACTCTCAAAGAGTTAAAAGGGAAGTTAATATGTGGGCTGGATGTGGCTGCTTAGCTGCCTGGTGATCATAGTCAATTTAATGAACTAATGTGATTTCCACATAACAGGATGATTGACTGTTGAATGATTATGTGCCATCAAGTCATTTTCGACTCCTAGCAACCGCATAGATTTTCTCCATGACGATCTATTCCTCACCTGTTCTTTCACGTTTCCCAAATGATGCATTCATTGTCACTACAACTTAATCCATTTACTTTGCTGCTGGTCATCTTCTTGTTCTCTTTTCTTCCACCTTTCTCAGGATTACAGCTTTTTCCAGAGAGCTGGGTCAGAATGTGTCTGAAGTAGGATAATTTGAATCTGGTCATTTGTGCCATGAGTGAGAATTCTACACTTATTTGCTCAAACTATTAGTTTGTTTTCTTGGCTGTCATAACAGGCTAGGACTGTTTGGAAAGTTTGCTTGGAATATTTGTTTTAAGAAACATTCCACAAAAACACTTGTTTTCCTGTGTTCTCTAAGATTGAAACGATTGGCACAGTGAAACGATTGAAATGATTGGCACAATGATAAAGCAGAAATGGGGATTGTCACATAAATTTTGCTGTTGTGCACAATGATTATATTAGAAAGAAGGGGAAATACTCCAGATACCAAAATTAGATGCTTTCTGAATTTATTTTTAAAAGGAATTACCATTTGCTTATTCTCTTCATTTACACTTTTTGTCAATTGCCCCAAACTATAGGTTCTGGGTTTGATGCAAAAAGGACAAAAATAAGACTATTTATCCCAAAATAATTCAAAGAGATAACTTCTCAAGAAAGACATTACTCAGGATTAAAAGCAGAGTGGAGTAATGTTTTTCGGCAGCTTTACAAATTAAAAGGCAACAGGAAAAGAACTTGAAAATTGTATGGTGTAAAAAAACAATTTCTCTATAAATTTCATCCCAGATACTTAATATGTTTAAATCTCATTGTCCTGTTTTACCATTTTTCAATTTTTATAATTGAGGATTATCATTTAAAAAACACAATTCATTAGGCTTCACTGGACAATTTTCTTCCAGAATATTTCTAGTTTGTACTTCCAGCTTGCATCATTTTTTCTTCATGTTCAGGGTCCTCTTTCAGTAGTCTAGCATAGCCTAATAAGCCTGCCAAACAATAGTCTAGTAGAAACTTACTGTGTGTGTAGAATTGATAGGGAGAAGTTCCAGACATGTTGCCTTGAACTGGAGGAAACAAGATAAATAATAAAAAAATAATAACCAGTGTAAATGGATTCTAGTATTTGTGCTTTGCAATCAGGCACTGGGTGTCTTTCAGTGTTGGTTGTCACATCTCCAAAATATGGGAGAATTTGGTGGAGATGACCTAAGAAATACAAGGAAGATTACTGAATTTGAGCTGATTTTAGTTAGAGACACCATAACTCATTTGGCACCCTGTTATTGTGTTGGGACTACAACTCCTAGTAAATGTGTTTCAACCAATGCTGGAAGACTGGGATAGACCCGATACAACTGGAAGATGCTAAACTGAAGAAAGCTAAGACTGGTACATAAGGATCTAGATATTGGTGACTACCAACTCTCAACAGATGAGTCTCCTGGTAACTACACCGGTTGGAGACCTGTCCTGCCCAGTCCAGCTCGGGCAGGAAGTCAGCGGTTAGTGTAAATTCAAAATACAAGCACAGCCATGGGCTGAATAGCTACCGGTAAGGGGGGTGGGGAGGTGAACCTGTAAAAAAAAATGAAATGGCTCTCCAAGCTAATTTTCCAAGTAAAAAGGTCATCCCTGCAGCAAAACTTCTATGGAAACGGTACATAATGCTTTTATTCCCAAGTGTGTCTATGGAGCTTCTCAGTCATCCAGGTCATGGTTGTCCCAAAGGTGCTTTTTTTCTCCAAGAGGCCACTGGACTTTCTGGGTTTTGTTTTTGTTTTTTGTTTTTTTTGTTTTTTTTTGCTTTGAAGCTTCTTCATCAGAGCTGAAGATCTTTCTTGGATGAGAAGCGAAACGTCTTCAAAGAAAAAAAAACCCTTTGGGATTTCGTTCCCAAGATACACCCAACTTTCCGCCAAAGTTTTGGCAATCCAGCAAGAATAGAATAGAATAGAATAGAATAGAATAGAATAGAATATAGAATATAGAATATAGAATATAGAATATAGAATATAGAATAGAGTAGAATAGAATTTTTATTGGCCAAGTGTGATTGAACACGCAAGGAATTTGTCTTGGTGCATACGCTCTCAGTGTACATAAAATATATGTTCATCAAGAATCATAAGATACAACACTTAATGTTAATCATAGGTAAGTCATAAGAAGGAAGAAGACTCGGCGCTCCTTTGCAGAACTCAAGTCCTTGCTCGGGTGCGTGGCAGGAGGCAAGCGGAGAAAGCGAGTTAGGGCCGCAAGGGGTGAAAGTGATTGCGCTAAATCCCTAAATCCAAAGGTTATTCACCCCCCGGGCGGACTCGCGGTCTCCTGGAAGTTTATGAATGGAGCCGCCTTGGCATTCTGCCCCAGCGCTTTCTTCTCCTATAGCCTTTAGTTAATTGGAGTTTAAACCCATGGCCGGGCCGTTCCCGCCTCTGGGGCCGCGGATTGGCTCCCTTTAAGCGACCCGACTCCTCCCACTCGCGCTGACACCTCGCGGGTGGCTGGAGTGGAGAGCGAGCGCAAAAAGGCGAGCAGAGAAGCGGGACGGAGGTTTTCTCAAGCTCCGGGCACAACAGGGCGGGGAGGGGCGGGGTGGGGGTCGCAAAGGACTTTCTTCCCGCCGGGACCCCACCTTTCCCGGGAAGCCGCCGGACGGAGCCCTCTCTCGCCCGCGATCTCCCCCCCACCCTGTAAGTGTGAGCCCGGCGGCGAGGACAGATTGGGCAGGGGATGGAGCGGGTGTGACTGCGTGGCATTGTCCGTCTGCACCGGGCTGCCGCCGGCGCCTGGGCGTCTTTGCCGGCGGTGGTTTTTCGGTTTTGCCTCTTTTGTGCCAACGCTGGTCGCCTATTGCGGTGTATCTTCCGTGCTTCAGAGTCCCGGGTGTTTTGCCTTGGCTCTGTCTGTCTGTCTGTCTGTCTGTCTGCGGTTGCTTCTGGCGGCAGAGACAACTCTGCAGGGTTGGTCCGCTTTGCCTGTAGGATGGGTGCCCCCCTCACCCGTCCCAGCCAGGGCCACTGGGTAGGGTTGGCGGTGGGCTTGCCCTTCCCCACCCCTCCGCCCATCCTTAAACCCGAGTTGCTCATCCTGGCGGGGACGATCTTCGTTTAACAGATTTAACATGGGAGGGACCCTATGGGTCATCTAGTCCAGCCCTCTGCCTAAGCAGGAGTCCCTACACCATGTCTGACAGATGGCGGTCCAGTCTCTTCATCCTGACTTGAGAGTTAGCCCGACTTGAAACGGCGGTGGGACTTACGGTTGGAGGAGCCCAGGATTAGGGTGGTGGTGGCTTGTGCAGTTGTCCTTCTTGGTTAGTGGCAATTCTGCTCTCTCTTGACGCCTTCCTTCCCTCCCTTCCTCCTGGCATTGCTTGCCCGCCCTGTGAGTAGTATACCCTGTGTGCATGGGAGGTGGGCATATGCTGGCACCTGCATAAGTGAGCGTTGGGTTGCAGCAGGGAGCAGGCAACCCACTGCTGCTCTCTCTCTCTGTGTGTGTGTTTAAAAGGATGCTCCCAGGAGTCCCTGCCCACATGGCCAATGCAGAGATTATGGGGAGTATAGTGTGCCTGTGTGCATGAATGAAAACGGCAGCTGATCGCCTGAAATGTTTCGTTGATTTTTGAGTTGATAACAGCGAAACCTGTACCGGATTCTACATCAGGCGATGATCCCTGACCATCATCCCCTTTCTTCCTGCTGGCGCCTGGGCACATGTTATTTCTTTGAATGGATCAGCCATCTGTGGGCTTTTGTGGGAGACCAAACTCTGTACAATATGACAGGCTTCCCAATTTTGGGGGGCTTCTCTACACCTGGGACATGTGCAGAGGGAAGGTCAGATTCTTTTCCTTGAATTGATGGGTTGGCCATCAATTCAATGCCGATGTCCATCTACCGATTTTTTTAAAAATTTATTTAATTGGAAAGACGCACCTGAGTAGAGAAATATGGTTTAGAACTTGGGCTTCGTTAGCTTCTGTGTCTGTGTGCAGGCATGCAGGTTGTGTGCGTGTGTGTTTCTGTAGAGGTAAGCCTATGATTGTCATCGCTCCTGCCTGTCTTTGGGTGTGCGCATTATATAATTGTTTTGTAGGTTCTTTCAGTCATCACCGCTCTTGTGAGTGAGATGCCTAGCTTGCTTTTCTACCACAGTGGTTTATCTTTGTGCTGTCTATCCCATCCCAGCATCCTCTAATTCAACTGCAGTTCCCTCTCCCACCCAGCTGGCTGGATATGATGGATTTTGTAGTCCATTACACAGCTACTGGAAAGGCAGCGAGCTGAGAAGAAATCTCGCTTGGGTTTTTGTCCCCATGTGGGCATATTTGAAACCTTGGCAAAGAATCTTCTACTACTACTACCTTTGCAACTCTCCTTATTAATATTGAATCTTAATATTTTCTTAATTCTTCTTTCAATGCTGCTGTGGAACCAAGACTGGGGTTTGTCACATTGAACATTTCTTTGGCTAAAAGAGATCCCCTTGTCTCAATGCTCTGATCATGCTCTAGGGGAGACAATGGAGAAAAAAACTGCTAATGCTAATCACCAGATTAATAATATAGATTATGATCATGGACAGCTTCTCAATTGCGCTTGCGTTGTCATCATAATCATTATAACTTGCCTTATACAATTTTTTTTTCATTGTTTTTTCCCTGGGAGAAAATTGTGCTCAGTACTGTTCTGTTTAGCTTCTGTTCATCTATCTATCTATTTATTTATTTATTTGGTTCGATTGTTGAAAATCAAAAGGTTAGTCAGCTCCAGGGATGTCCACAGACTAATAATAATAATAATAATAATAATAATAATAATAATAATAATATGGTGGCTCTAGCCCAATACTCAAAGCCCCGCCCCTTTTTATATGGACTTTTGCATTTGATGCACAGAAAGGGGTGGGGGGGGGGCCTGCAATCACAGGCTGTTATTTAGACATTTTCTTCACCACCATTCCTAAGCAATTTCTGGTCATTCTGTTCTACCATATGGCTTCTACCAGAGATAGACCAGGAACTCCCCTTCTCAGCTTTTTTTAGACCGGTCCGGCAGGCAGGATAAGTCACAGGTGCCACCTCTCTCACATCCGCCAACAGGCACTACGCAATGTGTATATTTGTTTGTTTGTTTGATTGCCATCTCATATTTCCCCCCTAGGCGTTCAAGGTGGCTTAACATCAGGATCTCCACAACCCTATATTCTCACAGGAACCTTGGGAGGTAGGCTGGGCTGCAAGGGAATCCAAAGTCCCCACACGTAGGGGTGGGCTGCTGGGGGTTCACAGCGGTTTGGGAGAACCTCTAGCTAAGATTCTGTGCAGTTTGGAGAACCCCCAAATCTCACTCCTGGCTGGCCTCGCCCACCTCACCCCGCCCCTCCCAGGAGTCCCCACTTGGCCCATTTTGGGTGCAGGTAAGTGCAGGGCGCGCGCGGATGCTCAGGGAGGGTGAAAAACGAGCCTACCGGAAGTTTGGGAAGACCGGAAATGGGCCTGTTTCTGGCCTCCAGAGGGCTTCCAGCGCCTGGGGAGGTCACTTTTGCCCTCCCGGAGGCTCAAGGAAAGCCTCCAGAGCCCAGGGAGGGCAAAAATGCTCCCCCGCCGTGGTGCCGGAGGCCGACTAGGCCACGGCCACCATGGCCATGCCCACCCAGCAACCGGACAGAGAACCCCTTGCTAAAATTTTTGAAGTCCACCCCTGCCCACAAGTACCGAGTCTTGGCATAATGAGGAAAATCCAACACAGTAGAGATCAATTTACATCAATGAATAGGGCTGCCCGAGTTGTAGGTGTGACTCTGGGCAGCTAGCATTGGATTAAACAAAATCAAGCCCAGAAAATATCCAAACAGAAAGAAAGAAAGAAAGAAAGAAAGAAAGAAAGAAAGAAAGAAAGAAAGAAAGAAAGAAAGAAAGAAAGAAAGAAAGAAAGAAAGAAAGAAAGAAAGAAAGAAAGAAAAAAACAACATAGCAAGTCTGAAGACAATCATTCTCTTAACCCTTGTAGAATGGTCTCATGTAACACCCTGGCCCAATGCCTGGCTTAAGAGCCAGTTCTTCAAACCCTGACTCTGAAAGGGCAGCAGAGTCGAGTCATCAGAATATCAAGTGGGAGGGGAGAGTGAGTACGGATAGTCTTTGACTTACAACAATTTGTTTAGCGACCATTCAACATTACAATGACATTGAAAAAAAGTGACCGTTTTCCACGCTTATGACCGTTGCAGTGTCCCCATGGCCGTGTGGTCAAAATTGAGACGCTGGCTAACTGACCCATATTTATGAGGGTTGCAGTGCCATGCAATCACCTTTTGCGACCTCCTAATCGTAAAATGAAGCCGAACTCCCTTTGGCGACTGTCTCGCTGAGCAACAGAAAAGTGGTGGTCGTACGTCGAGGACTACCTGTATACTGTTCCACAGAAAACAGAGACAGAAGAAGCCATAGATCTTCTAGATCCCCTCAGATGTCATTTTTTCGTAGAAGGGAGCCAGAGCATATCAACCCCTTTAAGATCTTGTGGGATGGTGAGAGGTGAATAGAGATAGGCAGCTCCACCAAGAACTTGGCCACGTGCCATGAAGAGCTTTACAGATGGTAATCTATAGTACATCATGGGAGCCACCAAAGTTTGTTCTTGTGGTATCATCTGGAACGAGTATCAGCAATCTGTGGCTCTGGAGCCACATGTAGCTCTTTGGGCCCTCTGCTGTGGCTCCATGTCGAGTGATCTCACCACTGGCTGGCCCCGCCCCTCGCCCGCCCCTCCCAGTCACTCCTTGCCTGGCCTGAGACGGTAAGGCCAATGGAGAAGTGACCGGAGCAGAGACAGAGCAATACAGAGAAAGGGGGGGAGGAAGAGAGAGAGAGATGTCAAAAGGATTTTGTGGTTCCTGGTGTTTTTAACAACCCGTTCTCTGCCCTAATGATCAGCTGGGTAGGCGTGGCTGGGGGGTGTCATGTGACTGGTGGAAGTGAGTGACATCAAGTTGGCCACGCCCACCAGGTTTTGTGTCTCCCAGTGTTTTCTTTTCTATGGGAAATGGGTCCAAATGGCTCTTTGAGTGTTTAAGATTGTAGACCCCTGACCTGGAACATACGGTGGTGTACCCCAGGGGTGGTATTCACTTACCTTCACTACCGGTTCGCAAATGTGAGCACATGCGCCAGCTCTGCACATGCGCAGAGCCTTCCACGCATGCGCGGAGCATCAAAAACGGGACGTGCTGACATCCGGGCAGGTGGGCAGAGCCTCCTGCAGCCGCTGCTACTGATTCACCCGAACTGGATAGAACTGGCTGGATACCACCATTGGTGTACCCATAGCTACCTATGCCACTGCGTTCCTGACAAGCTTTTGAGTGGTCTTCAAAGGAAGCTCGGTGTAGTAGAACATGCTGCAACAACCTAAGCAGGGAGTTGTGTCTGTAGATGGCAAGGGCTTGCATAATTCGCTCTGAGCTTGGTCTGTAGTAGCTGACTCATTGGGTTGCCTGCCTGTTAATGAATGTGATAGTGTTTGCTACAGTCTCCTTCTGCTGTTGCCACGCCTACTTATACCATCTTATCTTACAGTCTTCTTCCCCTTCGAGAGTCACACCGGGAGTCAGGTGGATAGTTTCTGGGCTCAGAAAATACCAGGAAATCTGATAAGGTGGCCATAATAAAGGGGATAGCTAGATTTTAGATTGTTGTGGTTTTTCGATAACGGTTCTAAGAACCATCGACAGCTTTCCGGTGCACACAGTGTTACTCTTGGAATTAAGCTATTTGTTCTGAGTCTCGAGAATACACAGGCATCCATCCAGAGGTGGGTTTCCGCAGGTTCTGACCAGTTCTGGAGAACCAGTAGTGGAAATTTTGAGTAGTTCGGAGAACCGGTAGTAAACATTCTGACTGGCCCCACCCCTATCTATTCTCTGCCTCCCGAGTCCTAGCTGATTGGGAGGAAATGGGGATTTTGCAGTAACCTTCCCCTGGAGTGGGGTGGGAATGGAGATTTTACAGTATCCTTCCCAGGGGTGAGTTCTAATCTTTTTTTACTACCGGTTCTGTGGGTGTGGCTTATTTTGTGGGTGTGGCAATTTGGTCATGTGACAATTCTTTAGGATTTAGCAGAGATACTGGTCTACCAGCTTTTAACTGCTTGCAAATCTGTACCGGTCTACCCATTTATTTTTGCAGGCATTGGTCTACTCATGTATTTTTGCAGCCACCGGTCTACCCATTTGTTTTTGGAGGCACAGGTCTACCACCAAACTGCCTTTTACCACTGATCAGGTGTAGGGTGGCCCTTTGAAGCCCCACGGCAAGAGTTTAAACAGTTTTTCCTTATAGCCCATCAGCTGGGACTCAGGAGGCAGCAATAGATTGGGGGTGGGGCCAAATAAAAGGTAAGAATAATGCGGGGGTGGGGGAGCGGGGGGGGGCAGAACCGGTTCGGTGATGTCATATCGTCACCGCTACTGGCTCGTGGAACCAGGCGGAACCGGGAGGAACCCACCACTGATCCTTCCCCTGCCACGCCCACCAAGCCATGCCACGCCCACCAAGCCACACCCACAGAACCAGTAGTAAATTTTTTTGAAACCCATCCCACTATCTTTCAGCAGAAAATACCTTTAAAATGTCTTCATTTTCACCCTTGAGGAGGGTGAGATCATTTTTGCGGCCCCTTTGTTAAGCAGTCCATGGTTTACTTTCAGAAAAATCTGAGACGATCGTAAATCGGGGAAGTTCCACTTTTAACTTACTGCTGTAACAAAGGAGAACCCAAAACTCTAGTTCCATGTTAAAAGTGTAATTCAATCTTCAGCATCTTCGGTTTTCTTTTCAAAGGAAACTATGGTGGTAGGATTTTGCCTGAGGCCTAGATTAAATGTTCTCTGATCGGGCAAACCAGTAAGTAGAGGCTATTGGCAGATCGCTATCTATGTAACAACATGCAGAGTTCAGGCTAGGCTCTTGGCAGCTGGTAATCTCCCAAGATCTCTTTTCAGGAGAAGATTCCTTCCTTCCTTCTATACAGTACATATTGCTGCTTCTGCACCACACATCCAGCGGCCTGTTTAACCCTTTCTGTCCCTTATCACACTTATCTTACCAAACAACTGTTCCCTGCTATATGGTCATAGCAATAGCATTTAGACTTATATACCACTTCTTAGTGCTTTACAGCCCTTTCTAAGTGGTTTATATACTGCCCCCCAAAATCTGGATCCTCATTTTACCGACCTCAGAAGGATGGAAGGCTGAGACGACTTTGAGCCGGTCAGGATCGAATTCCTGACAATGAGCAGTGAGTTAGCCTGCAATACTGCATTCTAACCACTGGGTTCACCACGGCTATGTATATGAAAGCAAGGATATGGGCATGCAGTAGGGGTGCTATTGAGCAGGTTCTGACAGGTTTTGGAGAACTGGTAGCGGAAAGTTTGAGTAATTCGGAGAACCTGCAAATACCACCTCTGGCTGGCTCCAGAATGAGGTGGGAATGGAGATTTTGCAGTATCCTTCCCCTGTCATGCCCATCAAGCCATGCCCACGCAACCAGTAATAAAAAAAATTGAATTCCACCACTGGCACGCAGTGCATATGGAACTGCAGAAGACAAGAAGGTGCAACTATTCAGATATTGCTGGAGTATATTCCCCGTGATCAGTCTGACCACTAGCCATGGTACTCTCCATCTCAGTCAGTCTCACCACTGGCACTAGCCAGCTGTGGCTGACGTAAAATCAGCAGTACAGGTAATCCTCAACTTAGAACCATTCGTTTAGGGACTGTTAGAAATTACAATGGCACTGAAAAATGTGACTCCTGACCATTTTTCACCCTTACAACCATTGCAACATCTCCCACGGTCATGAGGTTACAATTCAGGGCAACTGGCTCATATTTATGACGGTTGCAGTGTCCCGATGTCATGCGATCCGCTTTTGCGACCTTCTGACAAGCAGAGTCAATGGGGAAGCCAGATTCACTTAACAACCATGTTGGCTAACTTAACAACTGCAGTGATTCACTTAACAACTGTGGCAAGCAAGGTCGTAAAATGGGGCAAAACCCGCTTAAGAACGGTCTCGCTTAGCGACAGAAACGGGTTTACAATTGTGGCTGTAAATCGAGGACTGTATCTGGAGAGCCACATATTGCAGCCTAACCTGAACATAAGGAGGAAAAAAGCCAGTAGAACAACTCTTGCTACATTACTATAATTAAAGGCCCCTATGCCATTTGGGTATATGCAAAATGAGCAATACCTGGAGAGCCAGATATGGCTGCTATCTTGAACGTAAGGGAAGAAATCCAGTAGAACTACCCTTGCTGCATTACTACGGATGATTAAAGCCCCACTCATCTAGAGTCAATGATGAGCGATGTACAGTACAAGTTGTAGTTCAGAAATAGTGTTAAGAATGCAACAGTGGTGAATATCTGTAGCTCAGGTGTAGGATGAGGGTGAAGGTTTAGGACCCGGGTGTCAAACTCAATCGCGTCACAAGCTGGATTGTGATCTTTCGCGACATTTTTTGCCCTTGCGGAGCCACGGTGGGTGTGGCCCAGTGGTGGGTTTCAAATTTTTTTACTCCTGGTTCTGTGGGTGTGGCTTGGTGGGCGTGGCATGGCATGGCATGGCTTGGTGGGCATGGCTTGGTGGGCGTGGCAGGGGAAGGATACTGTAAAATCTCCATTCCCACCCCACTCCAGGGGAAGGTTACTGCAAAATTCTAATTTCCTCCCGATCAGCTGGGACTTGGAAAGCAGAGAATAGATGGGGGCGGGGCCAATCAGAATTTTTACTACTGGTTCTCCGAATTACTCAAAATTTCCGCTACTGGTTCTCCAGAACTGGTCAGAACCTGCTGAAACCCGCCTCTGGCGTGGCCTGCCCGTGATGTATCTGGCTCGAGGGCCACCAGTTTGACAGGCCTGGTTTAGGAGATGTTAGTGTCAGTTCTTCTGTTTATAAGGGCTTTATAAGGGGTCAGGTCTTGTGATGGGTCAGGTGTGGGTGTGTCAAGTGAGGGGTCTCTTGTGATGGGTTAAGGTTGAGACACCCTCACCTGACACAGCCACACTTCACCCATCACAAAGCCCTTATAAACAGAAGAACACTGACACTGACATCTCCTAAACTCCACTGAAGATGTTATCTAGCCTGGTAACGAAACATTTGGAAATTAACCCACAAGCTCGGAGAACAAACCTTCACCCTCATTGTTAAGAAATCTGTTGGACTCTTCCTGGCAAGAGAGTAGAGCTGGTTGGCATGAGAAAAACCTGTGCCCCTCGGATGCTTTTGAACTATAACCTCCATCATCAATGGCTAAGATGGCAGTGATTGCTTGGTTCTGTGGCTCATTAAACTTTGGAGACAAACAAATTTTCTCCCTCTCTTGAAAACCTCCCACAGAAGGAAAGAGATCCAGTAAGGCAAAGCTGCTGGATTGGGTGAGGGGGGGAAATTCCAAATTAAATATTTGTTCAAGCATGGCATTCACAAGTAACTTTGGGCTGATCCGTATAGAATTTTTGGTGGAGGTAAAATCAAGAGGTGTTTTGAGCCTCGAGAGAAAATGTGAGGTATAAAAGCAAAAATGAATGAATAACGTGGGTTTGGAGGCCAGTCCAATGACCAACTAGATTTTGTGCCTCAGATCGATGACAGATAGGCCCATTTCAGACATGGAAACTGACAGTCCAAAATTGTTTCCATGTTGATGGCAGGATAGTATCCATCAGGGCAGGGGCTCCCACAGTGGTGGGCTTCAAAAATTTTTACTACCGGTTCTGTGGGCATGGCTTGGTGGGCGTGGCAGGGGAAGGTTACTGCAAAATCCCCATTTCCTCCCGATCAGCTGGGACTCGGGGGGGGGGCAGAATAGATGGGGGCGGGGCCAGTCAGAGGTGGTATTTACCGGTTCTCCGAACTACTCAAAATTTCTGTTATCGGTTCTCCAGAACTGGTCAGAACCTGCTGAAACCCACCTCTGGGTTCCCAACCCCTGGTCTGTGGACTAGTACCGGGCCGTGGCATGCCAGAAACCGGGCCACGCAAACAAGCGAAGCCCATCTGTGGGATGTAAGCAATATGCAAAATCTTGCCCCCTCTGGTCTGTGAAAAAAACCTGTCTCCATGGAACCGGTCCACTGCCAGTTCTGTGGAGACCACTTGGGGACCACTGCCTCCGTGCATTTGAGGAAAGCAAGCTAGTATGGAGGTACAAGGCAGGGTGCACTGCACCCCATTGTAGCCTGTAATGCCTTATCAGATCTCCCTGGCTTCCTGAGCTGACGGCTACGTTCTGTCTGATTCTGGGCACACCCCTGCTCTATCCTTCACTGTTTTTTTTTAAATAATCAATACAGTATCTTAGGATATATTAACGGTTGAAGTAAGAATAGACGCCAGGTGGAAAATGATTATCCCCAAGTTCTTTTGTCTCTATTTCTCTCCAATTCTTTTGCGATAGAATGGAGCCAGAGTATAGAATAAACCAAGATAAGGAGAGCTAGGGAACAAGCGAGGAAGAGACAGAGATAAACATCCCTCTCACAGATCAAATCCTCTATTCAAATCATTAGCCTTCATTGAATGGGGTGGTGGAAGCACATCACACAGGTCTGAGAAATAACATGGAGAAGCCTGAAAGCTAATTCTACAATCCATGCTCAAATCAAAGTGGATTTCATTTAAAAATTAGGTGCTTATCAAGAATCTGAGATTCACATCCAGAGAGCTCCGCCACAAAGGTCTCAAATTATATAATGTTGTCTCTTGAGTCTTAGACACTATTATGCTTTGCCTTGGAAAATGTTGCTGGGAGCTCCTTCTCTTTTAAATCTGCTTTATTACATTATCTTTTATTTCCCTTTTTTGAGTGGCACATTCATATCTATGTGTCTAGGCTGAATATGCTCTATTGATTCTTGCAAGGCTTCTCTCTTCTGGATGGAGAACAAGTTTGAAATATTTAACAATGGCTGTGAAATAAATATTCAGGTTAAACACCAGCAATGTGGAACAGAGAATAGCTTTCTATTGTATGCAGACATATACAATTGGCTTGTGTTACAAACTAATGCTTTGGACTGTGGATGCTGATGTGTGCGTTAGAGAGGTTTTGAGGGAGACTCTCGAAAGAAATGGAAAGTTAGAGATAACTGATGACTAAGATTCTACTAGGGGGTTAATAGCTCCAGTTTTTTTTGTTCACACAATAGACGATCTTTCGGTGCAGCATTATGTATCTGGTACCCTCTAAGAAGCGTGTTAGAGGGGATGTGGTGGCTCAGTGGCTAAGATGCTGAGCTTGTCGATCAAAAGGTCGGCAGTTCAGTAGTTCGAATCCCTAATGCTGCATAACAGGGTAAGCTCCCGTTACTTGTTCCCGCTTCTGCCAACCTAGCAGTTCGAAAGCATATAAAAATTGCAAGTAGAAAAATAGGGACCACCTTTGGTGGGAAGCTAACAGCGTTCCGTGCACCTTTGGTGTTTAGTCATGCCGGCTACATGACCACAGAGACATCTTCGGACAGCGCTGGCTCTTCGGCTTTGAAAAGGAGATGAGCACACTGCCCCCTAGAATCAGGAACGACTAGCACATATGTGTGACGGGAACCTTTACCTTTTAACTGGCGTATGGTTCATATGAACTTTCCATTCATAAAAAGCATTATCTGGTGCAGCCATCTTGGGAAAACGACCCATTTCAAAATGCATGTATAAATGCCGCTCTCGTTTCCTTTTCCTCAAGATTTTCCTGGGGATTGAAAGCTAGCGTCACTTGGAAAAGGAGGCCTGAGGAAGATTCAGTTTCCCCAAAACATTTGTTTTCCACAGAGAAATATTGTATTTATTTATTTATTTTTGAGATGGTAGGACTTTTTCAGACCTTAAAATCACGTCCGTTGATCTGTATCGAGCTGGGGAAGGAATCTTCTTTCAGGAGGCTGGACATCCTGATTCCTTTAGTCTGAACAAATGTTATTCGAGTACCTGCTGGCTGAGGTGTGTCTGTCTTTTGCCAAAAAGCAACCTAGCTCACACTGTGGGAATCTGAGCCAAGAGGAACTTTAATTGCACTCACGTGTAAGACCTTGGAAGGGCAAGAAGATTGTGTCATTACTTTTTAAAATGCTGGTGAACAGCATGTGCATCATAATGTGTTTAAAATATTTAAATGATACCCTTGTTTTTTTTCAGCCACAGGCAAAAGCTCAGACGATGCAAAAAGCATAAACCTGGTGACCAAACTAACACAGTCTTAAGGTAGCCTTCGCTAGAAGCTGGCTAATAGTTGTGGAAATGCTAGCTGAGCCTCCTATGGTGACATGGCACCTCGTCCTTAAACAGTTTGTGTGTGTGTGTGTGTGTGTGTGTGTGTGTGTGTGTGTGTGTGAAAATATGAGCGGATCTGACCCCCAAGAGACCATGTGTAAGGCACAGGAAGGTGCTGTATTTTCAGTGTTTGCAGGCACTACAGCTGTTTCCATGGAGACAGCTGTAATGTTACCAAACAGGATAAAGTCAGAGCAATATGCTGAAGGGTGCAGAGATAAAAGAGGAATTGGGAAAAGGAAGGATAAGATGAAGGCCCAAGAGCTATAGGGCCTCCTGACCCTTTTGTGAAAGGTCACGGAGGCTTTGCTGTGGAAGTGTTAGGTCTAGGTAGGGGTCTTTGGGGCTGCAACCTCTCTGAGGGGCTTTCCAGCTGAGGAACTTTCAACGATTTAGCAAACTATAAACCGAGGTTGTGTGCTGTGTACTGATTTTAAGCTAAACCTCAGCCAAGACAATTCCCACAAAGGCTGATGTAGCTTAAAACCTGTTCACTGAAGGGAGGAGGAAATTGTTGCTTCACGTTGTAGGAAGAGAGCCACGTTAATTTATGGTAGCTTAAAAAACCAGATTGTCTGGGAACACCTTTTCCTAATTCTGTTAAAAGGTAGAAGCTTTCAGGAGCCGTAGCAAACTTCATCAGATGCTATGCTCCATATGTATGGGGAGAACCGAGCTGAATATGCAGTTTATTTATCTGCCTCATGTTGCCACCCATTCCTTTCTTCTGCTTAATTTCAGGGCGAAGCTTTCCAATGCCTTTGTTCTAATGCCATCTGCCTGTACTCGGCTAGCTATACCTTGAATTTACTACAATCTGCCTGTTTCCTCTGCTTCGAGCCAGCTGGGAATTGAACAACCCAGCTCTTAGCCCAGGAAGAACCATGCCTCTGGAAGACGATGAGCTCAGCTGGAAAAAACAAGCAGAAGACATCCGGGAAATCTATGAATTTCGGGAGGTGCTGGGCACGTGAGTTCTTTCAGCTCTAGGGCAGTTTGGGTAGAGGCCGTTGCACAAAGAAAAGGAGAGAGTTTCGTGGGATCCAGTCAAGAGTGCCAGAATTTGAACTTCAGTCGTTTCATCTAAAAAAAATCTCCTCCTGGGTTTTCCTGCCTGAGCCGTCTTCATTTCAGCAACCTTAGACTAATTGAGAGAAGACAATGATGGAAATAGAATTCTTTTTATATTAGGAGGGTAATCTTCGTAAATCTTTTCCAATTACCAAGTCATCTGCCAGTAGATCCAAATCCCAACAGTGATCTGCCTGCAAACTTGTTTATTCAACACTTTGTAATCTAAAATAGTAGTCCCTGTTGTTTGAAGTTCTCATAAATTGAGAGGGTCATTTACAGGTTATTATATTTTACGCAACTCTGAACTACACCCAGCAGAAGTAAATATTCTTAAGCTTGCTTACTAGGGCTATCTTGAGAGTTGGCTGCAAATCAGCCTGTTGTCAATTGCTGTCTTGAATTCAGCCAGCTGGCTTAGATCCATTATTTGAAAACCATTTCTTTCTTGCAAATCCAACTAGAAGTAGATTGGTTAATTCAAATCAACTGAATTCGTAGAATCTATAGAAGTGAGAAGAGCCAACTTTCAAAGAAGTGTGGGTAGTGTAGAACCTTTTGAACAAATTGCTGAAACAAATTGCTAGTTGCGATGCTTTTTGGGGAGGATGTAAAAAGGAGTGTCTTCCTTTTTAAACTTTCCTTAGATAAAGATACAGTTGAGATGCTGGGTTTGAAGCAATCTGGCAAATGTAACCCAAGCAATTACCCTGCCATTATCTTCATTCATCTGGCCAACACTCCACTTTAGAGTTTGGAGGCTAAACAAAAATATTGTCCAAACATCACTTAGTCATCTTTACCCGAGAGCAGACATCTCCAACTAACGCACTCCAGATAGATCAGATGACGTCTACCGTAATATACAGGCAGTCCTTGACTTATGACCACAATTGAGCCCAAAATTTCTGTTGCTAAGTGAGACATTTGTTATGGGAATTTTGTCCCATTTTATGAAGTTTCTTGCCACAGTTAAGTGAATGAGTGCAGTTGTTAATATTCTAAGAAAATAGAATAGGATAGAATAGGATAGGATAGGATAGGATAGGATAGGATAGGATAGGATAGGATAGGACAGGACAGGACAGGACAGGACAGGACAGGACAGGACAGGACAGGATAGAATAGAATAGAATAGAATAGAATTCTTTATTGGCCAAGGGTGTTTGGACACACAAGGAATTTGTCTTTGGTGCATATGCTCTCGGTGTACATAAAAGGAAAAAAGAAGAAAAAAGAAAAAAATCAAGAATCATAAGATACAACACTTAGTGATAGTCATAAGTTACTAATAAGCAATCAAATCATACTAGGATACAAACAGAACAATATAAATCGTAAAAATACAAGCAACATGGTTATAGTCATAAGTAGGAGGAGATAGGTAATAGGAAGGATGAGAATAATAATAATAATAATAATACAGTATTAGTAAATAGTTTGACAGTGTTGTGGGAATTAGTTGTTTAGCAGAGTGATGGCATTCGGGGGAAAACTGTCCTTGTGTCTAATTGTTCTGGTGTGCAATGCCCTATAGCGTCGTTTTGAGGATAGGAGTTGGAACAATTTATGTCCAGGATGTGAGGGGTCTGTAAATATTTTCACAGCCCTCTTTTTGACTCGTGCAGTATAGAGGTCCTCAATAGAAGGCAGGTTGTTTTTTCTGCAGTTCTAATTATCCTCTGAAGTCTGTGCCTGTCTTGTTGGGTTGCAGAGCCAAACCAGACAGTTATACAGGTGCAGATGACAGACTCAATAATTCCTCTGTAGAACTGGATCAGCAGCTCCTTGGGCAGTTTGAGCTTTCTGACTTGGCGCAGAAAGAATATTCTTTGCTTTCCTTTTTTGATGACGTTTTTGATGTTGGGTGTCCATTTTAAGACTTGAGATGTGATAGAACCTAGAAACTTGAAGGTCTCTACTGTTGATACTGTGTTGTCTAGTATTGTAAGAGATGGTAGTATAGGAGGGTTTCTGCTAAAATCTACCACCATTTCTACAGTTTTGAGTGTATTTAGTTCAAGTTTGTTCTGGTTGCACCACGAGGCTAGTTGTTCAACCTCCCGTCTGTATGCAGATTTCTCGTTGTCTTGAATGAGACCGATCACTGTTGTATCATCTGCAAACTTCAATACTTTAACACAGGGATCTTTTGAGATGCAGTCATTGGTGTATTGAGAGAAGAGAAGTGGAGAGAACACACAGCCCTGGGGGCTCCTGTGCTAATTGTACAGGTATCTGATGTGATTTTGCCTAGCTTCACCTATTGCTTCCTGTCTGTTAGGAAGCTTATGATCCATTTACAAGCGTGGTCAGGTACAGCTAGCTGATTTAGTATAGTTAGAAGAATATCTGGAATGATGGTATTGAATGCTGAGCTGAAGTCTATAAAGAGGACCCTTGCGTAGGTCTTTGGAGATTCAAGATGTTGTAGGATGTAGTGCAGAGTCTTATTAACAGCGCCATCTGTCAATCTATTTGCTCGGTAGGCAAATTGCAAGGGGTCTAACAGCAGATTCGTGATGGTTTTCAGATGGGACAGCACTAGCCTTTCAAAGGTTTTCATGACTACAGATGTTAGAACAACTGGTCTGTAGTCATTCAGTTCCTTGATAGTGGGCTTCTTCCACACTGGGATGATAGTAGAGCGTTTGAAGCAAGAAGGAGAATAGCACATCTCTAGTGATTTATTAAAGATGCGGGAGAAGATGGGGGCCAGTTGGTCAGCACAGGCTGTTAAGCAAGAAGGAGTTATCTTGTCTGGGCCTGGTACTTTTTCTGGCTTTTATCTGTGAAATAGACCTTGCACCTCATTTTCTGTAATCACCAAAGGTGGGCCCAATGGGATGGGGTCAGTTGTAGGAGGCTTGGCTGTTGTTGGTGTGTCTGAGATAGGGATTGTGGAGATAGGTGGCAGTAGTTTTCTGTCAAACCTACAGTAAAACACATTCTTCCCGTGGTTGTTAAGCGAATCGGGGTTCCCCATTGACTTTGCTTCTCAGAAGGTTGCAAAAGGGGATCACATGACTTTGGGACCCTGCAACTGTCATTAATATGAACCAATTGCCAAACATCCAAATTTTGATCATGTGACCATGGAGATATACTTCAATGGTCGTGAAGTATGAAAAATGGTCATATAACTCACTTTTTTCAGTGACGTTGTAACTTCAAACTGTCACTGAATGAACTGTTGTAAGCTGGGGACTACCTGTATTCTGTCCAATATTCATGACTGCAAATAGCTTTGAAAAGGAAAAAACTACCTGCCATGTTCTGCAAGAAAAGTACTATCCCTAACTATGCAGCCTTCTGAAGTTACTTTAGATTATTTTTGTGTTAGAAGTTATAAGTCACAGATGTTTATGGATGCTACGGGTTTTCACATATCCAGTTGGGGATTGTCTAGGCCAGTGGTTTATTTAATTTATTTAATTTATTTTATTATTCATATTTCTATGCCGCCCACTCTCCGAGGACTCTGGGCGGCTTACACCAAAGACAGTATACTAAATAGCATATTGCCCCCAACAATCTGGATCCTCATTTTATCCACCTCGGAAGGATGGAAGGCTGAGTCCACCTTGAGCCGGTGAGATTTGATCCGCTGATCTGCTGAACTAGCAGTCAGCTGAAGTAGCTGCAGTACTGCACTCTAACCACTGCGCCGCCTCGGTTCCCAAATTGTGTTCCACGGAACCTTCCGGTTCCACAAAAGCATGCAAGGGGTTCTGCGAAAAATCTCAAAAATCGAATTTAAAACAGATTTTAAAATAAAACCACACAAGGCCAATTATCTTGTACCAAAATAAAGATTATATTTAAAATGTTTTCTCTTTATTTTCAGACCTACTACATTATGCAAAACGCTCAGGCAATAGGAGTAGATGAAAGAAGTTGTGAGTTCTTGATAATAATGCTTAATAAAAATCAGAGATAGAGTTAGGGTTCCGTAGGGAAAAATGACTTCTAATTGTCTGCCAAAAACAGTTTGGGAACTGCTGGTCCAGGCCTTCATGGAATGGATCAGCTTGGAGAAGGTTGGCAAACTGGCCATGAAGGAAAATGGCCGCTGTACGAGAATGCAAAGCTCCTTGTTTCCTTTTGTTAAATTGCCCCACACGCTACATCTGAAATTAGCATGAGGACTGGTTCAACAACAGATGAATATGAATTCAGGCGGTTCATGGCCTCAAATATTAGCATAAGATTTGTTAATATTGACAGGAGGTGTGGGCTGCAGCTTAAGTATGTGCACAGTCTTGTCACATGCTGCTATTTTGAGGAAGAGGATTCACTCCAGGTGACTAGTTATTTTAAGCTGTGGCACTCAGTGTGAAAAGTTTCATTCTGGAGACAGCAAGGTTGTAAATTCAGATAAGCCGGCTGCCATTTTGAAATGGAACTTTCTTCAAAGGAACTGAAATGTTAGGGGTAAATTTATAGAACAAATAAACATGGCTCCACCATTAAAAACCCAAAGCCTATCTTTTCTTTTCCTATTTCTCTTCCAGCATTGCTGCATTCCAGTGCAGTAGGGAGCTGGAAACATGAGGTCCCTATTCACAAATGCTGTTCAGAATAAAAGTGTGGTCAACATAAGCATTGTTTTCCAGAAGGATCAATAACACAACAGGCCGTTTGACATTGAGTTGTCATAGATCAGAGGTGGGGAACGATGGCTTCTTTATGACTTGTGGACTTCCGCTCCCAAAATTCCTGAGCCAGCATGGAGTTGAAGTTCACAAGTCATAAAAGAACCATCGTTTCCCACCCCTGTCATAGACTCTTCTTAAATAAGATGGCCATTTGTATGGTCCTGCATCCAATGGCCCACAAAAATTCATGCCATAATTATGAATATTTTAATGCTTCAAGATTTTTGGGTGTCTTTGTTAAGTATTCAGGAAGCATGGCACACTGTGAGTCTAAAAAACATACAAATACAAAAGTTAAGATAATTAAAAAGAATTAAATCACTGGCTTCCCAATTTAAAACCCCCAAATCCATAAAATTTAAAATCCCAATTAAAAACCATTTAGGCTAGGCCGGCTTGATGGAATAAAAACGTCTTCAGGGCTTTACAGAAGGTCCGGAGGGCACAGCTCCTTGTTTATTCCGGTCCAACATTTCCCGATGTGTATCATATCTTTATGGTAGTTTAAAAGTATTAATGCGTGTTTAGGGTAATGCATATAAATAACGACTACATGTAGGAAAATGAAATGGGAGCTGTTTTGTTAATTACTCATCCAGTCTGGAATGAATGGATGCTGTACCTTATGTGAACTGACTCAAGCACTCCTCCCCATGTTTCCTAACGCCTGGAAGAGAAAAGTAGGACGCAGCCCATCCATTAGCTTTTGCCAGCCTTTGTTTTTAGCAGTGCAGCTTGTTTTATGTATAAAAAGCATTAGAGGAACCCCTGTGGATTGGATCAAAAGCTTATCTAATCCATCATCCTGTTTTCTACAGTGGCCAGCCAAGTCCTTCTGGGAAGCCCACCACCAGCTGTTTGAGAGGTCATGTCATGTTGTTCCCTAGCAAGTGGTATTTAGAGGCCTGTTGGAAATACTGTACCAGATCACCATCATAACCAGTTCTTGTTCATTTCCTTATCCACCACAAATTTCCCCAGGCCATAAATAGCAGCTGGCAAGTTGAATTCATCTGGTGGGGCTAAACGGGATGGCTGACATATCAGAGTGTAAATATTGGTGGATGTAGAGATAGGGGTGCAGGCAGCCAGGCCTTCTCTTCTGTGGCTCTTCAATTACGGTAGCTAATTTTTCTCCCATGTCTCTTCTTCCTCGCTGTCTCAAATCTGGGCCTTAAATTGGTGTCATTTCCCTGCCTTCTGTTGATAGATAGATAGATAGATAGATAGATAGATAGATAGATAGATAGATAGATATAGATAATAGATATAGATATAGATATAGATATAGATATAGATATAGATATAGATATAGATATAGATATAGATACCTGTGTTTCCCTGAAAATAAGACCCTGTCTTATATTTTTTTGAACCCTGAAATAAGCACTTGGCCTTATTGCCATGAACTCCAAAGCCCGATTGGGCTTATATAAAAATACAAGTGAAATGAAAAGGAAAATATAAATAATAAGGATACAAGCAACAAAATTACAGTCATACAGTCCTAAGTGGGAGGAGATGGGTGATGGGAACAATGACAAGATTAATAGTAATGCATGAAGAAAGAATGTAATGCAAAAGAAAGGAAAAGAAAGAAAGAAAGAAAGAGAAAAAAGAAAGAAAGAAAGAAAGAAAGAAAGAAAGAAAGAAAGAAAGAAAGAAAGAAAGAAAGAAAGAAAGAAAGAAAGAAAAGCATTTACTTCTGGCTCTTTTCAGTGCAGAATAAAATAATAACATGACAGCATCGACTTTTTACATTTGCATTCTTAATAATGTAACATCCATTTCTGTAACAACAAACGTGTCTAATCAGCAAATCCC
Source organism: Arizona elegans (assembly GCA_022577455.1). Taxonomy (NCBI): domain Eukaryota; kingdom Metazoa; phylum Chordata; class Lepidosauria; order Squamata; family Colubridae; genus Arizona; species Arizona elegans. The sequence goes on from JAKOOJ010000003.1 coordinate 144,234,170, forward strand.
ATTTTTTCCCAATCTCAAGCACAAAATTTAGAAACGGTTTCCAAATAGAAACCGAGTTGGATGTATTCTTTTTTTTTCTTTTCCCTACCTCCTGTTAGCACTCCACCAGATGTGACTGCAATCATAACAGAGAGGGAGATCCATTTACTTGCCTACTGCAAAGCACAAACTAGTCTTTCAGAATAAAAAGGATGCCTGTTTCCAGAAAAATGGGGGTGCGCGCTTGAATTGTACATCTTTATTTACACAAGGGGATACCAGCACCTGGTTTTGAGATCCAGGTATTTCTCCATCCAAGTGGAAAGAATGCCCTACTTATCCTTGTTCTTGTTCAACTTCAAACCTAGAGGGTGGGATCTGTTTTTCTCCTCTCATCCTCCTTAGTTTGCAGATTCAGGGAGATCTTATTAGTTATGAGGTTGAAACAGATTGAATCTCTGCGGTTCCATACCAACTTTGCCTGCCAGGTTGATAAGCTCAGATTCTGCTCTTCCTGGCACATTCTCTTTCTCCTTCCTGCCCAATGCCATCTCTCACATGTTCTCCTATAAATAGCTGAGATTCTGCAGGTTGCTGTGGTGACAGCGGCTGGGTGAGAGATCCAGCCGGGTGTAAGGGGGAGGGGGTTGGTGCTGAGGAGAGGGCAGAGCAAAGAGTGAGGTCACTTACTTTGACCCCCCACCTCCCTTTTACTTTTCCCCCTTCCCTTTGGTTTGCTGGGCTGATGGACCTCGTTCCATCATTTGCTTCCTGGACTTCAAACATTTTACATCCGTTGGCACTCTGCAGCAGGCGATGCCCGTCTAAATGGGACATCTCCTGGCCAGGGAGATATGTACCTAGTGTCTCACTTTCCTCTTCTCCCCCCTCCCCCCCCATCCATCTTGTTTTCCAGAGGTGCCTTCTCAGAGGTGGTGCTGGCGGAAGAGAAATCGACTCAGAAATTGGTGGCCATCAAATGCATTGCCAAGAAGGTGCTAGAAGGAAAAGAGACCAGCATTGAAAACGAGATTGCCGTGCTGCACAAGTGCGTGGTACCTCTCCTCATTCTCTTCCTTCTTTGACTCTTATCAGTCTGGCTCAGAAAAAAAATAGATGAGGCAATCCAGATCTTTTCCGAACTGGGACCAATCTAGTTGCTTTGGAAAGCTCAGAAGCAAAGCAAACCAGGAGTTACTAACCTCTATTCCAGGGATGTCAAACTCAAGGCCCATGGGCCGGATCCAGCCCACAGGCTGCTTAGATCTGGCCTGCAGTGAAGGACTGGCCCACAGTGCCTCTGCCAGCAAAAACGGAGCTCAGGAAGGCCGCGCGGGATTCTCCTGGGATTCGTTTTTGCTGGCAGAGGGCCGCAGGAGGCTGTCACAGCCGAAAACAGAGCCCTTTTGCTGGCAGAGGGCTGCAGGATGTTGAACTGGCCACATCCCCCCCTGGTCAGGCCCACTCCCCCCACTCCCCAGTCAAACACAACCCTGATGCAGGCCTTAATGAAATTGAGTTTGACATCCCTGCTCTATTGCATCTGTCTAAGATTTGATTCCTCACACAGTCACACATCCTGAGGGATTCAGGTTAGGGATGTTGTCCTGTTGCTTGTTGCTTCTTTGTCGAGTTGCAAACCTGCAGAAGAATGTTACACGTTTCTGGTGCACTGCTTTTTTATTGCATAAGGAGGAAGCAGGGCAAAGGAGAAAGCCTGGTAAAGATAGTCCTCGACTTATGACCACAATTGAGCCAGTAGTGAAATGCAGCCGATTCTATGCGGCTCGGACAAACCGGTAGCGCTGGTGGCGGGAGGCTCTGCCAACCCGACTGGACATAATCACATCCCGTTTTTGACACTCTACACATACACAGAAGGTCCTGCGCATGTGCAGAGGTGTCATGCGCGAGCTCCCATTTGCAAACTGGTAGTGAAGATAAGTGGATTTCAGCCCTGAATTGAGCCCCAAATTTCTGTTGCTAAGCGAAACAAAGGTTAACTGAGTTTGGTCCCATTTTATGGCCTTTTTTGCCACAGTTGTTAATCACTGCAATGGTTAAGATGGTTAAGATAATGGTTAAGACCCTGTCTTATTTTTTTTTTAACCCTGAAATAAGTGCTTGGCCTTATTGCCATGCGCTCAAAAGCCCAATTGGGCTTATTATCAGGGGATGTCTTATTTTGGGGGAAACGGTATATTTCCTTTCTTCCTCCCTCCCTCCCTCCCTCCCTCCTTTCTTCCCTTCTCCCTCCCTCCCTTTTCCTCCTTCCCTCTCTCCCTCTCTCCTTTCTTTCTTTCTTTCTTTCTTTCCTTCCTTCCTTCCTCCCTCCCTCCTTTCTTCTCTCTCCCTCCCTCCCTTCTCCTTCCCTCTCTCCCTCTCTCCTTCCTTTCCTTCTTTCTTTCTTTCTTTCTTTCTTTCTTTCTTTCTTTCTTTCTTTCTTTCTTTCTTTCTTTCTTTCTTTCTTTCTTTCTTCTGTTTGCAGTCCCCTTGCCCAAGGATGTCTACTCTGAAGTGAGATGTTTAGAATTAGATTGAGGAGCGATAGTTCCCTGATATGATCCAGTTTCCATTCACAGTTGCTTCAAAGCAAGCACATCAGTGGCCTTCTGCACCATCCTTTTTTTAGTTACCATATCTGATGTGGAATATCAGCTTTTCTGAAAATAGTCCAGGTTGGCACCACACAGTGTTTTCTTGTGATCAGAACAAGCCGTGTGACTCCGACCATCCATTGCTCATGCTTCATTAGGGCATCCTATCTGCATGCTCTGGCATGACCCCTTTGCTGGCTATTCAGCTGTAATTGTCACATTCGCTGTCTCTTACAAAGTTGGAGCTCTTCTTAGTGTTACTAAGACCTCCTCGTGAGTTTTCAAGTGATCGGGTTCTTCTTGCTTACCATCAACTATCACCAAACAGAGAGCTGAAACGAGCAAGCTGGAAAGTTCATTTAAGAGGAAAGAGCTATGCAAATTCTCCCGGACCAATGATTTATTGCTGAAGTAGTTAATTTTTTTTAAAACAAATCATGAAAGAAAACATTAGATAACATGATAAAGGCAACAGTGAGGTGAAAGCACACTTGTAAAGTATCTTATCTCCTGTCTCCAGCTAACAAATATTAGTTTTAGTCCAAGGATTTGGGCATTCAGTTAACTCCATATTTACATTGTCATTGCTATTTTATTTTATTTTTTTGTCTTGCTGTCTTTCCTTAAATTAAAACATTCAGACAAAGCTACTACCAAATTATTACAGTTCTATGGATTTTATTATTATTAATTATTATTATTATTATTATTATTATTATTATTATTATTATTATTATTATTATTATTATTTTATTTCTATACCGCCCTTCTCCTGCGGGACTCAGGGTGGTGTACAGCCAAGATAAAACATTGCATATAAAATTTAAAAACAATTTAAAAAACAATTAAATAATTTCAGTCCAAGATATTAAAAACAACCCAATTAAAACCAAATTCAATTAAAACTGAGAGGATGGGATCAAGCCAGCCCAGCTAGATGGAATAGGTGTGTTTTCAGGGCCCGACGAAAAGTCCGGAGGTCTGATATCGTGCGTATCTCAGGGGGTAGGTCATTCCAGAGGGCGGGTGCTGCCACAGAGAAGGTTCTCCCCCTGGGGGTCGCCAGCTGACACTGTCTGGCCAACGGCACCCTGAGGAGGCCCTCTCTGTGCGAGCGAACCGGTCGATGGGAGGCTATTGGTGGCAGAAGGCGGTCTCGCAGATAACCCGGCCCAAAGCCATGGAGCGCTTTAAAGGTGGTCACCAGCACCTTGAAGTGCACCTGGAAGACCACAGGAAGCCAGTGCAGCTCGCACAGGAGAGGTGTCATATGTGAGCGCCCCGTCGCTCCCATAATCCCCCGCGCGGCCGCATTCTGGACTAACTGTAGCCTCTGGGTGCACCCCAAGGGGAGCCCCATGTAGAGAGCATTGCAGTAGTCCAGGCGGGAAGTGACAAGTGCTTGAGTGACTGTGCGTAGGGAGTCCCGATCCAGAAAGGGGCGCAACTGGCGTATCAGGCGAACCTGATAAAAAGCCCCCCTGGCCACGGCCGTCATGTGCTCTTCTAAAGACAGCCATGGATCCAGGAGGACGCCTAAGTTGAGAGCCCTCTTTGTGGGGGCCAGTGATTCGCCCCCAATAGCCAGCGATGGCACCAGCTGGCTATATTGGGACGCCGGAAGCCACAGCCACTTGGTCTTGGAAGGGTTGAGTCGGAGCCTGTTTCTCCCCATACTTTAGTTTGGTCACTATTTTTTTTTTTTAAATAATTGCATCAATACTTTGTCCAGTCTGGACTGGTGAAATCTTGTTGAAGCTTTTCAAGACTCTAATTATCTTTAATTAAAATCTCCCTGCTTGCTGTATCTGTTTTTATGGCTTCCTGCTAATCATGGTACTGATTTTTTTTCCTCCTGAATTGCACCTTGAATAATTTCTCCGAAATGTCCTTAGTATCCGTTTCTTTCACTAGTAAGCAGTGGCAGTAGAAGTTTTCAATAACTGCTTTCCCACCCACTATCTCCTCTTTTTCTCATATAAAAATGACTATTGTATTATGATGCCAAGGACTTGGTGAAGGACTACAAAGGTGTTTTTTTTAGTGGTGAAAATCATTTTTAGGATCTAAATTTGCACATTTCATGAATTTCCTTGAGGCCAGTCATATACAAATAGTCCTTGACTTACAACCGTTTGTTTAATGACCATTTGAAGGGCACTGGAAAAAGTGACTTGTGACGATTTTTCACACTGACAATGATTGCAGCATCCTCACGATCATGTGATCAAAATGCGGATGCTTGGCCACTGGTTCATACTTATGACTTTTGTGACCTTCTGACAAGCAAAGTCAATGTGGAAGCCAGAGTCCACATTTTATTCACTTAACAACTGCAATGATTCACTGAATGACTGTGGGAAAAAGGTTATAAAAACAAAACTCACTTAACAACTGTCTCGCTTAGCAACAGAAATTTGGGGTTCAAAATGTAGTCATAAGTCGAGGACTACCTGTAATTTCCTGCTGCCTGGCATAGGAACATATTTATCATATCCTATTTATTAGTGATCTTTACACAATTAATATTTATTTATTTTAGATCGTGGGTACTTTACTTTTGACTTGCCTGGTCTGCATTTTAGTGAAAAAGAATTGTTTTGGGCTGCATATAAAATATATAATATTAAAAAACAATCATATAATAATGTTAAAAGTTTACAATCTTGGGGAGCCACATTATTAGCTGTCCAGTCTGCTTGTAGCCTACAGGTCACAGGTTGGTTACACCTACTTTAGATAATACTTCTGTCGAAGTGCCTATAACACCCTTTCCAAAGCAATCAAAACCAAAACCAATTTGATATCAGCAAACTGATTTGCACAACATTGTATTGCCATTTTTTTTAAAAAAAATGCTTGTATCCTTTTCCTCCCTTTAAAGGCAGATCTATAGTGATTTTGTGTTTCTCTAGTTTCCATTTAGCATTTTTATTGTCATTTCTGTGCCATGGCTCATTAATTCTTACCATAAACAAGCAAATTGGGGTAGCAAGGGCAATAATTGTAATTCCCCAGTTGTTTGCGTGGAAAGCCTTGCATCTTGATTAAAGAATCTAAGTGACTTTGCGAGGGAGGTAAAGGTTTCACATGGGGGAAACAAATGAAAAGATTTGGAAGCTGTGTTCAGGAGGCAGCCTGAATCCCAAAGAGATGACTGGGTTTCAGTCTGGCATGCTTTGAACCTAACCCTATGCAGTTAGTTTATGCTACAATATTCACCCAGAGTACTTTAAGAACTAATTGAGTAATCCATGGTTAAATTAACAACAGGGAAACAAGTTGGGGGAAAAAAAACCTTAATTGGTAATTTAAAAAGCAAATAGAAATCAAGGAGTGGATTCAAATGATGTTTATATATGTTAGTTACTGTTTCTCAATGGGGCATTAATTAGTACCAGTTCTTTGTTACAAATCAGTCAAATGTTCTTAATCTTCTAAGGACTTTCTTCCCCCCAAAATTCACATCTCATTTTTTTTTTATTTGATTTATATGCCGCCCTTCTCCGGAGACTCAGGGCGGCTTACAATGCGTTAAGCAATAGCCTTCATACTTTTGTATATTTATACAAAGTCAGCTTATTGCCCCCACAAACTGGGTCCTCAAATTACCTACCTTAGAAAGGATGGAAGGCTGAGTCAACCTGGAGCCTGGTGAGATTCGAACTTGTTATGTCCTTATAAGGACATCCGCCCGGATTGGCTGCCAGCCACCGGGCGGGAAGATTTGAATCCCTGTCAGGGGGCGGTGCGTCTGCCGGAGCGAATATAAGGAGAGCCCCGGCAGCGCACAGCAGTCTTGCTACTGTTTCTTGTACTCAATAAAGGTTACTAATGTAACGAGCTGGTCACGTCTTCCTTTCCTGCGCCGATCTAACACTGGCGACGAAGGACTGAGAGAAGAACGAACCTCGCGGCACCAAGCCAACAAGACAAGACTCCGGCACCGGGAACTACAGTAGGCATTTCCAAAGGCATGGCATCCGCTGAAGTCACTTTGCCAGCCCTTGCTCCTTTCCGCCCAGGGAAGGACAAGTGGAAATCCTACGTAGTGAAATTCCGGCAATACCTGAGAGGCAACAACATCAGGGATGCCGATGATGACCGGAAGAAGGGCATCTTCCTGGCCAACTGCGGCTCCAAGGTCCTCGACATGGCAATCGATCTCGTAGCACCACGAGACATCGAAGAAGTGCCATGGACAGACCTGCTGCAGATCCTGGAGGACCACTATGCCCCAACAGGAACACCGGTGGCGAACCGTTTCACCTTCCACCAACGGGACCAGAAGGAGGGTGAGACGATCAAGGAATTCGTGGCCGCCCTACGCCAGATCGCAGCCAGCGGTGAGTTCGACCACGTGGACAATGCCATCGCTGACCGCGTGGTCTTCGGCATGAGGGACAGAGGCCTGCAAAAGAAATTCCTGAGCAGGAAGAAGCTCGTGCTCAAGGATGTGGTGGAGGAAGCCACCGCATCCGAAATCTCGGAGAAAGCAGCTGCCGCAGTAAGCAGAGCCAAGGGAATCCACAAGATTCGCTCCACAGAGCAATCTTCAACAGAGGATTCCACGGCTGGATCCGAGTCGGAGGGAGAGTCCACCGTCCACAAGGTATCCAGACCCCCAAGGCGGGAAACCGCCCAACGGAACTACAAAGGGGAGCGCTGCGCCAGCTGCAGAGGGGACCATGCCAGAGCAACCTGCAAGTGGAGAGATGCGACCTGCCGACGCTGCAACAGAAGGGGTCACATCGCCGAAGCTTGCAGAGCTGAGGAACCAGCCCCAGAGCCCTCCAGCCACCGTCCCCGCGAGAATCGGAAGGATTACCAGAGGTCATCCAAACGGTCCTCTGGCCCTTCCAGACGCAGAGACGACGAATTTCCCCGGAGCGGAGCGGTCCACCAGACGACCATCGCTCACACGACGTCAGACAGTGCCACCAAGTTCCATGTGACCATCCACGTGGAAGGAGCACCCTGCAAAATGGAGGTAGACTCCGGCTCGGTCTACTCCATCATGGACTGGCAGCAGTTGAAGCGCCTGCAACCCAGCATCACCAAGCGAGAGCTGAAGCCACTACACTCCAAGCTCGTCGACTTCGGGGGAAACCCCATCGGAGTGCTAGGAAGAGCCAACATCCGGGTCACCTACAAGCAGTTCGAAGGCAAGCTCCCCATTACCGTCGTACGGGACAGCCGACCGAACCTGCTAGGAGTGGAGTGGTTCAAGCCGCTGGGGCTCTCAATCGAGGGCATCAACCAAATTGGCAGGGACGAACTCGACTACCTCATCGAAGAGTTCAAGGAAGTCTTCGATGGTAAGCTGGGGAAATTTGTGGGGAGGCCAATCTCCTTCAATCTGGACAAGGGAATCACCCCAATTAAGCCCCGCCGAGTTCCGTTTGCCCTGCGGCCCAAAGTAGATGAGCAGCTGGATAAGCTGATCGCCCAGGGCGTCCTGGAACCGATCGATCATGCTTCATGGGAGACCCCCATTGTGACCCCACTGAAGCATGATGGGTCTGTGCGCATCTGCGCCGACTACCGTTGTACCATCAACAAGGCGTTGGCACAGAGCGCATACCCAGTCCCAGTGGTGCAACACCTGCTGCATTCCCTGGGATCTGGATCAATTTTTGCGAAACTGGACCTGGCCCAGGCTTACCAGCAACTGCCAGTGGACGAAAAAACGGCGGAGGCTCAAACAATTGTCACGCACAGGGGGGCATTCAAATGCAACCGGCTCCAATTTGGAGTCAGCGCTGCCCCCGGCATCTTCCAATCCATGATGGAACGCCTCCTCCAAGGCGTTCCAGGGGTGGTGCCTTACTTCGACGATGTGCTCGTCTCCGGTGACTCAAGAGCTCAACTCCTTGAAAGGCTCAGGCTTGTCCTGCAGCGATTCAAGGCCAAGGGCTTGAGGGTCAGGCGGGACAAGTGCATCATAGGAGTACAGGAAGTCGAGTTCCTGGGCTACCTCATTGATAGCACAGGCATCCACCCCACCAAATCAAAAGTGGAAGCAATCCATGAAGCTCCAAGCCCAAAAAACAAAACGGAGCTTCAGGCTTTCCTTGGGTTGCTCAACTTCTACGCCATTTTCTTAAAACAGAAAGCCACAGTTGCTGAGCCACTCCACCGCCTGCTGGGGAAATCGGCTTCCTGGAAGTGGGGCCAGGAAGAGGAAGCAGCGTTCCGGGCCATCAAGGGACTACTGACGTCCAAAAGCGTCCTCATCCAATACAGCGAGACGCTCCCCATCAAGCTGACCTGCGACGCGTCGCCATACGGGGTGGGGGCAGTCCTCAGCCACGAGCTGCCCAACGGCACGGAAGCCCCCATCGCCTACTTCTCGAAAACCATGTCCGGCGCAGAGCGGAACTACAGTCAGCTGGACAAAGAAGCCCTGGCCATCGTGGCAGGAGTGAAGCGCTTCCACGAATACCTCTATGGAAGGCGCTTCACCATAGTCACCGATTACAAGCCACTCCTGGGACTCCTCGCAGGCGACCAACCCACCCCGACCTTCATGTCCCCGCGGATGACGAGATGGGCCATCTTCCTGGCCGGCTACTCCTATAGGCTCGTGCACTAGCCAGGCACAGCCATAGGAAACGCCGACGCACTCAGCAGATGCCCATCGAAGAACCCGGTGGAAGACCCAGCCCCCACGCTCCATCTATTCCACATAGATGACGACGCCAGCTGTCCAGTCTCCTCCGCAGATGTGGCCGCGCACACCCAGAGAGACCCCACCCTCCGCCAAGTAAGGTCCTGGATCCTCAGGGGGTGGCCATCGAAACAGACGGAAGAGAGGTTCAGCCCGTTCACCAGGAAACAGACGGAGCTGTCCACCATAAAGGGCTGTCTGCTATGGGGAGACAGGGTGCTGATCCCAAGCACTCTGCAACGGCGGACGCTAGAGACACTGCACAACGGGCACCCAGGCATCGTCCGCATGAAGGCCCTGGCACGGAGTTACGTCTGGTGGCCCTCACTGGACAGAGACATTGAACAATGGGTCTCCAGATGTGACCCATGCCAAGAAGTCCGCCCAGCACCGCCACAATCCGAAGTCACGAACTGGGAGACCCCCAGCAACCCATGGTCGAGGGTCCACATCGACTTCGCGGGCCCGATGCAAGGGCGGCACCTCCTCATCGTGGTAGATGCCTTCTCCAAGTGGCTCGAGGTGGTACCCATGGCATCCACCACAACAGAAGCGACGATCCGAGCCCTGCGCCGCCTGTTTGCCACCCACGGACTACCGGACGTGCTGGTCTCGGACAACGGCCCCCAGCTCACATCCCTGGCCATGGAGTCCTTCCTGGCAGGACTGGGCATCCGCCATGCCCTCTCCGCTCCGTACAGGCCGGCCGGAAACGGACAAGCGGAACGGATGGTCCGGCTCACAAAAGAAGCCCTCACCAAGATGGGCCCGGGAGACTGGCAAGAACGCATCGACAACTTCCTCCTCACCCAGCACATCACGCCGCATGCCACCACCCACAAGAGCCCGGCCGAACTCCTGATGGGCAGAAGGTTGAGGTCACCCTTGGACCGGCTGCACCCCCAATACAGCCCGGAAGTGACCGCAACCGCCAGCCGCCCGCTTCGCGCCTTCAGCAAAGGGAATTCAGTTTTCGCGCTGAATTTCAACGGCTCTCCTAAGTGGCTGAAGGGGAAGATTGCCAGCACAACCGGCCCCAAATCCTACACCGTCGAGTTGGAAGATGGACAGGTCGTGAGACGTCACATCGACCAACTCCGGAAAAGGTGGGGGGGAGCACACGAAAACCAGCCTGAGGAGGTAGGCCTACAACACCCAGACGAGGTAGGCCTGCAACACCCCGGCGAGGTAGGCCTACAACACCCAGACGAGGTAGGCCTACCACACCCCTGCGAGGCAGAGCAACGCCATCCCGACGAGGTCGGCCCAGCACACTACCAGGCACTGTCACGTCGGCAGTGCAGCGAGGTAGACCGGGGCCAACCACACGGGGGATGGCAACACCAACCCGACCAGGTGGGCACCCGGCACAGCAGGGCCAGGGACCCCCGACCCAGCCCGCAGGTAGACCGGGACCTGCACAGAAGGGGAGCACCGCACCCTACCAGTGAAGGCAACCCACGGCAGCCCTACCAGGGAGACCTCAACGCAAGGCGAGTAGACCGGGGACCTTCGCAGATGGGCACACCACAGCACATGGGCGAGGGTGGCACACGACTCCCCGGCGAGGGGGACCCCCGCCCAACGCAAGAAACAACCCGGCAACAACAACCCAACCCAGACGACCCCAACCACCAACTGGCGGTAGACCAGGGACTAGGGGGAAGGGAAAGCCGACAACAACCCGGCCAGGGAGGCCTGTGCCACCCCGGCAGGGGAGACCTCCACCAGCCCGAGGAGGAAGCCCCACAACGACACCCCGACCAGGTCGACCACCACCAACCCGACAGGGAAGGCCAGCGCCAGCCCGGCAAAGGAGACCAGCGCCACCCCTGCAAGGTCGGACACCGCTACCCGAACCAACACCACCCACAGCGAGCAGACCGGACCCAAGGGCACCGGCCCGAACCACCCTCCGGACCACAGCGAACCGGGCCGCAGCAGAACCGCAGCCACCGGGAGACCCAGGAAGAGCAAGTGACAGCCGGGGTCTTACCGAGACTCAGACGCTCTTCCCGGGTCGAGACCGAACAGCACCGCCGAGGCGAAAGATCCACAGGCCAGGAGGAAGACCACCAGAACCAGCCACCCAAGGTCTGCGGTCCGGCCGGAGGCGCTGAGGGTGACCCCGCACACTCGCCAGCCGAACCGAGCCCGGTTCCGGGGAAGGAGCCAGGAGCCACAGGAACCCCGTCCGTCCAGGGCGGGGACGCGGAAGAAATGAGACTGCGCAGGTCAAGTAGGGTGCCTAGGCGTCCTACGTATCTGTGGGACTACGTCACGTTTATTGACGAACTCTGAACTGTTGTTTCTTTGGACTAGGGGGGAGGAGTGTTATGTCCTTATAAGGACATCCGCCCGGATTGGCTGCCAGCCACCGGGCGGGAAGATTTGAATCCCTGTCAGGGGGCGGTGCGTCTGCCGGAGCGAATATAAGGAGAGCCCCGGCAGCGCACAGCAGTCTTGCTACTGTTTCTTGTACTCAATAAAGGTTACTAATGTAACGAGCTGGTCACGTCTTCCTTTCCTGCGCCGATCTAACAGAACTTACAGTAATTGCAGACAACTGGTGTTAATCACAATGCTATCGGTCTGCTGAGCCACCAGGCCCATTCTAAATCTCTTTCTTTGGAATTTAGTTTCTACTTGACAATCAGATGCTTTTATTCTCCCAATATGTTTAATCCGGCCCAATTTTTTGACCAGTGGATCTGTCCAATAGATCAGGGGTCCCCAACCCCCAGTCTGTGGACCAGTACTGGGCCACGGCAAGCCAGAAACCAAGCTGCGCAAACAAGCAAAGCTCCATCCATGGGATGCAGGTGGCATGCAAAACCACATCCCCTCCGGATGGTCCTGGAAAAACCTCTCTCCACGGAACCGCTTCTTGGTGGCTAAAATAAAATGCGGTAGATAATTACCGTATTTTTCGGAGTAAGACACACTTTTTCCCCCCAAAAAGAGGGTGAAAATCTGGGTGCGTCTTATACTCCGAATGTAGCCCCGCCCAGCTTCTCAAACGAAGGTTTCAGAGGCTGAAAAAAGCATCAGAAACGAAGCTTCAGAAAAAAGCCTCCAAACAGAGCTTTAAAAAAAAAGCTTCAGAAACAGAGCTTCAAGAGGCTTTTTTTCTGAAGCTCTGTTTCAGAGGCTTTCAGAAGCAGAAAAAAATGTTTTTTTCTGAAATGGAGTTTCAGAAGTTTCAGAGGCAGAAAAAAAAGCAAAAAAAAGCAAGGCCCAGAGCTCACAGCCAACGAACCTGTTGCTAAAATTCACCTCTGGGAACAGCTGATTGGGGGTATTCCGTGAGGCCAATCCACCTGCCAATCAGCTTTTTTCTTTTTTTCCTCCCCAAAAACTAAGGTGCGTCTTATACTCTGAAAAATACAGTACATTTAATAAGGTCAAAATACAGCCACCATTTTTTCTAGGAATGTATCTCCTTAGTCCTTGCAGCAGAAACCCACACAAGCAAAGCTTTTTTATAGTACAGATAGTCCTCGACTTACAACCATTTGTTTAGTGACCGTTCAAAATTACAACAGCACTGAAAGGGTGACTTACGACCGATTTTCATATCTACAAATGTTGCACCATCCCCATGGTCATGTGATCAAAATCCAGACGTTTGGCGACTGTCATGTATTTATGCCTGGAGTCATGTGATCTCCATTTGTAAAATGGCTTCCGACAAGCAAAGTCACTAGGGGGAGCCTGATTCACTTAACAACTGCACGATCCACTTAACAACCGAAGTGGTGATTCACTTAAGAACTGTGGCAAAGAAAGGTCATAAAATGGGGTACAGCTCACTTGTCTTGCTTAGCAATGGAAATTTTGAGTTCCATTGTGGTCGTAAGTCTACCCTGCCTTTTTCCTCATTGTCCAGGCAGGCATCAACAGGAGCAGTCAAGCAGGGTTTGGGAAGAGGGTCCTAGCCATGATGGAAGTTGAGACCAATATTCTTTCAGCAGAGAGGCCAAATGGATTAACTGACTGGATTTAGGCCTTCCCGGAACAAGACTGACCAGATGGAGTTGTCTTTAATTCTGTGCACAACTAAGTTTTTATTTACTGCCAGGATCAATTCTTCCTATTTTGGGGTTCTCATAAAACAGGGGTGTCAAACTCACATTGTCACGTGACAAATCAGGACTTTTCCCCCCCCTTCGCTAAACCGGGTGTGGGCATGGCCAAAGTGTGACGCATCTGGTCCAGGGGCGAAATCCAGCAGGTTCTGACAGGTTCTGGAGAACCGGTAGCGGAAATTTTGAATAGTTTGGAGAACTGGCAAATACCACCTCTGGCAGAGTGGGTTGGGAATGGAGATTTTGCAATATCCTTCCCCTGCCACGCCCAGCAAGCCACACCCACAGAACCGGTAGTAAAAAATTTTGAATTCCACCACTGATCTGGCCCATGGGCCAGGAGTTTGACAGCCCTGTCATAAGATATTCATGTCAATTATTATTTTGGCCAGATATGATGAGAGTAAGAGTTGGATTGCAAGGTAGATTTTTCTCCTCTAAAGTAAAGGCTGGAGGTCCCACCACCAGCCTTCTCCTAATCCTAAATCCAAGGTTCTTTCGCACTGTCTCAAGACTCGTTCATCCCTTAAGGTGGGACTCTGCTTCAAACTACCCAACTTTACACACACACACACACACACACACACACACACACACCAGAGGTGAGTTTCAGCGGGTTCTGACCAGTTCTGGAGAACCTGTAGCGGAAATTTTGAGTAGTTTGGAGAACTGGTAGTAAAAATTCTGACTGGCCCCACCCCCATCTATTCTCTGCCTCCCAAGTCCCAGCTGATCAGGAGAAAATGGGGATTTTGCAGTAACCTTCCCCTGGAGTGGGGAGGGAATGGAGATTTTACAGTATCCTTCCCCTGCCATGCCCACCAAGCCATGCCCACCAAGCCACACCCACAGAACTGGTAGTAAAAAGTTTTGAAACCCACACACTATACTGACTATGATATCAGCAATTTTTATTCCCAGGTTTGCTTTTTCTCTTCCAAGCTCTTCCAAATCTCATTCTTTGGTTGCTGCCAGATTTTATTAAATTATTCTCCAAAGGTGGTCTTAGTTGTACAGCATAGAACAGAATAACAGAGTTGGAAGGGACCTTGGAGGTCTTCTAGTCCAACCCCCTACTTAGGCAGTAAATCCTACACCACTTCAGACAAATGGTTATCCAACATCTTCTTAAAAACTTCCAGTGTTGGAGCATTCCACAACATCTAGAGACAAGTTGTTCCACTGATTAATTGTTCTAACTGTCAGGAAATTTCTCCTTAGTTTATAAGTTGCTTCTCTCCTTGATTAGTTTCCACCCATTGATTCTTGTCCTGCCCTCAGGTTCTTTGACAATATGACAAAATCCTGGCCATCTCACCATGTCATTAAACGTTCCACCCGCTGAGAAATAAGAGTAAGACTAACACTGTCAAAGTTTTTGGGGGCAACGTCTCCCCATCTGAGGATGACAAAAATGCATATAGTAACATGAGTGCAGATTTATTTTTATTTTTATTTTTGGCTACTGTGCAGTACAGGTAGTCCTCGACTTACAACAATTCGCTTAGTGATCAAAGTTACAACGGCACTGGAAAAAAGTTATTCATAAACGTTTTTCACAGTTATGACCTTTGCAGCATCTTCATGATCATATCAAAATTCAGATGTTTGCCAACCGGTTCATATTTACGACCGTTGTTGTGTTCCGAGGTCGTGTGATCCCTTTTTGCGACCTTCTGACAAGCAAAGTCAGTGGAGAAGCAAGGTTTATTTAACAACTGGGTTACTAACTTATCAACTGCAGTGATTCACTTAACAAGTGTGGCAAGAAAGTTCATAAAATGTGGCAAAACTCACTTAACCAATGTCTCATTTAACAACAGAAATGTTGGGCTTAGTTGTGTTTCGTAACTGGAGGCTACCTGTACTCAATAACACTCTGTCCCATGAAGAGTAACGTTTGTATTCTACATGGCAAGGCATTCTGAACAGATCTAGAGAGGATTTTTCTTTCACAATAATATCGACACTAAAACTTAGCAAGGCAAAATGAAATACATTTCCTTAAGAGATCTGTAGCACTCCCTTATTAAAACGTGTTTCCCCTCTTGGCAGAATCAAGCATCCGAACATAGTGGCCCTGGATGACATCTACGAGAGTGGAGGACACCTCTACCTCATCATGCAGCTGTAAGTTGAAGATTTAGGAAGGAGGAGAGGGAGGGAGCCACAGTTCTTGGGCTCTGTTAGCTAAAAAGGAAAGGAGTGTGGTGGCTCATGTTGTTGGGATGCTGGATTGGAGGTTAGCAAGCCCACGCTCGAAACCCAAATGCTGCTGCCTGGCAGGGTGAGTTCCCGTCATTTGCTGCAGCTCCTTGAAAGGAGCCCCCACAGCAGAGGTGGGATTCACTTACCTTCCCTACCAGTTCACAAATGTGAGCATGAGTCTTCTGCGCATGCACAGTGCTCGCGCATTACATCCGGGCGGGTGGGCTGAGCCTCCCACAGTCACCGCTACTGGTTCGCCCGATCCGGAAGAACCGGCTGAATCCCACCTCTGCCCCGCAGGCATTCCCTGGGCAATGGGGATGTCATTGGCTAATGCTTTCAACCCGGAAGACTCCTTAAACGATGCCTCTGATTCGAACACAACTGGAGCTAAAAAGGAAAGAGATAAATACAGATAATCTTTGATTTATAACCATATGCTTAGCGACTGTTATAAGTTACAACAGCACTGAAAAATATTGTCTTATGAGCAGTCTTCGCACTTACAACCGTTGCAGCTCATTCTCATGCTCAACGATTATCAAAATTTGGGCACTTGGCAGCCGGTGTATATTTACAAAGGTTGAAGCGTCCCATGATTACATGAACCATTTGCAACTTTCCCAGCCAGCTTTCGACAAGCAGAGTCTATGAAGGATGCTGGATTCATGTAACAACTGTGTGTTTCTCTTAACAACTTCAGTGATTCACTTAACAACCAGCAAAAAGATTGTAAAATCAGATACAACTTGCTTAACAACTACCTCACTTAGATACAGAAATACTGGTCCCAATTGTGACCGTAAGTCATGGATTATCTGTAGCATAGCATGCCCTCGGCTTCTCAACCCCTCTGAGTCTTGTGGTGGACGGCGAACCTATGACACATATGTCAAAGGTGACACATGCCACAATGTTTTGTGTGCCATGCCAACATTCACCAATACTTGACAAGAGCTATTCTCAAAACTACAACTCTGAAAATGGTTTATGCTTCATTTCATTTTTCATTTTTATTATTTGACCTTTTTTTATATAATTCATAATAGGGACGCGGTGGCTCAGTGGCTAAGACGCTGAGCTTGTCGATCGAAAGGTCGGCAGTTCAGCGGCTTGAATCCCTAGTGCCGCGTAACAGGGTGAGCTCCAGTTACTTGTCCCAGCTTCTGCCAACCTAGCAGTTTGAAAGCACGTAAAAAATGCAAGTAGAAAAATAGGGACCACCTTTGGTGGGAAAGTAACAGCGTTCCGTGCGTCTTTGGCATTTAGTCATGCCAGCCACATGACCACGGAGACGTCTTCAGACAGCGCTAGCTCTTCAGCTTTGAAACAGAGATGAGCACCGCCCTCTAGAGTCAGGAACATATGTGCGAGGGGAACCTTTACCTTTACCTATATAATTCATAGCACCACATTTGATTGGACTGTTTAAGATTAAATAAAGAAAGAAAGAATTGCTTCCCCTTTGTTGGGTGGTGATAGTGATACACCAGCAGAGTCAAGTTAGGCGTTTTCTGAATTTTAGATATGCCAAGCCCAAAAGGTTTAGCAAATCACATCACTGACCTAATCCACGTTGGAGGCTTGCAAGGATCTGTCTGCATAGATCTTACTTGTATTCTATCTCCTTCTGGCAGGGTTTCTGGAGGGGAACTTTTTGACAGGATAGTGGAGAAGGGATTTTACACAGAGCGAGATGCCAGCAAACTGATCTGCCAAATCCTTGATGCCGTTAAATACCTGCATGACATGGGCATTGTGCACCGTGACCTCAAGGTGGGTTGGTCAACTTGGCCAGATGTATCTGCATGTTGTAGTCCTCCTTCCATTAAGAGGTGTCCCCACAAGCTATTTACTGAGGGATAAACTAAACACAATCCCTGCAATTGTCTATGGAGATTCTTAGTCTTCCAGAGCAGGGGTCTCCAACCTTGGCAACTTTAAGACTTGTGGACTTCAACTCCCAGAATTCCTCAGCCAGCAAAACTTTGCTGGCTGAGGAATTCTGGGAGTTGAAATCCACAAGTCTTAAAGTTGCTAAGGTTGGAGACCCCTGTTCCAGATCATGGTGGTCCCAAAAGTGCTTTTTCAAAAGACAACTCGACTTTCTTTGTTTTTACTTGAAGACATTTCACTTCTCATCCAAGAAGCTTCTTCAGTTCTGACTGAATGGTGGAGAATGGAAGGTTTTATATTCCTTGCAATCCTCTGGTCGTTAGCATTATGACATCTGATCCTTTAGCATTAACGACCAGAGGACTGCAAGGAATATAAATCCTTCCATCCTCCACCATTCAGTGGAGTGGAGTGCAGAGCAGGGGTGGGTTCTAAACATTTTTACTACCGGTTCTGTGGACATGGCTTGGTGGTGAAGGTAATGTGAATGGGTGGGCGTGGCCAACTTTTTTTTTTTACCTTTAAAAGCATTTTTTCTACAACCTTAAGAGGTTGCAGAAAAATATGCTTTTAAAAGCTTCTGATGATCAGGCAACTCAGCTGGGATCACCAGAGGCTTTTAAAGGCATTTTTTTTCTACAACCTCTTCGGCCGAAGAGGTTGTAGAAAAAATGCTTTTAAAAGCCTCTGACGATCCCAGCTGAGCCGCGAGATCATCAGAGGCTTTTTTTTTTACTTTTAAAAGCATTTTTTCAGCTGAAGAGTTTGTAGAAAAAATGCTTTTAAGAGACTAAAACATGAAGAATAGTTGCAGGAATTGGGTATGCTAGTCTAGAGAAAAGAAGGACTAGGACTGACATGATAACAGTATTCCATTATTTCAAGGACTGCCACCAAGAAGAGGGGGTCAAATTATTTTCCAAAGTACCAGAGGTCAGGTCGGCAGGAAACAATGGATGGAAATTAATCAAGGAGAGAAGCAATCTAGAATTAAGGAGAAATCTAACAATGAGGACAATTAACCAGTGGAACAGCTTGACTTCAAAAGTTGTGGGTGCTTCATCATTGGAGGTTTTTAAGTAGAGGCTGGGCAACCACTTGTCTGAAATGTTAGGGTCTCCTACTTGCGCAAGGGATTGGACTAGAAGACTTCCAAAGTCCCTTCCAGCTCTATTCTGTATGTATGTAAAGGAGATAAGGAGTCTAATAAATAAGAAGGGAGAAGCCATAGGATACACAAAGAACGTTTACACTTATAACATCCTGTTACTCTCTTAATCTAGCAACGGGGAAAGAGAGAAAATGGGGGGAAAGTCGTAATTATTAAAAAAATGTATTTGTACACTGATCAGATAAATATATTACAGTTCTCAAAAGTTGCAGGCCAGCCTTTTTTTTTTATTTATGCAGAAATGACAAACGATGATAGTGGTTTCATATGAACAGTGCCAAACAGTGGCTAGAAATGCAAATGTTACAAATTGCTGTACATTTGCT
Source organism: Arizona elegans (assembly GCA_022577455.1). NCBI lineage: Eukaryota > Metazoa > Chordata > Lepidosauria > Squamata > Colubridae > Arizona > Arizona elegans. The sequence continues at coordinate 144,253,105 of JAKOOJ010000003.1, forward strand.
CAGAAATTCTAACCCAATACAGTTACACTGAACGTCAGACGTTGGCATCTTTACTTCCACTCGTTAGAATGTGACGGTGCCAGTAATTGGTTGCTACTTTCGGTGTCTGAAGATTGACTGCCAAGGCAGGATTAGAAAAGACACGAGATTTGTGTAGAAGGGTCTTACCGGGCAGATGTGTAGATATTTATTTCATTTTAGAAATATAGCTCTATAAGCTCAGTTTCTTCTCATCTTTGTCTCAGAAGAGATATCAGGCAGGCTGGTCCTTTCCAGATTGAGGAAATGTCCTGTATGTCCTTTCCTTGTCATTAGAGAACATTTAACTATCAGAATGATTGAAGCATAAACTATGACTGTTTGTTCCACTTGAAAAATATAGGTGGTGGTGGTGGTGGGTTCCCTTCGTACTAACAAGTCGGATGGGATGGGGTGGGGTGAGTAGGTATAGGGTGGAGGAGTCTTCACTGGCCAGGTCAAAGAGGCAGGCACTCTTCGCTTACTCCTCTTTGAATTTTTTCCCCCAAGAGAGTGGAGAGAGAAAGAAAGAGGGAGAGGGGATGAGAGAGGGAGATATGTGTGTGTGTGTGTGAGAGAGAGAGAGAGAGATGAGAGAGGGGGGAGGGGGAGAAAGAGGGAGGGAGAGAGGGAGAGAGAGAATGAGAGAGGGAGATGAGGGAGAGAGATGAGAGGGGGAGGGGGACAGAAAGAGAGAAAGGGGAGGGAGATGAGAGAGGGTGGGAGGGAGGGAGAGAGAGGATGGGAGGGAGCGAGGGAGGGAGAGAGGGAAAGAAAGGGAGAGGGAAGGAGGGGGAGAGAGGGGGGAGGGGGAGAGAGAGAGAGAAAAAGAGGGAAGGAGAGAGGGAGGGTGTGAGAGAGAATAACCTGAAATGACAGCTCTGTTAGCTATCTGGACCTTGGAAGCTGACCCTTGTTAAATGTCTCTCCTGCCAATAGATGTTCAGGATGATATACATTGTAAAAACCCACAAACATAAAAGCTGATTATAAGACCAAGAAAAACAATATTATTCAGTTGAGAAGGGCATTAAAACTGAAATGCATCATAAAGGATGCATATTTATGACAGTTGGTCATGTGATCACTTTATGTGACCTTCTGACAAGCAAAGTCATTGGGGAGGCTAGATTCACTTAACAACTGCGGCAAGAAAGGTCACAAAATGGGGCAAAACTCACTTATCAACAGTCTCATTTAGCAACCGAATTTGGGGGGGGGGTCGGTTGTGGTTGTAAGTCAAGGACCACCTGCACAGTGAATGATGTTTTCTCTATGTTGTAAATTGTCCTCTCACCTCACTCCTTTCCTTAGGGGTGACTTAGTTCTTAGGTTCTCTGCTATACATGTAGTTTCCATAAATTCTGTAAACTTTGGTAGCAGCAAGTTAACTTTTCAGTGTGGTGTGTTAATCTTTCCCCTGGAACTTGCAAGAGATTTCAAACAAAAAGTTTCAGTTCTCTTTCTCTGAACTGCAATTCTAGTCCTTGTGACAAGATTGCATGGACTGCAAAATACAGGAATTGTGGAAGAGGAGAAAAAGAGAACCCGGGTAAAGATTTTCAGCTTTTAATTTTTTTTTCTATCTTCTTTTTTTTTATGGGAACCTCTGCATGTTTTCTGTAGGATCAGGGGTGGGATTCAAAAATATTAGCAACCGGTTCTCTGCCCGGTTGCTGGGTGAGCATGGCCATGGTGAGCGTGGCCTACTTGGCCTCCTGTACCACGGTGGGTGGATGGGATGTTTTCACCCTCCCCAGGCTCCAGAGGCTTTGCTCAAACTTCCAGGAAGACAAAAATGGCCTCTCCCGGGCTCTGGAGGCTCTCCGGAGGCTGGAAACAGGCTCATTTCTAGACTACCGGAACTTCTAGTAGGCCCGTTTTTCGCCCTCCCAGAGCCTCCCAGAGCCTCCACGCGGGCCCTGAACTTATCTGGAATCCAAAAAGGGCTGCGTGGAGACTCCTGGGAGGAGAAGGGCCCAGTGTGTGGGGCCAACCAGTCCTTGCAACTACCAGTTCGGCGAACCAGATGTAAAATTAGCATTCGGTTCGCCTGAACTTGTCCGAACTGGCTGAATCCCACCCCTTTGTAGGATCCTTATGCAGTGCAGGTTATGTTTTCTCCTCACCCTCTCCAGGTGCATGCAGTTTACATAAAGGGCTGGTCTGGTTTTTTGTGCCTCCCGAATGCCACAAATGAACTAACAGACAGCCAATACTTCTCGGTGGCTGCTTATTGGCAAATGGGATCAGCCAAGATGTACTGATGCTTAGTGAAAGAAAACAAAATTCCATTCCAGTATATAACAGTGAGCAAATTGGCCCTCAGTTCTTCCTGGTGAAAGGACGGTGTCCTCCATGATTCTGGAAGGCCGCAGGTAACGACTGCAAGACTGACCAGGCCCCGTATGCAGCTTTATCTATTCCCCATCCATCCTTCACCTCCATGCCTGAGGCAGCTGTCCCTTCCTGCCTAATGGCTGAGTCAGTCCAGTTGTCACAGGAGAAGAAAGTCTTTTCCCAAGAAAGTACTGTATGTCTACCAGGATGTATATTCCAAGTGAACATCGCCTGTACCGGTCCTTTGATTATAGGGCTGTCTCTACCATTTAGGCAAAATGAAAGAGACACTCTCAGTGGTAGACCAGGATGGGGAGCAAACTGCAGACTCATAGAACATAGAATCCTAATGTCAACTCTGAAGCGAACCTGGCTGATTCCATGTTGTGCTGCCTCACAGTTGCCACGAAGCCTGAGAAAGGAGCGGGGGGGAAGTAGATAGCCCAGCTCACAGTCAAAACAAAAAGTCTTCCTGTGGGAACCAAGGTCATCGTTAAGAGGTGGCTGGTGAAGGAGGAGAGGAGTCTGCCAGCTATTTTCATTGGAGAACACGACTGATGACACCGGGAAGGGGGAACTGTTATTCTTTTAATTAGGTGAAAACGGCAGGGACTTTCAGAGTCGGTTTTCACTGGCTGTGCCGATATGATGTATCCAATAAACATGTCCTTTGAGGAATCTACCTCCCTCGGAGCTCTGATTTCAATGGGTGCGTTACTCTGAATGCTGACACCTAGGGCTGGAAGGGACCTCAGAGGTCTTCTAGTCCAACCCCCTGCTCAAGGCAGGAGATCTTATACCATCCCAGTCAAATGGTTGTCCAGAAGGCAGAGAGAAGAGAGGGAGAAGAAAAGAAGTGTGGATCATAAAACAACAACAACAACAACAACAAAGCAGATGGGAATGCAGAGATGAGCTAAGAATTTCTGGTGTCTTGTTCCCACCTGCTGCCTTCCCAGTCTGCTGCTTGGAACAGCTGTTTAAATATGTGTGCAGTATGTAGCTTGCTGGAACAGCATTGCTACTGCCTATGAGGTAATGAATAGAGGAATAGAATGGAATGGAATGGAATGGAATGGAATGGAATGGAATAGAATAGAATAGAATAGAATAGAATAGAATAGAATAGAATAGAATAGAATAGAATAGAATAATTCTTTATTGGCCGAGTGTGATTGGACACACAAAGAATTTATCTCCGATACATAAGCTCTCAGTGTACATCCAAACAGCAACAAAGCGATAAGTCAGACATCATAAATCATAAGATACAATCCTGAATCGTAAAATACAAACAACAATTATTGATAAAAAGGAGCCCTGGTAGCGCAGCAGACTAAAGCACTGTTATTAACATCTGCTGCCTGCAATTACTGCAAGTTCAAATCTCCCCAGGCTCAAGGTTGACTCAGCCTTCCAATCCTTTCTAAGGTAGGTAAATTGAGGACCCGGTTTGTGGGGGCAATAAGCTGACTTTGTATAAAATATACAAAAGTATGAAGGCTATTGCTTAACGCATTGTAAGTCACCCTGAGTCTCCGGAGAAGGGCGGCATATAAATCAAATAATAAAAAAAATCATAATATGCCAATAGGAGAAGGTAGTAGGAAAGATGTGAGGTAAGAAAGATGAGAAAATGGGAAAGATGAAAAGATGAGAAGGATAATAGCAATACAGGCAACTACGTGCGTTTAGCATTGTCTTTAGGCATAAGACAATCCTGAGGGAGTAAGATCAGTGATGGCTAACCTTTTCAGCAATGAGTGCCGAAAGCACGTGCAAAAGCAGGCGCTCTCCTCCCCCCCGCGTAGATGTGTGCATCTCCTGCATGTGCCCCACCCTCTGCGCATGCACGGCAGAGACCCGAAAACCAGCTGGCTGGCGGGAGGCACAAATACATACACTGAGCTGGGGCGACGGCTCACATGCCCTATGGCACCTCTGTGTGCCATAGGTTCGCCATTACAGAGTTAGATGTTTAGCAGAGTAACGGCATGAGGAAAGAAGCTGTCTATGCGTCTAGTTCTTTTGGCCTGCAATGCTCTATAGCGGTGTCTTGAGGGGAGAAGTTGAAACAGTTTAGGTCCAAAGTGTGAGGGGTCTGTAGATATTTTCTCAGTTCCCACCTGCTGCCTTTCCAATCTTCCGCTTGGAACATCTGTTTCAATGTATGTGAAGCATGAAGGTTGCTGGAACAGCACTGCTGCTGTCAATGGGGGTAACCAGCTGAAAATTAAATGGCAGCTCTACTGCTGCTACTCGTGGATAAGAAGTGTGGGTGGGTGGGGCGCCTCCTGCCTGAGGCTGGGTCTCACTTGTCAACTGTTATTGACCCGTACTGATACCACTGTTGATTTTAGAAGCTTTTAGTTGTATATTTGGGAGGGTGTGTTTGTTTACACATATGTTTCTGGGTACCATCCCTTCCATAAATTCTGCCCTTATCTCTATTTCCTCTTGGCACTGTTTAGAGGAATGGAATCCCAACCTGTTTCCTTGCTTTGAACTCCATCCATTCCTTTTAAAAATGATGCTTATCTTTTAAAGCCAGCTTTAGGAAACTGGGCTCGGGGTTTTTTTAAAATTGATTTTAATTTTATCTCAGGAACTTATTTTCCATATATAGCATAGCCTGTTTTGTTCAGGTTTATTTCTGTTATTGTATTTTATAAGGTGGGTATTTTTAGGGTTTTTTTTTTAGTAAAAAGCATTTGTTTTAATAGTCTTCGATGGTCTGTATGTACGGATTTGCTCTGAACGTATTCTGCAGTTTGATAAAGCTGTTAAATCCTCCCAATTCTGCTTTCTTCCTTCCTTCCAATTTCACATCAGCCTGAAAACCTGCTGTATTACAGCCTGGATGAGGACTCCAAGATCATGATTAGTGACTTTGGGCTGTCGAAGATTGAAGGCTCCGGCAGTGTCATGTCCACAGCCTGTGGAACTCCTGGCTATGTGGGTGAGCAGCAATGGTCCCGCTCTTCATGAAATAATAATAGTTAGCAATAGCATTTCTTAGACTTATATACCGCTTCATAGTGGTTTTACAGCCCTCTCTAAGCGGTTTACAGAGTCAGCATAATTGCCCCCCAACAATCTGGGTCCTCATTTTACCAACCTCGGAAGAATGGAAGGCTTGAGTCAACCTTGAAATAATACGGATATTTGGGGAGTGGGCAGAGGTGAAATGTAAAATTTGTTACTACTGGTTCTGTGGGCGTGGCTTGGTGGTGGTGGTAATGTGACTGGGTGGGCGTCGCCAACTTTTTTTAAAAAAAAAACTTTTCAAAGCATTTTTTCCAATGCTTTCAAATTGTCAGAGAGGGATTTTTTAAAAAAATACCTCTCTGAAAATCCCAGCTGAGTTGCCTGATCGGCAGAGAGGTATTTGCATTTTTTTTACCACCTCTTCGGCCAAGAGGTTGTAAGAAAAAATGCTTTGAAAAACCTCTGACGATCCCAGCTGAGCCGTGCGATCATCAGAGCCTTTTTTTTTTACTTCATCGGAAGAGGTTGTAGAAAAAATGCTTTTAAAAGTTTAAAAAAAAAAGCCTCTGATGATCGTGCGGCTCAGCTGGGCAGGGGAGGGAAGGCGCAGGGATTTTTGCTACTGGTTCTCCGAACCACCTGCCGCCATCGCTACCGGATTGGGCGATCCGGTCCGAACCAGGAGCATTTTACCCCTGGGAGGGGGTGAGAGAAAAAAGCCAAAGTAATAATCTTATGGATCTTAAGAGTTCAATTTCTAGGGATTGTGTAGGAATATCCATCAAGGTAAATTACTACCTATACCAGTGATGGTGAACCTTTTTGGCACTGAGTGCTGAAAAGGTCACGCGTAAACGTCACATGCATGCGCTCGTCAGGGCTGCGCTCCGGAAAAGCCAAATTTCCCGGTTCTAGTGCACATGCATACCCGACGATCAGCTGGCCTGCGTTTATGTGCAGGCTGGTTTTCGGCACTGCCGCATGTGCAAAGGACAGCTGATCATCGCGTACGCATGTGCGCCAGAAACCTGGAAGACAAACAAGCAAGGCCGCACGTGCCGGGCGATACAGTTTCGTGTGCCACTTTGAGCACGCGTGCCATAGGTTCCTCATCACAGACCTATACCGTAGGCAGAGGAAACAGCGAAGACGTATTAAGGATACAAACCGACCACAACATTCCCCCAAAATTCAAAATGTGATAATATTGCTCATCATCATGGACTGGAGAAAGGAGTTGATGACCCAACGAATAATCCAATTTAGATGTGCAATAAAACAAATGTGCAGGAAACTAATCAAGGAGAATTTTCTTCTGGAATCCAGGAGAAACTTCCTACCAGTGAGGACAATGAACCAGTGGACCAGCTTGCCTTCAGAGGTTGTGGCTGCTCCAAAACTGGAGGTTTTTAAGAAGAGAACTCAACAGCCACTTGTCCGAAATGGTACTATAGGGTCTCCTTCTTGAGCAGGGGGTCCCTTCCAGCTCTATCCTGATTGAATTATTGAAGGCAGAGGGTTTCTTTTTGTCTTAACAGGAATTCTTTTTCTGGCTTCTATTTCATTCTCCGTCTAGGCACTTCCATCCTTATAATTAGTATCTTTCTCCTTTGCTCCTTCCTTTTAAAGAGACGTATAATCTTATTTGCCGTTCTTAAATTGCCCCTTTCGGGGTCATTTCTATTCCAAATTAAGAAGGATTTTGTTGGGGTTTTTTTTCTCTCTCTCTCTGGAGTCCAAGTAAATTAAAGCATTCAATCTTTCACCGAAAGGTTTTCCTCAGGAAGAGTAATTGATAAACAAAGGGCTAATTCAGGATTCCCTCAGCCATGCCATTGAGTGGGAAGTGGGCAGAGAGACGGCAGTAGCTTTAAAAGAAAGGGGCAGGAAGGAAGCTACCAAGGAGACATTTCTGCTATAAAGAGAATTCATTTTGAGTCATTCTGTGACAGGAGTCGATTCTTTGGGACAGGAATTGCCAAACAATCTGGTATTTGTTCTATTGTGCTGTGTTAAACTTTTAAAGCTTTAAATGTCATTTGACTGAAAATTTCACTTCAACATACCTTAATCAGATACCTGTGTATCTGTTGGACCTGAGGTGGGATCGAATTTGGAGGCTTGAGACCTTCAAATGACCTCCATATTTTGTGAAGGGAAAAGGACTGAACAAATGTTCCAAGCCAGAACTGAGAATTATCCGGGAAGAAGATGGAAGCTTGAAATAAGTTTTAATAGACTTGATCACTAGCTCAATTAATGACATAGCAACTCTCCGGACTGGGTCAGGCCATTTGTGGCTTCCTAGGTGCTGTTGAACTATCATTGCTACAGTAGTGGCCAAAATTGTGGAAACCTTTTGGAAAAAGCGTATTTTTGAGGTTTGATGGCTAATCATACCACTTTTTTGCGGGGGAGTTTCAAGATAATCATATTCCAGCCCAGACCTTAACCCAATTGAAAATCTATGGACTAAAGAAACTTGTTAGTCAGAAGCAACCCAGCAATAAAACCCAGTTAATGGAAGCAATCATTCAATCTTGGTTTCGCATTATAACAGCTGCAGAACTAAAAGACTTGGTTCACTCCATGGGAAGACGTTGTAAGGCCGTAATTCATGCTAAAGGTTACCTAACTAAGTATTAACTGACATGGTGATAATTTTTGTATATCTCGTTTTTTCTACGGGTTTCACTTTTCTTCTTTATACTGTAACTGCTATTCTAATCCTTCATAAATCCTTCATAAAAGTTATTGCATTACATTCTTGATTAAATTATCTTTCCATTAATATATAATTTTATGGTACTACTCCAAAAAAAAAAGTGGTGTTATTAGCTAGTTTTAGAAAATACACTTTGCCCAGAAGGTTTCCACAAGTTTGGCCACTACTGTAAATAGTGAGTCTGTTGACTGGATCTATTGGAATCCACTATCTGAAAGCCTTCTACCAGCTCTGAAGGTACTCCCTAGTGTAAGAGGTATATTAACCAATAAGTATTAGTGGACATAGCAACACATTTCGGTCTCTAATTGTTGCATTCTTTCTTTCCTGTTGCTCCCTCCTGATGTGGCCCAGCTCCCGAAGTCTTGGCACAGAAGCCTTACAGCAAGGCTGTGGACTGCTGGTCTATTGGAGTCATTGCCTACATCTTGTACGTATCAAGGGGAATTGTGTGTGTGTTGAGGGGAGGAGGAGGGAATAAACAGGAAGACAGGGAGGACTGATAATACTTCCTGTTGCTTCTAAATACATCTCTGTCCAGTTGCATTTAACGATTTACAAACACAATCCTGCCCCTTTAGCTTCCAGGATATATTTGGCATTTGCATAGCTGCTTCACTGGTCCGTTGTTATCCTTTTGCATTCATTGGCAACCTTCAGTCTCAAAAGACGATGGTATCGTGCTCCGGGAAGAGGTCCTAAAACAGCATCATGTGTGACTAAAAAGGCCAATTCGAGATCTTTTGCATATGGCTTTTAATTTTATAAGATTCCCTTTTTGCAATTTGGAGGACAGGAAATTCCACTCCTTTTGATCATGACGTGGTTCTCTCTTCTTGCTTCCACCCTGTCAGTCTAGGGAATAATTGTATTTTTTTTTCTATGTTTTGCTGCAGAGATGATAATCTCTCTCTCAGGTTGTTTTTTGCACTTTCTGAATGTTTTTGGTTCACAAAAAAAAAGTAGCAGAGTAAGTTGGGAAAGTGTGTTTTGGAGAAAAATGAATTTGCCAATATATACCCGTGTTTTCCCGAAAATAAGACCCTGTCTTATATTTTTTTGAACCCTGAAATAAGCGCTTGGCCTTATTTTGGGGGATGTCTTATTATTTTGGGGCACGTGGAGCAAGATGGGGCTCCTCTTGCCGTCTTACCTGATTTTCAGCTCTGTCTCCCTAACCCTAACCAGAGGAAATCAAAATGACCAAATTTTGATCATACAGTATGACCATTGCTATGCTGTGATGGTCGTAAGTGTGAGGACCAGCGGTCACTTTTTTCAATGCCATTCTAACTTTGAACGGTCACTAAATAAATTGGTTGTAAGATGAGGACTACCTCAATTTGGTATTTACCTATCTCTACAGGAAAACATAATTAACAGCTCAATATTATCTCTGCCTTTGTTCCTATTCTTCCTCTTCTCCTTTCTGGATCCAGGTATAACCAGTTCTCTCCCTCTCTGTCTCTGTCTCTCTCTCTGTCTCTCTCTCCCTCCCTCCCTCCCTCTCTCCCTCCCCCTCTCTCTCTCCCCTTTCTCCCATGCAATATACTTCTCTTCCTCACCGTTTCACCTGTTCCCAATCTATATTCCCCTCCCTGCAATATGGACATCTAGATTTTATAGTCACGCATGGCCTATTTCCCCCTCTTTTACCTCAGGTTGTGCGGGTATCCCCCATTTTACGACGAGAACGATACCAAGCTGTTTGAACAGATCTTGAAGGCTGAATATGAATTTGATTCTCCCTACTGGGATGACATATCGGATTCAGGTGAGGACAGGGGTGAAATCCAGCAGGTTCTGACAGGTTCTGGAGAACCGTTAGTGGAAATTTTGAGCAGTTCAGAGAACTGGCAAATACCACCTCTGGCTGGCCCCAGAGTGGGGTGGGAATGGAGATTTTGCAATATCCTTCCCCCAGGAGTGGAGAGGGAATGGGGATTTTTCAGTATCCTTCCCCTGAAGTGGGGTGGGAATGGAGATTTTGAGGTATCCTTCTCCTGCCATGCCCATCAAGCCACACCATGCCCACCAAGCCACTCCCACAGAACCGGTAGTAAAAAAATGTGGATTTCACCACTGGGTGAGGAAGGGATAATTTCAGTTTCTCAGGATGCCCGGATCAAAAATAAAAGTTGGATTCCAACGGCGGCTGTAATGTCAGAGTTTGCTTCTCATTCACCTTCCTTTTTGCTTCCAGCCAAAGATTTCATCCAGCATTTAATGGAGAGAGACCCCAAAAAACGATTCACTTGTGAGCAAGCCCTACAACACCCATGGTAAGGTTTACTACCACCCTTGGCTTTTGAACTTTAATTAGGATTGGCGTGGCTTTGATGTTTTTCTGTGTCTTTATTCCTTTTCTCATATTCAATAGTTCTATTGACCTCATCCATGGCCTGCCAGCCAGGCCCACATTTTTGCTTCTGACCAGGGGTGGGTTCTACTTACCTTTACTACCGGTTTGTAGCGGATCCGTGCGTGTGTGTGCTTGCTTTGCTCACGCGCGCACGATTCTGTGCATGCGCAGAAGTGTTTTTTTAAAAATAATAATAATAATAATAATAATGAGGTAAAATGAGGACCCAGATTGTTGGGGGCAATATGCTATTTAGTATACTGTCTTTGGTGTAAGCCGCCCAGAGACCTCAGAGAGTGGGCGGCATAGAAATATGACTAATAATAATAATTATTATTATTATTATTTATTATTATTATTATTTTTATTAGTCATATTTCTATGCCGCCCACTCTCCGAGGTCTCTGGGCGGCTTACACCAAAGACAGTATACTAAATAGCATATTGCCCCCAACAATCTGGGTCCTCATTTTACCCACCTCGGAAGGATGGAAGGATGAGTCAACCTTGAGCCGGTGAGATTTGATCCGCTGATCTGCTGAACTAGCAGTCAGCTGAAGTAGCTTCAGTACTGCACTCTAACCACCACTGCGCCACCTTGGCTCATTCGCGCACAGAAGTGTTTTGATGATGTTGGGGTCGGTGGGCGGGGCCTCTCGCTGGTTTTACTACCAGTTCTATAGAACTGGTGCGAACCGGGGACAACCCACCACTGTTTCTGATGTTCTGTTTATCGCTATCAAATCTCAAGTAAAATGTGCTGCTTTAAAATAAATTACAAATTCATGGATCTTTAGTATGCGTTACTAACAAATTGCTGGTCACAAATAGCGATCACATGAGCCTAGTACGTTGCAACCATCCTCAATATAGGGACTACCTATAGGATTGATTATATGACTATTTTGAGCCATGGTGGCGCAGTGGTTAGAATGCAGTACTACAGGCTACTTCTGCTGACTGCTGGCTGCCAGCAGTTTGGCAGATCGAATCTCACCAGGCTCAAGGTTGACTCAGCCTTCCATCCTTCCCAGGTGGGTAAAATGAGGACCCAGATTGTTGGGGGGGCAATAGGCTGACTCTGTAAACTGCTTAGATAGGGCTGTAGAGCCCTGTGAAGTGGTATATAAGTCTAATTGCTACTGCTTTTGTTATTTTGTCCAAAGCCAATTTAGAATGTACTCTCGCATACCCATCTATCACCTGGCAGGAAATGAAAATATGCCGAAGGAACTAAAAGTAAAGTATTACTTGATTTAAAGAAACAGGAGTACCCATGTACTTGGTTTTTAAGAAGTTGAAAACTTTTAAAGAACTTTTTAAAAAGTTTATACACTTTTTAAAGGAACTTAAAAAGAACTTTAAAAAAACTTAAGAGAGTGGACTTGTCTCAAATTGTATAGGGCAGGGGTGGGCAACTGTGGCCCTTTTACAACCTGTGGACTTCAACTCCCAGAATTCCTGAGACAGCCAAGCCAAGCTGTCTCAGGAATTCTGGGAGTTGAAGTCCACAGGTTGTAAAAGGGCCACAGTTGCCCACCCCTGGTATAGGGTATCCTGTTTGAGCAGGGGGTTGAACTAGTAAGACCTCCAAGACCCCTTCCAGCTCTATTCAGATTGACTTATTTCTTCTCCCTATGATGTCCTTTCCTTGTTATCGGCACAAAGTCTTCTATAATAGAGTTCTCAATTTCGTTTAGAAATTGGAAGTTGGAAATGAAAGTTTTATATTAATTCTGCCTGCTCTTATTTTGTTTGCAGAAGTTCTATCTTTGTTGCATAATTTGGTATACTCTGAGGGCATTGTATATAAAAAAACATATAGCCTAAAGCAGTGTTGGCGAACCTTTTCAGCACCAAATGCCAAAACGGGAGTGCATGCACACAGAGGAGCAGCATAAACTGGAAGACCAATTCCCTGGTGCGCACGCGCAGGAACGCCGGAAACCGGAAGAGCAGTTCCTAGGTGCACATACATGTGCCAGGAAGCTGAGCTTCTGGTTTCCGGTATGTGCATGCGCGCCAGTCACCTGGCATGTGCGCATCGGAAACCAGAAGCTCAGCTTCCTCCGCGCGCATGAATGCCAGGGAACTGCTTTTCTGGTTTCTGACACTCCCGTGTGCACAAAGACCAGCGGGTCAGCGGATCCCGGAAGAGCAACGGGTGACAGCTGGGGTGCCCGGAGGAATGGCTCTGCATGCCACTTCCGGCACTCGTGCCTTAGGTTCGCCATCACAGACCTAAAGTAAAGCTCTGTAAAGATAAATGCTAAAATGACCCCAACGTAAAATAACCTAATGAGTTTCTTTGGGGAATTTATCCATCAACTGGGTAACACCTCCGTTTTTTCTTTAATAGCTGCCCCTTTTCTTACCTTTTATGGAAGTGAGGTGTCTGCGAAATAGGAACAAATGCTTTCTCTCTTCTCAGGATTGCTGGAGACACCGCGCTAGATAAGAACATCCATCAGTCAGTCAGTGAGCAGATCAAAAAGAATTTTGCCAAAAGCAAATGGAAGGTGAGGATGTCCAAAAGATGCTTTTTAATTATTCCAGTGCTTGTTTCGTTTGTTTGATTTTTATATCCCTTTTCCCGAAGAATAGTATGGACATCAAGTGGGAGAAAGCTGAGGACTTTATAACTCAAGTGATGTTCCTATTCCTGTCTTCCCCAGTATCAGTTAAATAAACATAAAAGATATTTGTTGGGTTTTTAAAGAGCCGTGTTGGCGCGGTGGTTAGAATGCAGTACTGCAGGCTACTTCTGTGACTACCGGCTGCCAGTAGTACGGCAGTTCGATTCCCACCGGCTCAAGGTTGACTCAGCCTTCCATCCTTCTGAGGTCAGTAAAATGAGGAGCCAGATTTTTGGGGACAATATGCTGACTCTGTAAACCGCTTAGAGAGTGCTGTAAAGCACTACGAAGCGGTATATAAGTCTAAATGATATTGCAATTTGTCAGAGTATGAATATTTATGGACTGGAATAGATCAACCAATAGAGACATGGTAACAAGGTCAGCCAATGAAGGCTGTTTAGAAACAGAAACTTAAGCTAGAAGTCTGGGTGTGGCTTAGGCAACTGAGTCTGTGCAGAAACTTAACTGCCCTGTATAGAGGAGGCTCTCTTTGTATTTAAGCTCTGTGCTCAGCTCTGAAATGAAACAAGCCTGAGCTTGTCTGCTCTGCTGAAATGAAACTAACTGTTCTCTCCTGCCTTGTCTTGTAACTGCTACTATGTTGAAGAAGAATCTATACTGGTATTGTAAATACTTCATCTGTTATTATGTATATAAAGAAGTTAATGAATCCAGCTGAATCAGTTATCCGTGTGTGCTTCTGGATTTGATTTTTGCAAGAAACTCTGACACAATTGCTAATGCTGGAAGCTGCCCCAGAGTCTTCTGCTACAAGATGAGTGGCAAATAAATTCAATAAATAAATTCAGTCGATTAATCAATAAGCTCTTGACAGCGTGGGGAAGGAAACAAAGGAATGAACTCTCAAAAAAGTTTTTCTCGCTTGCCAAAGTCTGTGGCAGAGAAACATTTGCTTTGCTTTCAATTTTCTCTCCTCCTTTCTCCCCCCTTCCCCCCCCCCCTTCAGCAAGCCTTCAACGCAACAGCTGTGGTGAGGCATATGAGGAAGCTACAACTTGGAACCAGTCAAGAGGGGCCTGGCCAAGCCATGCAGGAGAGCAACGGTGAGAGGTTACGAGTGTCTCTGTGCGGCCTTTCTCCTCAAAGCCCTTCCTTCTGTTTGTGAGCGTTGGTGTGTCGGCCAGCGATGACAGCAGCGCCACATTTGATCTTTGCTTTTGAACCTACTTGTTCTGCTGCCAAAACATACCAATTAAAGCTGACCCTGCTGGGGACCAGACCATGACTTATATAGTGGGGGGGACAACTGGGCCAGCAGCTGGAAGAAGAACCAAGTCTTCAGGTTCCTTCCTAAGCCGTCTCATTCTGAAGATCTGCTCAAGACAGCAGGAGCTTCATTATATGTCAGTGAACTATTGAGTTCATGTGATGCTGTCCCTAAAGAATGTCTCCTTAAGTCACATTCCAAGAATAAAGTGTTATGAACCATGGAGTCAATCTGGTCACTAAGTACGGGAAGTACGGACTGAGTAGCTTCCCTTTCCTGAACCAGAGGAGGCCCTGGAATCGTCCAATTTCTAGTCAATCTGGTCTTGACTGTCCCTTTTCTCCCCCTTTGTCTTCTTCAGGCTCGGCTACTAATAGCAGTGAGGAATCCTTGGGGAATGGCTCTCACTGCCAAACTCAGGACTGAACATTCACCAAAGGACACAGGAACTAGATGGCAGAGCCAGCAGCAATCATAACTGAGTGGGCAGCCCCAAGCCCTGTTGTAAGAGCTAGGGAAGGGTCTGGGACCGCCATCCCATCTTCCCAGCGAAGTACGGCCGAGTCCCACTGTAGGGGAATGGAACCTGTCCCCTATTAATTGGCATCCTCCAGAATCTTGGAAGTGGAGGCTAGTATTTTCCGACTCCCACACTTCCCTGGAGATGCTTTATCCTCTCCCGTTCCATTCCCCACCCCAACGCCCCTGTTGGCAGCACCAACAAGACCCCTCCTGTCCCCCACCCCCCGCTCATTCTTTCATCTGAAGACAGCAACAATGCCATCCTCTTTGGCCCATCACGTGAGTGGCTTTAAGTCTTGGAAAGAAATATTCAAGACCCCTCTGGCTTTCTGCAGCAGCCGCTCAAGTGGGTGTTTGCTCTCCAGCTGCGCGCACACCATCACATCGCTTGAAGAAACCAATGAGAAGCCCCTGCTTCTCCCACATGATCCAACCAAGCCTAACCCCAAGGAATGAGGACGTAAATACAACCGTAGCTGGCCCTTGGCTCAGTTGCGTGCAGTGTTGGAGAATAAAGATTGTTTGTTTGCAGAGGGAAGTGTGTGGTAGCTTGTAGCTTTCCACCTATCTGTGATCTATTGAAGTTTCTAAAGAAGGAGGAACTGTTTTCCTACAGTCAAATATGGGAGCTAGAGCGGCTTTCCTATTGTCCTCTGCAGGTGAGAGGCCATGGCTATCCTGAACAGCATCTACTGAAGTTCTCTCAACCATCCAGGCCATGGTTGTCCCAAAGGTGTGTTCCCCCCCCCCCCCCAAAAGGCAACTGGACTTTCTTGAAAACGTTTCACTTCTCATCCAAGAAACATCTTCAGCTTCAGAGAAGCGAAATGTTTTCAAGGGGAAAAAACCCCCAAGAAAGTCCAGTTGCCTTTTGGAAAAGCACCTTTGGGATATTCTGAGCGATGGTTTATGGGATTTGATTTCTTAGCACAAGAGAGAGCAAAGCACGCATGCACATTTTCAGTGCGCGGTGAACCAGTGGTAAAATTATGTGACACCCACTTCTGGATATAACTATGGCTTTTCCCGTGGTTCAGTCTCTTCTCCTGCCTGATTTAAAAGCTCATAGCTCTTCATTTTGTCCCGTTGATCTTTTCTTCCACTCTCTCAGTTCAAGAGGAACTTCGTAACTCAGAGGTTTTTATGCTGTTGCTTGTTCGTGTATTAAAAGGGAAGCACACAAGACCAAGCCTCACTCCAGGTTCACCAAAGGCCAGCCCCCAAAAGAGAAAACCATCACTGAGGGCTGTTGCCCGAGATGAATCCAATTTGGTTGTAGGCACACTTTTAGGAACTAACGTAAACAGACAAACCATGCTAGAAGAGACCTAAGGGACAAACCAGGATTGTTTTATTAGGATTGATACAGCACTTAGAAATAACTTAGAAGCACTTTATAAAAGGATAAAAAATAAGTAGATCTTTGCCCAAAACCACTAGAAATGGTCAAAGACAAAAGGAAGAAATGGATTTGGGCAAGAGAGAATATATATATATATAACAGTTTTCTAAAACAGTCCACAATAAAAAAAAAAAAGCAGGCCACAGCCAGACCAGGTTGCACTCTTTAAAAGTCTCTGTTCTGATAGTGAGATTCACTGAAATCAGAAAAAACGCTTGGTTTGGCTGAAGCATGCTTATCATTTGGGTTTAGGAATCTAATTTACGACTTCCTTTATAGATGCAAAGAAAATTAAGGAAAACGAGAAAAGGGAGATAATACAAGGGATTGAATATTAGGGGTAGCGTTCTAAATACATGAGGCAGCAAAGGAAAATCGGGAGCTGTTGTGTCACATATACATAAGCAAACACAAAAAAGAAAAAAGAAGTTGGCTCAGCATCTGGAGGAGCATCAAAACGTCACGCCAGAAATGAAACGAAGTACCTTTTAAAACACGTTCCTATTAATGCTGGATTTTGGCACCACAAATACTGTTGCCATTTCAGTAAACCACCTGGAAATCAGCCCTATGTCCAATGGCCAGTGCTTCTTTTTGAACAGGGGTCTCCAAACTTGGCGAGTTCAAGAGTTGTGGACTTCAACTCCCAGAATTCCTTAGCCAGCCATGTTTTAGAACAGGGGTCTCCAACCTTGGCAACTTTAAGCCTGGTGGACTTCAACTCCCAGAATTCCCCAGCCAGCAAAGCTGGCTGGGGAATTCTGGGAGTTGAAGTCCTCCAGGCTTAAAGTTGCCAAGGTTGAAGACCCCTGCTTTAGAATATCATCAGCAAAACACAAATCAGCTGGAGATGGTCTTCACTTATAGTGCAACTCCCTTCATTTACTCAGGTGTAACCCGTTCTGAATTCAAGGGGGCTCTTCTCCAGGTAAGTGGGCAAAAGAGTGAAGGAACTGAGTTAGAGTTAGGTAGAATTAAGTACTGCATGGGACCCAACTGTGTGGCAACTGATGCCAAAGACTTGACAATGTTGTAAAAAAATCCAAAACACTAGCACCCTCAGCCAACGTTGAATGGTAGGGATCCTTCCCTCTTCTCTTAGCTAATAGTCCAATGGTCGATCAATCAGAATAGAGCTGGAAGAGATTTTGGAAGTCTTCTAGTCTAGCCCTTTGCTCAAGCAGGAGACCCTATACCATTTTAGAGAAATGACTGTCTAGTCTCTTCTTAAAAACCTCCAGCGATGAAGTACCCACAGCTACAGAAGGCAAAGCTGCGCCACTGGTTAATTGTTCTCACCATTAGGAAGTTCCAGGTTGCTTCTCTCTTTGATTAGTTTCCATCCACTGTTTCTTGTCCTGCCCTCTGGTGCTTTGGAAAATAATTTGACCCCCCTCCTCTTTGTGGCAGCCTCTCAAATACTGGAATACTGCTATCATGTCCTCCCTATTCTCTCCTAGGTGGAAGTGTCATCCATCACCAAAAGTCAGCCTATCACAAGCAGCCTCTGAAATGATTCAGCATTACAGAATGCATGTACCCCAGCACATACTCGGTTTTATGAATGAGAGAGCATGCGAACTTGGCCATAAAATTTGCTCCCTTCTTTAAAAAAAAAGGACTAGTCTTATTTTTATGAGAGGCGGGATGGCTCAGCAAGTTAAAGATGCCAAGCTTGCCAGTTGGAAAACTGTCAGCCTGGGTTCGAGACCCGAGTGCCGTGCGAGACGGGGGTGAGCTCCTGTTACTTGCCCCAGCTTCTGCCAACCTAGCAGTTTGAAAGCAAATAGATAAATAGCTACCACAAGGTAACAACATTCTGTGCGCCTTGTATCAATTGTGCTGACCGTGGAAGCGAGTTCAGATCACGCTGGTTCCCTCAGCTAAGAAACTGAGATTAAAACTGCCCCCTAAGACAAGACAGGGAAAACCTTTACCTTAATTTTATGTGGTACCGTTAAGTTACTGGTGATATTTAACAGACTCCATAGCTCAACTTCCTTTGGGGAAAGCCCATTCAATTTCTGCCTACCCTCAGGCAACTCTTATCAACCTCACTATTTAATGGGAGTCCAGATTGCTGATATTTGTCACCTCTTTCAAAACAATGATGCTTTTGACACCCTAAACAGATGGCCCCAGGTTAGAGAAAATGACTTTCCCATGGTCTGCTTGAAAAAACTGCCTGATGCCCAGTACCAATGCCCAGCAAGCCTATTGCGATTACAAAA
Organism: Arizona elegans; assembly: GCA_022577455.1. NCBI lineage: Eukaryota > Metazoa > Chordata > Lepidosauria > Squamata > Colubridae > Arizona > Arizona elegans. Next base: position 144,271,560 of record JAKOOJ010000003.1, read on the forward strand.
GTCACAAGGAAAAAGCGGGAAACTTTCTACTGTTTAAAATACATGGCAGTTCCATGAGATGCTTAGGCTACAAGCAACCTCTGGTGGGAAAAAAGACAATAAAATTTAAAAAACAAAAGTAGGAGCAACTGACTGAGGATCCCCGCAACATACAGCAGCCTCGGTCTTCCTCAGCGGCTCACAGAACCCTTATTCTTAGCATGGGTGATTTCTCTCTGGCTCCAGTCACTAACAGGAAAGGTCTTCTTCCTTGCCTGTATCAGTCCCATAAATAAGGTGGAGCTGCAAGAGAAGTTACTATGTCAAGGTGGAGTGGCTGCTCTGAGCCACTTTGATGCAACGGTGTTTGGCATTCGTATCTGCAGACTCTTGGTTCTTCCTTAGGTCGGCACAAAACAGGACCTGGCAAGAGAGGGAAAAATCTGGATGGCACAAAGGGTTAAAAGATATTTTTAAAAATGGGACATATCGGGTATGGCTGCAAACATCCAGATCGCTTACAGATGGCATCCAGGAGAAGATTTTTTTTTCCTGTCTCAGTGCTCCCATCTAATGGTTATTCAAATTTTTGCAATTCACATAGAGATCAAATCACTCAATCCTGAGGGAAATCAACCCTGACTGTTCTCTAGAAGGACAGGTACTGAAGCTGAAGCTGAAATACTTTGGCCACCAAATGAGAAGAGAAGATTCATCAGAAAAGACTCTGATGTTGGGAAAGACTAAAGGCAAAAGAGGAAGGTGACAGCAGAGGATGAGATGGTTAGATAGTGTCATCGACGGAATGAACACGAATTTGGGCAAACTCTGGGAGACAGTGGAGGACAGAGGGGCCTGGCATGGTGGACAACAACTTATCTACTAGAAATTTAAGTAATTTAATTTAATTTAATTAATTAAATTTATATGCCGCCCCTCTCCGAAGACTCAGGGCGGCTCATTGTATCTCCTCTTCTCCTAGTTCCTATTTCTAATCCCTGACTAGGTCCTTGGGAATCAAGTCATCAAACTATGATCTGCAGAGCCATAGAAAGTTCCTCTCAAATATTTTTCCAGCATCCACCTGACCTGCATCTAGCTAGAAAGAGAAAGTTGTTTCAGCATTACTAGTGGGAACTGGATGCATTCAACCAATCAATGTGGGTCACTGGAGAAAGCTTCAGCCAAGAACCTTCATCATGGCTGCTTCTATTTTGGTATATAGAACTGGAGGAACAAAGTGGATTGTGTGAGGGGGCATGTCGATATGGATAGGGAAAGAGGGAAAGGGAAAGGGAAAGGGAAAGGGAAGGGAAGGAAGGGAAAGGAAGGGAAGGGAAGGGAAGGGAAGGGAAGGGAAGGGAAGGGAAGGGAAGGGAAAGAAAAGGAAAGGAAAGGAAAGGAAAGGAAAGGAAAGGAAAGGGGAAAGGAAAATAAGGAAAGGGAAGGGAAAGGAAGAGAAAGGAAAGGAAAGGAGGAAAGGAAAGGAAAGGAAAGGAAAGGAAAGAAAAGGAAAGGAAAGGAAAGGAAAGGAAAGGGGAAAGGAAAATAAGAAAAGGGAAGGGAAAGGGAAAGGGAAGGGAAGGGAAGGGAAGGGAAGGGAAGGAAAGGAAAGGAAAGGAAAGGGGAAAGGAAAATAAGGAAGGGGAAAGGGAAAGGGAAGGGAAGGGAAGGGAAGGGAAGGGAAGGAAAGGAAAGGAAAGGAAAGGAAAGGAAAGGAAAGGAAAGAAGGAAAGGAAAGGAAAGGAAAGGAAAGGAAGGAAAGGAAAGGAAAGGGGAAAGGAAAATAAGGAAGGGAAGGGAAGGGAAGGGAAAGGGAAGTAGGAAAGAGAAGGAAAGGAGAAAGGAAAAAAGGGAAGAGAAGGTAAGGGTAAGGGTAAGGGAAGCTCTGTATAAGAGAGTGTGTGAGAGAAGAATCTATTCTGGCCCACTGTGGGTTTTTGCTTTCTTAAGCCCAACTTAGCTTAGTTACTGGCTTCTTTCTAGGGTTCACAGAGTTCTAGGGTTCACAGAGAACAACAGGCTAAATCACCCAGCTGGCTTCTGTGCCCATAGGAGGCCTAGAATCCACGTCTTAACCATTGGACCAAACTACTATCCACTAATTCAGCCCCCCAAAGGACTCCCTAATCATGAATACATCCCACCACTGGACTGTGATGTCCCATCTCTACCTTGAGGAATAGAGACTTGCTTTAAAAAAAGGAAAATTCAGATTCTACTAGTATTGTTGAGCTATTGTGAAGTTGGCAATGTCTTCTAAATCGATCCTGCGGTTTGCTAATATAAGGAAGACAGAAAGTTTATGCAGCCTATACAGAGAAAGCTTCTCCTAGTCTGGCATCTTACCTCTTCTGGCAACAGCGGGCAATGGCACTGAGCAGTAATGCGAGAAGGGGAAAGCCATTTCATACTTACCGCTTGCGCCCATCCAGAATATGGTCCCCAAAGGCTGCGGAAGAAATTTCCTGGAGGCAAAACAAACTTAAATTAGAATGTGGCAAAGAGCAAGTCCACACAGCTCAAACAGCGGAATAAGGGTTGATTTCCCAAATTAGTTCACATCCCTTCCCATATTATTGTATTTCAGTTCTAGGTGTCTGCTGGAGGAGAAATTAAAAATTTAACAGAAGTTATATCAAGCTTTAAATAGCGATGGGTGGTTCTGCATGCATCTAGATAACCAACAGAGGTCCCAGAATATCCAGAAAACAATCACTGCTATTTTAAGGTTTCTTCCCAAACTAAAAAAGGCTTTTACAAAGGTTTTTTTTTTTGACATTTTATTGTATTGCCATAAATCTCTCATACTGTTTCATTGCAGTATAATATGATTAGGGTTTATTATTATCGTTCTATGATTTAAGATGCTTTAAAATAGAGACAGAAAAATAAACATTCTGTCAATGTTAATTACAATTTAGGATGGCAACATTCCAAGCACAACAATATTTTATGCTCCAAGAGGCTACTACATACTTGAAGCCCTTCATCTGTTGGAAAGTACATTTTGTTATGGAGCTCAACTAGGCCCTTCATTTAACTTTACTCCTCTGAAACTCATTCAGGCTCTGCTTTTAGGAACTGTCTTCCAGGGTTCCAATGCTGGAGTACAACTAGAGACAATGCAGTGGAAGGCCAGGTAAGCTGACATATCTAGCTTAGCTGATGACCAGTTATCCTTCCTTCCACCAAGACTATCCTTTGTAACACCACCTGATGGATAGGAAACTTCATGGAAATAAAGCTTGCTTAAGGAACTGCTATTTGTAATAAAATCACTGAACGATTGAGGGCAAAAGAAGAAGGGGATGGCAGAGAACGAGGTGGCTGGATGGAGTCACTGAAGCAGTCGGCGTGAGCTTAAATGGTCTCCGGGGGATGGCAGAGGACAGGAAGGCCTGGAGGAAAGTTGTCCATGGGGTTGCGATGGGTTGGACATGGCTTCGCAACTAACAACAAATTTATAATTCCTCTCTGCTTCATGTAAGGCTAATGCCCTCCAGTTTCATCAGAGTTTATCATTGGCCACTACAGGAAATAAGATGTGACTGAAATAGGTCTGATTCCTCACAACCACTCTGACATTCTTATATATGTTTTCTGAACTGGAAGGTCTTGTTCAATGTCACTCATGCCTTCGCCATCTTTTGTTTGGACTACTTCATATGCTCTACATGGGGTTGTCCTTGAAGACATCTGGAAACTGGACTGGTCCAGAATGCAGTGGAACACACAAAATTGTGGGTGTTCTATGGTTCACCCAAGTAACACCACTGCTGTGTGAGGTGCACTAGCTTCCAGTTGCTTTTCAGGTGCAATTCAAGGTGCTGGTTATTACCTTTAAAGCCCTACATCGCACAGGGACAGGTTACTTGTGGGACCGCCTCTCCCTGAACGTATCTCCTGCTCCTACTAGGTTAGATAGGGTGGGTGTGCTCCAGGTTGTCCCTTCCATTCTTCTGAGGTCGGTAAAATAAGCACCCAGATTGTTGAGGGCTGACATTGTAAGTTGCCTAGAAAGTGCTGTAAAGCACTATGGAGCAGACATATAAGTATATATGTAGGTCTTTGGTTATTCGGGTCTTCTCCCACATAAAATTGGAAGTGTCTTGGCGACGTTTCGACGAAGTCTCATTCGTCATCTTCAGGCTGGTGTTCTCGGCTTCGTGCTTCCAGGAGCACGAAGCCGAGAACACCAGCCTGAAGATGACGAATGAGACTTCGTCGAAATGTCGCCAAGACACTTCCAATTTTACGTGGGAGAAGACCCGAATAACCAAAGACCTACATACAAACACCCGCGAAAACCTGAGAAAACAAATAAGTATATATATATATATATATAAGTGCTATTGCTGTTGCTCAGTGTTGCTATTTAAAATAGTCACCAGCAAGCAGGTGTTCTGCCCCAGCTATGGACCCCAAAGAACGCAGCCCACACAAACTCTACACAAAGCTTATTTTACTCAAATAACTTAGTCTTTATCAACCAAAGGCTGTTAATAAAACTGTCTTAACAGCCTACCAGATTCTAAGAGCCTTATCTTATTCTAAGATAAGGTAATCACAGTCTTACTAGAGTTGGCAGAAAGCTCAGAAACAATTTTGCAGAGAATCCAGACGCGAAGGAGATTGAACTAAAGTTGTTCCCTACAGCTTGCTGCAATCAACGTTCCTCCTTAAATAGGCTAAGGGGGTGGCCAATTAGCCCCAAGCCTTACTCTCGAGGAGGCCTCCTCCTGAGGAGCCACTCCTGCCTCTTGGCAGCTCTGCGCGCCCGTGCATTGAGAAGAGGCTCCTCCTCTTCGTCCTCTTCACTTAAAGGAGCTTCTGGAGGTTCTGAAGGCCCTGGCTGAATCCCCGCCTCTGACACTACATCTTCTCCAGCCTCCTCACTATCCGACTCGAGCGCCAGCTGCACAGGCTGATGGCGCAGCACCACACCAGCCTCCTCGTTGTCGGAATCAGCTACAATCTGCACAGGCCACTGATGGGTCACAACAGCAGGACCTTTTCCTCACCAATCTCTCGATGGACACGCTCCGTCACACTGCGGGCCCCCATCCCCAACTCTTGGCCATAGTAACGTTTGGCAACCTGCCATATGTGGGTGTCCACTGGTACAGCCTCAGTCTTGTCCAGTGCCATTAGGCATACACAGTCAGCCACCTGTGAGGGAAACAGTTGCAGCATAGCAACATTTATCAAATTTATGTGACAACATATTCTCTATAATATCTAGGGTCCCCAACCCCCAGGCTTTGAGCCTTTTGGAACCAGGCTGCAGAAGTGGCTGGTGAAACACACGGGCGCTTGTGCATCCCCACTTGTGCGAGCAGTGGGCTCAAATAGCAGGCATGTGTACCCACCATTCGTGTGGAGTCATCCCCCATTTTCCCCTCCGGGCCAAGCTGCAAAGCTAGAAAGGTTGGGGAACTCTTCTCTATATTGTTGATGCACCAATAAGAACAATAAATTAGAATTCCAATCCCCTATGGCATATTAAAGCAATTGAAGTCCATCTAACCACAGCAACGAACAATAAACATAACAAATAAATGCAGATAGCATCAACGTCCCAACATAACCCCAAATGCTCTTCAGATGTTACAAAGGGGAAGCCAATCTAGCTTCTAGAGCAGGGGTCTTTTAAGACTTGTGCACTTCAACTCCCAGAATTCTGGGAATTGAAATCTACAAGTCTTAACGTTTTGCTAAGTTTGGGAGACCCCTGCTCTAGTGGGAGGCTGAACCACAAAATAGGGGTCATTACAGTGGTGAAATCAAAATTTTTTTTACTACCGGTTCTGTGGGCGTGGCTTGGCGGGTGTGGCTTGGCTTGGCTTGGCGGGTATGGCTTGGCTTGGCTTAGTGTGTGTGGCAGGGGAAGAATACTGCAAAATCTCCATTCCCACCCCACTCCAAGGGGAAGGATACTGCAAAATCCCCATTCCCTCCCTACTCCTGGGGAAAAGATATTGCAAAATGTCCATTCCCATCCCACTCTGGGGCCAGCCAGAGGTAGTATTTGCCGGTTCTCTGAACTACTCAAAATTTCCGCTACTGTCAGGACCTGCTGGATTTCACCCCTGAGTCATTATAATGATTGCAGGGTGTCCTTCGGTTTCCCTGGTCTCACAAAATGGGAAACCACCAACAGTTTTCCCCAGGATGAACAAACTAATAGATTTATTCTACCTGGAAAATACCAGCTACTGTTTGACTATCAGAGATAATCGGAAGTAGGCCCAGGAGAGAGGTGTTTTTGGCTTTTGCCTTAAGCCAACTGGGGCCTCAAATCTGGGCCTCAGCTAGGTTTTTATTTTAAAACATAGTCAAAATAACAGTCCATTGTTTAGTTGGGGCCTCAAACTCAGGCCTTTGCTGTGTTTTTACTTCAAAAAGTATTTAAGTTAGAATCCACTGTTTTGTTGCATAAATGGTCATTTTTCATTTCTGTTATATCTGAGGCCTCAAAAGTTGGAATTGGCCTAGATCAGTGATGGCTAAACTTTGGCCAAAAGTGGGGGGAGTGGCAGGGGGTCGTGCGCACCCTGCCCACACCCATAATTCAATGCGCCCCACCCCCTGCGCTCCCCCCGCTTTTGGCACGCAATGGCACAGTGGGCCCATTAGGCCTGTTTTTTTGCCCTCCCCAGGCTCCAGAGGCTTTCTTGGAGCCTGAGGAGGGCAAAAACGGCCTTCCCCAACCTCCTGGAGGCCCTCCAGAGGCTGGAAACGGTGGGCCTGGAAGGCCAGAAAATTAGCTGGCAGCACGTTCATCTGCGCTGCAGCTGAGCTAGGGCAATGCTCGCGTGCCCACAGATATGGCTTCACGTGCCACTTCACATGTGCCATAGGTTCATCATCACGGGCCTAGATGCTTCTGGATCTTGGGGGAGGGGGCAGGTGGGCTTGATCACCTCCCAGAGCATAAACAAAGTTACCTCAAGCTTAATATATTTTTAAAATATTTTTAATTGGTTTGTTATTTTAAATTGGGACCAAATTAATATATATCTTTTTAATTGTTTTTAATGTTTGTATTGTATGTTTTTTATCTGGCTGTACACCGCCCTGAGTCCCTTGGGAGAAGGTGTGGTATATAAATTCGAAATTAAAAAAAAGAAATTAAAAAAACACCTTTTTTTGCAAGCCGCAAGTAGGCACAACCGAACCCACAGGCTTTTTGGCTAAACAGCAAGACAGGGAGGGAGGGGGGTCAGGTCCATGCTCACCTTCACTCCCACTCCTGGAAGGGTGCACAAGGCATGCCGAGCCTGCTCATAAGGGACAGTGCGCAACTGCTGAAGGCCAGCGGCCCCACCAAGAGTCTTGAGGACAGCCCGGGCGCTCTCGCTAATAAACCGTGCCCGATAACCGAATCCCAGGTCCCTCAGCCGAGCCTCTGTATCTGCTCCTGCAAGAAGTTTACCCCAAGAAGTGGAGACAGGAAACCAAATCCAGAAGTAATTCTATTTTCAAGAAGAAACAGAGCTGCATCATGGAGGGATGGGCGGCAGGTAAATGTAATAAACAAACAGGCAGTGCAACATCAATCAGCTGCCTAACAATGAGAAACCAACAGCTTGCAGCCAACTACTGAAGGAACAATAATAGAGTGACACCATCATTTTGCTGCTACTGTTTTCGCCAAATCTTTCAAGGATCTGTTAACCAGCTCTTCATTAAAGTAGAAAAAAAAAATCAGAATTTCCCTTCGGCAAACAAATAGAATTTCTGCTGCAGGATGGATCTTGGTAGCTCATCTCTGGGATGTATTTTATTTTCCTATAACTTGTTTCAGTTACCGTACTTTTCGGAGTATAAGACGCACCTTGTCCCCTCTAAAAGAGGGTGAAAATGTTGGTGTGTCTTATACACAGAATACAGCCATTTTTGGCCTCCTGAAACCCTGCCCCGCGAGTCCCATTTTTGCCAAAAACAGGCCCATTTTTCACCAAAACAGGGTCTGCAGAGGGTTTGGGAGGCCTGCAGAGTGCTCCTGGGGTCTGGGGAGGGCAAAAACTTTTTTTTTTTCTTGTTTACCTCTTCGAAATCTTGGTGCGTCTTATACTCCACTGCATCTTATACTCCGAAAAATACAGTACCTAAGCTACCAGTTACCTGGTTCAATTCTAGCAATGAGCAATAACTATTAAGCAAAGGTGCAAATGGGGAGTGCATCAAGTCACTCGTCATTGGCACTTATTTATACATCTAACAAATCTTTGACCAAGCAAAGATTCAAAGGATCTTTCAAGGAAGATTTAGCAAAGTTTAGTTTATGAGACTGAGTATCTTCTCCCAGTTCCATTCATTCTTTCTGTACTATTGATTGATGGTGAGAAGACTAGAGAGGCTCGAAACTAACAGTGGATATCTACATTCCCAACAATTGTCAATTCCTTTTTAAAATTAAACTTCCAGCACTTCCATGTGCAATCTTACGTTGACTTTTCCTTCAGATCATTGTCCACGTGGGTGTATTCATCTTTTACAAGCCTGAATTGCCAATGGATCCCTTATCCTTGCTGAGTCGTGTTCCCAAGCACTTAAAAACATTTCTTCAGCTATATGACCTACAATAAATTAAGAGATCTTAAATAACTGCTGAATTGGTCTTCAGAGAGTCATACTGAGAGCGCTTACAAAATACATGGCTCTCAAGAGTTTTCCTAGCTGCAGATTGCTGAGAGATTTTGGTACTGGTGGTATACAAAGTATAATAAGTAAAAAGTCTTGTTGTGGTAGGAATTATGACTACAACTAGTCAATGTGGAGGTTTAATTTATTTACCGTATTTTTCGGACTATAAGACGCACCGGATTATAAAACGCACCTAAATTTACAGGAGGAAAACAAAAAAAAAAAAATAGTTTTTGGCCTCCGCGTGTCGTGTTTTCACCCTCCCTGGCCCCCAGAAGCACTCTGCAGGCCAAAAACAGGGGTATTTTTGGCAAAAACAGGCCATACGGAGCACTGCAGTGCTTCTGGGAGCCAGGGAGAGCGAAAACGCAATATGCGGAGCGTTCGGGAGGCCAAAAATGCCCATATTCGGTCTATAAGATGCACCTAAATTTTCACCCAATTTTAGGGGGGGGGGGGAAAGGTGCGTCTTATACTCTGAAAAATACGGTACTTATCTCTTTATTATTTCAGAAAGAGCTCCTTTGTGATTTAAAGCAGAACTGTAGGAAAGCTGCACACTGAATCAGCCAGCACTGTGACTCTAAAGTGGAGATAGATATCAGAAACCAGACCAATGGTCCTTCCTTAGTGCTAAACAGATAGTGGGAAAAGAGGAAATCGCAACCAGGGCCATCTGAAACAGGAAGGTTAAAAGGGCTGTTCCCACACTCTCCCCTCTGGCATTCTGCAAACACTCCAAAAGATGTTTGACATCAACTAAGAACTTCCTTATGTGTGGTGAAGAGAAAGGATCAATCTCTGTGTGAGAAAGTGCCAGTTCTTGCAGGCCCAGTGCTTGTTAAGCATAAAGGTTGCTTGGAAGAAAGAAACAGTGGGAGGGTTGGAGGAGAACGATGAGGGAGATGGCAGATGCTTCAGATAAAGTGTCTGCTGCTGGAGTGTCCAACCTTGGCAACTTTAAGACTTATGGACTTCAACTCCCAGAATTCCCCAGCCAGCATGAGGAATTCTGGGAGTTGAAGTCCACAAGCCTTAAAGTTGCCAAGGTTGGACACCCCTGGTCTACTGGATTACCTGATCAGGCCTGTTTCAGTAAACTCCTCCATCTTTCTGTGTTACCTGGTTGAGACTCAACTCATTGCCTGGGCTGCTACATGGAAGACAGCACCCATAATGTTATGTGGGAATGATCTTTGAAGATCGGAGTGGATGGGTGAGGGAGACACACAACCAGGGGAATAGTTGGATAAAAGGCAGCTTTCCCTAAAGCAGGAATGTGAATGTAGCGCAAATGTCTTTTGCTATGGGGGCAGAAGAGCACTTCTTTTGGATGTAGTCTGGAGGCTTTTAAGAAGAGACCTGATAGACATTTATCAAATATTGTATAGCTCACCTGCGAGAGTAGGGGGTTGGACTAGATCAGGGGTCTCCAACCTTGGCGACTTTAAGAGTTGTGGACTTCAACTCCCAGAAAGCTTTGTTGGCTGAGGAACTCTGGGAGTTGAAGTCCACAACTCTTAAAGTTGCCAAGGTTGGAGACCCCTAGACTAGATGGCCTCCAAGATCCTTTCCAACACTGTTACTGTCACTGATGTGTCCTTTTGGGGACAGAACAGTAAACGGAGAAGGAATCAGAGATGTAGCAGGGATGGTTTGCGGAGAGGAAGGCCGCAAAGCAACTTTGAGGCCTAAGGTTTTACCTGCCATTGCTTGCAGTGAGGGGAAGGCATGGTAGGTCTTGGTATCCAGCTGGCAGAGGCGGCGCCCAAAGGCCTGGCACAGGTGTTGAATCATGTTGGTGATGCGGGACAAGTGGTTGTTGGAGGTGCAGATAAAGGAGAAGAGGCACTCCACTGGGTCCTGCCGCAGCACCCGGACACCTGGAGGAAAGAAAGAGTCACTAGGTCTTTTCCTGCCATCCGTTTTCTGTGTTTCTAGGTTTCCTATCACTAGTCACGTACTTTATGTTTAAGCTTAGGGATTTAGCTTTTCCTTGGTGCTGAATTATTTCATGGTACTAGTAGTAAGCAGAGAGAGATCCCTGGGCAAGAAAGCCTCACTAATAAAGGAGAGTATTTGTAGCTCAGGGTTAAAATGAGGGGTCCTTGGTGCTCTCTGAGCTTGGTTGTTTTCTTGCAGAATTTTTTGTTCTGACCTAGGCTCCCTTGAAAAGCAGGAAGCAGAGTTTTAGTCCTGACAAAACCTCTTTTATTTACACGACTGTGAATTACTTCCATTCACAGTCAGCAAGGCTTGTCCAAACAGTTTTTCAAAGGAATATTTATCAACATACCTTATCTCACTTGGCAAGCTGCCACGTAACTTGTTTCCAAATGCAAAGTAAGGCTAAACTTGGCAGAGTCTCTTACAGTCACGAACACAACTTTCCACTCTTGAAACAAATGAATGAACAACCAAATTGTTTCCTGCAAAAACCTCCTTCCTGTTCGCTTCTCTTTTGTTTCCTATGGGAGGGGCCAACATCTCCAAGGTGTGGCTTTACTCCCAAATTGACCCTGCTTTCTGAGTTATTCTTGTCTTCTGGCAGCTCTGCACATGCGCATACTGGGATCGGGCTCCAGCTGTTCTTCTACCTCATTGCTGTCTATCTCCCTCGTCTGAGCTTTCCCCAGCCCCCAGAACTGCCCCATGTTCCTCCCCAACCTCCTCACTTTCTGACTCTGCTGCTAGCTCCGCTGGCTGCCGGTGGGCCACAACATTACCCAACTAGGTAACATCACCAGGACAGCATTTTATTATCTGCAGTGCAGGTAATAAAATGTCTGTGAGAAAACAACCAAGTTCAGAGAGCACCAAGGATCCCTCAAGAAAGCCTCACTTTGGGGTCTGTCCGTTTTCAAATCTCCCTCTGCCAGACAAAGACGATGTTTGTTCCCTAAAATGCATAAAGACATTTAAGAATTCAAATTCTCTACTCTTGATATAAGACACAGCTTTGACGCTGGTCAGTTACTCTCAACTAAATAAAGCGTCACTTAGTTCTAATTCCTGAAAACAAGTGCTCACACGCAAATTAGGATATTGTACTATCTCTTCATCATGTAAAAAAAAAAAAATCCATGTATTTTTAATTGAAGCACTACATCGTTCTCCAGTGCTAGTTTGCCTACCTGGGAATTTAACACCTACTTCCCGGAAATGCGAGTCAACGTAAGACCAACCCTGGTATAACGCAGATACATTTACATGTAGCTGGAAATAGTCCTGGAGGATCTGAGAAGGAGTCAACCCATCGGTTCCCCGGGCCAGCTCTCCAGGCAAATGGCTGCCTGAACGCTCGCTTGTCCCAGGACGATTCGGTTCCGGCTGTGTTTGCTTCCTGCTCTTCTTCAGGGGAGGTTCGGACAGGCCTTCTTCCTCTCTGCCACCGTCTTCTTTTTCCTCTTCATGCAAGGTGTACCACAGATGTTCCTCAGACTGAGTGAGAGTCCAGACTCGTCCGGCCAGCACGCCAGTCCAGTAGCCAGGGCTGGTTTCAGACCACCTGAGAAAATCACAAGCTTGGTTAGCAGCAGAAACAGCCAAGTCTCACCTAAAAAGACTACGCAGATCCTTCAGTCAATACCAGTACCGTAATCCTCGACGTGCAACTGCATGAAAAAGTGAATTATGGCCATTTTCACACTTATGACCAGTTGCCCCCGGTTTGGACCGGTTCGCAAGAACCGGTAGTAAAACCGGCGGGAGGCTCCGCCCACCACCCCAGATGTCATCATAGGTGATCTGCGCATGTGCAGAAACTTCTGCGCATGCGCAGCTCGGCGCGCACGTGAGCGAACCAAACGCCCAGGCGCGATCCCGTTGCAAACCAGTAGTAAAGGTAAGTAGAACCCATCCCTGCTTATGACCCCCGTGATCACGTAATCAAACTTCGGATGCTTGGCAACTGACTCATATTTATGACAGTTGCCCAGCATCATATGATCCACCTTTTGCCATCTTCTGACAAGCAAAATCAACGGGGAAGCCAGATTCACTTAACAACCATGTGACTAACTGAACAATTAGAGAGATTCACTTAACAACTGTGGCAAGAGAGGTTGTAAAATGAGGCAAAATTCACTTAACTCACTTAAAATTCACTTAGCGACAGAAATGTTGGACTCAATTGTGTTTGTAAGTCAAGGACTACCTGTATGTAGATATTGTTTATGTCTATTGATGACTTGTTTTGTCAGGGTGCCAGGCCTCCAGTTATTCTCTAGTGTTCTTGGACGTGGCTTGTTCTAGGATGGTCAGAGTTTCCCAGTTGAAACTATGATCGAATCTATCCATGTGTTGTGAGAGTCAGGAGTTTTCATCATGCCTTCTGACTGCTAGTTGGTGTCCATGAAGACGGGATGTGCTAAAACACTATGTGCAGATTTGCTACGGATGGTATGTCCAGTTTTTGGAAAGCATCTTCACTTTAAGGATTAATAATTATATTAAGATTGCACGATGGTACTGCTAATTGATCTTAGGAGCCAAGCTAATGAAAAGAAAATAGTATGCCTAGTAACTTCTAAGCATGCAAAATGGGAAAAGAAAAAACAGTTCAGCTTCTTATAGCTACAGTAGTGAGCCTGTTTTTCAACTAACTTGATAGCGTCTCTGACAGCTGCTCTCCAATCAACTCTGATCAACTTATCTGAATTGTTTGAGCAAATAACCAGTGATAGAAGCCGGGTCTATGTTCTACAGTTAAGCTACTCCTTCTCCAAACATCACTTCTAAAGTTATAAAAGTTCTTATTATTTCCTGCCTTTATCTATAGAGTGCTCAAAGGTAAACAAGCTAAATTGTTACCAGCTAACACGCAATTACCTTTATTAGTGGTGCAATTCAAAAAAACACATGGTTACAAGGTACAGGATTAATTCCTTTATTGAAAATGGAAGGAGAAATAAATTTATTTTATAAAACGTATGAAGAACAGTTGCAGGATTTGGGTATGGTCAGTCCAGAAAAAAAGACTAGGGAGTGACATGATAGCAGTATTCTAGTATTTGAGGGGCTGCCACAAAGAAGCGGAGGTCAATTTATTTTCCAAAGCACCAGAAGGCAAGGCATGAAGCAATAGAAACTAATCAAGGAGAGAAGCAACTGGAATTAAGGAGAAACTTCCTAACAGTGAGTACAATTAACCAGTGGAACAGCTTGCCTTTAGAAGTTGTGGGTGCTTCATCACTGGAGGTTTTTAAAGAGATTGGACAGCCATCTATCTGAAATGGTATAGGGTCTCCTGCTTGAGTAGGGCATTGGACTAGAATAGTGGTCACCAACTGGTGGTCCGTGGACCACTGGTGGTCCGCAAGAAAATTTTGGTGGTCCACAGAAAAATTATTTGCATTTTTTTATATTGCACTAAAAACTATTTCTCTTTTTTAAAAATTCATATTAGTGGTCCACGGGATTTAAAATTATGAATTTGGTGATCCCCGAGGTCCAAAAGGTTGGTGACCCCTGGACTAGTAGACCTCCAAGGTCCCTTCCAGCTCTATTCTAATTTTAGCCTCAAAATATACAAATAAAATAAAACTGATGTTCAGACTAAATTTTGTTACGGTCTCTAAAGAGTTTCAGATTGTGGATTAAATTCAGTGTAATGCAATTTGTCACTTTAGAGAAACAGTCTCAAAGGTGTTTTTTTTTTCCAAAAGGCAACTGGACTTTGTTTTTTCTTGAAGATGTTTTGCTTCTCATCTTAAGAAGCTTCTTCGATTCTGACTGAATGGTGGAGGATGGAAGGATTTAAACCGTTCAGTCAGAACTGAAGAAGCTTCTTGGATGAGAAGTGAAACATCTTCAAGGAAAAACAAAGTCTAGTTGCCTTTTGAGAAGATGAGGAGGATAATAGTAATATAGCCCTACTACATGGATAAATACCTTTAGTGCTGTGGGAGATACCGGTAGGTGTTTAGCAGAGTGATGGCATGGGAGAAAAACTATCTTAGTGCCTAATTATTTTGGCAAGTAACGCCCTATAGCGGTGTCCTGAGGGAAGAAGCTGAAACAGTTTATGTCCAGGATATCTGTAGCAGGGGTGAAATGTAAAATTTGTTACTACAGGTTCTGTGGGCGTGGCTTGGTGGGAGGGAGGGGGTAATGTGACTGGGTGGGTGTGGCCAACTTTTTTTTTTTTTACTTTTCAAAGCATTTTTTCTAATGCTTTGAAAAGCCTCTGCCGATCAGGCAACTCAGCTGGGATCGTCAGAGACTTTTCAAAGCACTTTTTTTACCACCTCTTCGGCCAAGAGGTTGCAGAAAAAAATGCTTTGAAAAGCCTCTGATGATCCCAGCTGAGTCGCGCGATCATCAGAGGCTTTTTTTTTTTACTTTTAAAAGCATTTTTTTGTCGGAAGAGGTTGTAGAAAAAATGCTTTGAAAAGTAAAAAAAAAAAACCTCTGATGATCGTGCGGCTCAGCTGGGCATGGTGGTGGTGGTGGTGGGGGGGCGCAGGGATTTTTGCTACCAGTTCTCCGAACCACCAGCCACCATCGCTACTGGATCAGGTGATCCGGTCTGAACTGGGAGCATTTCACCTCTGGTCTGTAGATATTGTCACAGCCCTCTTTCTGGCTCATGCCAGAATATAGCCCTACTACAGATCCTCAATGGAAGGCAGACTGGTTACAACTGTTTTTTTTTTTCTGTAGTCCTAACTATCTATTGAAGTCTGTACCTGTCCCGTTTGATTGCAGATTTCACCTGACCCAGATGATTTTTTATAGATCTGTAAGTGATCTATTCTATGAAGTCCTTGGTGCTAGTCGGACAATGAAGCATCTGCAAGCTAACAACCAAGCTCAGAGCGGTAACAAGGATTCCCCAGTTCAACCCTGAGCTACATATATTCTCCTGTATTGCAGTGATCTCTCAGGTTCTCTTTCAATTCAATAGCAGCACGGGAGAATTCAGGGAGCCAATTGGCTGTGCCCAGGGGGAAGGATTTGTAGCTCAAGACTTCAGCTCCATGAAGCCAAGGAGATTATATGCAGAAAACAAAAGAGCTGAGGAGGACTGGGTAGATTCTACTGATGCTTCGAAGAATTAGAAGGGCTTTTATATTTAATGATATTGTGGCTTGTGGGGGGGAGAGGGAGAAAAGGGGCAGCATCCCCATTACCAAAATGCAAGTGACAGCCGCTTCCCCAACCCCCCCCCCCCTGAAAGGAGTGCTGTCCCCTCTTTGCAAAAAGAAAGATGGGGTTTGTTTTTTTCCCCCCATCCTTCTTACAAAGTGGTAAAAGCTAAAGGAATCCCTGCGGATTTTACTTCGCTAGCCCTTATCAACTACTATAGGGGGCGGTGCTCATCATCCTTTCTCTTACAAATGGGGGATGAACCAAAATCATCATCATCGTCATGGTAAAAAGGATTGTTGGTTGAGGATGATGGGGGAAAAAAGCTCGCAGGAGCATTGCTTGCACAAGCAGAATATATGCATCATTACGAAGAGAAGCCTGGCCAACATCTCTCTCCCTCTTCCCCCCTCCCCCTCCCCTCGGTCTATTATCTTTCGTGCGCGAGCGCGCCGGGGCTTTTATGCCTGCATTCCAAGCGCTTGGCTTCCTTCATCACCGGGCCTCCATGCACCCCAAAGCTGCAGAACCCTGGGGCGTAGCCAAGGGGAAAGCAAAGGCAGCAAACCCAGAAAGGGGCAAGTTAAAAAAAATGACTGCTGAGGAGAAGCCGCTCAAGGGCGACGGCTATGCAAATAAGAAAGAAAGAAAGAAAGAAAGAAAGAAAGAAAGAAAGAAAGAAAGAAAGAAAGAAAGAAAGAAAGAAAGAAAGAAAGAAAGAAAGAAAGAAAGAAAGAAAGAAAGAAAGAAAGAAAAGGGCCAAGGGGCAAATTCAAGGGAGATGGTTTTGGAAAAAAAAGGTTGCAATTCCTGGCTGGGAGCCGCCAGGGGGCGCACTAACCGGAAGGTCTGCCCGCCACAGAGTACCAGGTCGAGGCGGAGTTCGGTGCGCGGGCAAGGCAGGGAGCGCCAGGGAGTCGCTCGAGGCAGCTGGGTCGGCCGGGGGTTCATGTTGGACCTTCTGCTGTCCGCCGTCCTTGGGGATGAGCGCGCTCCGGCCGCAGCTCTCGCCTGCACCAGTTTGGCGCAAAACCCGTACCTCCGAGTCCGTAAAATCACCATAGAGTACGGCCCCTGGATGGAGAGGAGGGGCCGCGCAGGGGTAGAGCGGGGCAACCGCTTTCCGCTCTAGGCTGCGAGAAATGGTCTTTGTGGTCTGTTTGGGCGGAAGCCCGGGTCTTTGGGCACAGGGCGAATTCTTCCTGTTAAGGCTGAAAAGGGTCTCTTGTACATTGCAAGGCGGATGGGAAAGGGGAGAACGGAAATGGAGCTGCCATTACCTGGGCTGCCGAAATCAGAATAATCAGTAGATGGTAGCACAATGTTCCTTGAACTGGATGTTCTTTGCTATAATCGTAGTTTAAATATCTATATAATAGAATAATAGAATAACAGAGTTGGAAGGGACCTTGGAGGTCTTCTAGTCCAACCCCCTGCCTAGGCAGGAAACCCTACACCACTTCAGACAAATGGTTATCCAACATCTTCTTAAAAACTTCCAGTGTTGGAGCATTCACAACTTCTGGAGGGAAGTTGTTCCACTGATCAATTGCTCTCACTGTCAGGAAATTTCTCCTTAGTTCTGGGTTGCTTCTCTCCTTGATTAGTTTCCACTCATTGCTTCGTGTCCTGCCTTCAGGTGCTTTGGAGAATAGCTTGACTCCCTCCTCTTTGTGGCATCTAGCAAGAGTTCCAGGCAGAAAACTTATTATTATTTTTAAAAAATGGTATAATGCAAGCATCCTTTCAATTATCCTTTCTTTTCTTGTCAGGTACGGGGGTTAGAAAATTAGTCAGGGCCGGATTAGGGGCATTGTTATTCTTGGCAGTCTTTTTTGTTGTTGTTTATTTTAGTTTATAGTTATTTACATTGTTTTAAATTCTCTTCCCCACCCAGATTCACCTTGACAAGCCATATACATTAACATGCAGTGATATTTAAGCTATTGAAAAAACACATTACTGCCGCCATTTCAAGGTGATCGGCCCTTAATCCTCCTGTAAAAAGTGCTGGAAGATACTTAAACACTTGATCATAGAGCGTTTGATCTTAACAAACAACAAAAAAGCTAGATTTCCACTTCTTTTAGCTGGTTAGCTGTTAAAATTCACATTAAGAATAATAGGGTCACATCAAATAAATATTTGCTGGGCATTGAAGCAGAAGCTGGAATTCATTCCATGGTATATAACATTTGAATCCTAGATTCTTCTAAATAATGCATTTTCTTTAAATTGCCCAAATTGATAAAATTAGTGGGAATATAATGCACATTTAATTTTAAATCATTATTTTCATTATCAAACATCCAAATATTTCATTAAAAATTACTATAATTTAAATAAGATATTCATTTGATCTGGGTACTATAATTAACCATTTCTAAGGCCAGCTTTATACTATTTTATACTAAAATACTATGCAAATTGTGTGGAATCAGAACTCTTACTCAAGTTTTTTTTTTAACCCTTTTTATGCTTGTGAGAATTCTTTTGTTTTTCAAAGACTGGACACGTCACAGCATAGAAGATAACTGTACAAACTGCTTTATTGTAGTACATGCTTTTCCTAATAATACTTGCCCTGGGTTAACTCCATTCTCCTAGATTTTGTAAATTGATGTACCGTGTTTCCCCGAAAATAAGACTGTTTTATATTTTTTTGAACCCTGAAATAAGCACTTGGCTTTATTGCCATGTGCTCGAAAGCCCGATTGGGCTTATTATGAGGGGATGTCTTATTTTGGGGGGAAACAGGGTAGTCATGTAAATAATGATAGTTATTCCTTATAGCAAGTAAGTCTTAAAATTTGTATAGTAGCATACAACTTTTGCCTTGCTCCAAAAGTTCTTGTGTCTTGGGATTAGGTGCTGCCTCAATATGGTTTGTCCTTTTCTGGCTGCTACCAAACTCCAGCCCAAAGTCTAAGCCAAGTGCCAAGCAGGAATCACCCCACAATGGGTTAAATGTCTGGAGATTCTCAATCATCCAGATCATGGTTATCCCAAAGGGGCTTTTCAAAAGACAACTGGACCACAGTGGGTTGCTTACAAACACTTGTAATCCTGGCAGTTAATTGATTGCCCTTTCCCTTACCTCCTGTAGCAATTGTACAGTTCCGAACATCACTTCCTGCTTCCTTGCCTGCTTGTTGACTTCTTATCCTCCACCATTTCTCCACACACACACACACTCTTTTGTAGGCTAAGAGTCTGGGTGGGGTGAAGCTACCTATGGATGTTGGCAAGGTGCTAAAAATGCCAGGACATGGTTCAGTTAGCTAGACACCTGAAATATCAGTGTGTATGCTTGTGAGTAAACTGCGTAGGGAAATTAATAAGTTAATTACCTCTGAAGTTTTCCTGGGGCTGTAAACTTTTACTGCCTTTGTGAGAAAAAGCATGAATTTAGCCCTGGTGAATTGGGGATGGGGGTGGGTGGGAAGTGTTTTTTGCTGCTGTTGCTTTTTTCAAATGCAGGCAACAATCCCAGCTTCATTCTCACACAACGTTAGGACATATTTATAACTAGATAAAATGATTGTCACCCAGTTTAGATCATCTTCTAAAAGGACTCTTTAGAAAAAAAAATGGAAATTAAAGCTTTCTTCTGAAATATAACAAATGAAGTGACTGCAGTAGAAAAAAGGGTAGGTGCAATATCTAAATATTGGATGAAATGAATAGATTTGACAACAATCTCTCCAAAATAATTAATTAGAAGCTTTTTTTAGAAAAATACCATATACATATTTAGCACTATTGGTCTAAAATGTGCCTTTATGAATAACCTGAAAACAAGTTCTGCTGCTAAAATTTGCAAGGTCTAACTTTGTCATCTGTCTGGATGGGAAAAGCTTTGAGAATAATTTGTTGATGCTCTGAACCCTTTGAAGCTTCAGTGCAGTAAACTAAAATACAAGGAATGATGAAAACAATTCCTTAAGCCATTTTTTCTACAGAGTCAATTGTTATCATTTCTAGATACGAAATCTTATGGTATACTGCTAATGCTAAATAAACAATGGTGGTGGGTGATGCTAATCCTGATAACGGGATAGTAAAGCTAGCTTGATGATTAATTGAAGCCAAGAGTCAGCCCATCTTCTCATGAGACCAGAACAAGACCAGAGATTCCCTTATCCTTTCCGCAAACAGAATTTTAAAAAGGCAATGAGCCCACTTGGTTCCAAAAGAGCCATTTTATTTTCTAAGAATCAATAGAGGTCTTCTTTCTCCAAAATAAATACAAGTACAAATGCCCACCCGGCTGCAGCAGAAAGAGCCGGGTTTCTACAAGGTGGGGGGGGAGGGAAGAGGAAGGGGGTCAGGCAGATTCCAAAAAGCTATAGTATCAAAATGTGCAAGTGAGAAGACGGCGGCCCTGCTCTGCAGAGTGTCGGTAGGGCTGGGCCGAGGAAAGGCTGATGGAACTGGACAGGTGCTATGATGCAGGGATATGGGGCCAGACTCTGTATGTTGGGAGGGGTAGGTGTACGGAGCAGCCCAAATAATTTACATTCTCCCACTATTATACAGTATCTTACAAAAGTCTAGAGTCTTAAGACCCAGAGAGCTAGGGTACTGCCCATAGGAGCTATGCAGGCAGCTGGGTATTGCTTGTGCAGCTGGTCAGGGCAATTCCAGGCATGGAACAAGGAAGGGCAGGCTGGCAGAAGAGGTAGGCTTTGCCCACGTGAAGGGCACAGTGCTCTGTGGGTGTGCCCAGCACACTGGAGGAGCTGTTGGGTGCTCTGTGCGTGTTCCTGCAGCAGCCAGGCTTCCCAAGGCTGGAGCTCTCTGCTCCCTTCTCCCGTACAGCCCAGCTGCACTGAGTGAGCACCCAGGGCGGGAGCCCCTCGGAGGGTCAGTCACTCTCGCTGGAGTCGCTGGTCTGTTCTCCTTGCACCTTGTTCCGGTGCTGCATGGCTCGGTGATAGGCAATCTGGACAGACTTGCGAATGTTGGACTTGCGGCCTTCCAGCATCTTCTCCTTATCCAGGTCCTGGTTTACGCCAAGGGGCACGAGTTTGGTGCGGGGCAGCCATTGCCTGCAGGGATGGAACGTGCGAGAAGTCATTAGAGCTCGGTTCACTCCCAAAACAAGAGGGCTAGTCCGTCCCCCTGTTCCCACTCTTCCTCTCAATTAATCCCCCCCCCCCAGCCTCGATTGAGCGCCTTCCCTTCCTTCCTTGTAGCTTTTGGTACCTGGGAAAGGGTGAGCTTCAGCCCTTACCAAGTGCGCTTGTTGTCAAAGAAGAGGACCAGGTAGAGATGCTCCCGTGCTTCCTGAGTCATTTGCTCTCCCAGCTTCAATACCTCCAAGGGAGGCACAGGAATGGGGACACCATGGTGGAACATCCCTTCCCGGGGCATCTTCGGATCAATGATCTGCCAAGAGCAGGAGGGAAACGATCAGGCATTGGGGGGAGCCATCTATACCAGGGGGCTTCAACCTTGGCAACTTTAAGACTTGTGGACTTCAACTCCCAGAGGGAACTCTGGAAGTTGAAGTCCACAAGTCTTAAAAGTTGCCAAGGTTGAAGACCCCTGATCTATACGATGTGTGGTAAGGAGAAGTTTCCAGAAAAGCAGATAAAAAGGAAACAGATCCAGGTTATATGTACCAGCAGCAAAGGATTGAGAATGAATGTGGCATTGTAGATACAAAGTCATCATGGAAACACACAGCTATAAACTCCAATTTGACCAGAGTTCACCACGTAGTCTTTTGCTGTTAGTTATAGAAAACGTTCTGCTAAAAGCTTTAATTTTCAGAGATTTCTTCTTCCACACAAACAAGTTTCTCATTTCTTATCACCTTTCCCCAATCTAATCTCTTCAGGTACACTAGTTCTCATCATCTCCAGCTGACATATCCAACCGTCAAGTCAGTAATGATGGGAATTGTAATTGTAGAAGAAAAAAAATCAAATCTTTAGACTCTGCTGTGTGTGGAAACGTGCCAAGAATTCTGCAACACTGCAATGACAAACCTCAGCTTTTGTGCGTAGGAAAAAATAATTGCCACCCTACTGTTTCTATTAAGATTGTCCTTGAGCTAGGAGGTACTGATTATGCAAGTTTATATCGTTTATAACATTGCAAATACACAGTTCAATAAGTATGGTATATGGAATGATATCAGCAGGGCCAAATCAGTAGAATAATGTTTCTCAACCTCGGCAACTTGAAGATGTGTGGACTTCCAACTCCCAGAATTCCCCAGCCAGTTGCCACGTTTGAGTAAACCCTGCCATAAATGTCTGTAGAGATTCTCAGTCATCCAGGTCATGGTTGTCCCAAAGGTGATTTTTCAGGAGGCGACTGGACTTTGTTTTTTCTTTTGAAAAGCGAAACGTCTTCAAAAGATGAGAAGCGAAATGTCTTCAAAAGAAAAAAACAAGAAAATCCAGTTGCCTCCTGAAAAAGCACCTTTGGGACCTGCCATAAATGGTACAATTGAGGTTTCAAACTTTCTAGTCTTTACAGTCTAGCCCTAACCTGCTCCCTTGAGATAGTGGTGAGGTACTTTCCATTGCTTCTGCCTATCTTCTAAGGAGGCAGTTCACCTGGTGTCTTTCTCTCTAAACCTCTGTTACCTGAGTTCTCATAGCCTACTAATTTTCTGGTGAAAGGTCAAAGCGACACAACTGCTGTAATGCCATCTCCTGGCCATATCATCATTTGCCATCAAGTAATTTTTGACTCCTAGCAACCATATAGATAGATCTTCTCCTGGCCATAAGGTGCCATATAATTTAGAAGAATCAGCATTGCTCTACCACCCACTTAAGGAGATAGATCAATTTCAGAAGGGATAAAGAAGAACCAAATTTTAGAAAGAAAAATACAGAAATCATTTTTCTACTTTTAACATTATAAAAATGCAGTGATTCAGGATCCAACCTACAGGGACAGACAATTTACAATATAAAACAGCAGCAGAAAAATATTTTAAACTGACACCCCCCTCCCCAAAAATGACAATGATCTGATGTAATTCCACAAGGCCCTGAGTTTTACTGAGCTCAAAGAAAAACCCTCATGGTCTCAACACGTTTGAAAGATGCACAATCACCGAGTATGTGCAAAAATAAAAAGACTACTGGATTTAAGCAAACACAGTCAAAATAAATTAAACTTTAATGCAGATTCTGCCTAAAATATTTATCTACTTCTTAAAGATAACCGGTTTCTCAAGGCAAAAGTGCTTCTTTTGGAAACAATTATTAGAGCTTTTCAGGAGATGGGGCACCCCCGTTCAGGCGCAGCAATTCCACTCCCCATTTCCCCACGGTTCTGCCTCTGAATTTCAACAAAACATCTCTTTTTCTCCATCTAGAAGGGAGGGTATCCTTTGATGGCACTCATGCCTAGCAGAAGTTTATATTCAAACCCAGATGCTGACTAGAACCTAGAACGGCAGGAAGGCTGCAGGATTGTGAATACCAGCTGGCTTTTCACAACCAAACAAGTTTGCTCTTTGGATCTATGCATCAAGCTGTAATGTATTTATTTCTACTTTCTAGTCAAATGAACACTCGGTGATGTTTGCTCCATCACTGGAGGTTTTCAAGAAGAGATTGGACAGCCATTTGTCTGAAATAGGGTCTCCTACTTGAACAGGGGGTAGGACTAGAAGACCTCCAAAGTCCCTTCCAATTCTGTTATTATTCCGGTAATTCCCACTCTCTTTCTCTCACACACAGAGATACATACAAATGTATACATCGGGTACTTATTATAACCTACCAAAGCTGGATAAGATGGATAACCCCGGCATTTGGCCCACACTAAGTCCAAGGCATCCAAAGGAGAATCTTCATCTTCAGAGAGCCAGCCAACTGATCGGCTGATACTCTTTCGGACCACTGCACAAAGAGGAAGGAAAAAAGGAAGGGGTCAGTGTCATCCTTTTGCCAACCCAGCCCTGATGGGGGAATCAGAAGAAATTGGTTATCCTGTACTTACTGCCATGGCCCACACCTCGGCCGGTCCCCACCGAATAGGACTCGTTTTCTGTCCCTGACGTGTCTTCACTGCTGTCCTCTGGGAAGTTTACCCGGGAGAAAGAAGGCTTCCCTCTACCTTGCTTGGAAGGAGTAGTGCTACAAGGGAGGAATAATTGTCTCAGAGTTGGGGCCCAGAGAAGCGTTAAATCACATCAAAGGGGCTTAAAGGAAGAACGGCTCTAGGAGGAGTGAAAGCTGAGGATAAGGGAGCCCAGAAAGCCCTCCGCGAACTTGGCACAGGAACAACAAGGCCTCCCAAGCAACTGGCAGGAGGAAGCCAAATGAACAGGGTGAGTCCAAAGAACCTTTAACCCAATACTTTGTTTCCCAGGTTGGTTGTGCAAGGAATCTAGGAAGTTTATATGTGAAGGGCAGAAGCTAAGAGCCACGGCCCGCTGCGTGCTTTTGCTCAACAATTTATATTTTGAGATGTCTTGCCTGTAGATACTAGAAATCATACATAGCTATCAAGACTCAAAGCCACTGAGTCTTGTCTAATTTTCCTCCCAAGGCACATCTCATTGGAAAGATGCAACCATTACAGAGTGCCAGCAATCTGCCCCCTACCATTTCTTTGGCTTTCCTTGCTAGTAAAGTGCCACTTGGTCCGTTCTATACTCTAAGCCATCCAACCTATGATGTTCAAAGAGCATTCCCTATCAGAATAGACAGAATACCTTCTTCCTTCTGAGGTTGCTAACTGGGGGCAATATGCTGGCTCTGTAAACCGCTTGGGGGGGGCAATATGCTGGCTCTGTAAACTGCTTGGGGGGGGCAATATGCTGGCTCTGTAAACCGCTTGGGGGGGGCAATATGCTGGCTCTGTAAACCTAAGTACTAGTGCTAAATGCCCTTGTGGCAATGCGCCTTTAAGGAGCTGATAAAAAACAAACGAACGTGGCAGGCTTGAAGAACAATGTCCTCAGGGTTATGGGGCTGCTGAGTGACACAAAGCAGGGTTTCCGCGGCAGGCTGGGTCTTCCAGTACCTGGTGCGATCTGAGGCTGCGCTGCTGCTGCTGGTGCTGCTTGACTCAGAATCGGAGCTGCTACGTGGGAGGTTGTAGCCGCTGCGGTAGACAAGGAAGCTCTTCTTGACTGGCTGGCTGCCGCTGCTGAAACCATTCGCTGGCAGGTCTGGAGGGAGAGACAGAGCCATCAGAGAAAAGCCCCCGTCTAATGGCTACAGTAAAGCTCACCCAGGACAAAAACTTCCCGTCAGGTCTACTGTCAGGCAACGATGGATGAAAGTTTAGGTCATGATTCAAGAAGCAAAGGCGGTAGGTATTAAGGCATCTGTCTGCACCTGGCTTCTACAGGTAGTCCTCAACTTACAACCGCAACCGAGACCAAAATTTCTGTGGCTAAACAAGACAGTTGCTAAGTGAGTTTTGCTCCATTTTACCTTTCTTGCCAGAGTTGTTAAGTGAATCGTGCAGTTGTTAAAGTCAGTAGGACGGTTGTGAAATGAATCTGGTTTCCCCATTGACTTTGCTTGTCAGAAAAAAATCACAAAAGGGGATCACGTGACCCCGGGACACTGCAACCGTCATAAATAGGAATCATTTGCCTACAATGGTCCTGTGAAAAACTATCATAAGTCACTTTTTTCAGGGCCATTGTTAACGTCAAATGATCGCTACATGAACTGTTAAGTCGAGGACTATTCGCACCGCAAAAGTGGAAAGCTTGGAGAGAAAGAGGCTAAGCTTCTGCTTTAAGAGGCTAACACTCTTGTCTGTCAATTATCCCCAACTCTGTTTAATAATTTATTTTTGAAATGTTTTATTTCCTCATTAAATATGTACCTTGCTTCCTGCTTATATAGGCACTTCTCCTTCGACTCTGTTGAGCGCATATATAAGCTGAAAGGCAAGGTATGTACCGTATTTTTTGGACTATAAGATGCACCTTTTTTGTCTCCCAAAAGGGGGCGAAAATGTCTCTGCATCTTATAGACTGAATATTGCCAAAGCCCCGCTCACCAGCCAGCCACTTTTTGGCTTCCGCACACCCTGTTTTCGGGCATTTTTGAGCTTTTTTTTGGCCGGTTTTTGAGGCTTTTTTGGCCTGTTTTTAGGGCTTTTTCTGGCCCATTTTTTTGGCTTTTTTTGGCCCATTTTTTGGAAAAAAATGGGCTGAAAAAAAGCCTCAAAAATGGGCTACAAAAAGCCTCGAAAATGGGCTGCAAAAAGCCTTGAAAACAGGCTGAAAAAATCCCCCAAAATTGGCCGAAAAAAGCCTAGAAAATAGGTCGTAAAAAGGCCTGAAAAAAAGTAGGCCAAAAACTTTTTTTTGTTGTTTTCCTCTTCTAAATTTAGGTGCGTCTTATAGTCTGAAAAATATGGTAATTAATAAGAGATTTTTTTTTTCCTCCCCAAGCCATTGTCACTCCCCGAAAACATGTGCAAGCTGCTTCAAAATGCTCCTAGTGGTACCAAGCACATTGTGGGCTCAATATGGAATCCCCACAGACTGCCTCCAACTCAGGGAGGGAAGACACAGCATTTTTAAGTGTGTTTCAACACTGCATGTGCTTTTTTTTTTTAAAAAAAAAGCATGAGTGCAATCAAGGCAAGTGGGCTGCAGCCTTACATCAGATAACATGTGCGTCTACAGAAATATATCCTAATATTGGTAAGTATCATCACATAACTAAGGAAGGTACTCATTAGTTTGTTAAATTCATCTCTAATTTATTGCTCGAATTATCTGGTTAATTTTATAATGAGAGGCAAGAAAAAGGTGGCATTTAATTACTCCCATTGAGAACTCTGGCTGAGATTAAGAGAGCTGTAGTCCATCATGTCTGGAGGGGTGTCAGAAATAGGGGAAGGCTTAGAGCCTTAGATTGTATAAGAATATAGAATTTATCCACAGAAGATGCTTTCCTTAATTCCCAGTATGGATTTTTTAAAGAAAGAAAAGTTGAACTGTGGCAGGGTTCACAAATCATGATGATTAGTTTGATTTAGACCTAGCATGTTGAATAAACACAGACATTTGGAGTTATTCAGTAAAACACGATTCAATAAACCATGCCAATATGATACACGAAGTAAGCATTTATCTATTGGCCATACACAGAGCTCATTTATATGACCGCCCTGTTCCTTCATAGTGACGTTTTGAATTAAAACAATAAATATTTAGCCAAATTTCTTTATCAGTACTGCACCTTTAAAGTCAGATCCTCTGCAGATTTACTCTCATTAAGAGCCACTACATTCCCAGGGAAGTCTTAGGGAAGATTTTACAGGAAACCAAACTCCTCTTCCTTCATAAGAGCCTGGTGGCACAGTGGTTAGAATGCAGCACTGCAGGCTACTTCTGCCGACTGCTGGCTGCCTGCAATTTGGCAGTTCGAATCTCACCAGGCTCAAGGTTGACTCAACCTTCCATCCTTCCGAGGTGGATAAAATGAGGACCCAGATTGTTGGGGGCGATAGGCTGACTCTGTAAAACTGCTTAGAGAGTCTGTAAAGCCCTGTGAAGCAGTATATAAGTCTATTGCTATTGCTACAATGCACATAAGGTAAAACCAAGGTCAGGCGCTCAAGGTTTCCCTGCAGCTTCACTCACCAAGGGGAGCATCCTCAGCCGATTTGTCGCTGTCGCTGTCGGAGCTGGAGCTGGGGCGTGGGCTCCTCACCCGCTTGCGCTGCCGCTGGGATCCCATGATCGGGAGTTGAGGCGGCCCCACGGGGCTGTTCCCATGACCTGGAGCCAGCTGACTGTCCCGATTCTTGGGGGGGCGCCCGGGACGCTTTGGGGGCACAGCGGTTTTGGGATTCTTCTTGGAGAAGAGCACCGATGTTCTCCTGCCGACTTCGTGTGCTGGGGTGGAGGAGGAATTGGGGCCAAGGCCTGGAATGAGGCGGAGGCTTTGGTTTAGAGGAACAACTTGGGCACTTTGGGGGCAGGATCCTGTCTCCCAGAGACAAGGGCAGGCGGTCCTTGGTTAACCGTAGCAATTGGGACCATAATGGTTGTTGTGAAGTGACTCAACAAGGGTCATTAAGCAGGAACATCACATGGTCACCATTTGCAGCCTCCTGCCGGCTTTCACACTGACCTGGCTTGTTGGAAGCCAGGAAAGAAAGTTGCAAATGGTGACCACATGACTGTGAGATGCTGCCATAACCAGAACTCTCAGGACTGGTCATAAATACGACTCATTCAGTGCCGCCATGAGTGCAAATGATCGCTGAATGAGAAGTCATTAACCAAGGACACCTGTAAGTTGAACAGCTGATTTTTAAGAGGGTGTTCAACCTTTCTGCTAAGGCTGGTCTCTTCTTCTCCCTACTGCAATTGGAATGAATCTCAAAAAAGACAACTCTTACTATTTTCTTTCAACATGCCTTCTACACATCCACATAATGTGCAAAAAAAAAAAAAATCTATCCGTGAACAAGGGAATCCCCACCCAAACTTATTGCAATATGCAAGGCAGGATTCAGAACTGCTTTGCACAACTTCCCAACTCCAAGAAGTCAAGGATCTGGGCTTCAGCACTTTTTCAAAAAAAAAAAAAGAAGAAAGTTGCACTCATCGTAATTCTCTGGATCCATCAAGTGTCCTTCTTAACAACACTGTGATATAATGAATAGACTTGGGTCTAGGGCAGGGGTGCTAAACTCACGGTCCATGGCCCGGATGCATCACGTGCTGGCCACGCCCACCCCTGGTTTAGCGAATGGGGGGAGAAGTTGCAATACGTCACATGATGACAATGTGACGCCGTGAGTTTGATACCCCTGGTCTAGGGAAATCTCCACTCAGCTGTGATGCACCTCGCATAACATTGGGATAAGCATCATCTTTCAAATGATAGGACTGGACTGAGTACAAATAACTTCATAATGCTCTGATTTTCTTAAAGAACAAGCAAAGAGCTGATGCCCTTCTAACATCAGACAAGCATTGGTGACCAGCTTCTGCTGAAGTTGCTTGCAGAAGGAAAACTTTCTGCAATTGCTGAGGCGGCCTTTTCCAAGTATTGGTTCAGTGGCCCTGCCCTAACCTAGGAATATTGTCCCATCTTCTGCAAGGGGCACAAAGTCTTCTCTGCATCCAGGAAACAACACGTTAGGCTTTTTTTTTTTTTAAATAACTTTCATAAATCAGTTGCACTTTTGAAAATAAGGTTACTGATTCCAAAAGATATCTTTCAAAAATTGTGCACACTTTAGTGACTGCTGTCTTCCCATGTGTAACTCAGCAGAGTAGTAAGGGCTGAATGAGAGGAACTTCTGTATAAGTTCAGGAATATGGGCCTTAGTACAAAGAAAAGCTAAGCAAAAGGCAGGAGCAATACTGATTCCTCTGAAGAAAAGGGATTTCAGGATCTTCTAACCCACGGGTGTCAAACTCGCGACGTCACATTGTCGTCCTGTGACATATTGTGACATTCCCCCCCCTTTGGTGGGGTGAGGTGGGTGTGGCCTGCGCATAACGCATCCGGCCCTTGGGCAACCAGTTTGACAGCCCTGTTCTAACCCTTTCATTTCATTGTTATCTGGGGAATGATGGGAAATGTAGTTCAACGCGTTTAAGAAGAGAGTATCTGTAGCTCAAGGCTGAACTGTGAAGTTCTTGGAGCTCTCTCATTTTGATGGTTTGCTTGCAGACACTTCACTACCTGGCTAGCTAAGAGTGTCAATACGCTGATGATTTTACGAAGTGTCTGGAGATGAACAACCAAACTCAGAGAGCTCCAAGGACTTCACATGTGAAAGATGCCAAGTTGGAGAAAACCCAGCTAGGCTAATTGCCTATGAAGATTCTCAGTCATCCAGGGTCACGGTTGCTCTGAAGACGCTTTTTCAAAAGGCAACTTGGACTTCCTTTGTTTTTTTTTTCCCTTGGAGACGTTTCGCTTCTCAACCAAGAAGTTTCTTCAGCACAAGGGTGTCAAACTCGATTTCATTGAGGGCTGCATCAGGGCTGTGTTTGACCACAGGGGGCCGGGGTGAGAGGGGCCGGGGTAGGCGTGACCAGCTCGACATCACTCGTGTCAGGGGCGCCTGTGGCAGCCTGACCCCTCTGCCAGCTAAAACAGCCTCCTGCAGCTGTCGGGGAAAATGGAGCCGGGGGGGGGGGCATGCACAGTCACCCTGGGCCTCGTTTTCGGCCACAATGGCCTCCTGCACTCCTCTGCCAGTGAAAACGGAGCCCGAGGGAACCACGTGTGAGCCCCGAGCTCTGTTTTTGCTGCCAGAGGGCTGCAGGAGACTATTGTGGCTGAAAACAGAGCCTGGGAGGGCCACACGCAGCCCTCATGAGCTCCATTTTCGCTGGCAGAGGCACTGTGGGCCATTCTTTTGCTGTTTCAGGGCGGCCCCACGGGTCACATCTAAGCACCCCACGGGCCTTGAGTTTGACACCCCTGCTTCAGAAGAACTGAAGAAACTTCTTGGGATGAGAAGCGGAACATCTTCAAGGAAAAAAAGAAACAAAAGAAATCCAGTTGCCTTTTGAAAAAGCACCTCCAGGAGAAGCTAGGCTAATGTGGCATGACTCTAGCATTCCCAAGAGATGCCCCTGCAAGCTTCCAGAGAGAAGGAATGCCCCAATTCTGAACAGGGACAAGCAGCTCCAGGCTTGCTAGCCTCACCACCAACCTTTGCTGGTTTCTTGGCTGCTGCTCTCCTCAGCGGCGCTGTCGGTTTGAGGGTCCTTCTCGCAGGGGTTATGGGTCGTCTGAATGATGCGGGCCAAGGGGCCGTGCCCATCCCTCCCTGTCTCCCGCTGGTGTGCCAGCTTGCGCCGCAAGGCGGTGATTTCCTTCTTGATCATCTTGGTTTGCCGGCAGCGGCTCACGCTTTGCTTCCCGGCGCTCACCTCGGCCA
This sequence comes from Arizona elegans, assembly GCA_022577455.1. NCBI lineage: Eukaryota > Metazoa > Chordata > Lepidosauria > Squamata > Colubridae > Arizona > Arizona elegans. Next base: position 144,302,148 of record JAKOOJ010000003.1, read on the forward strand.
GACGCTCGAGCAGGAGGTTCAGCTGGTCTTCCAGAGGCAGGTGCTTTTGGTTTTCCGACAGCAGCAGCCGCTCCTCATCTGGGAAAAAGGAAACATCTGCTTTTACAAAACCTTTGTTTTGTTTCGTCTTAAAAGCCGCCCAAAGCGAGATGACCGTGAGATGGGCAGCATAGAAATTTAATGCGTATGAGAATTTAATTAATGTTTTTTTTTAAAAAATGTATTAAATGTATAGACCACCCAACTCACACGTGGTGGCTTTCAGGTAGTTAATACAGGTAGTCCTCGACTTAACAACCATTCTTTTAGTGACCGTTCAAAGTTGCAAAGGCATTGAAAAAAAGTGACTTATGACCGTTTCTCACACTTACGAACATTGCAGCATCCCCACGGTCACGATTCAAATTCAGACACTTGGCAACTGGCTCGAATTTATGATGGCTGCAGTGCCCCAGGATCACGTGATCCCCTTTTGCGATCTTCTGATCAGATTCATTTAACAACCCTGTTACTAAGTTAACAACTGCAGTGATCCACTTCACAACTGGGGCAAGAAAGGTCGTAAAATGGGGCAAAACTCACATAACAACTGTCTCGCTTAACAACAGAAATTTTGGTCTCAATTGTGGTCATAAATCAAGGACTATCTGTACGCTTAAAACATCCTGAGCTCAGCTAAAGGACAAATCATTCCTTCTCCTGCTCCTTCTTATGATGAAGCGGCATCTTGGAACCTCCAATCTGGAGGCAGAGCTAAGGTGCAGAACAATGGTGGCTGTCCAGAGATTGCTAAATCACAATTACCAGCAGTCTCAGCCAACAAGTCTAGTGATGCAGAGTCCTGGCGTTGTAATTCAACCACATGTGGAAGAGGATAGTATTGCCCATTCTGACCTAAAGGTTTGAGTATAAAAAGACGGTAGCTTTCCTTTCTCATTGCAAAGAACAGCTTCCAAGCCAGTTGTTTTGTTAAGGTTTATCTTTTTCTCTATTTCTTAGATTTTTATATAAACATGCAGAGGGGAGGAAAAGAGCCATGTTAATCTATACTAAACTAAAATAGTTTGGCCATTTCTGAGCTCAGAATTCAAAACAAGCCTGCATTTACTCTACTGAGTTTGGATGAGGATTATTTGAGTGATCATCATCCTAGCAAGCAAGCAAATGAACGAGCCCATAAAACATAAGTTTAGAAGAACATTATTAGGTTCTCCACCTTTTGCACTGAGTGGCCCAGGCAGATAAGGAAGCATTGGTTTAAGCTTGCTTATAATGTATGTACCCCACAGGATGATAAACTGCCACACTAATTTTGTGCCTTGGCTAATTCTCTCTCCCAATGTTTTCTGCTCTTTCATCCCTAAATGTTTTTTCCCCCCCTGCCATTTTACTGGAACTGGATTTCAGGCAGAAGAGTTCTAAGCTTCCTTTTCATATATCCCCTTGCTCCAATGCATGGGAGTATTACATCTACATGCTCTTCTGCTCAAATACGCTGGAGCAGGATTTTTGCTCCCGAACGGCCCTGCCCATCTCTGAGAATGAATACTAACCATTCTCAGTGCTTCGCAGAGGAGCCTCCTCCCCAGCCATGGGGAAGTGCATGCCGGTCTCAAAGTCAATGCCCATCTTCTCAGCTTGCCGGCGTGCTTGTCGCAGCACTGTGCCCCCTTGTTCCCGCAACCGAACGGCTGCCCGATAGAAGATGGTGTCTTTGGCATTGTACTTCAAGCAGTTGCTGACTATCAGGTTGAAGTCCTCCTCAAACTCATCCAGGTTCAGGTAGCGATAGGCCTCCAGCTTCTGCTTCATTGTGTAGAAGTCCATTGGTTTCTTGATGTGGTCCAGATAATCTGGGACCTGCAGTGGACAAAGAGCAGGGAGGCTAAGAGGCTGGGATCCCACTTCTGGGGAAGTCCTGCTCCAAGAAAAGAAAAGGTTAGAGCAGCCTTGAAAATGGCTTTAAAGCTCTTGCCCAATCTGGAGCAATGTCCCCACGTAGAAGGGGTACTGCCATTCCCTGTGGGCACACAAGACACTACGCAACAGGCAGTCAAGAAACACACCCAAGAGCAAGGCATCCCTAGTCTTTTAAAGAACTACCTGCAAAAAAAATCATTTTAAAAAAAAAAAGACCCTGAAAGGACTGCTTGCTTTTCAGGGAATAATGCAGCAAGTCAGAGAGAAATAAGCAGCCTCGCTTTGGATGTGTCTAAAAATTAGCTAGTTAGGATTCACCATCCTTAATCCACCTGGAAACAGTAGTTCTCATTTTTTCCCCATTCTTCACACTATCTAGAGGCCCACCTATTCTCCAATTTCTCAGCCTCAATCCCACAGCTTGTTCAATTACTGGGTGCTCTCCAAATCTTATGCGCCATACTGACTTTTTCCCAGCAAAAGGACGTAGAGGTAAACTGGACATTTTAAAATCAATGGTGGCTACAGCAGGGGGACTATATATATATATATATATATATATATATATATATATATATATATATATATATATATATATATATATATATATATATATATATATATATATATGTTTTTCTTCTAGCCAGGTTTTCCCTACGTAGCCAAGGTTTTTTTGTAGCTCCAGCTCAGTAGAATCTCATCTACTCGGTTCTGGGCTTTTTTCCTTTCTAACACCTAGCAAGCTCTGACTGCTAGGTGGGAGACCTAAATAGATCCATTTCTAGCTCGTTAGCTGTCGTCAGTAGGCCACACCCACCTCCTCCCTGTAAAGGCATAGTATCAATTTTCTTACTTCTTCATAGGGTCTATGTGTGTTTTTCTTCTAGCCAGGTTTTCCCTACGTAGCCAAGGTTTTTTTGTAGCTCCAGCTTAAAACCTTAGCCTACTATCACCAGCCACACAGGAGGAGCTTGCTTAGCTTGGCTAAGCAAGCTCCTGGCGCCTGGCGCTCCCACATAACACCGCTCCTGCGTGAGCTGCACTGGCTCCCAGTGGTCTTCCGGGTGCGCTTCAAGGTGTTGGTCACCACCTTTAAAGCGCTCCATGGCATAGGACCTAGTTATCTTCGAGACCGCCTGCTGCTACCGATGACCTCCCTCTGACCTGTGCGCTCCCACAGAGAGGGCCTCCTCAGGGTGCCATCAGCCAAGCAATGTAGGCTGGTGACCCCCAGGGGAGGGCCTTCTCTGTGGGGGCACCTACCCTCTGGAATCAGCTGCCCCCAGAGATAAGGAGAATCCAAGACCTCGGTGCCTTCCGCCGTGCCCTTAAAACTTTCTTTTTTCAGCAAGCCGGGCTGGCTTAACATATTTTTAAACATATTTTAAAATATTTTTAATTGGTTTGTTATCTTAAATTGGGGCCAAATTAATATATATTCTTTTAATTGTTTCTAATGTTTGTATTGTGTTTTTATCTGGCTGTACACTACCCTGAGTCCCTCGGGAGAAGGTGCGGTATATAAATTCGAAATAAAATAAAAAATAAAATAAAATAAGCTGGGCCTAGAGAATAGCTGTGGAAAGCCTGCCGCTTGAGCTAAGCAGCCACCTCCAACTCCCATTAATCGATGATTAGGAATGGCAGGGGCTGAAGGCACTTGAACTGGGGAAGGCTGGAGAACAGCCTCAGGATGACAAGAATGTAATTGGGGAAGTTCTGAGAATGTGTCTTTCAAAATGTGTCTTCCCAGTCTAGCCTGTAGCCCGGAGATTTCCTACTAGTCTCCCATCCAAGTGATAGCCAGGTCTGTTCCTCTTTAGGTTTTGGGGATCAGCCAATAGTCTCCCATCTACCATAGGCAGTAACCAATGAATGGTTGCCTAATTCACTAATAAACTAATTCACTAATAAACTAACACTAATAAATAAAGCCACACAAACACACACCAGGAATGCCATCAGTTCTGGTAGACAGATGTTCCCTGAGGATGGGCTCCAGCACGAGTCCAAAAGATCAGAAGACTAAAGCCCTGGTCCCAGTGACTGACCCCGATTGGATCCTGCAACATTATCCTGGGAGACATATATTTGCTTTCATTTGTAAGCCACTTTTAAGCTGTTGTCAAGAAACCTGTATGGATGGGACCATATGATCAGCAGGAGCTGAAGTCAACTTGGGGAAGCTTTTGCTTTTAACAGGGTCAGAACAGGAAGCAGAAGAGAAAGAAGCATCTTACTAGGTCATATATAAATCCCACCTGAGGGAAATAGGAAAGTAGAAGAAAATAGAAGAAAAGTTCTAGCTGGACTGTACAGCACAGATTAGCAGATCTACCCTGCTCTCAAGGAAGACTGGTTTCTAGAGCAAGTTGAAGGTCAACAAGGCTTGGGACAACCAATGTCAGTCTATCCAGAGTCACTCAATCTAGGGAGGCATGAATATCGGGATACTCAAGGAGGAGCCACAATACTTATGCTTCTTCACAGAGCCTCACTCTGAGCCTTCCACTGCGATTACCGATGACCCCAGAAACACCACCTTACACCTAAACTCCAAATGAAAAACCAGCTTCAGCCACAACCAGAACTGAAGCAATACCCAAACCAGTGTCTGTGTGGCATGGTGATAGACGTAAGGGGAAATGGACCAAAAGAGCCTGGTTAAAAAAAGCCCATCTTTAGTCCAGTTAGTTCTGAGATTGACTTCAGGCCACTCACTGACTCCTGGCCCAGGCTACCTAACGGGGATGTTCTTGAAGGGCAAAACATGGATGAGGGAACATTGTCTACACAGCCTTGAGCTCCTGGAGAAAAGTTAAAAAATAAATAAGAAACCAAGACAGGAACCCCTGAACGGTGCTTTTGTTTTGAAAACGGGGCCCAAAATAGAATCAATGGTCATCCACAGATACCAGGCTTGAGAACAGGGGCTAAGAGTCGCATTTGCAGGGACCCACATGTATAGATTCTGGGGCTAAATATACAACTTGGAATAGAAATGCATACTAAAAAAAAACACTTGAGCCCAAGCATTCTCTTCCAAGGCCATGAGAAAATCCACATTAATTATTGCACACCAAACAAGGAGCAGCAACTTATGTTTATGCCAACAGTCCTGATTTTTCTAAGGGTTTCTCACTTTCTGGATTATGACCTGGACACTACTAACCGGTGTGGCACACGCAGCTTCTTGGGCCTAGTCGTGAGGATGTGTGCAGTATCTCGGACAGAGGACAGGACCAGAAAGCCACAAGACCAGCCCCTCAGCCAGATGGGAACAGAGCAAAAGATAAATTGGGGGTGGAGGGGTTCTTACTTCGTAGAGTTCTGTTACCTCAGACAGCGGGACCGGCTGGCTGAAGATGTTGCCCGTGTCCTTTTCCTGGAGCTGCTCGAGGGTCCGGCGCAGGAGGATGAGGAAGGGAGTCAGCTGCACCTCCAGGGCCACTTGCTGGATTTTAATCTGGAAGAGAAGGGAAGGTGCTACTGAGCACGTGGTGGCCAAACACTCTGCTGTTGTTACTTTGGGGGCCTCTGAATCACCGCGGGGGTTAGGAAGCAGGAGGGCCTAAAATGGAGGCCAAGCTCAAAGGGCACAAACAGCATCTTGCCTTATGTTAGCAAATCCGTATCGGTTTCACTCTCAATTTCTATCCCTAAGAACTGTGCCCACAGATAAATACCTGTGTTTTCCCAAAAATAAGACCGGGTCTTATATTATTTTTTGCTCCAAAAGATGCATTTTAGAACTCCTTTTCAGGTGATGTCTTATTTTCAGGAAACTACGGTACTAAATGCATCTGTCTGGCTGACGATCTTAACTGGGACTTATTTTGTGGGTAGGGCTTATATTACAAGCATCCTGAAAAATCATGCTGTGATTTGTTTTCCAGTTGGGTCTTATTTCGGGGAAACACAGTACAAGAGTGCAATCTCTAACCCAATACAAAACCAAGTTCAAACCTTCTAACTGCAGGGAGTGGGGTTTTTTGGTATCACCTGGCTGCTCTCTATCTATATAGGGAGGTAACATGCCCCAAAGCCTTCTTGTCACCCTTCATCACCTGAGTGCTTACAAGCCCCTCTAAGACGCTCACAAGCCCCTGAAATAATGAGCTGCAATGACATTATCAGTCTAATAAACAAGCTGCCTTTTGGGCAGCTTGCCTGATACGACTGAACTTGTTTTTGTGAAATCCCAAGTGAACCTGCGCTGAGCTTCAGGGACACTGGCTGAAAGCCACTCCCCAAGGAGAGGCAAAGTTGTAGTATGCAAAGCCCAGAGCAGGCTTTGTTCGCATCACGGAAAACAGCCTGGGAGCAGGTAGAGGCCAATCTACGAAAACAAACACCTTACCTTCTAAATACCAATAGCACTCAAGACTTATATACCACCCCATAGTGCCTTTCAGCCCTCTCTAAGCCATTTACAGAGTGAGCCTATTGCCCCCAACAATCTGGGTCCTCGTTTTACTGACCTTGGAAGGAGGGAAGGCTGAGTCAACCCTGAGCCAGTCAGGACTGAACTCCTGGCTGTGGGGCAGAGTTTGCCTGCAATACTGCATTCTAACCACTGCGCCACCACGGCCCTAAATGCAAATCAAATAGCCCCCTTTCTCCCCCCCCCCCAAAAAAGCAAATCCTTCTTTGTGGTTGAATTCATTGGCTTCTGCTGTTTCCTGTATTCTCCCAGGGAAACGTCCTGCCTTGCTCTTTCAGTGTCATTCTCCAATTATAAAAGGCCTAGAGTGCAAAAATCTGCCATCTCCTTTCCTTAAAAGGCCCCCAAATCGCAGGCATTCTGGGAGCATCCTACTCCCCCTTCCCCCCACCCCACCCCCACCATCCCCAAAGTTATTGAGAGGAGAACTCCCATGCCTTCCCCCCCCACCCCAACTCCCTTCCCTGGCACAGTTACCGTCTCTCTCTTGAGCTTCTCCCGCTTGCGAATTAACTCCACCAGCAAGCGCGCTCGTTCCAGGTCGTGGCGGAGGCGCTGCCAGGACTTCAGCTGCTCTTTCAGGGCCCAGTTCTTATCCTCTGTGTTATCTCGCTGCAGGAACATCAGAGTCTATGAGAGGAAGGGGCATCCCTGCCAAATGCCAGGCTGCCGTTGCTTATAGAACAGCAGCAAAATCAGCTCCTGCCAGAGTTGCTGCCAGGAGCCAAAAAGGAAGTGGAGCGTGGCAAAAGCCACAGCCGTGTCGGCTGTCGAATGTGGCAGACCCACTTTCGGGAAACTGTTCGCTTTCTCCCTCCCTCCCTTGTCGCAGAGGAAGGAAGGAAAGTGCAAGGCACTAACAACTTGATATCAAGTTACCCTGCCGGTTCACTAACTACCATTGAGCAGCAACTACCGTACGTTATTCAGGATCTCAGAGGAAGTGGGCCTCCCGTTCCATGATTCTCTAGGAGGAGATGCCAAGACTGAACATGGGGCTTCCTACCTGCAAAATACAAGTCCTTGGCAGCTAATCCCCCAGCTCACCTTGCTTTGAAAGCTGAAAGTTTCCTCCCTCCATATGAACTGGGAAGCCTTGTCAAACAAGACAGCCTCGTGACTCATAACGGTTCCCAAGCCAGCCCACGTGGCTGCAACCCATCCAGCACGGAGAAACCGACGGGTAAACTGAGCCGTCGGGCAAGGCTGCTGGATGCACCTCTTGGGAATGGCTGAAGGAAAACTGAAGGCGAGTCGGGCCTCGGTCACGCTATGCTCTTCCTGTGTTACTGTTTATCTCATGGATACATTTTAGCTGCAATTATGAGTTGGGGAGCCATATCGGTTGGTTAAGTAAATAAACAAAGGCCTTGCTCTTGGCGATGTGCACCCAGTGGTAGCAAGGGCTCTTCCACAGCAGGGACATACACCCGTGCCCTTTTCATCCACCCGTGCCCGAAAACTCAAGTGAAAGCCGTACCTGCTCAGTCTTGGCCACTGGAGGAGGAGGAGCTGGCCTTCCTTGTTCACAGTTCCTATGGGACTGCAAGTGCGTTTGGAGCCGCCGCAACAAGGGGACTCCATTGCGGGATTGCCTCTTCAGAGTCCAATAACTGTGCAACCTCTGCATGAACTGACTCTTTCGCTGAAGGGTCAAGCGGTTGGTGATCTTACTAAGCCTGCAGGGGAAGAAGAGTGGGGTCAGGCAGGAGATATCGTAAATGCCAGAGCGGTCAAACCACCCCCCCCCCGACTGTTGAGAAAGGATGCTGCAGCGCCGCTGGTCAGGGGCAGTAGATAAAACAGAAGGATTCAAATTCTGCATTCAACCAGAATAATGTTAGTGTCAGGTCTGCCATCTTCAGCATTTTTCGCTTCGCTAGCATCCTGCCATAAAACGTGGGAAGGGGTAGAGGTAGGAGGGGGGAATGGCAGGGTGACAGGAAGCAGAGCTGCCAGTCCGGAACAGAGTGGTCGATCAAGGACGAAGCTGTGAGAACTCCAGCAAAGAGGTGCCAAACCTCAAAGCCATTCCCAAAACATCTGATTCACATTTTCTTGGATTCTGATTGGATTGATCAAGGAGGGAGGACCAGGGCATAGGGGGGAAAATGCAGGCTTTGCGCGGGAACATTCAGATCCAGCTTTGCTTATGCTGTAACCCAGGGGTGTCAAACTCATGGCCCGCGGGCCAGATTTGTCATGCACTGGCCATGCCCATCCCCGGTTTAGCAAAGGGGGGAAAGTTGTGATATGTCATGTGACAATGACATGACAATGGCCCTGTGGTAACCGCTTGATTTTTAGTAAAAGTAAACCTTTCACTTCCAATAAATGGACTTGAGGATCTTTCTTTTCTAAATATTCAAGTTGGGGCAAGCCTGACACTTAAAGTTGTTACAAAGGCAACTTTCAGCACTCAGCTTGATGGACTGAACTAGAGGACCCGGATTGTGGGGGCAATAAGCTGACTTTGTATAAAAAAAGAACACCGCTTGGGGGGGGGAAGCCCTACTAAGCAGGTATATACAAAAATATGAAGGCTATTGCTTAACGCATTGTAAGCCGCCATGAGTCTCCAGAGAAGGGCGGCATATAAATCGAACCAATAAATAAATAAATAAATAAATAAATAAGAGCAAAAAAACTAAGGTGTAATTCCAGAATCTGTTGGGTGAAAACTGAAGGAATAGTTGTCAACTACATCATACCCTGGATCGCAACAGGCTGGGAAAGATCGCACAATAACACATCTAAGCAAAAGCTTAAAATATAATTTCTGCTAAACTTTCACATATCCTGCTTCAACTCAGAGTCAAAAATCTACTGACGATTTCAGTGAAACCAAGTCTAAATTTTTAATTGTTTTATATTTATCTTTTTTTAAGATAAAACTCCCAGAGTCATTTAATAGTGACGTGGGCAGCATACAAATACAATAAATAATAAATAAATAAATCTATGTTCTTAAGTAAGGGTTCATCTGGAATTAGAAGGCAGGACAAAACCTGTCCAACAAGTTTGTCTCACACGTAATTTTCCTAAGTAAGGTATAACTAATCCCATCCAAGATTCCAACATTAAAATTTGGTTGCAGATTCTAAGAAGGGTGAGAGGAAAATAAAATAATTGGGTGCTGATGGTGGCAGCTACAAAGAGTCAACTAACACTCAATTTGACATAGTTTCAAATATCTCCTCGGTTTCATTTCAGCAAGTTACCAACTCTCAGATTAATTCCACTTGCAGCTGCTGCTTCCTTCCTTTCCTGGAACAAGTCACAAATCCCTTTCAGTGAACAATGACAACAGCTGTTAGTCACAGCAACACAACCATTTGCCCAAGAAAAAGCATTATAGCAGTATGAAATGCTGTATGTGCTGATTGCCTAACTTTTAAGGTACAGAGGAAAGAGCACTTAGTGAAAACCTGGTTTTATTAACCCTGGCGGGATTGATTTGAACAGGGCAACTGTATATGGGTTGTGAGGAATACAGCAGGCAAAAAAGAATTCACCAGCAAAAGTATTCAAATCAACCATCAGAACAAAGAGGAGCAAAAATCGTAACCATTTGCTGCCATCTAGTGCTCGTTTGGATTTTTACAACTTAGGTACAGTAAGCCCTATTTTAAAGCACTTTTAAAGCAGAGCCACAAACACTGAAAAACTACGGGACAGCCAGGAATTTAAAGTATAGTTAGTCCTCAATTTACGACCACAAATAGCCCAACATTTCTGTTGCTAAGTGAAACAGTTGTTAAGTGAGTCTTTCCCCCATTTTACAACTTTGCTTGCCACAGGTGTTAATTGGTTCACTGCAGTTTGTTAAGTTAGTAACCCGGTTGTTAAGTGAATCTGGCTTTCCCCATTGACTTTGCTTGTTAGAAGGTCGCAAAAGGGGATCACGTGACCTCGGGGACACAACAATGGTTATTAGTATGAACCCGTTGCTGAGCGGCTGAATTTTGATCCCCTGATCATGGGGACATAACTGCAAAGGCCGTTAACTCTGAAAAACGGTCACGAGTCACCTTTTTCAGCGCTGTCGTAACTTTGAATGGTCGCTAAGCGAACTGTTGTAACTCGAGGACTACCTGTATAAAACGTACCCCCCAAAAATGTGCAGCTCACAGCATTCTCGATCTACGCAAAGCAGCTCTACAAGGAAGGGGAAGCCTTGGTGGCGCAGTGGTTAAGAGTGCAGTACTGCAGGCCACTTCTGCTGGCTATCGTCTGCCTGAAATTTGGCAGTTCAAATCCCAGGCTCAAGGTTGACTCAGCCTTCCAAGGTGGGTAAAATGAGGACCCAGATTGTTGGGGGCAATAGGCTGACTCTGTAAACCGCTTAGAGAGGGCTGTAAGAGCACTATAAAGCGGTATATAAGTCTAAGTGCTATTCTTCTGGAAAATGAGGCACTACTGGTACAGGCCATACCCATTCACCTCACTCTCAGTCCTTCTGCCCAACACCAGTCAGGATGATAAAGAGTGGGAGGAAAGCATATAGACAGGAGGAGAGGCCAAACCAAATAGATCTAAGCTGCTTTCTTGTAAGAATTTCATGGGGGGAGAGGAGCCAAATTAAAGAATAAGGTCAAGAGATTCCAGAAAGCAACTCTGCTTAGCATTGCTGCCAAACTGATTATGCAAGCAGTGGCTTCAGGTTCTCAGTCCATTAATACATTTCTCAAGAGATCTGAAAGCAACTCCAACTCTGCTTTAAAGGGGACGGCGGATCCTCAACTTAAAACCATTTGCTTAATGACTGTTTAAAGTTGCAACAGTGCTGGAAAAAAAGTGACTTATAATTGGTCCTCACACTTGTGACCACTGCCGCGTCCCTATATATCACATGATCAAAATTCAGGTGCTTGGCAACCAGCATATATTTTACAAACTTTGCAGCATCTCAGTCACATAATTGCCGTTTCCGATCTTCTAAACCGTCTTCTGACAACTCAGTCAATGGGGAAGCCAGATTCACCTAACAAGCGCAGGTAGGCCTCAATTTACAACAGTTCATTTAGTGACAGTTCAAAGTTACAACGGCACTGAAAAAAGTGACTTATGACCATTTTTCACACTTATGACCGTTGCAGCACCCCAATGGTCAGCTGAACAAAGTTCAGGCAGTTGGCAACTGATTCACATTTATGACGGTTGCAGTGTCCCGGGGTCATGTGATCCCTTTTTGCGACCTTCTGACGAGCAAAGTCAACGGGTTCACTTAACAACTGCGGAACTAACTTCATAACTATAGTGATTCATTTAACAACTGTGGCAAGAAAGGTCGTAAAATGGGGCAAGACTCACTTAACAACTGTCTTGCTTAACAACAGACATTTGAAGCTCAATTGTGGTCGTAAATCGAGGACTACCTGTATATGATTCACTTAAGAAGAGCAAAAAAGCTTGCAAAATCAGGTTGCAGAACTCATAATCACCACCTCACTTAATGATGGAGATTCCAATCCCAATTGTAGTTGTAAGTCAAGGATTATCTGTATATTTCTTGCGTCTGAAATGATTGCTCAGGAGAAGAATGAACAAACCCTTCCAAATGCTATTCCACACTAACAAAACAAAAACATGTTATCTTACTGGAAAGCCAAGCAGGGAAGAAATCCAAAATATTCTACCGAATGAATTTCACCAAACACAGCCCCTAAGGAGCATAGCTGCTGTACCTTCACACAGATATACGGGTGTATTCATAGTTTATAAGGGGAGAAAGGAACAGTTCAAATTCATGCTTAGCTGCAACAGTTTCTGACTGATGCTGGACAACCTCTCTTATTGTAACTAAATATGTACAAATGTTATTGCTATTTAAAATGCTATCAAATGTATCTGTACTTGGAAGGGGCTATTTTATCTGTTTATAAAATGTGCATCTTACTTTATTTTACGAAACACTGCTGGTGTAAAGCAACTGCAGCCAAAGACAATTCCTACATACGTTTCTGATTATCTGACCAAAACGTAAGATCCATCTCAATCTAGTTCTTCTCAGTTTAGGCTAACCATTCAGAAAATTCCCGATGGCAATCTCACTGTTACAAACAAGGCAGCACTCCAATGTCTCTATTTACACGGTGGCATATATCAAAGAAAGAAGCCGAGAATGAAGGGTGCCATACCTGTGGGGAGGTATGCATGGCACTGACACCACTGGGGCAGCTGCTCTCTTTTCAGCCAGAATTTTCCTTGCCTTCTTCATTTTGATCCGGGATTTAGCCTTGGCTCTTTTCACCTTCTCTGAGCTCCAGCTTTTCCCGTCCTCTTCTTCCTCCTCTTCTTCTTCCTCCCCTTCGCTATGGGATAGGGCAGGCAAGCGTCGCATTGAGCCAGGTGGCGTGTGGATATCACAGTAAGCTGTTTTCCGGACACTAAACGAAGTGCCATTGGCCCCCGTTTCTCGGACAGGCTCCATTTTCATATAGAGCCCAGCCTGCTGAGCACAGGTAACGTGGAAGGCTGTGTAGCAGTTCGCTTTGTGACACTGTATGCAGGCCCCAGAACCTCGCTGCTTGCAGATGTAACAGGTCAGCTTCCAACGGGCGGGTGGGATGTGTTCTATGCTGTCTATGGGCTCCAGGAACACCGTGTTCGCAAAACAGACCTCGGGGATCCAGAGGGCACACACCACGTGGGCCCAACGGCCGTCGTCTGTCTGTTTGAAGGCGCCGCCTTTGTTTGGACACAGGGCGCAGTCCACGGCCCTGGAAGGCGACTGCAAGCAGCGGCGGCACAGCCACTGGCCTTCTGGGATATAAGGGACCCCATAGCATTCCTGGTGCACAGCCAAGTTACACATGTCACAAAAAAGGATGACGTTGCTATTCTGACATTCCCCGTCATTGCAAATGCAACAGACGGCATCCTCATCTACCAAGGCGTTTGGGTCACCTTTGTTGTGACTCTCAAAATAGGATTCCTTCTCTAGCCGGTCCATTAGATATTCAAAGATCTCCTGAGGAATAGGGCTGACCCCTTCTGTCTTCCGACGTTCGTTCATAATGTCCAACCAGATGTAATCTTCCTCATCCATGTCGTACTCAACCTCCTCATCCAGCTCTTCTGCTGACTTCTCAATGTACCTAAAAGAAGAGAGAGAGAGAGAAAAAGAGAGAGAAAGTGCAAGGCTGAGGACAACGGGAGTCTAGAAGGACTACAGAGCTGCTATCTATTATTGAGCATCCTTAAAGGTAAAGGTTCTCCTCGCACATATGTGCTAGTCGTTCTCCGTTTCAAAGCCGAAAAGCCAGCACTGTCTGAAGACGTCTCCGTGGTCATGTGGGCGGCATGACTAAATGCCAAAGGCGCACAGAGCGCTGTTACCTTCCCACCAAAGGTGGTCCCTATTTTTCTACTTGCATTTTTTATGTGCTTTCGAACTGCTAGGTTGGGAGAAGCTGGGACAAGTAACGGGAGCTTACTCCGTTCTACGGCACTAGGGATTCGAACTGCTGACCTTTCAATCGACAAGCTCAGTGTCTTAACCACTGAGCCACCACGTCCCTGAGCATCCCTACACCTACTTGATGAAAGTGTCATCATCATTTCACTGCCCTGCTACAGTAAGTTCTAACTCAGCCTGATTCCTTTCAGATTTCCTAGATTTTATTTCCCAGAATCCTGATACTTAAAGTCCAATAATGGTGCCAGAGAGTCTCTAGTCAAGTGGCAGTTACTGCTTCCTCTGATCGCAGAACCGTAATAATGAACCTCTCATCTTTCTGCCTTACACACATCTACCTGGAGAAGGTTCTAATGCTGGGAAAAGTGGAAGGAGACAGGAGGAGAAGAAAACCAACAGCAACATGGAGGGACTCAGTGGCAATGGGTGGAAGGACCAAGTTTGGTTCAGATTATCACGGAGAAAAATCTATCAATGTGGCCACCAAGAGTCAACCCCAACTTGATGACACACAATCAAATCAAATCAATCAATCAATCTATACATAGCCATTAGAAGTCACACTGATTTAACAAAGCACAAATGGTACAAATCATGTAATTTGTATGTCATGGTGCAAATGCCAAACAATGTGCCTTTTGCCTCATTTATGCCATGAAGTCATGACGTGAGTGATGTATATGTGTATACCCAAGTCCCACTTTTGTTCTTGCTTAGAAAGAAAACGCCATGTCATAATAGGAAACCTTTAAACCTAAGAACTCCTTCTACTGAAGCTGAGCGGAACAGGCTTGTTACAATTGGGGGGAAAAACCACAATGTACCAGTTTCATTCAGTAGGAGATACTTTTCTAAGGCAAAACAAAAGGAGGAAGGGAAGGAGAGAATCTGCCTTCTGCAACCATTTGACAACAAAGTCAACTTTGGGGAAGTCAAATTCACTTAACAACCAGGTTACTGACTTAACAACCGGGGTGATTCACTCAACAACTGTGGTGTAAGAAAGATCGTAAAAAGGGGCAAAACTATCTCACTCAGCAGCAGAAACGTTGAGCTCAACTATGGTCTTAAATCGAGGACTACCTGTATCCCAATGGAGTCACTTCCCAAACAGAAGGACCCTTGTCCCCCCTCCTGTCTTCCTACTGTCCCCCACCCCTCTGAAAACAGATTACCTTGGTCTCCAAACTGGAACAAGGTGCAGTCAGAAGCCACCCTATGAGAGGGAAACACATTCTTAAGGAGCCCTCCTCTCTCTACCTGAGGCTCCAGATTAAAGGATCCTCCGCCCCTCCCTCTTCAGATCCCTGAGCCACACGGTTCTACGTCAGGACTCTGCTTGCAGTCCAAGACTTATTACCTGTAATAAGAGGTGGGGCGAGGTGGGGCATCGGGGGTATCCTGGTCCAGCTCTCGGTACACAGCCTCGGGAAGCTTAGGTGTGTTGCCAGCTGAGGCACTGTGGTGATGGTGATGGTGGTTGGAATCCTTGCGTTTCTCCTTGTTCTTGTGCTTTCCGGCTTTGGGAGCGACCGAGGGCGTTTCTGTGTTCTCCTTGTTGCTGTTGTTCTCTGGGGCCTCTTCGGGAGTCTCATCGTCCTCGGACACCACATCCAAGTTATCAAAAATGCTGATGCGGTGCACGCGGCCATGCAGGTCCACCTCTACCATGCGCTGGGCTTGCGCGTAAGTCATAACATCCCGTCCTGGGGATTGCGAAGTCTCGGAGGGGCTGGGCGACTGCTTGTTGGTTGCGCGGCCGTGCCGGCCTTTCTTTTTGTGCTTGCGCAGAGGGGTGTTCTGGGGTGGCGGTGGATTGTCATGGTCGTAGTGGTAGAGATGGTACTCGATGCCACTGTAGCTCTTGTAGATTTTGCGGCAGGTGTCCACGGGACATTCATAGGGTGGCTTGGTTGCCCGCAGATTGTGGCAGAAAGTCTTCACGTCAAAGTCCACCCCCATGGTGTTCCTTGGCTCTGTAGGGAAGGAGAATGAAGAGCAGGAATGGTTAGGTTTACCACATTAGCCATCAACCAACACCCAAGTCCAAAGTGCACAGGCTTTAGCAATGCTCCTGGATTCCTAGGACAGAATCTATTTAACCCCAATTGATTAAGCACAGTTGAAACCAAAAAGGCAAATGGAGACTGGTTGATCCAGAACAACTGCATCAGAACAAGAAGTTCTTACAGCCATGTTGTAAATACGACTGGTATAACTTTGCATTTCTTTGAAAACAAGTATTATTTTTCATCCTGTTTCTTCCGATTTTGTGGAATTGGGATCGTAGAAACACCCAGGAGCATAGAAGAATTCAGAGGCAGATGCATAAATAAATGTCTTAAAACGTATTTATTCATATGATAAATCATATTAACTATGTACAACAGAGATCAAGTCTCATGAGGAACAAACATAAGAAGAGAGAGATGGAGAGAGAGCAAGGTGGAAAAGGTTGGAGGGGGTTTTATACTCAGGGTAAGGCCCTCCTTTCCACATAGGGGTGGAGATACTCTCTGCCTCCACTGGTGTCTATATGACACATGTGCCAATGGCTTGCAAATACTTGACAGATTTATTGCTAAATTATGCAGATTGATACTAGCATTATCAGGAGATATCTTTAATTACAATCAATCCTTATCACCTGTAGTATGTTCGCCAACAAAATTCATTGTCCTGAGTACGCAGAGGCTACCTGCCAACCTGCTTCCTTTCTCTTTTAAAAACAATCTACATTTTCAACAAAGCTCTCCTTGTATCTTCTTGCCTTATCTGAAGACTTGCAGATCCTACTGTACACCAGTCTCACAGTGTCAATTTATACAGCACAGTGAAGATATGTTAATAATTGTGGTCAGCACACAACTGTGACCTAAGACACGCAAAAGAATTGCAACGATCCCTCACATCCAAACAGGAATATCCTGCTACAGTCTGTCAAATTTCTAAGTTGAGAGTTGCTTTACTTTATTAAGAAATTTATACAAACCGCCCAACTCACAGTGACTCTGGATGGGTCATATTGTTTTGAGTGGAGATCACACTTATCAGTGCACTTGTGATACTTGGGTAGGATTGTTTTAAACACAAATTCCTGTGTTCTCTTTCTGCTTCAGATAACAATGCTAATTTCTAAGCCTGGAATGTTGCTGTCACCACATTACAGTTTATACTGGAAATAAATTCTAGGAGCTGTAGAATTCAGCATGTCTTGAAAACACCAGTGTGTAGAAATCTGTGCTAAACATTTAGTATCAATGGCAGCACTTTGTTAAACTTGGCTGATTGCAAAAAACCTAAGCAGGACTGGACCTGGTCAGTATTTGTCTGGGAGACCACAGGAGATAATAGAGCTGTAGATTGGGGTGGGAAGTTAAGAAACATTTAAGAAGGCAACAGTAAATCAGTTCTGTGTTGTTGCCCCCCACCCAAAAAACCAACCCCTCCTATCTGGACATATTTATGAGGTCACCAAGAGTTAAATTCTACTCAAAAGATTTTTAACCATCAATCAGAGGTTTGAAAAGAATACAAGTCTGAAAATAATCCCATTCTCAGTTGCATAAGGAAGAAAGTAGCCATGGTTATCCAAATGCTGGCATCATGCTATTTGTGCTGAATTAAACAACATTATGAGAAATGATTCCAGGAAAGATTTTCCCAATGCCGACATGTTTTAGAGGAAGCATTTCATTTGCCGTTTTTCTTCTATTTGTTTTTATGCTGGAGCTTTACTGGCTTTATTGAGATGGCTGAAGCTAACACTCTTATATTATTAACGATGTTCTGTCTTTTTAATTCCAAGCCTCTGGGAGACTCTGGGACACTCTGATCGTGTTCACAAGTGAGGAGGAAGGAAAGAGGCTCCCGGCCCAATCCCAAGCATACCTTGCTCTCTCACACTGCTTTCTTCATCCCTCAGGGAGCTATTTGGCTAGGCAGGGAACAGGAATTAAGGAGGATGCATGGAAGGATGGTGGGAGGATGAATCAATCACTTCATAATTCTGTTATATATATACCAATACCCAGCCTGGAGCAAACCCAATGGTCACTTAAAAGGGGACAGGTACTACTAGTGGGCATTTAAAAGGGGAGGGGTAGTACTAGCGTTATTCTGATGGTAATGTAGCACCATTACCATGCCACCCCATTACCTTGAGGAGAAATCCCACTAATCTCATCATGCTGATTCCTGTCCTTCTGTCATTGCTCCAAGGAAAGGAACTGACTGAAGACAATCTGTCAGCATACTAAGGAGGATTCCCCTTTACTGACACTTCTTGCTAATCCCATGTTTTCTCTCCTGACTCTAACAATGAGGCACTCACTGTAGTGGAAGTGGCTCACCCACTGCACAGCTATGCACAAGGTAGAAAGAGAGGGAGAAAGGGGGGGGGGGAAATAGGAAGGTGAAGTGGAGGAATGCCAACAGTTGGTACTACTTCTGACAGTTCACTCTTTCTCTGCAATCTCGCTAAGCAGCAGGGAAAAAAATGACAGTTAAGGCAGAGGATGTCAAGGCAACCCTCCTGGCAGCTGGGATAAGCAGGAGAAAATATTAAAGAGGGTGCAAAGAACAACAATCAACCCACAGCCTATGTCAGTTCACGCACCGTCTTCCTCTCTTTCGCCACCCGAGTTGAGGCTGAAGGAAAAACCTTTCCGCTGTCTTCCCATCCCACCTGCAGCTTTAAAATGGGGAGGGGAACAACTAACAGACAAGCGAGCTGTCAAAACTCAGGCTCACGCTTTTATGCTTTGGGTTTTTTTTTTTTTTTTTTTCATTTTGAGATAAATCATGCAGAGGAGAGGGGGGGGGGAAGGGAAAAAAAAGCACGAGAGAGAAAAAGACACGATATTATGCACCAGCTAGAGAGAGAGACCATCCTTCCTTTAAGCGGGTTTTGCAGCCACCCCATGTCCCACGGCCTGTGCTAAAATGTTTCTTTTTTTGGGAGGGGGTTGTCTACTGCAGCCTTTCCCCCACACCCCAACCCAAGAGGCACGTGCGGCTCCCCCCCCCCAGAAGAGGGGGAAGAAGAATGGTAAAAAGTTTTGAGGTCCTGTCCGTCTAAACAGTCAGGCTTTGGCCAGAGGGAGTTTGGCATCGCTGATTTCCTTCCATAAACGGGCGGGCTGAGATTCCACCGTCCCGCTTAGAGCAGTGTTAGAGCTCTGCTGGCTGGGGGATTCTGGGAGTTGAAGTCCACCCATCTTCAAGCTACCAAGGTTGAGAAACACTGTCCTAGAGAGGCTACCTTCCCACCCGCCACTCCACACCTGGAGGGAAAGGGGGGTGGGGGGGCGCAGAGGGTTTCCCCACCACAGGCTGCTTCCCTTCCAACTTCGCTCGCCCCCATATTGTGAAGCGACGAGGCTGCAGATTTTGAGGGGGGGTAGGAAAGGAAAGGAAAGGAAAAGCGGGGAGGCTGTCACATTAACCCTGAAGCGGCCCTTCGCCTTCCCGCCTCCCGCGGCAAACCCCCCTCCTCCGCACGTGCAGCGGCCGAGCGGGGCTCCGGGGGGGGGAGAAGAAGAGCCGTGCCAACAGCCTCCCCCCCCCGCCACCTGCCGCCTCTCTTAACGGGCATTTATTCCCAACCGGCCTTGCCCCGCCCCACCCCGCTCGCGCAGCCTCGGGGCGGTTGGGAGGGGGAGGAGGAGGGAGGGAGAGGGGGAAGGGCTGCCTGTCCTTTTCCAGGAAGGGAAGAAGCCGCTTTCGGGGGGAGGGGGACGTTGTGGGGGGGAAAATCTCCAGGGCCGTTGTCGCTCCTGCCGCCCGGACGGCGCCTCGCTCAGCCTCCCAACCCGTCCGCGCGCGCGGGTCACTCACCGAGCTCGCCTCAAGCCCCGGCCCGGTTGAGGCGCGGCGGCTGCAGAACGACTCCCGCGTCGGAGGGGCCCATGGGCCCAACCCCGGCCCCGGACAATGGAGGTTGAAAGCTCCGGCGGCGGCAGTAGCAGCAGAAGCGGCGGCGGCGGCGGCTCCTGCGCGGGGAGGCCGCTGGGTAAAGCGGCGCCCTGGCAACCGCACTTTCGCCACGAGACACGGCTCTTCGAAAAAACAAAAAAAACCCCACACACACACTGCCACCGCCACCCTAATCCCGGCCTCGATTTGGCGGGCTCGCTTTCTACAAAAGCCGCTCCGGGGCGAGGAAGCGACCCGCGAGAGCAAAAGCGGCCGGGGACGTTCAAGGAGCGAATCTGCCGCCGCGGATCGCCAGGCTTTGCGCGCTGGTTCGAGAGCTGGGAAAGAGGCGCTTGCCGCGTCCTCGCGAGCTGGAGCTCTGCCCGATGCCGGGAGTCAAGTTGCTGGAGTGGAAGGCTTGAAGCGGAGGAGGAGGAGGAGGGTGGTAGTAGTAGTAATTGGGTTGCAGCGTGGCGGGGGACCTTCTCCCTCGAGAAGCCGTGTGAGTGTGTGTGCAGGTCGGTTGCCATTCGTGTGTGTGTGTAGGTCGGTTGCCAGTTTGTGTGTATGCAGGTTGGTTGCCGTGTGTGTGTGTGTGTGTGTGTGTGTAGGTCGGTTGCCAGTTTGTGTGTATGCAGGTCGGTTGCCGGTTCGTGTGTGTGTGTGTGTGTGTAGGTCGGTTGCCAGTTTGTGTGTATGCAGGTTGGTTGCCGTGTGTGTGTGTAGGTCGGTTGCCAGTTTGTGTGTATGCAGGTTGGTTGCCGTGTGTGTGTGTGTGTGTGTGTGTGTGTGTGTGTAGGTCGGTTGCCAGTTTGTGTGTATGCAGGTCGGTTGCCGGTTCGTGTGTGTGTGTGTATGTGTAGGTCGGTTGCCAGTTTGTGTGTATGCAGGTTGGTTGCCCTGTGTGTGTGTGTGTGTGTGTGTAGGTCGGTTGCCAGTTTGTGTGTATGCAGGTCGGTTGCCGGTTCGTGTGTGTGTGTGTGTGTGTGTGTAGGTCGGTTGCCAGTTTGTGTGTGTGCAGGTTGGTTGCCGTGTGTGTGTGTGTGTGTGTGTGTGTAGGTCGGTTGCCATTCGTGTGTGTGTGTAGGTAGGTCGGTTGCCAGTTTGTGTGTATGCAGGTTGGTTGCCGTGTGTGTGTGTGTGTGTGTAGGTCGGTTGCCAGTTTGTGTGTATGCAGGTCGGTTGCCGGTTCGTGTGTGTGTGTGTAGGTCGGTTGCCAGTTTGTGTGTATGCAGGTTGGTTGCCGTGTGTGTGTGTGTGTGTGTGTGTGTGTAGGTCGGTTGCCAGTTTGTGTGTGTGCAGGTTGGTTGCCGGTTGTGTGTGTGTGTGTAGGTCGGTTGCCAGTTTGTGTGTGTGCAGGTGGGTTGCCAGTTCGTGTGTGTGTGTGTGTGTGTCGGTTGCCAGTTCGTGTGGGTCGGTTGCCAGTTTATGTGTGTGTGTGTATGTAGGTCAGTTGCTGGTTTGTGTGTGTGTGGATGTCGGTTGCCAGTCATGGTCCCCCCCCAGAGGAAACTGGGCTCCGATACAGAAAAGGAGTCAGGTAGAAAAAAAAATCTCGATGTGCAATGGGAAACCAATTTCCCTTTATTTTTGGATCGCGCTGATGAAAAGTGGGATTTGACTTCCAGAGAAAGATGAGAAAGAGAGAGAGAGAGAAAAAAGAAAACCTGCTTTGATGAACGCCTTGAGTGCCTTCAAAGCATTTCGTATCCACCGGGCCCCTGTCATTTATTATCCTGTAGTTCATGCACAGAAATATAAGATTTCCTGGAGATTTACAGAATTGTGAGAAGTGTGGGGGAGGGGGGTGTTACCCAAGTTGGTTCTGTTGAGAGCAGTAAAATACAATAGTAATTTTTTTTTGGCAGAATGATACATTAAACAAACTAAGAGTTACGCGTGTCCCTGTTCTCCAAACAGTTTAGAGATGTTTCTACTTGTATTGGTATTTTACCTGGCAGAAAAAAGAGATGACCTTTAACCACAACTTTAATGAAGGCCTGACTTAAAAGCGTACTTAATACCTGTCAGTAGTAGCTTGCAAAATATTGTGAACTTCACAAGAAATCAAAAGACAGAATAGTGAGAAACAGAGGGATAGTCTATATTGGTTTCTAATTTAATACAGGTAGGCATGTTTTGCCATGTGATCAGGTGCCCAGGCAGTTGCTTCTTTTGGATCCAGAGACAATGAACACTGCAGTAAATAAAAGGATTTTATGCTTTATTGTTAGCTCAAGCAAACAAATTTAAAAGGATAACAAAAAGCATACATACTAAGCAAGATAACAGCTAAATCTCTTACAGGCTGCCAGGAGCTCCTTAATAACAATAGCAGAGATATCCCAAGGGCAGCCAATTTTCACAGTACCTAATGTTGGTTCCCTGCATTAGTTCCTCATTAATAACAAACCCGCAGTTTTTATCAAAACCTGACACCATGATTTCATGTTCCTGCTATGTTAAGGAGACTGCAAGCTGTGAATTTAACTGGATGGCACCTGACTCTGGGATGGGTATTGAAAGACTTTTGGGTGGGTAGGAAACTTTGAAGATATATGGAAATAATCTTCCCACCTACCCCTTCTCCTTTTGTTCAGCAAGCTAGAATGAAAAGCAAGCAGACTACCGGTAGCTAGCCCTGAATGAACTTGAAACTTCTAGACTTTTCTTAATATAAAGGTGAAATCAAAATATGTCACCAAACTGGTTGAAATAACCGTGGTCTTCCATATTGTCACTACAATGTAATGCCCCAATGGATAGCTGTTTGAAAGCAGTTGTGGAGTCCCCTGATCCAAAAGTGAAATGCTGCCAGTTCGGCCCGATTCAGCCGAACCAGTAGCGATGGCAATGGGTGGTTCGGAGAACTGGTAGCGACGGCAATGCGAGGCTCCGCCCACCCACCCGGTTGTAAAAAAGCTGTTTTTTACCCTCTGCACATGCACAGAAGGGTTTGTGCATGCGCAGTGGGTCCCCGCGCTTACACTTCTGAACCAGTAGGGAAGTAGATTTCACCCCTGCCCTGATCTATAAGGCACAGTAAGCACATGAAATCTGGTCCACAGCTTGTAGTTTTGCAGGAAGTTGTGGAAAATAGAATAGAATAGGAATAGAATGGAATGGAATGGAATAAAGATAGGATAGGATAGGAATGGAATGGAATAGGGATAGAATAGAATAGAATAGAATAGAATAGAATAGAATAGAATAGAATAGAATAGAATAGAATAGAATAGAATAGAACTGAACTCTTTATTGGCCAAGTGTGATTGGACACACAAGGAATTTGTCTTGGTGCATACGCTCTCGGAGTACATAAAAAAAAGAATGGAAGGAAAGTTATCTTGCTCATGCTTCAAAGACTGCCTTATATTTACTGCCAATATTAAATCTCCTTGCATTCGTCCCTCCAAAGCAGTGCCTCTCAACCTTGGCAACTTGAAAATGTGTGGACTTCAGTTTGCAGAATTTCCTGGCCAGCATGACCGTGTGAAGTCCATATGTCTTCAAACTGCCAAGGTTGAGATAAACTGCTCCAAAGTATTGCAAGTAGGGTGGATTTTTAGTTTATTCTCTTCATGCAGTAAGGTGGTACCTTCTCAACGATAGCTGTTTTTAGAGTAGCAGTCCTATGAAAGCCTTTTTTTTTTTAATTTTTATATGCCGCCCTTCTCCGGAGACTCAGGGCGGCTTACAATGCGTTAAGCAATAGCCTTCATACTTTTGTATATATATTTATACAAAGTCAGCTTATTGCCCCCACAAACCGGGTCCTCATTTTACCCACCTTAGAAAGGATGGAAGGCTGAGTCGACCTTGAGCCTGGTGAGAATTGAACTCGCAGTAATTGCAGGCAGCCGGATGTTAAATGCTGCCTTAGGAGGCATTAGCCTCCTATGCCACTCAGGCTCAGGTTAAAAGTTGAAAGACAAAAAAGGTAGATCGAACAGTAGTTTAGTTCCAATTATTCTGCAAGAATGAAAATGAAATATCCAGGTGTTATAATAATACACTTGAAATTGTAACACTATCTAACTGGTTTTTAATTTGCATATTTTATTTTATTAAATCAGTCGTTAATGCATACCATTTAATTTTTGTATTGTCCTTTTTCAATTATAAATTAATTAGAAGAACAAGTGCCAAGAAAAATAAAAGTCACACATTAATCCTGTTATTTGAAGAAATCTGAGCTATTTCAGGTTCTCCAGTGGTTTTTTTAATTATTAAATTTTTGCTTATAATATGTTGGATATTTAAAACAAATATAGCATGAATGATAACTTGACCTACTGTGAGAATTTTTGTCACATGGCTGTAAGGATGCTGAGATGGTCAGAAGCACGAAAACTGATCATAAGTAACTTTTTCAGCACCATTATAACTTCAAATGGTTACTAAATGAATGATTGTAACACTATGAAGTCTTTTGTGCATCCAGACCTTGTCAAGTAAATGTATAGTTATCCCTTTGTTCCTTTGTTAGACTTACAAGGTTAATTCTGAGTTTGGAGGAATAGATGGTTTTGATACTGTTACAATTTGGCATGAACCAATTCTGAAATGGATAGTAACAGTCCATATTATTTGTTGGGTAGTTTTGGTCTCTCATTATGAAGTTTAAGAGCATGGTGACTCACCTGGTTACAACTCAAGGTTGACAATCAACAAGCCTACGTTCGAGACCCTAGTGATGGGGCGAGCTCCCGTCATTTGCTCCACTTCTGACATGAATGTGAATGCAATGATGAAGCTGAGTCTGTTACACATGGAACATCAAATTTGTAGCTTATAGTTATTATTCTGTACCAATTGTCACAGTTTAATTCCACGATATATACTCAGTGTACCCATGGGTGATTACCTTGACAGGAATATGGTATGGCATTGAAGATCTTTCAGGGGTAAGTATAATTTATTACATTACCCAATTGTAGTCCCATTAAAAAAGGCAGTAACTATAATCTCTTTAAAATCCAGTTTTAAATGTATTGGAAACAAATCTTCCAAAAGATGGCACTGTAACTTTGGCCATCCCTATCAAGATTTGCAGCTACAGCTGGGAATTGGAGAAGGCTCCCCAAAGCAAGAACAGGGCAATTGCACCTTGATTTTCTGTTGCTGGCTTTTAATTAACACGACATCTTTGGAGACTTTTCAAGCAAAAGTCATTACACACCGGAGATTTAATGGAACAGCTACTAAGGAAACATCTCTCTGCCATAAGCAGTGCAAGGAATGAAACTTGGTAGGATTACAGATTATCATTTCCACTGTGAAGTTGTTGTGAATGGAATCCAGGGTATAAATAAAGAAGGTACCCAAGAAAGGAGAATATTTGTAGCTCGGGCTTGAAATGAGGGATCCTTGGTGCTGTCTGAACTTGGTTGTTTTCTTGCAGACATTTCATTACCCAGACTAGGTAACATCATCAGTGCTAACATCTGAGCCATGCTGGCTCAGGAATTCTGGGAATTGAAGTCCACAGTTCATAAAGTTACCATAGTTGCCTGCCCCTGCTCTAGGTTGATTGCAAGCAGGCAATGGAGTCGTGCTGTGAAATTAGGCTGAAGCTGCCGTAACTAAATTCAAATACATAGAAGACAAAAACCCAGGACTCTTGTCTAAAAGATCCCTTTGGGGGAAGTAAATAAGAAGAAAACAAGTCCATAAGAAAACAAAGGGGAAAAAACCCCCAGAACTGATGAAGCTTCTTGAATGAGAAGCGAAACTTCTTCAAGGAAAAAAACAATCCAGATGATGGTAGCTCCCCCCTCAGCCCCCCACCACCTCCACTACATGCATCAGTTTACTCTTACTTGAACTGAACCACATTTGCCATTTGGCTGACCATTCACTCCAAAGAGGTCTTTCCTTAGCTCTTCTCAATCACAATTTTTATTTACTGTGAATAACATGATATTCACAGCCAGCCCAAGACAAGATCAT
The DNA here is from genome assembly GCA_022577455.1 of Arizona elegans. Classification (NCBI taxonomy): domain Eukaryota; kingdom Metazoa; phylum Chordata; class Lepidosauria; order Squamata; family Colubridae; genus Arizona; species Arizona elegans. The sequence goes on from JAKOOJ010000003.1 coordinate 144,327,800, forward strand.
TTTTGAACCAGTTAAAAAGCACCAATGCCAGCACAGATCCTTAATGGACACATCTTCCTACCTTTTGCCAAGAATGTTGCCCATTTGCCCATGTAGATGCCTGACTAGGTAGCTCAGTGGCTAAGACACTGAGCTTGTCGATCAGAAAGGTCGGCGGTTTGAATACCTAGTACAGGTCTCCTGTGAATGGGGGGTTGGACTAGATGACCTCCAAGGTCCCTTCCAACTCTTACTATTTGTTCTACTCTCTGCATTCTGGTTTTTAATCAATTGTTGTTATGCCTTTGGAGAGCCTATTTGGTGTAGTGATTAGGGCATCAGGCCAGGAGATTGTGAGTCCTAGTCCCACTTTAGACATGAAGCCAGCTGGGTGAGCTTGGCCTAGTCTCTCTCTCAGCCCTAAGAGGCAGGACAAAGCACTTCCAAAAAGATTTACCAATAAAACTGCAGGGACATGCCAGGAGTCAACACTGACTCGGAGGCAGGGAAAAAAATACATCTTTTCAGGGAACTCTTGCGTTGTCAAGGTGTAACAAGTTGCCATACAAATGGTGTTTTTCTCCTTCCTCTGCATCTGAGATTGAAACGTAGATGAAACGTTGAAACTTTGTAGAACCAAGCAGGTGGCTTCCGAATTGAGATTATGGCATCATTTTTAGGGTTTCATTCAAGCCCTGATTTTGGCATTTGTGTTTTAACAATTGCTACTCTATTTCTCCTATAATGTTGTCTTCAGTAGAGGATCTAATGCTGATCTAATGCATGTGAAATGACCCATTTCAGTTTGCTGATGGACAATCTTGATGCCTCTGCTCCAACAAGAGCAACTTTGCTTTAGTTTGGGTTCTGACATGTCAAGAATGCATAGCATACATATATTTGCAGCACTGAACTTTCTAATTGTCTCTGGACAGATCAGCAACAAGACATGATTTCAGACTGTTACCCCCAAGGTCAGTGATAAAAATTTAGATGCTTGGCAACTGACTCATATTTATGATGGTTTTAGTGTCCCGGGGTCATGGAATCATGTTTTGCAACCTTCTGACAAGCAAAGACAATGGGGAAGACAAGTTCACTTAACAAACGTGTCACTAATTTAACAAGTGCAGTGATGCATTTAAGAACTCTGGCAAGGAAGGTCATAAAATGGGGCAAAGGTCACTTAACAAATGCCTCGCTTAGCGCGAGAAATTTGGGGTTCAATTGTCCTAAGCTGAGGACTACCTGCATCATATTGACATTCTCCTGGTTCTCAATGGGCAGAATATTAGACTGGGTTACCATTCCAAAAATCAGTACAAGTAGTCCTCAACATACGACCACAATTGAACCCAAAAGTTCTCTAGGTAAGCAAGACAGATATCAAGTGATGTGCCCCATTTTTTTGCTTCAGTTGTTAAGCGAACCTCTGTATTAAGGAAACCATGCAGTTGTTAAGGGAATCTAGTTTCCCTGATCAACTTGGCTTGTCAGGATCCAGCTGGGAAGGTTGCAAATGGTGATGACATGACCCTGGGACACTGCAACCGTCATAAATACATGCCAGTTGCCAAGCACCCAAATTTTGATCACACGATCATGGAGATGCTGCAATGGTCGTAAGCCACTTTTTTCAGTGCTGTTGTAAATTTGAATGGTGGTCATTAAATGGTGATAAGTCGAGGACTATCCATATAGACATGTTTTTATAAACTAAGTATTTAGTTTGTGGATTTGTGAATTCTTATACTGTAATCTCTCTCAGTATTTCTCAATCTTAGTGACTTGAAGAAGTGTGGACTTCAGCTCCCAGAATTCCTTCTCCAGCTGGCTAAGGAATTCTAGGAGTTGAAGTCCGCACATCTTCAAGTTGAGAAGTTGCTCTATCTTAAAGTTGGACATATTATTTGACAAAAGAGAGCTGAGATACAAGAGCTCCTGCGAGTTTAGATAGATGATTAAATATACCTTGCAGGAAGGAAAGCATGAATGCTGAGTGATGCTGAGTTGAAGAAGATCCCTTCTTTGTTAATTAGACCGCCTAACGCTTCCTGATTTTGGTAGCTGTGTAATACACATGCCTATCCTATGAGCGTACAGCACAGATGGCACAGATTTTATTCTGCTATTGCAAAGACCTGTTTGTTCCTTATAAACTAGCTTGGGACGCTCTGTTAAGCAGCATTAGCTTACAATCACTGCAATATACACTTGGCTTAAAGTTATTTATCCATTTTCTTTAGTAGTGACCTCATTCTCCAGCTATTATCTGCTTCTCTTTTCCTACGTTCTCCATTGTTATATAAAGGCATTAGCTGTTCCTCCACTGATTATGATTCAGGAATTTGAGCATGGAGCAAACGTTGAACACATTTGGGTAAGAAAACAGGGAAGAAATATAAAAGACATTACGGTGGATATGTTAAAAATTGGCACATTAGACAGAAGATCTGGATAATAGCACAAGGGACAGGATATGTGAAAAGGATCTGCGTATACTTGTGGATCACAAGGTAAACCATAAGCCAATGGGATGAGGCTGCCCACCTCAAAAGAAAATGCACATAAGTCCTTGACTTATGACCACAATTGAGGCTAAAACTTCTGTTGCTAAGTGAGATACTTGTTGAGTGAATTTTGCCCCATTTTATGATCTTCCTTGCCACAGTTGTTTCATTTGTTAAATAAGTAGTACGGTTGTTAAGTGAATCTGGCTTCCCCATTGACTTTGCTTGTCAGAAGGTCGCAAAAGATGATTGGATGACCTCCCCCAGGCACTACAACTGTCATAAATATGAGTCAGTTGCCAAGCATCCGAATTTTGATCACACGAACATGGGGATGCTGCCATGGTCATAAGTGTGAAAAATAGTCATAAGTCACCTTTTTTTTTTAGTGGCATTGTAATTTTCAACGGTCACTAAATGAACTTTTGTAATTTGAGGACCATCTGTACTGGTTTTGATTCTCATTTCACTAAATATGAATTAATTTTAATTCCACCTCCCGCCTCCAACTTAACTGTCACATTAAATATTAGAACAGCAAATTATTAATCCTACGGTAGATGGATTGGAAGGTCAGGGAAGTATGCCAGGGAAGATTTGAGAAAGAGGGACAAGAGATGGAGGAGAATAAATGAGAAAGCAAATAAGAGACTTAATCCCCAGATCTTCTGCTTGGCCATCAGCTGTGTATCCCTATTACTGCCCCCAAACCAGCAATTGCTTACCTGTTCTAAGGTAACCCAGGAACGGAGGCCCTTCCTCTACATTCACTGGAGCTCTTTGGACAAAAATGATGACATAGTAGCATCAAGTCAAGGTTGAGACAGCAGCCCAGCTTAGTTAGTCCTCCTGCCTCTAGCGAATGAGCTGAGGCAAACCTCCTGTCAGCTGCTTCTGTGGCAGGTCCAGGAAAGCTGTGCTCTCCTTTCAGAAAAAGAAGAACTAAAGTAGGCCACCCACCCCGCAGAAGCGGGAATTCTCTCTCCCCATCTGCTTGCTAGTTTCAAGCAGTTGAACCTCACGGGCCACGTGATAAATAGTTATCCCTAGTGGAGTGTCCCAAGGACTCAAAAAAACGTATCATGGGTTAAAAGAAACAGCTTGTATGTCCCCAAGCATTTGACCAGCTGAAATGGTCGTTCTGTAACTGAGCTGGAAAAAAGAAGGTATATGCATACAGTACACACACAGACACACACACACAGAGGACTAAGAAATGAGTGCACTTTAGCCAGGCCATTTTTGGTTCTTTAAGAACAATGAGTCCCTCCTGGAGCAGGTATGGGGAACCATGGCCCTTTTATGACTTGTGGACTTCAGGAGTTGAAGACCACAAGTCATAAAAGGAACGTGGAATTCTGGGAGTTGAAGGACTCGGGAATTCTGGGAGTTGAAGTCCACAAGTCATAAAAGGACCATAGAATTCTGAGAGTTGAAGGACTCGGGAATTCTGGGAGTTGAAGTCCACAAGTCATAAAAGGAACGTGGAATTCTGGGAGCTGAAGGACTCGGGAATTCTGAGAGTTGAAGTCCACAAGTCATAAAAGGACCATGGAATTCTGGGAGTTGAAGGACTCAGAAATTCTGGGAGTTGAAGTCCACAAGTCATAAAAGGAACGTGGAATTCTGGGAGTTGAAGGACTCGGGAATTCTGGGAGTTGAAATCCACAAGTCATAAAAGGAACGTGGAATTCTGGGAGTTGAAGGACTCGGGAATTCTGGGAGTTGAAGTCCACAAGTCATAAAAGGACCATAGAATTCTGGGAGTTGAAGGACTCGGGAATTCTGAGAGTTGAAGTCCACAAGTCATAAAAGGAACGTGGAATTCTGGGAGTTAAAGGACTCGGGAATTCTGGGAGTTGAAGTCCACAAGTCATAAAAGGACCATAGAATTCTGAGAGTTGAAGTCCACAAGTCATAAAAGGAACGTGGAATTCTGGGAGTTGAAGGACTCGGGAATTCTGGGAGTTGAAGTCCACAAGTCATAAAAGGACCATAGAATTCTGGGAGTTGAAGGACTCGGGAATTCTGGGATTTGAAATCCACAAGTCATAAAAGGACCATGGAATTCTGGGAGCTGAAGGACTCGGGAATTCTGGGAGTTGAAGTCCACAAGTCATAAAAGGACCATAGAATTCTGGGAGTTGAAGTCCACATGTCATAAAAGGGCCCTGGTTCCCCACCCCTGATCTTGGAACAATTTGGACAGACAAAAAGAAAGTATGTAAGAGGAATGGGGGTGACAGAGAATAGAGAAAAAACAGTAGTTCTCATGACTGACATTGCAATAGACCTTTCCCAGGATGCTTACAAACCAGTTATGATGGCTAAATCCCTTCTTCTCGTCACGTGAACGTATGTTGGATCATTTATGGCTGTTTGCAGTGTCCTGCAGTCATGTGATGTTTTACGTCAGTTTTGCCAAAAACTTGGCCTCCCCCAGAGAGAACCATTGGTTCATTTTGCAACTGTGGAATTAACTTAATGACTGGTGCTCATTTTACAACTGGTGGTTTTTCACTTAATGGTCGCTGCAGCAAAGGCTGTAAAATCCAATCGGTCAATTGGGGGACCTGTTTTACAATCGCTACAACTCATCATCATGATGGGCATTACAGTCATAAATTGAGGACTACCTTTATTCCTTGCCCACAACTCTGATCCCAGTCTCACTAAGCTGGCCATTTCATATTAGGGGGAAAAGTAGAAACCAAATGAGGACAATAGACTGAATTATAATCACTAGAGACAAGGCGGTCAGAATGTCAAGTGTCAGCGTCTCAGCACTGATATAGCAAAGGGAGGATGAAGCCTGAACTTTTGCCTGCTAAATCCCTTTGAAGATTCGGTCTCCTCGGAGATGAGGAGGGGGAAAACATTCCTGTGAACTGACGGGAAAAGGAATCAGGACTGACTTGGAAGATAGCCAATGAGAAGCAGAGAATTGGGGATCGGAAAGGGAGGGATTGGGGGGCAAAGGTCAGTATTGACCGCAAAGAGTCAGGATCCGGTTGCTGTGCTCGAATAAAGAGAAAATTTCCTTAAAGATTGGCAGTTTGGAAGTTCATTTATTTTGAGATAGCATCGAGACCTGACATCAAGTCTGTAGAACTCCTTTTATGGATTTTGATGAGCACTTTCAAATGTTCCTCTCCTGAACCTTTTGCTAACCTAAGAATTTATTACTTGGACCTCATTCACCCAATTCTTGCTAACTCTGCTTGCTGGAAAATCCCAAATGTTTCCCTCCAACTTTCAAAGAATTTCACCTCCAACTTCTCCCTTCCATTCTATCCAAACATATTTAAGGTCATAGCCTTTTTTTAAGATGTTGAAGTTGGATTGTCTCCCTGAGGAAATGCACCTACTGATGGAAAAAGCCCCCACCTTCTGCTAAAAAACAAAAAACAAAAAGGAAGCGTCAACCTAAGTTAGAGTTGGTAAGGAAAAAAAGCAAGAAAATGTCTGTGCCAGGTACTAGTGTAAATTTATGTTAGCTTTCCCTTGTTTTAATTCCATGTTGTAACTTCTTGTCCAGAAGTGTCTGCATCCCATTATTTTCTCAGATTAGCAATGCATGTGGCTGCAGCAGACTGGCAATTTGCAATGAATAAAAGATGTCTGAAAACTACCGCTGTGTTAAATGTAAGTAGGAGTGGACAGAGAAATGCTCTCTCTTGAACACATCTTCCCCCCCCCCCTTTGTCCGGGGAGCCTAGTGACAGGAACTCAACACTGATCAAACACAACAGAATAACAAGAGTTGGAAGGGACCTTAGAGGTCTTCTAGTCCAACCCTGTTCAAGCAGGAGACCCTATGCCATTCCAGACAAATGGCTGTCCAGTCTCTTCTTAAAAGCCTCCACCCAGTGTGGGGAGCACCCATACCTTCTGGAGGAAAGGTTCTACTGATTACTTGTTCTCACTTAGGAAATTTCTCCTTAGTTCTAGATTGCTTCGCTCCTTGATTAGTTTCCATCCATTGTTTCTTGTCCTGCCTTCTGGTGCTTTGGAGAATAGGTTAACACCCACCCACCCTTTCCTTGTGGCAAAATATTGGGACACTGCTAACGTGTCACTCCTTATCCTTCTTTTCATTAGACTAAGGGTAAATGGAAAGGTTCCCCTCACACATATGTGCTAGTTGTTCCCGACTCTAGGGGGCAGTGCTCACCTCTGTTTCAAAACTGAAGAGCCAGCACTGTCCGAAGACGTCTCCATGGTCGTGTGGACGGCATGACTAAACACCAAAGGCGCACAGAACGCTGTTACCTTCCCACCAAAGGTGGACCCCATTTTTCTACTTGCATTTTTTTGTGTGCTTTCGAACTGCTAGGTTGGCAGAAGCTGGGACGAGTAACAGGAGCTCACCCCATTATGCGGCACTAGGGATTCAAACCGCTGAACTGCCGACTTTTTGATCGACAAGCTCAGCGTCTTACCCGCTGAGCCACCACGTCCCTTTCACTAGACTAGACGTACTCAATTCCTGCAACCGTTCTTTATATATTTTAGCCCCCTAATAATTTTCATTGCTCTTTTCGGCACTCTTTCCAGAATAAAATAGAATAAAATAGCTATATAAGAACCTGGGACCAAGGATACTTTATTGTCAATAACCAGGCAGAAAGAGGGCTCCATGGCACCTTACTATACAAACTGGTCTTGAAGTAAACACAGCTCCAGGATCCCCAGCATGCTGCTGCCCCTTCTGAACTTCCTCTTTTGAGGCTCTTGCCCGGAATCATCTCCTTGAGATCCTGGGTGGAGCCACACTTTTTGTGTGCTGGTGTCTCATCTGGTGTGTGAAGCGTGGCATTCATATCCTGCCCACTTCCTGGTAGTGAACTTCCTGTCCCCCCCGGATCTAGCCAGTTCTGAATGAAAGAGAGGAAAGAGCCCCTCTTGCCTAGGTGGAAAGCATCTTCCCAGTCCCAGCTGGAGCAGAATTATCTGAATGGCTTCAGACTGTGGAGAAGACAGAGCTACTGTGGTCTAGCAGAAAGAGGTTTGATGTCTCGGGTCTTCATATATGAAAGCAGCTGCTCTGGGATTTCGGCTAGGACATCTTTCGCCAGGCGTGCCATGCTTAAAATGTGGTTGCCAGAGTGGTCTACGTAGTCTCGGAAGGGCACAAACTGTAACAGCAGGAAAGACACAAAAAGGCAATGGGTATCAAATTAGACTCCCAAGTCTGGTGCAGTCTTATTATTAGCAACAGAAGAAGGAAAGTTTCATATTTCCCAACTCAGTTTACCTGAGCAAAGATATGAGGGCTGAATAACCACCCATATTACATAGCAATAGCATTTAGGCTTATATACCGCCCCATAGCACTTTATATCACTTTCTGGGCAGTTAATAATGTAGGAATATTATTTGCATATTGCCCATAACAATCTGGGTCTTCATTTTACTGACCGTGGAAGGATGGAAGCAGGGGTGGGTTCTAAATTTTTTTACTACCGGTTCTGTGGGCGTGGCTTATTTTGTGGGTGTGGCTTGGAGGTCATGTGACTAGGTGGGTGTGGCTAGCTGGTCAGTCATTTCTGGAAGGTCCTCGCACTTACGACCAGTCCTTGCACTTACAACCCAACTCATTTGTTTGCTTTTAACACTGATCAGCTGTAGGACGGCCCTTTGAAGCCCCCCGGCAAGAGTTTAAACAGTTTTTTCCCCTCTACTCATCAGCTGGGACTCAGGAGGCAGCAATAGATTGGGGGTGGGACCAAATAAAAGGTAAGAATAATGTGGGTGGGCGGGGGGGCTGGGAGAGAACCGGTTCGGTGATGTCATATCGTCACCACTACCGGCTCGGCTAAACCGGACCGAACCAGGAGGAACCCACCACTGGATGGAAGGCTGAGTCAACCTTGAGCCTTGTCAGGATCGAACTCCAGACTGTGGGCAGAGTTTGCCTACAATACTGCACTTTAACCGCTGCGCCACCAGTACCCATTTCTGTTGCCCTAGAAATATGTAGGTCCACTCTATCATATTGCCAATATTTTTATTTTATTTTCTTATGCCCACCGGCAATTCAAGTCCGTAAAACAAACACTGAGATTGATCATAGCTCATCTTGTATAAGTTTTGCAAGAAGCTAAGATGCTCAAATAAGTACGCTATTTTCCAGACTTAATTCTTTTTTAATTCCCAAATCCCAGCCATGAAAAGCAACCAAAATCCTGCTCTTTCTCTTGGACACATGAACTTTGCCCACTATCCTTCGCACTGCATGGATAAGTTAATATTGTAAAATGATATCAAAACAAATGCCATATTTTCAGGCTGACAATCTGATCTGGATGATAAAGTAAGGGTTGATGTCCAGTCCTGTAGCTCATGAAGGGGTACTTTGATCAGCACATAGTATTGTATAAAGCCACAGGCATAGATGATAATCATGGCAGACATTTTCATGCAAGTATGTAGAGAAGTGCTGATGGAAGTGCAAGAGGAAATATGGTGTTGGTTAGGACAAGGAAAACACACCCTTTCCAAAAACACCTTCTCATGGAATTGTGAAACAATAGACCCTGCCTGTTCAGCCATAAAATACTTAGAAGTTTAAGAAATTTTGATAATACTGGAAGAAATAGGAGTGAGCATAGGTTGTCGGAAGCAAGATCATTATGAGATAAACAGATAAAAGGTAACTCACTAAAGGTAAGTTACAGAATACAGAATAACAGAATTGGAAAGGACCTTGGAGGTCTTCTAGTCCAGCAGGAAACCCTATACCATTTCAGATAAATGGCTGTCCAATTTCTTCTTAAAAACCTCCAGTGATGGAGCACCCACAATTTCTGAAGGCAAGTCATTCCATTGATTGATTGTTCTAGCTGTCAGGAAATTTCTCCTTATTTCTAGGTTGGTTCTCTTCTTGATTAATTTCCATCCATTCTTGTTCTGCCTTCAGGTGCTTTGGAAAATAGGTTGACACTCAAAATATTGGAAGACTGCTATCGTGTCATCTCAGGCCTTCTCCTTTTTAGACATCATTGTCTTTGTAGTTATACCCAACCCCATATACCACCACAATAGTCAGTTATCTTGCTGTATCCAAATATGTAGGTATTTTAATTTATAGAGGTGTTGATAGGAGAGTTGCATCTCTGCCTTCTTTCATTTTGCTTTCACTGCCTCTGGTACCCTATGAAACTGTCAGGGTAATGGAAGATTTAAAGCTGACCAGCCGCTGTAAGGCTGTGGACCAGGATGATGAACTGAGGATGAGTCAGCAAGGTTATTGCCACTTTGAGAAGCTATCTATATAAGGGAGGCCATGAGAAGGCGTCTCTCTCTCTTTCTCCTCGTGGATCTCTTTCCTTGTCGTGTTCTATCTGCATTGTAGTTCTCCGTGTAGGGTTGAAAATTGATTGATTGCCTGGTATGTGCCTACCATGTGTATGTCTGTATATAGAAATCTTGTATATAAACCACTTTGTAATGACAAAACCTCTCTGTCCTGTATTTTGCTCCTGGTTTGTCTCAAAATAGTAGTCACACTGTAAACACACTGACAGAAACTATCCGTATTTCACCAGAATGATGTGCTGTTTTAAACAAATTTTGGGGAAAATGTTTCTCCTACAGAGGCAGATCAGAGTGAACATCATCTAACAAAAGGCTCCATGATGAGCATGGGGAAGGCTCTGTTGGGGGAATAGTTCTTGCAAAACTCTTGATGATCATTAGTTAGAAATCCTAACACCTCACTCCTTGCATAAATTGAAGCTGTTAAGAGAAACAAATCGGGAAGAGGACAATTCATCACAGAAACCTTCCTTTGACCCATTCTAACCAGCCAGATTCTCAAAGAAGAGTTACCTGTACAATGTCTCGCTCAGCATAACGGCCCCTGGAAGAGACCCGTACTTCATCTCCATCCAGCTCTTCCATAGCTGAAGATAACAAACAAACAAAAGATCTGAACATTTGTTGCCATCTTCCAGGAGAACTATTACTCTATACTGACCCGGCTGGAGAATAAATCTTAAGATCCTTATTTCTGCATTTTGCAAAGGGTCAGCAATAGGATAGGATAAGATAGGATAATAGAGTAGAGTAGAGTAGAGTAGAGTAGAGTAGAGTAGAGTAGAATAGCAGAGTTGGAAGGGACCTTGGAGGTCTTCTAGTCCAACCCCCTACTTAGGCAGGAAACCCTATACCATTTCAGACAAACAATTGTCCAACCTCTTCTTAAAAACTTCCAGTGTTGGAGCATTCACAACTTCTGGAGGCAAGTTGTTCCACTGATTAATTGTTCTGCTATGAGGTTTTGTTTATGGGTGCAACCAGCCAAGGACTGGGGTGCTAGCCTTGATGTCTTGCCAACCAGCACTCCCATCGAAATGTCCAATCCGCTCATTGGGTTTCTCAAGACTCAATTCCCTGATCGCTCAAAATTCATCTGAATGGGAATGGGACACTTACCCCCAAACTCAGCAGGGCCCACTCCCACGATGATGACAGACATGGGCAAGGAAGAAGCCTGCAGAATAGAAGGTTTATTGTCTCCACTGCAATTTATTCAGTTTACAGCACAGAAAATAACCTACAGCTTTCCAAAGTTTTGGAACTTCCATTCCCCATTCTCATGTGCCAAATGCCATGATGGCTGGTAAAATCAAGGTAGGGGAAGTATCTCCTGGGAGTCCTCGACTTATAACCACAGCTGAACCCAAATTTCTGTTGTTAAGCGAGATAGCTGTTAACCGAGTTTTGGCCCATTTTACAACTTTTCTTGTCACAGTTGTTAAGTGAATCACTAAGATAGTAACATGATTGTTAAGTGAATCCAGCTTCCCCATTGGCTTTGCTGGTCAGAAGGTCATGAAAGGCGATCACACAACCCCGGGACACCGCAACCATCATAAATATGAGCCAGTTGCCAAATATCCACATTTTGATCACAATTCAGTGGTGGGATTCAAATTTTTTTACTACCGGTTCTGTGGGTGTCGCTTGTTGGGCGTGGCATGGCTTGTTGGGCGTGGCAGGGGAAGGTTACTGTAAAATCTCCATTCCCACCCCACTCCAGAGGAAGGATACTGTAAAGTCTCCATTCCCACCCCACTCCAGGAAGAAGGATATTGCAAAATTCCCATTTCCTCCCAATCAGCTGGGACTTGGGAGGCAGAGAATAGATTGGGCGGGGCTAGTCAGAGGTGGTATTTACCAGTTCTCCGAACTACTCAAAATTTCTGCTACCGGTTCTCCAGAACCTGCTGAAACCCACTTCTGGATCACATGGCCATGGAGATGCTGCAATGGTTTTAAGTGTGAAAATGGTTGCAAGTTGAGGACTACTTGTACTTTAAGCCATCTGTGGGCATCTTTCTCGATACCCACACTCACACACAAACACACAATTGATGACAGTGCACTGTCCCTTAGATATTTTTCTGCGTGTGGGTGGCTCACACAGACTATTTAATGAGGATTCAGGGATTTGGAGCTGGTAATGGTGCTTTTATGCCCCAAACCTTGACTTTATTCCTTTTCTTATTACCCGATGAGCTACACCAAGGTCGACTCACACTGACAATTGCTTCTTTAGTCTGCAGCATGTCAGAAATCACTCCATCGGTGATGATGAGAAGAACATAATACTGGGAGCCATCAGTGACCTGGGCAGCCAAACTGCGAAACAGAGAGAGAGAGAAACAGGAGAGTGATGGAGAACTCTGATTTCAGCACTTCGCTTCCCATAGCTTCCTTCAAAGTCCTGTCCACATTTCCCTTGTCAAAAAAAATTACAACGGCTGCCTTGTTAGTAAGCTATGAAAACGAGAAGCTGACTTAAGCTTTATTTGGAATCAGATTTGATACCTGTCAGTCCCAACTGACATCAGCTCTCTGCATTTGGACGCCTTGCACCTCTTCTTTTGCAGGCTGGATCTGGGTTATTCTGCAGGCAAGGCATAAGCTCTTCCCACTGGGCCAACCTTCCTTCCTTCCTTCCTTCCTTCCTTCCTTCCTTCCTTCCTTCCTTCCTCTTTCTTTCACCTTCTTTACCGCTGCACAAATCTTGCATGGGCCGCTGCCTTAATAGGTCAAGCAATGCAGATTGCAGTTGCCCGAGACACACTTGATTATTTTGGCTCCCAAAAGCCTTGGCTGAAAGTGGCCAACTTGACTCTTTCATTTTATTTATTTATATCCCACCTTTATTATTTTTACAAATAACGCAAGGTGGCAAACACATCCAACACACCTTCCTCCTCCTATTTTCTCTAAAACAACAACCCCTATGGGGTGAATTGGGCTGTGAAAGCTGGACAGGCCCAAGGTTCACCCAGCTGGCTTTCATGATTAAGGCAGAAATTGAACTAACAGCCTGATGGCGCAGTGGACTAAACTACTGTTAAAGTAGTATTTAGCTGCCAGCTGCCTGCAATTAGTGCGAGTTCAATTCTCACCAGGCTCAAGGTTGACTCAGCCTTCCATCCTTCCGAAGTAGGTAAAATGAGGACCCGGTTTGTGGGGGCAATAAGCTGCCTTTGTATAAAATAGAACACCGCTTGGGGGGGCCAAAAAGCCCTACTAAGCAGGTATATACAAAAGTATGAAGGCTTAATGCATTGTAAGCCACCCTGAGTCTCTGGGGAAGGGCGGCATATAAATCGAACAAATAAATATAAATCAAACTAATAAACTCACAGTCTCCCACTTCCAAGCCTAGTGCCTTAACCACTAGACCAAATCATGCTTCAAGGTTTCTGAGAGATAAGACCAACAGGTGGCTTCCTGTTGTGGCCTCTCTGCCGGCTCCTCCAGCAGCTGAATCAGAGGCGGAGGAGGAGGAGGTGTGAGAGTCAGGGCAACCTGAGAGCTCCGAGGGGGAAGAGGGAGTGGAGTTGGGAGAGAGAGAGAGACAGAGCCAGGGCTGTCTGTCAGTCCTCAGATGGAGAATCAACAGCCCTCAGGTCTGGAGGTGGATGATGAGAAAGAGGAACAGCTGGGTCCAGTGCCTGATGCGTGGATGTGCGGAAGGCAGAGGAGAGGAGAGCAGTGGAAACTCGTGGGCCGATCATTGGGAAGGAAGAGCCACCGCTGCTAGTGAAGCCCTACCCTAGCTCTGGGGATAAAAGGCAGTGGGTGGAGACGAATAGCAGACAACTATTCGTCTTCCGGCCAGCCGAACTTGTTAGCCTGCAGTGAGAGAGAAACCTTTTGCCGTGGCTGCTGGCACTCCTAATTAAAGGAATCTCTGAGTTAACTTCAGAAGGTTTGTCATATTTGGGGAAACTGGGCCAGAACGCTTCCTCATCTCCACCCCCACTTACCAGGCCACCTGGTTGATGACAGGTGCAAAGTTGGTGGGTCCGTAGAGCTGCACGGTACGTAGGCTTTGGAAATAGGATTCCAATACTCCTTCGATGCCCTCGCAGTTGGGATTGTCCGGGTTATTGTTCTAGGGAGACAATGGCACGGCTCAGCAATCTGGACAGTGCAGGCATGAGAGATTGTTCCCTGAACACTCAAAGGGCTCTAGAGCTGGGAATTCTGGGAGGGATGAAGAGCACTGTGTTGGGGAAGTCAATCCTTAAGCACTGATGGTGTTACCTAGTTTGGTAAAGAAACATCGGCAAGAAAACGACCAAGCTCAAAGAGCAGCAAGGATCCCACACTGTCAGACTTTTCCGACGCAGGGAAATAAGAACTTTGGGTTTTCCTAGTGAAAGACTCATAGAAGTTTACCCGAGAAATGCTTTTGATTGTTTTGGCTGGTCTACATGAACTGAAGCACCAACTAAATGTATAAGCGGCTATGGGTTTGAAGACCAGAATTGATTGTATAATTTAATCCATAAACATTAAAGGGCAAGTGAGTGGGAATGTCCATGGTGTGTTTGTGTGTGTGTGTTTGTGTGTGCGTAGAAGTCAAGAGGTCAGCAGTGTCCATCAACGTGATCTTTTTTTGACCCAACCTGCAGATGCCCTTGAGTAGGGCTGACCTTGACGTGTCCCTCACAATAACATTTTAGAAAAGAAATAGTAAAAGATAAAGTATTTAATTCTCTGAATTGGAAACCTTTCTTATTAACTTCTAACCAATGATATATGGCTATGATAATTTATTCAGTGGTAAAGAAATGCTAAAAGACCTTTTTGGTCTAATGCTATTTCTAATGTCACCATCATGAGGTAATACAATTTAATATTACAATAGAATTTTAAATAAATTATTTCTGCGCACCACCATCAACTCCGTTAATAGAATGATGATGACCTCAGATTCTCTAAAATAACTTCTTAAAATTAGCATGATTTTAGAGTTATAAATTAGCATGACCTAAAGAATTATAAAATCGGTAAAATCCCCCGAAACAGCAGCACAGAATTATATATGCCATTGTACAGCTGTGCTTTTCTTTCTTTACCAATTATCCTTTGTAATCAACAAAGGTGAATTCTGGCTGCACTGTGAATGACAGAAGAGTTACCTATCAGGAACAGAGAAAATAATTTTAAAATAATTAGTTAAAAAGATAACGAGGCATAAATAGTGAAATGACCTCAGAGCCTAGGCACAATACAGTTAGTCTCTGGGTTATGACCATTCATTCAGTAACCATTGAAAGTTATGATGGGGCTGAAAAAATGACCGATCTTAGAAGTTTGGGGACTTGGCAATTGGTTCACATTTACAATAATCACACTGTCAGCAATTCTGCCCGTTATGGCTGCAATCTGGTTATAAAACAAGTTGGAATGTGACTGACCCTTTTTTTTGTGGTGGTTGTTAAGCAAACACAATGGTCCTTAAGTAACCAATGGTTTGCTAAGGTGTGATTTTGGCAAAGCCGTCATAAAACGGTGACTGTGGGATGCTGCAAATGTCCATAAATGTAAGTGTTGTGAGCGCCTGAAGTTTGGTCATGTGGCTGCAGAGGGAGCTCAACCGTCAAATCTGAGTTATAACTCCCCTTATTTTGAGTCAGTTGTAACTTTGGACAGTCGCAAAGTAACCAGTCATAAATTGAGGACTACCTCAATCTAACTTTCAAGTGCCTCATTAGGAATGTGGAACCATGACGGAGTGTTTTACAGAACCGACCCCTGAGAAGGTCCTTTTTCTCTAAGAGCATAAGAAGCTCTCTCACAATGTATTCCTTCAACCCATCTTGTATATAGTAGATCTCCCCAATAGACATGCTATTTCTAAAAGGTTCAAAGGTTTTCCCTGTCCAGGTGTGACCAACACAAGTGGGGAGGTGCTCATCTCCAATTCTCAGCCAAGGGAGCCTGCGTGGTCTGAGGGATACTTCTGTCCTCCTGTGGCCAGCATGAAAATATGGAATGCAGTAATTTTCCCACCAAAGTGGTATCTATTTATCTACTCGCATTTGCATGCTTTCAAACTGCTAGGTGGGCAGGAGCTGGAGCAAGGAACGGGAGCTCACCCTGTTGTGCACTACTTGGGTCTCAAACTCAGGTTGTCGGGCTTTCCAGCTGACAAGCTCAGCGTCTTAACTTTCGAGCCATCATGCCATCCCCCCTACTCTTTCAGATCCATTCAGATGAAGATGCCAGGGATGGGACTTGAGAGTTGGATGTGTATTGGCAGGCATTCTCCTGTTATGGTCCCTCCTATCTTTGCCCAGGAAGTTCTTTCTTACCAAAGGGAACTGATGAGACACTTTGCCATCTGGTGGGATCTTGGCACCAAAGCCATAAGCAGGGAAAAGTTTGTCGCTGTCATAATCCTGGATGATTTCGCCAACTGCTTTCAGTGCCATGGCATAGGAGCTGAGTTGATAAGGGCTCATATAATGAAGAGAAGTGGGTTGTGAAGGGTTCCCTGTGGAAAGGTATTTTGTCAGTCTCAAAAATTCTGCATCCGCCTTTTCCCCCAGCCCAAAGATGTCATGCTCCCATCGGGGCCTGAATCTGCAGAGGAGGATGAGTTGGAGCTAGAGCTGACAGAAATCAAGGGGGCAGATTCGTTGGCTTCGGAGGAATGTGGGGAGGAGCAGGCCAAAGCAGCCCAGGGCCCCTCAGGATTGCGACAGCTTGTTAGCAGGGAGGAACGGGGGCAGGATGACCGAGAGAGGGCAAGTGGTGGACAGGAGGAGCGACAGAGCTCAGGCGATAAGCAAGGACCACCCCCTCCTAATCCCCAAGCATGGAGAGTGGAGAGAAGGCAGGAACAGCGCAGGCCAACCCAACGACTCGGGAAGAGAGCACCCCACCCCTCTTCACAAGGCACACCTAAGGACTGAGATTTAAGGAGATGATCTGGGGAGGAGTGTTTGTTGGGAACAAACACTGAATTGGCAGAGTTTGGTGTGCTGGTACAGTTGTACTTTGTAGGACTGCTTGCTTCTTCCTGATTTTATGGACTCAGTACCTTGTTCCTAACTTTGTGGACGCATTGTTTGTTTGCTTTGCTGGACTGGGTGCAGCCAGAGGTTGCAATGTGTATGTGTGTGCACTTTGCTCTGGGACTTGCCAAGAACCTGGGTGCATTTGAGGGAAAATTTGGAGCATTAAAGGGGAGTTTGAACTCTCAGCTGGCCGTGTGACCTTTGGGCCTTGTTCTGGGTCATCACAAAAAGTTTCTTGGAATCACAATACAGGTAAGTCCTACATCTTCCTCCCTGGCCAGTGGGCCCACATGAATTCTTGTCCTATCTCCCCCAAATAATGGGAGCAGAGACAGTGCCCAGGTGTGACCACTCCTAAACAAATCTTAACGAGTATCAGAGTTAAACTGGCCGCTTTGTGTTACCAGCAGCAGAGCCGCGCTCAATTTCCATAGTGACACGCAAGCGTGCCGCACTCACCATTGGATGCTGTGAAGTCAATGGCGACGGTGAAATTCAGCTGCGTCCTAAGGATGGTGTGGAAAAGAGAGAGAGAAATGGATGCTGCCATCCTTGGGGGATCCCTTCCAATGTCCCAAGGGTGCTCCCTTTTTGGGGTGCTAGGCAATTCATCTTCTCACCAGCACCAGCAAGTCTCCCTCTTCAAGAGACCAGAGCATCCCCGCCTTCCCCAATGTGCCATTCCTGAGGCATCTACTTCCTTATCACCTTAAAAAGTCATTGTGCTCTGCCCCTGATTCCCTCTTATAGTTCCCCCGAAATGCCTCAGAGGCAGTGGACAGGAAGAGGGCTGAGGGCTCATGAAACCCTCAGAAACCAGGGACCTGAGAGGCATCCAGGATTTTCAACCGACGCACCCGCCTCGAATGTAATCAACAAAGGTGAATTCTGACTGCACTGTGAATGACAGAAGGGTTACCTACCAGGAACAGAGAGAAACAAACAAAAGAGAAGAAAAAAAAGAAGAAGAAGCAGCATGAGATATTCTGGATGGTTAGCTCATCTGGGCAAGAAAGAAAGATTTGGGGAGGGCAGGGTCTATGCTGGATTGGCCTGAAGAGAAGTGAATTAGGAAGAGAAGGGAAATGCGATTGGCTTCGATAACACAAGCACTCCCCGCCTTTTTTTTAGAGCAGGTAAGACGCTTGACTGGAAAAATCTGGATTATGTACCCCAGTGAAAAGATTCCCATCAGCTTCACATGACTCAATACACTAATTGTTAAGGATGAGGGGCGGCAAGGATGTGGGCTAAGAGAGGGGAAAAAACTGGTCCTAAACTTACAGTCCCCGAGTTAATGTACTTCTTTTTCTTGCACTTCTTCCTAGGGTTCGAAACCTGGAGAAGGAAGAAAAGAATGAATGAGAGAGGAGGACTTTTCCCCTTTAACTAATAAATTAGAGAGCCAGTTTGGTCAAGTAGTTAAGACAACAAGCTAGAAACTGGGAGACCGTGAGATCTAGTCAGTGGTGGGATTCAAAAATTTTTACTACTGGTTCTGTGGGCGTAGCTTGATGGGTGTGGCCAAGCAACACTTAGCCTCCTGCACCCCGCTGGGAGCAAAAACAAGCATGGGGGGGATATGCTGCCCCCCATGCCCTGTTTTGGACCTAGGAGGCCTCCCTGAAGCCTCCTGGGAGCAAAAACATGCCGCGAGGGGGGCACCCCCACCCACTGCTCTCCATTTTGGGCCTAGGAGGCCTCCCTGCACTTACCTGGGAGCCAAAATGGGGCGCGTGGGGACTCCTGGAAGGGGCGGGGCAAGAAGGGCAGCAAGTTAACTACCTTTTCACCTGAACTGGCCCAAACTGGCTGAATCCCACCACTGGTTCTAGTCCCACCTTAGGCATGAAACCTGGCTGGTTGATTGTGGACCAATCGTTAGGAGACTGTGAGTTCTAGTCCCGCCTTAGACATGAAAGCAGGTTGGATGATTTATGGATGAGCCATTTGCTTTCATGGTGTGGAGACAATAATTTGGTCCTTAGCACGAATGAGACCAAGGAACTTATAATGGACTACAGAAAGAATAGATCAGACATCCAGCCCTTGCTTATCAATGGAGACCTAGTGGAGCAAGTGGTCAATTTTAAGTTTCTGGGTGTTATCATAAAAGAGGACCTGACCTGGGGCACTCACATTGCAGCACTGGTCAAAAGGGCCCAGCAGAGATTATACTACCTGAGACTTCTCAGGTAGTATAATAACTGAATGCAAAACTGCCCTCTCCCCTCTTTGGAAGAGCTTTATAGCTCCTGCTGCCTTAAGAAAGTTCAAAACATTCTTAAAGATCCATCTCATCCTGGGCACCCTTTTTTTGAACTATTACCATCTGGCAGACGGTACAGGACAATAAAAACAAGGACAAATAGGCTGAAAAATAGCTTTTATCCCAGGGCAGTAACTATATTGAATTCCACTGTATATTGCAATATTAATACGATATCAGAGGTTTTAAATTCAGTTGTATAGAATGTGAAGGATGTGTTTTTTTGTTTTATTTTTATAGGGTTTTTTTTATGTACACTGAAAATGGCATTTAATTTCATTGCACAAGGTGCAATGACAATAAAGTAAAGACCACAGGTGTCAAACTCGCCGCCTCATGTTGCCTTCATGTGATGTTTCGTGATGTTTTTTCCCTTCGTGGAGCTGGGGTGGGCGTGGCCGCTGCATGACGCATCCGGCCTGCGGGCCGCCAGTTTGACACCCCTGATTTAGACCAATCACCAGGAGATCATGAGTTCTAGTTCCGCCTTAGGCATGAAACCAGGGCAGGTGACTTTGGACCAGTCAGTCTCTAGGTCCAACCTACTTCACATGTAAGCAAAATAAGAGGAGGAAGGAGTTTGGGGTATATTCTAGCATTAGTCATAAAAATAATAAAGGCGAGATAAGAATAAATACACAAATAACTTTAGCACCAAAGTTTCATGTATGCAAATGCTGCTTCTCCCTTTGGGGCTTCTATAGCCCAGCGATACAGATTCATGGAGCTATACGGAACAGAAGCATCCTACCCCAGCTCCTTTCTGAAAGGCAGGGCCATCTATTTTTTTTTTTAATTTAGGCTAGGCACTGTCAAATAGCAGTCCATGCAAGTTAGTGTGGGAAGATGCAAAAATGGGCCACAGATTATCCACCCAAGGAGAAGCAAAGATGTTTTCAAATGATAAAAGATATTCTGAAAGTTGGGTGTTTCCAGATGAGACATTTATGGAGAAATTTTCCAGCCTGCAATAGCACTTAGACTTATGTATTGCCTCATAGTGTTTTTTACAGTCTTCTCTAAGCGGTTTATGAATGTCAGCCTATTGCCCCCAACAATCTGAGTCCTCATTTTACAAGCCTCGGAAGGATGGAAGTGCTAAGTCAACCGTGAGCCGGTCAGGATCGAACTCCTGGCAGTGGGCAGAATTAACCTGCAATACTACATTTTAACCACTGCGCTAGCATGGCTCTTTAAATTGCAATGCATAAGGTGATCCTAAATGAAGTTGGTTTCCAGATGGAGTCCACTTCTGTTAACACATGGTTATTACTTTTTCTTTTTCCTTTACTACTGAAAACCAAAGAGGGAAGGTAAGGGGAAAGTCTGAAACCCCTCTACCAAATGCAATTATTCTTTTTGCCTGATATTTTTAAAAAGGTACAGAGCATACAGTTCTGACTTAAATGAGAGAGAGTCCATTCAGAAGTGGCTGTCCCAGGGATGAAATGCTCCCAGTTCAGACCAACTCAGGCGAGTAGGTAGCGATAATGGCTGGTGGTTCGGAGAACCGGTAGGAATGGAAGCTGGAGGCTCCGCCCACCCGCCCCACCCACCCCATTCCCCGGAGTCAGGGAATGCACCATTCCCCGACTCCTACTGCCCACCTTTCTCCCGCAGCTGGCTGTCAGGGAAAGCAAGCGCCCGAAAAGTACCGGAGTCGCTCACTCTCCTTCTTGAATGAGCCGCTCAGGTCTACGCGCAGGCTGCACTAGCGCACACGGTTTATTTAATTCAGCAGCAGATTGGATGTGCGCTTGCGCAGCCGGTGCGTGGACCAGAGCGGCTCATTCAAGAAGGAGAGTTAGTGACTCCGGTACTTTTCGGGCGCTTGTCTTCCCTGACAGCCAGCTGCGGGAGAAAGTTGGGCAGTAGGAGTCGGGGAATGGGGCAGGTGGGCGGAGCTGCGGGAGAAAGGTAAGCACACGCCGGCAGAATAGAAATTTAAAAAGTTTTCCTACCGGGTTCTGTGGGCGTGGCTTGGTGGGAGGGGGTCTTGTGACTGAGTGGGCATGGCTGTGAGTGACTTTGAGTTGGCCACGCCCACTCAGTCACAGGACACCCCTCCCCACCAAGCCACGCCCACAGAACTGGTAGGGAAAAATTTTAGATTTCACCCCTGAGCTGTCCCCTGTTCATAATTCTAAGAAAAAAGACCTGTTTTACTGTTGGTACCCAAAGATACAGAACTGGTTTTCTTAGTTTTGCACTACATTACATCATCATCTTCTGTAAGCAAAGAAACAACACTCTGCAACTATGTGGCAGCAACAGTTTTAGATGCCCTCGGAGGAAAACCCTTGGGGTGGGGCGGAAATGTTCACTTATGGCTCTGTACACAGCATATGCATATTGCAGACCTTAAAATGTATTTTCAGCACATAGCACTGATGTACATGCTAAAATATATATGGAATTGCTCGTGGCCATAATAAAAATATAACTATTAATGCATGAGTAGGCTTCGTCTTCATAGCACTTAACTGATGGTTTTAATCAGATTTTTTTTTTACACCTTCCCTGAACATTTCAATCAGAATCTATCAGAAGAGAGTTGGAAGAGACCTTCTAATCCAACCCTCTGCTCAAGCAGGAGACTCTATATCCGTGATGGCGAACCTATGGCACGCATGCCACAGGTGGCACACGGAGCCATAGCAGTGGGCACGCGAGTGTTGCCCTAGCTCAGCTCCAGCACGCATGTGCACTCTGGCCAGCTGATTTTTGGGCCCCCACCAGAAGTTGGGAAATGAGCCATTTCCAGCCGCCGGAGCACCTCCGGAGGGGGGGAGGCCATTTTTGCCCTTCCCAGGCTCCTAGAAAGGCTCTGGAGCCTGGGGAGAGTGAAAAACAGGCCTTGCAGTCCCACCAGAAGTCGGCAAATGGGCTGTTTCGGGTCTCCGGAGAGGTGGGGAAGGCCGTTTTTTGCCCTCCCCAGGTTCCTAGAAAGCCTCTGGAGCCTGGGGAGGGCAAAAAAATGGGCCTACCGGGTCCACCATGCCATCGCGTGCCAAAAGTGGGGGGAGCGGGGGGGGTCACACGCATGAGCAGAGCGCATTGAATTATGGGTGTGGGCACGCATGTGCATGAACCCCCCCACACTTCCCCTGCTTTTGGCACACAACGGCAAAAAGGTTAGCCATCACTCCTCTATATCATTTCCAACAGGTGTCCAGTCTTTTCTTAAAAACCTCCAGTGATGAAGCCCCTACAACAGGGGTGTCAAACTCGTGTCCTCATGGTGGTGTCACGTGATGTATCAGGACGTTTTCCTCCTTCGCTAAACCAGGCGGGGGTGGGGCCAGAACATGACGCAACTGGCCCGCGGGCCACAAGTTTGACACCACTGCCCAACAACTTCTGAAGGGAAGCTGTTCCACTGGTTAATTGTCCTCTCTGTTAGGAAGTTTCTCCTTAATTCCAGGTTGCTTTTCTCCTTGATTAGTTTCTATCCATTCTTTCTTGTCCTGCCCTCTTGTGATTTGGAAAATAGGTTGACAACCTCATCTTTGGGGCAGCCCCTCAAATACTGGAATACTTTCGGAAACTTCACAGCTATCATGTCCCCCCTAGTCCTTCTTTTCTCTAGATTAGTCATACCCAATTCCTACAATCTTTCCTCATATGTTTTAGTCTCCAGGCCTTTAGTCATCTTAGTTGCTCTTTTCTGAACTTTTTCCAAAGTCCCAATATCTTTTTTGTAATGTGGTGGCCAAAGCTGGATGCAGTATTCCAGGTGTGGTACTAATACTTTGTGTGATCTTGATTCTATGCCTCTGTTTATACAACCAAGGTTTGCATTAGCTTTTTGGCTGCTGCCGCAAGTCATATACAACATTTGGAGAATGTTGTATATCAACTTTCTTTGAAGAAAGACAATTATTGGTCATAGCTCCCAAACTGCCAATTCAACAGTCTTTTGGTGCAGGGAGACAATCAGAGATAGCTAATACCCCATCAGATCTGGTTTATGCAGACTAGCTCTTAGTATCCATCTGATAAGAAATATCTTCCTGTCAAAAGAGACCTCAAAAGTGATTGGAGGTTCATGTCAGCTTGTCTGTTCCCAGCCTTATATCATAAAGTCAATATATTTCTTTTTATTTTTGTCATTTTATCATTATTATCTAAGATACTGGCCATATCCATACCTATTCCACCAGTTATGTCAGTTCAAGCCCTATCAATTGTGGAGCCGACCAGCGACAGGGAGCTGCAGCAGAGGGATGAAAGAGCCACATGCGGCTCCAGAGCTGCGGGTTGCTGACCCCTGCTCTATACCAATGAGGACTAGAAATATGTTTGTGTGCATTGTTTTTAAACCCATTGTGTCCAGATTTCTCAGCAGACATGTAATTTGTTGGGTCCAAGTAGTACAAGAAAAACTAACATTTTTCAAGAGAAAAATGATTTTGTCAGGAGAAAGTCTTACCTCATAGACTGTGAACTGGTTCTGGGCGCGAGAGAGTTCCCGATAGCTTGTGGCAAACTCTCCAATGAAATCGTGGCTGCCGAGACAACAACAAAGAAGTAATGTAACGCTTCACCATTGGGGTAGCTTAAACCTGGATCGAGGGAGTGTATGAATAACGAGTGTTCAGAGTATCCCACATCCTGCTGTGAAGAACCGAGGATTTTTAATTACTCCACCCACCCAATTCACTTAATCCTCTTTGCCCCACAGGGGGCATCTACAAAATGCAGCAGATTGAGATGTAGAAAGAATTGTACTGCTTCAAACTGCAGTTGGGGGGTGGGAGGGAATGGATTTTGAGTGCTTTGCATCGGAGTCCAAAAGCCCAAATTCAGTAAGAAGGAAATAACCAAAGCACAGAGTTTGCAGAGCAAAACCCCATTTTCTCTTTCTCTGCTATCTCCGGATTTCCTCCATTATAGATTTTTCTTTGTACTTAAAAATGGCCTCTCCCGTCTGCTTCCCAAAGGACCATCACTCATGTTACCATTGATCCAGCACCAAACAGACAGGGGTTGCTCAGATCAGGGATTGTGAGGGGGAGGACAATAAATAAATATGGGTTGTCTGAAGGATATGGTGCAACCTCCAGGTGACTCCAGGGCAGTGGTGAAATCTAACATTTGTTACTACTGGTTCTGTGGGCATGGCTTGGTGGGGCGGGGTGCGGGGTAATGTGACTGGGTGGGATGGCCATTTTTTTTTAACTTTTAAAACCATTTTTACTATAACCTTCGGCGAAGAGATTGTAAAAAAATGCTTTCAAAAGGCTCTGACAATCCCAGCTGAGTTGCCTGATCAGCAGAGGCTTTTTTTCTTTTAAATGCCTCTGACGATCCAAGCTGAGTTGCCTGATTGTCAGAGGCTTTTTAAAAAAGCCTCAGCTTGGATCGTCAGAGGCATTTAAAAGAAAAAAAGCCTCTGATGATCGCACGGCTCAGCTGGGCATGGGGGGAGGGGCAGGAATTTTTGCTACCGGTTCTCCGAACCACCCGCCTCCATCGCTACCAGATCGGGCAAACTCAAGAGAACACAAAAGATCCCTAAATTAATACTTCTGGGGAATCCAGATTGGGGAAAGTGGTTTATAAAAACTGGTCACAGGTGGGTTTCAGCAGGTTCTGACCAGTTCTGTAGAACCGGTAGCAGAAATTTTGAGTAGTTCGGAGAACCGGTAGTAAAAATTCTGACTGGCCCTGCCCCCATCTATTCTCTGCCACCTGAGTCCCAGCTGATCGGGAGGAAATGGGGATTTTGCAGTAACCTTCCCCTGGATTGGGGAGGGAATGGAGATTTTACAGTATCCTTCCCTGGAGTGGGGTGAGAATGGAGATTTTACAGTATCCTTCCCCTGTCACGTCTACCAAGCAACACCCACCAAGCCATGCCACACCCACCAAGCCACACCCACAGAACTGGTAGTAAAAAAATTTGAAACCCACCACTGAAACTGGTCTCTATTCTCACCTGCCATCCCGGTCCCAGTCATAGACGTCGATTTTCACGGTCCTAGAACAGAAGTAACAAGTAACGAGAGAAGGTGAGTTCCCAAAGGAGGGTTTCAGCTTAGGAAAACAGGAGCCCAAATGAAAAAGGAAATAAGGAGATATGCTGTAAAGTTTTATGTCCACACTCATTAAATTCCTTTAAGTGCCAGTCCATAATACATAGAACTTTTTTTTCACTTCTGAGAAACATGCCAGAAAATATCAATCTTCCTTATACCATTAAAAATGTATGTATGTTCCACCTATATAGATAATCCTCCATTTACAACAGTTTGTTTAGTGACGGTTCAAAATTACAACGGCACTGAAAAAAGTGACTTATGACCATTTTTCACACTCACAATTGTTACAATATCCCCACGTTCACATGATCAAAATTTGGGCGCTTGGCAACTGACTCATATTTATGACAGTTGTAGTGTCCTGGGGGCCACGTGATCCCCTTTTGCGACCGTCTGACAAGCAAAGTCAATGGGGAAGCCAAATTTGCTTAACAATCGTGTTACTAATTTAGCAACTGCAGTGATTCACTTCACAAATGTGGCAAAAAAAAGTCGCAAAACGGGGCAAAACTCACTTAACAACATGAATTTAGGGTTCAATTGTGGTCGTACATCGAGGACTATCTGTACATCAATGGTTTTTGATAGCCTTGGGGCAATCTACACTCGGAGGACCTTTTGACCTGGAAACAGCATTAAAAAAATCCAACTTAAATTTCTCCTCTAATATTTGGGTGCTCTGTCCTTTGCCAGCCTTTAGGCCCAAAGCATAAATATAAACTCTAACCTGTCATAGTCTCCATTGCACAAGGAGCGGACAGGAATGGAAAACGGTTGCCACACAGGATTCAGATTGTTCTTCACCACCTCTGTCTTGTGGCAGATGGTGAACCTGGAAGCAGAGACGAGTCATGGCAAAAGGGGGAAAGAGCAAACACGAAAGGAGACCTAATGGGCTTTGAGGTGGTGTGGAGTAACATATTGCAGCCTCCAGAGATGTTGGATTGCAATACAGTTGAGAATAGAGTTTGTCATGCTAGTTCAAGAGGATGAAAACTGTAGTCTAGAATGGGGTCTCCACACTTGGCAACTTTAAGACTTGTGGACTTCAATTCCCAGAATTCCACAAGACCACTGGCCGAGGAATTCTGGGAATTGAAGTCCACAAGTCTTGTGGAATTCTGGAAATTGAAGTTCACAAGTCTCAAAGTTGCCAAAATTGGAGACTCCTGGTCTAGAACATCTGCAGGCCGCCAGATTAAAGAAAGCTGATCCATCCAGAAACCAGAAGAGCCCACTGGCACAGGTTCCTTTGGGTTTCCGAAGCCACAAAAATTGGAGAGGGAATTTCACCGGGAGCTCTTGAGCCGCAGCATCTCAATTTTCCCCTTCTATCTGTGCATCCCAAACCCAGGCACTGCACACCGTGCCTCTTGGCCTTCTTCCCCAGCATCCTTTATTGGAACATCTACTAGTTGGGGAAGGATGGAGATCAACTTGATGTGACGGAGAACAAATGTGGGAATGTGCTCTCCACATTCTGAGCCAAGCTAGAAATGGACATCTTCTGAGCCAAGCTAGAAATGGACATTGAGTGCTACCGTTGCTAAGCAACCGGGATAGCCTTCTCTGCCTCTACCACTGAAGGACTGAAGCAAGGTCCATAACTGTAGCTGATTTTTGCCACATATCTAAGCATGCTGAGGAAAAGAACTCATCAGCTGCAATCACTCGTGTAACTATCTTGCATAGCCCCAGATGCACTGAAAAGCAAATCCCTTTCTTCCCTCAGCATCTCTTCCTCCATCCCAAATACGGGGTGGGGGGTGGAGTTTTAAAAATGGGTTGGGGAGTAAAATAAACAAATCTACTTTTGGGGACCGTGAATATACAAGCTGACCTTTAGAAAGGTGACAAGAAAGAAAGCTGAGATGGCATCCTATCGAGTAGCAAGGAAGGGGTAAAGGGCAAAAAAGATACCTCGGCCGCTGATCAAGGAAGCCATGTTAGTTTGGCTTAAGCTACACCCTACACACACACACCGCCATTATTTTCTGCTCATATGACAACAGGGAATAGTCATTATATTCCTTCATGCTAGGGACATGTAAAATAAATAGTATTTTTTCCTCAAATCTTATTCTTCCATCTCGGAATAAAAATGGTGAGTGAAAACTAGTGCAGAAAAAAAATGGGGTTATTTATGTGGGTTGGAGTCACATTTGAGAATCAATGTTCACCCATCCTTCTCATCTCTTTTTAACTAGCAGAAAAGAATGGCCGGAGAAGAGAGAGGTAGAAAGATAAGCCTAGCGTCTCTTGGAAGCAGACACATTTGTGTGTCAACAATTCAGGGCCTAATGACACTATCAAGGCAGCTACATGCCATTAAAGTAACAGCCCAGAATCGGGCCTGGGAAGTTGGTTGCCTCGAAAG
Source organism: Arizona elegans (assembly GCA_022577455.1). Lineage (NCBI taxonomy): Eukaryota > Metazoa > Chordata > Lepidosauria > Squamata > Colubridae > Arizona > Arizona elegans. Next base: position 144,355,318 of record JAKOOJ010000003.1, read on the forward strand.
GGAGTTCTCTTGCGTACGTGCCGTCTTCGTTGCTGCGGTAGAAAACAAGGAAGGGATCGGATTTGCCAAAGAAATCCTTCTTGTCCAGCTTGTTGGCACACAACTGCATGGTGACAATGTCCTAGAAGGAAAAGGCGACATCAGAAAAAGAAACGGAAGCAAGGGAGAAGGAGGCAAAAATAATTAACTATCGGAGTGGAAAACTACCCAAAAGAAACAGAATAAACCCACCGTTTCAAACTTTTTATTTTTTTTAATACTAACAGACACTCAAAATATACTGCTCAAAAAAATAAAGGGAACACAAGCAGAAGACATCCGAGATCTGAATGAATGAAATAGCCTTATTAAATACTTTGCTCTTTACATACAGTAGTTTATACACTGCTCAAACAACTAAAGGGAACGAAGTATTTAATAAGGCTATTTCATTCATTCAGATCTCCGATGTCTTCTGCTTGTGTTCCCTTTATTTTTTTTGAGCAGTGTATGTATGTAAACACAAAAGAGCCATTTCTGATTTGATTGCATTTTCTAAAAAAAATGTTCTTGTTGTATGATTCGTTCATGTTCTTTCCCCGAGGAACATGAATAGCTTACAGATGGTTTCCAGCATCTCTGGTCTAGGCTGTTTCTAGAGTCAGTCCAGGGTTTGTTTGGTTTTTTTTTGTGCTGTTATACCTCTGAGAATCAACTTCCATTCAAAACTGCTACTGGCCAAATTTTACAATGGCCCTTTTTAAGATAAGTAGTTCAAGTGGCTGAGTTTCAGGGCTGAAATTTGTCAGGAATGGATGAATTGAAAACATTCTCATCCACAGATGGGCTCTTCCGTACTTTTCCATACTTGAAGAGCGCATTCTCCACTCATCCATCCCTATATATCTCTTTTTTCTTCTCTCTCTCTCTCTCTCTCTCTCTCTCTCTCTCTATCTATCTATCTCTCTCTCTCTTTTCCCTCCCTCTCTATCTCTCTCACCCGCAGCCATGTTGAGGCAGCAGGAAGCATAGCAGAACTGGGGGCAGGGAAGTCTATTCCCTGCCATAACGGCATAAAATTAACTGTCCCCATATTTGATTTCTATCTTGAATCTATACCTCTGTTTTGGCTTACTGCCAAAATGTAGCAATGTAATTTGGGGTATGCAGGGCATATTAAACAAAGCTTTTTGCTGTTCTGGGGCTGCCACAGAGAAGCAGTGGTCAACCTATTCTCCAAAGCACTTTGAAGGCAGGACACGAAACAATGGATGAAAATTAATCAAGGAGAAAACTAAGGAGAAATTTCCTGATAGTGAGAACAATTAATCAGTGGAACGACTTGCCTCCAGAAGTTGTGAGTGCTCTATCACTGGGGGCTTTTAAGAGACCGGACAGCCATTTGTCTGAAATGGTATAGGGCCGTGAGGGCGAACCGTTTCCAGACCAAATGCCCAAAGCGTGTGCATGCGTACGCCTGAACACCCAAAATGTAATGCTCGTGCAGTCGTCGCACATGTGCTCTGCCCATGGTCCCTTGCATGCACCCCACCCTGCGCATATGTGCACGGCCTCCTGCATTCACCTAGCATGTGCACGCCCCCACATGCACCCCACGCACATGCACAGCAGAGATCTGATGACCAACTGGCTGGAGGGAGGCCCTGCGCATGTGTGACAGAGCTGAACTGAGGTGACGGCTCGCGTGCCCACAGAGAGGGCACTGCGTGCCACCTGTGGCACACGTGCCATAAGTTCGCCATCACGGGTATAGGGTCTCCTGCTTGAGTTAGGGGGGTTCGACTAGAAGACCTCCACACTCCCTTCCATTATTCTGCATCAATGGTACAAGTACACGGCACAATTAGTTCAATTTGAGCCTTGGTGGCACAGCAGACTAAAGCACTGTTAAGTAACACCAGCTGCCTGCAATTACTGCAAGTTCAAATCTCACCAGGCTCAAAGTTGACTCAGCCTTCCATCCTTCCGAGGTAGGTAAAATGAGGACCCGGATTGTGGGGGCAATAAGCTGACTTTGTATAAAAAAGAACACCGCTTGTGGGGGGGGGGCGAAAGCCCTACTAAGCAGGTTTATACAAAAGTATGAAGGCTATTGCTTAACACATTGTAGGCCGCCCTGAGTCTCCGGAAAAGGGCGGCATATAAATCGAACCAATAAATAAATAAACTTTAATTTAAATGCTCTAAAAATTGCTAAGCCTTATTAAGATTTCGGGGTTCCTACACGAACTCCTGAAAGGTTTTGGCTTAAGAAGGTTGAAAAGTCTTGAGATTTGAAGAGAGAACACCAAAATCTGTGCCATTTTAAAAATAGGTAATTTTATTTTCGGTATCTACACTGTGGATTATTGAGTTACGTGAATAGTGAGCGTTATGGTTGGGTATCTTCCTCCACTGTTTTCTGGCAATTCATACCATGCCATTCAAAAGTCAAGTATGGTCCTACATTTGGCAAAGGTTGTTTGTCCCTGTTCTTAATTGGACGTCGGTGTAAAAGAGTTCACCTTGGTTGTTCTCTAAGCTTGGTTATATTTCCTGCAGACCAGTGGTGAAATGTAAAATTTGTTACTACCAGTTCTGTGGACGTGGCTTGGTGGTGGTGGGGGTAATGTGACTGGGTGGGCGTGGCCAACTTCTTTTTTTATAATTTTTTTAAAGCATTTTTTTACAACCTATTCGGGCGAATAGGTTGTAAAAAAATGCTTTTAAAAGATAAAAAAGGCTCTGATGATCGCGTGGCACAGCTGTGATCATTGGAGCCTTTTTTTAATACTTTTTAAAAGCATTTTTACTACCAGTTCCAGAGAACCGGTAGTAAAAAAATGCCTAAAAAGTAAAAAAAAAAAGTTCCAACGATCACACGTCACTCAGCTGATCGTTGGAACTTTTTTTTTTTTACATTTTTTACTACCGGTTCGGGCGAATCGGACCAAAGCGGGAGCATTTCACCCCTACTGCAGACGTTTAGTTACTCAAACTAGATCAGGGGTCTCCAACCTTGGCAACTTTACGACTTGTGGACTTCAACTTCAGTTGAAGTTGATAAGTAGTGACCTTGTTTGGGAAATGAAACATCGGCAAGAAAACAACCAAGTTTAGAGAGCACCAGGGACCCCCTTAGTTCAAGCCTGAGCTACAAATATTCTCCTTTCTTGGTAGTTCACCTTAGACAGGCTGCCCCACTCATTTTACTCATGTCCCACTATGCATGAGGTGGTGGGAGGGAAGGCATTCCCAACTTTTCCCCCCAAGATGAGAGAGAGAACAAGCCACTCACCCGACAATTGCTGAGCTCTTCAGCAGACAGCACTATGGCACCACATTTCTTTCCTGGAACTCCCCTAAATGCGATGGAGAGATAAAAACCCAAAGTTAGGGTGGGAGTGGTCCGTTCTTACTGCTACAAAGGAGTTGCTCCTGCTGGCAGTAATGGAACCAACATGGCAATGTAGGATAGATGTGTGGACAGGAACGCAAATGAGAAAGATGAAATACGATCACCAATACACGTCCAGGAGGAAGTCAGCAGCCATGCACAGGGACCAGTCAGGGTTTCATAGTAAAACAATGTCCCCAAACCTGAACCTCTCATATGTGTTGAGCTTCAGCTCCCAATAATTTCATGTGCCGTGCAGGTAGAGGTTTATGGGAGCTGAAACCTTTGTTTCTGGTGGCACCCAAGGCAGAGAACACAGTGTGAGATAGATAGCTAGATACCGTAGATAGCTACCTAGCTAGCTAGAATGATAGACAGACAGAGAGAGAGAGATAGACAGAGATAGATAGATAGATAGATAGATAGATAGATAGATAGATAGATAGATAGATAGATAGGCAGGCAGGCAGGCAGATAGCCAAATATAGATATAGATAGACAGATAGATGATAGATACAGAGACAGAGACAGAGATAGAGACAGAGATAGAAACAGATAGAGTTAGCTAGCTAAACAGACAGACATAGACAATAGATGATAGATAGATAGATAGATAGATAGATAGATAGATAGATAGATAGATAGATAGGCAGGCAGGCAGGCAGGCAGGCAGGCAGATATAGATAGACAGATAGATGATAGATAGAGACAGAGATAGAAATAGACAGAGCTAGCTAGCTAAACAGACAGACATAGACGATAGATAGATGATAGATAGATAGATAGATAGATAGATAGATAGATAGATAGATAGATAGATAGACATGCAGACAAATATAGAGAGATAGACAGAAGATAGATAGAGACAGAGATAGCTAGATAGACAAATATAGAGAGATAGAGAGATAGACAGAGATAGACAGATGATAGACAGATAGATGATGGTCAAATAGCCAGATATAGATGGATATACATAGATAGATGATAGATAGACACATACAGACTTAGAGATACACAGAGATAGATAGATGATAGGTGATAGATATAGATAGATGATAGATAGACAGACAGATGATAGATATAGATATAAATTAACAGTTAATAATACACATAAACAAAGCTTAGAAATGGTTAAAAGTAAGATAAACAGTAACGATGGAGAAAACCCAATTTGTGGCTTCAACTACCCAAAAATGTATTGCAGGCATTGCTTTATAAGAGGGATGGGTAACCTTCAGCCTCTTTTCTGCAGCCTCCACAGAACCCTAAAATTTTGCTGCTTAGATCGGGTAGCAAACAATAGACTTCCTATCACTTTTGATTGGAAAATGAAACAAAGCAGTTACGTGAAGCCTCTGGTAGGCTTCCTTCTCTGTGTAAAGCTGAAGAAAAGGAAGACAAACCTTGTGGTTATCCATCAACATCACCATCGTCTTTTATATCCCCCATTTTCTTGTTAGAATGATGTGCTAATAACTATAACAACCATATAGCAGCTCCCTTGCTTTATAGCATGCCTATTAGAAATTACTGGACCCTGAATCCAAAGTTAGCTGAGCGGAGAAGATTAGCAATAAATAAAAATTAAATAGCTAAACTGCAAGAGGCCATTGGGTGGGATAATAATATTGAAGGGAATTGCACTCCCCTCCACCCATTATATTACAGCGATGTGATTCTTATTTGCCTGGCACGGATGGTTACCCTGAATAGCTTCCTTCGGTCAGAAAGAATAAATGCCAACTAAACAGCATAGGAGTAGATTCCCCTCAGTTGGAGATCAGAATGAAGGAGCAATCAGGGGGTCTGCTTCAGTGGTGGGTTTTAAAAATTTTTACTACCAGTTCTGTGGGTGTGGCTTGGTGGGATGGCATGGCTTCATGGCTTGGTGGGTGTGGCAGGGGAAGGATACTGTAAAATTTCCATTCCCTCCCCACTCCAGGGGAAGGTTACTGCAAAATCCCCATTTCCTCCCGAGCAGCTGGGACTTGGGAGGCAGAGAATAGATGGGGGCGGGGCCAGACAGAATTTTTACTACCGGTTCTCCGAACTACTCAAAATTTCCGCTACCGATTCTCCAGAACTGGTCAGAACCTGCTGAAACCCACCTCTGTCCTGCTTCCTAATTCCCACCATAGCAAACTGTCAGGTCCCAAGAACGACAGGTGGCGTTACCTTCGTTGCTTGGATTGTTCTTCATCTACAGACAGAATCTTGCTGGGCTAAAGCAACTATTTGCAGAGCTATAGAGACATTCTGGGATGTCAATTCTGAAGCTAGCCTGACCGAAAGCCATCTTGGAGGCTTCAGTGCTGCCACAATGGTGCTGAGGGATAGGGAGCGGGGGGGGGGGGGGGAATAGAGAAAGCTGTGGTTTTGTAGCCAAAACAAAATAGTTTCCCTTGTCAACCAAGGACATTCCCATCGGTGGCTGAGGAGAGGAGGAGTGAAGTTTCCAGGAGACCAGACAGCACCTTGATTGGACCATGTGACATTGCTTGGGAAAAGGGGGAAAACTTTTACTTTTAATTAGGTGAAAACCATGGGAATCTTTAGAGTCATTTTTCACCAGCTTGTGCCAATATGATATATCCAATAAACTTGTTCTTTGAGGAAATCGTTTACCATACCTTCTGCTTGCTATGGGTGTATTACTTGGAACCGTGACATGGGAACTGCTAGTTTCAACCCTCTTCCTGCCAACCAAACTTTCCAAGCTCTGCTGCCTCTTTGCCCTCCTGGGAATCCAGACTACATTCCACCACACAAGGCAACTGCTGTGTGTCACAACCATTTTAAGGTGGGCAGCAGCATACTTTGTCTCTGAGGGAGAAGCAGGTCCCCAAGACCTCCAGCTTTGTCCTTGCTGCCAGGTGGAAAACCCCAGAAGTTCCTACAAGTTCCCCCCCCAAAGCTGAAGGACTGAGGCCCTTCAGCCAACAGTATCTGTTCTGAAACAGCTCCAAATACAATCCTTCCCACGCAGGGCTCAGAATGGCCCGACCATCCTGCTCCTTCAGTTTGCTAATGCATCTGTATCAAAGCTGGAGTATTCCAGCAAAGTCCCTTCCCCCCACACTCCACACACACACTTGGCTGCCCTCCCACACCCGAGAGCTGAGTTCCTTTTTATTCAGGCTGCCAACTAATGAGATATTTTAATCAGAAGAGCTGAACTGATTAAGCAATTACATGGCTGTTGTTTTTAAAGTGTTTCTCTTCCTGAGATCCTCAGATCGTTGCTGTAACCTGAATGGAACAATTAAGAGTGAAGCCATTGGCCTTCGGGAATTTGAAATTGTCTGTTTCTGATCTCTACAACCTGGGTTTTTTTTCCAAATCCGTAGGGACTCTAAGGAATCTTAGCCAAACCCCAGAATTTTCAGGCAGAGTTCCAACATCCTGGAAGGATGAAGACACTGCTTCATCCATCTTTCTTTCTTTCTTTCTTTCTTTCTTTCTTTCTTTCTTTCTTTCTTTCTTTCTTTCTTTCTTTCTTTCTTTCTCTCTCCCTCTCCCTCTCTCTCTCTCTCTCTCTCTCTCTCTCTCTCTTCCTCCTCCCTCCCTCCCTCCCTCCCTTCTGTTGGAGAATAAAGGCTGCTTAACTGTATTAAAACATCTGAGACAAAAAGGCATACAAACTGTTCAAATCCCACATCAGGTCGTCCTCAATTTATGACCATAAATGAACCTGGGATTATTGTTGTAAGTCGTGCAATTCATTAAGCAGGTCAGCAGATGACTGACTTGATTTTACAACTTTTTCATGGAGGTCATTAAGTGAACCCATTGTCCCCAGTGGATGTTTTTTTTGCTGGAAACTGGAAATAAACTCCAGTTTCCAGCAAAAAAAAAACCAACCCATTGTAAATCCAAGTCATGTGACCATGGGCCACTTCAAATGGCCATAATGTGGGCCACATTGAGAGAAGTCCCAGCCATCAGAACTTTGAATCTGAATCTGTGTCATAAGTATCATTTTTGGAGTCCATCGTAACTTCAACTGGTCCTAAATTGAGGATTACTTGTGGTACTATGACTTATAGAATCACAATCCCACAGAGTTGGTCTCCTCCGGGTCCCGTCAGCTAAACAATGCCGGCTGGCAGGCCCGCGGGGGAGGGCCTTCTCTGTGGCTGCCCCAGCTCTCTGGAACCAGTTACCTCCTGAGGTCCGGACCATCCCCACCCTATTGGCCTTCCAAAAAGTGGTGAAGACCTGGCTTTTCCGGCAGGCCTGGGGCCGTTCATCTCGCTCTTGTGATTTGGTGAGATCCGGCCGTGAATGGCGTGAACGAGTTTTTAATGTTTTTAATTTTTCAATGTTTTTTTATAATGATTTTTTAAAATGTATTGTGAGCCGCCCTGAGTCTTTGGAGAGGGGTGGCACATAAATTAAATTAATTAAATTAAATTAATTAAATTGGGAAGGACAGCAGCCATCTAGGTCAACCCCTTGCTCAGTGGAAGCTCCATGACTGAAAGCTGTTATGGTGACAATATCGTCAGTTGCTGCTCTAGCTTCCCAGGTGGAATAGAAAATCAAAGTTGTTCCTACAGAGGGATTGCATAGAAGAAAACGACTGTATGAAGGAGAGTGCCTTCACACACTGAGCTAGAGGAATCAATAGAATCATAGAGTAACAATGTCACTCAGAGGCCATCCAGGCCAACCTCCCACTCAGTGCCAAATAGGGGTCCTTGGTGCTCACTCAGATTGGTTGTTTTCCGTTGAAGACATTTCATTATCCAAACAAGGTAACATCATCAGTGCTAGGAGGAAGTGGGATTTGCTCTCAATTAATATTCTAGAGCAGGGGTGTCAAACTCATGTTGCCATAGTGGTATCACATGATGTATCGGGACTTTTTTTCCCCTTCACTAAACCAGGTGTGGGCGTGGCCAGCACATGACGCATCTGGCCCATGGGCTGGGAGTTTGATAGCCCTGTTCTAGAGTCATACCCTATCAATGTTAGTGAGAGTGGTCTTGGTGGTTTTTTGGTTGACCTGTTTAGTGTTGGCTTGTTTGGCAGTTCTTTGATTGGGGTATTGTTTGCTTCTTGATTAGGATGTTAATCTTGGTGTTAATCTATGCTCATCTGGGTATTGATTGTTGATGGGGAGATGTTTGGTCTTTTTGCTGCCTTTTTGGCTTACTGGTTATCTCTTTTGCACAATATGTAGATGTTTTTTAAGGCCGTTGATAGCTGATTTGTCAGAGTGCCAGAACAAAAATTTGGTGATAATTTGTGAGACAAACAATGGCCTTGTGAGCTTAGTCTTCCAAAGCTCTTCTTCTCAAACTTGTAATTTTGATTTTAACCTTCAGGCCATAATGCATTCACAGCATTAGAACAGAGATGCCTCCAGATCACCATCATTTAGGTTCCCCAAAAAACTTTGCCAGATACCCCCTTACCATGACTTACGTAAGGTTCCGTTCCAGGCGACCTCTTTGAGAGCCGATGATCTCCCCCAAGGCCACAAAGGCTTGGCCTAAGAAGTCCTGTGGATGAGACAGAGAAACAAGGAGAGGTGAATCCTGAGACATGACCTAGCAGGGGGAGAGGAGAGGGGAGGGGAGAGAGGAAAGGAAAATAAGGAAAGGAAAGGGAAGGAAAATAAGGGAAGGGAAGGGAAGGGAAGGGAAGGGAAAGGAAAGGAAAGGAAAGGAAAGGAAAGGAAAGGAAAGGAAAGGAAAGGAAAGGAAAGGAAAGGAAAGGAAAGGAAAGGAAAGGAAAGGAAAGGAAAGCTTTCCACCAAGTCAAAGATTTGGTCATCCATTGTTCAGTTGGTGATATCTCCGGTGTGCTACATTGACTGCAATCTGATTGTCCTGGGCAGGGCTTAGATTCTCCAAAAGCTTCAGGATGAGCAGAAACAGCATTAGCTGAAGACATGGTGTTACCTCCCTAAACTGAGTAAACCTCCAAGATAGCAGGGAGGAGGTCATCTAATATTTAGGAAGCCAAATGCTCTGCATGGTTCGATTTCACTGGGACTTGCTTGGAATGTCTTCAGTTACTATTTGTCCAAACTCAGACTACATATGCAAGTCTCCCATATTCCTGGGTTAGTGCAGCACATTAAGTCACATGAAAATCCGAACCATAGTTCAATATGGACCAAGCCTATCATGTTTTGGAAATGCATCCACTAGGGTTTAACCTGGCTAAATGGGCTGTGAAAACCTAACCTTTGAACAGACACTTCCCCCACTTAAGAGTGGTTTCGTCTTCTCCCCTTTGCTCTCCAGTCGGGTCTAGTCCAACCAGATAGTGCCACGTGATCCCTAGAGGGCTAGACACAACTTACCTTCTATAGGTCAGGTTGGATAAAGTAGCATGTAAAAAAAAAAAGGAGAGTGGAGTTAGTGGAGTTAGTGGCTTCTCACCCCAGCTCAGCTGAAGAAAACTCTCTTCTAGTTTAACAGATAACAGTATAATGCCATGTCCTAGAGCAGAGCAAAGATCCATCCGTGGTGTTTATTTTTTATCTAGACATGTGACAATGCACAAAGGAAGAGGTGCCTTCCCTGGGGGCTTTGGTCTAAAGGGAATCAACAGAGGGGATGGAGAGGCAGGGGGTGAAGAGGAGGAAAATGTTGTGGTCTGCCAGCAGCCTGCAGAGCTGTCAGCAGAGTCAGACAGTGAGGAGGCTGGGGAGGACAATGGGCCAGTCCTGGAGTCAGGGGAACGCCCAGATGAGGGCTCTGCGTCGGAGGCAGAGATGGGGCCAGGGCCATCTGGGAACGATGTGCGGACTCTGGAGCCTCCAGAGGTGGATAGAAGGGAGGCAGAGGAACAGGAGGAGCCTGTTCCTAATGCATGCATTAGGAACAGAGCTACCAGAAGGCAAGAGCAGCTAAAGCAAAAAGGACGACTCAGGAATAAGGCCAGGAGATGATTGGCCCCTCCCAGAAGGCTTAAAAGAGCAGCAACGGCTCTTGGGATCTTTGTAGGAAAGCAATGTTGCTACATTTGTTTCTTGTCGGCATCTCTTGCTTCCGAACTTTGTGGGGTTTTGCCAAGAAAAGCCTTTGGCAGGGTGCCAAAGAAGACAAAGGTTGGTGATAAGGCCGAAGGACTGTTTATGTTTTGGAATTAATTTGGACTAAGCTGAGAATGAAGTAAACTGAGAATGAAGTAATTCTCGGCTGTTCTAATAAAATACATTTGTTTAGGACTGATTGTGTCTGGTAATAACTACTTGGGCCTATGTCACAACAGAAAAATGTGTGATTCAGTCATTCATTCCATTCACTTTAGCTTGGAATTAATGAATGATAGAAAGAAAGAAAGAAAGAAAGAAAGAAAGAAAGAAAGAAAGAAAGAAAGAAAGAAAGAAAGAAAGAAAATGAATTCATTCATTCATTCATTCAGTTTGCTTTAGTGAAGCTATAGCTCAGGGGTGTCAAACTCGATTTCATTGAGGGCCGCATCAGAGTTGTGTTTGACCTCAGGGGGGAGGGCAGTGGCGTGGCTAGGGTGGGCGTGGCCAGCTTGACATCACTTGTGTTGGGGGTGCCTGTGGTGGCCCAAGCACTCTGCCAATGAAAACAGGCTCCCAATCTCTGTTTTCAGCTGGGACGGCCTCCTGCAACTCTCTGCCAGTGAAAACGGAGCTCAATTTTTGCTGGCAGAGGCACCGTGGGCCGGTCCTTTGCTATTTCCAGGGTGGCCCCATGGGTCAGATCTAAGCACCTGTGGGCCGGATCCGGCCTTGAGTTTGACACCCCTGCTATAGCTTGATACTAAGGATACCAATTTTCTTAGAAAAAGGAGAACTGTGCAAGACTTGAGGGTCATGACAAAAGTGGCTTTAAAAGACTATCACTGGAGACAGTCATAAGAGGTAACCAGAAAAGGATGAAGTTTAGGAAGAGAAGCTGAAATGTACTATGGAAATCCTGTCCCTTTAATTCGCAACTCCCAAGTTTTGGGTTAAGGTTCTCATGCTTGCCTAGTTATGAAATTAAAAATATAAATTCAAAAATTAATTTAACTAAAACCACTAGACTGATTCTTCTCCATGTATTCTTTGTATTTCTTTGTCCTGGCTCCTACCACTGCAGGAACTGAATCAAAATGGCTGAACTTTGTTGCTGTTGGGAAACAGCCAGCTAGGCGAGAAGGTCAAGTAGGGAACTAGCCTTGAGTCTTTGCGCAGCCTCAAGAGACTTACGGCTGAGCACTCTTAAGTTACACAGAACCTTATTTGTTTCTTCCCAAGGGAAGGCAAGCAATCTGGAGAGATTCTTGTACTATAGGTGGAGCACAATAAAGAAAATGTGTTCCTTTCAGGTCCGGAACTGGTTGCTTGGTGCCTGACAGCTGGCAAGTTAGAAGATGTGTTTGAATGTGTGTGTCTGTGTGTCTGTGATAGATTTGCAATCACTTGCAGTGGTGGGTTTCAAAAATTTTCACTACCAGTTCTGTGGGTGTGGCTTGGTGGGCGTGGCTTAGTGGGTGTGGCAGGGGAAGGATATTGTAAAATCTCCATTCCCATCCCACTCCAGGGGAAGGTTGCTGCAAAATCTCCATTTCCTCCCGATCAGCTGGGACTCGGGAGGCAGAGAATAGATGGGGGCGGGGCCAGTCAAAGGTGGTATTTACCGGTTCTCTGAACTACTCAAAATTTCCACTACCGGTTCCCCAGAACTGGTCAGAACCTGCTGAAACCCACCTCTGGCCAGTTGTCTGTTTAAGGAATATATTTTAAAAAGACAACACAATTCTTTTCTTCCTTCTTATGACTACTGTTGACTTTCTTCCCTGATTTCCACTACGGTAATCAGTTAAGATAGATCCCAACTGAAAAAAGAAAACACCACATGGATGTACAGTACAGGAAATTCCCCCATGAATGTCCAGTTTGAAGTGTAGGGCAAGCAACCATGATACTCACACTCTTGGGCAGGTTGCACGTCTTGGAATCCACATTGTAACTGGAAAAAAAACATTAGGAAAATGCATTATCCTTTGGCCTTTTGGTGCTTCCCAAAATTTAGCTGCTGCCAGAGACAGGAGCAACAAGGTCTAGTATCTGTACAGGAGACAAGCCAAGAAAAAAAAAAAGAAAGAAAAGAAAACAAGGAAGGTGGGGTATGGGAAGAAGGAGAAAAGAGCAGAAGCAACTCACACATCGAAACGCAGGTTCTGCTTTTCCTCAAAATAATAGTCAAGTACAAACTTGCGAACAAAGTCAGGGTTCAGTGTGTTATCAATCACCTCTGTGCGGCCAAACTGGAGAGTAGAAAGGCAAAGGTAGGCGGTTAATAAGGAAACAGATCCTTATTCATATCCCCCATTTGCAGGCTAGGTAAACTCCCACAGTTAGACAATCGGCCGCCACAGTCAGAAGAGGCTTGGAAATGGAGAGGGATGGCTAGATGGTGGCCTTTAACTTGCCCATCTCCTCAGCTCTGTGGAGCATCCTAACCCATCTCCTTTGCTCAAAGAGGGTTCAGTTGGCTTCCTTTGCCTCATGCAAGGGACCATTTCTCATTTCTGGTTGCATGAAGGTTGACCAGTTTCCTTCCCCATCCTCCTAATCCAAGGATTAAGGCTCCAAAACATTAATCACCAGAGAAGAGAGAGAGAGGGAAAGGACATATGTCCTGGAAGGCTCTGTATAACACAGACAGGGATGATAAGGCTTTTGATGAGATTGCGGCCACTTGGCCCGCAGAGAGCAAGGCTATGATTTGCAGAAGTGATAGCTGCTCCCGTAGCAAGAACGTATTTATCTGTTAGGAGCCAAAGAAATTATCTGCTAGGCATAAGCTGTAAAAAAAGAATTATCTGCTCGGTGGCAAAGAAGGCACGTTGGTCTCATCTCCCACTTCAGTCGACAATTTAAAATCAGCACTTCCGTCAAACGGCTTTGGCCTGTTGTGTTTATGAGTTATATTTTCCCACCCAGCTTCAGTCAGTAGATATCTTACATTTTGTTCTTGACTTGCTCATTTAGATTGCAGTGACTGATAGGATGGAAACTGTTCTGACACTGACTTTGTGCTTTTGTTTTTTGTTTAATAATGAAACTGGATCTCCAGGTTTTAACCCTAGAACCTCCTAAATATTGTGGGCAATGGGCTAGAATTGCTAGGGAGGTTGGGGTTGGAAGGAAGATTAGTAGACCATAGAGAGGTCCTGGATAGAGAGGTCCTGGCAAGGATCCACCCAATCAGAACTCAGGAAGTCTATCAATAAGATATGCCAGAAAGGTTTGGCTGACAACAGCTGGATAAAACACATGCATCCCTATTAGATAGGGAGGGGAATGTAACATCTCACCTCTCGCCATTCTTTGTCTGCAGTTTCTTGGATGTAAACAATCACCACTGTAAGAACAAGGAAAACATTCAGTGGAAGTTGCACATTCTTCAAGCCCTCCTTGACGTGGTCCCTGTTGCTACATGTTTTTAATTTTACGCATGCAAATAAACCCATTCCTTTCATATCACACTCACAATCCACCTTTGGGTGCCTCAATATCCCCCCTTCGCTGATGCTGGCTGCTATTTCTAATAAAAATGCTGTTTTGGGGAAGAGAATTCGGAGTGGAAAAAGGAGGGAGGGAAGTTTAATTTTTTTCCCCTCGGTTTTCTGTTATTCTTGCTGTGAACCATCATCCGGTCTGGTTTTCTTTCTTTTCTCTCTTTTTTTTTCTTTTTCTCTTTCTTTTTCTTTTGTAGTAGTCAAAACATGTGTTGTTTCTCTCCAGTGTTAAATGTTAATTAAGCTCACACATAATGTTTTCCTCTCTGAGTCAAGATCTCTGTGAGTTTGCATCATATAGATGCGGAAAGGGTGCTATTCGGTAGTAAACAACATGAAAAGATTTGAGGCTGAATGTGAAACATTTCTAACGCTGGAGAAACCTATTTTTAAAAGCAAATGAGCTGCTGCCAGTCAGCCTAGATAATATTGAGCCAAAAACCAATGATTTAATTCAGTAATAAGTAGTGTTAAATGTTCCCAAAGTACATGGCACTGATTGGCTAGCATGAGTGAGATTTATTTTACTTATTAGATATATCCACTGCCACAATCTTATGACTCTCAGCTATTTACAAGGGGAAACATCCATAATAAAAAAGTGCAATAGAAATAATTATCCTATAATTATAGAATTGGTTATAATCATCTAATAGATGTTAAAATTAACTTAAAATGAGAGCACATAAACAGTTCTACAGTGTTATCTGAAGCATTTAAAAGAACTGCTGGAATAGCTTGAGTTTAGCTTGCTTCTGAAAGACCAAAAAGGTTGGAGCAAGCTTGATTTTTGGTGATAAAAGCATTTTATAACAAGAGGCTGTAATGGAGAGGCATCCTCTAGCTCTCTTGGTAGTGTGGGACCACCAAAAGCTTCCCCCTAATTGCTGTTATTGGACAGATCCTATTATGCCAGTTGAAGGAGCTGTCCTGCAGAAATAATAATAATAATAATATTAATAACAGAAATAGAACAACTGCGGCAAAAGAAAGCAAATATAATAGGGTGCAATCCCAAAATAATTGGAGCACCACTTGAATTTGTCCATCGGCATTGACAAATTCACCATCAGTCAATTGCATCTTCATCACAGAGAAGTTTCTTAAATTAACCAGTGGAATAACTTGCCTCCAGAAGTTGTGGATGCTTCATCACTGGAGGTTTTTAAGAAGAGACTGGGTAGTCACTTGTCTGAAATGGTATAGGGTCTCCTGCTTGAGCAGGGGGCTGGACTAGAAGACCTCCAAGGCCCCTTCCAGCTCTATTCTGATTGAAATTGTGCTTGCTTTAGCAGAACACACATTTCAAGCCATGACATAGTCATTTCAAATTCTATTCCACTGTTGTCTGCCAAGAAGTTTTATTAGGAATGTGTCTAGAGATACAATCCAGCAATGTGCCTCCGTGATCTAAAAGATACTAAATGTAGCCTGGATTTGTACATCAATTGTGATTACTATCAAAGCAAAACTAAATATTTCATCCAATGCTTTCTTATGCAGTGTCAAGCAATTTGTAACTTGAGTCAGTATTTCAGCAGATCAAACCAATTATTCTTGGGGAAAAAATAACATTTCTACTTGAAAGGGATTTCTCCGATCTTTTCCCCCTAAAGCGATAGTTTTGCCTTTTCCAAAAAAATAAAAAATCCAGGCATCATTTCATTTCACAACTCACTTAGGATATCTCAGATTCTTCCCCCCCGCCCCCCTCCGGCATTACTATTGAGGATTCTAACAGAGAGCAAATGCATTAAACTTCCCTGACCTAAATTCACCTTTTAAAACTTCTCTGTCATAGAGTCTGGCAGAAAGACAACTACGCTGATAGCTTTAATCAGCATTCCTGGGCATCAGGATCTCGGAAGCTGCATCTCTGGCCATTCCCTCTCTATAAATACCAGGTCCCACTAAAGACAATATTTGTAGTTCAGGGTTGAAATGTGGGGCTCTCAAAGCTTGGTGGGTTTTATGTAGACATTTCATTACCAAACTAGGTAACATCATCAATGCTAGAAAGGAGAAGGGTTTGCTCTTGTTTTTATATTGTAGTGACTTGCCCTGTCAGTGTTGGTGGGAGTGTTCTTGTTGGTTCCTTGAAGAGCCTAATCAAGGAAGACCGTCCCCAACACTAACCGAGCAAGTCGCTAGTATATAAAAATAAGAGCCATCCTTGCAGTATGGATGATATTACCTAGTATGGTAATGAAATGTCTGCAAGAAAATCGCCAAGAGCAGAGAGCACCAAAGATCCCCCATATTGGTCAAATAACAACTAAAAGTTTCATTGACAAAGATATTTTCAAGCTTTCATACCACCAATTGCCAATATGCAAAAAAAAAATCTTAACACTGTTTTTCCTTGCCTGTAAGCTGTTCAAATCCTTATCGGATATGCAGAACTCCCATGATTTCCAGGTAAGGAGATATAAAACTGCACTTAATATTTAACTTCTTACACCATAATATATATGCGTGTGTGTGTGTGTGTCTTTACACAAATAAAAAATACAATCCAATAACTGAAAATTCAAATACTGATGAAAACACAGCAAAAAGACCCTTTACAGGGAACATTAATCATATGTGAATTTAAAAAAAAATGAGTTACACTGCTTCTTGCACACATTTTCTTGCCTTCGGGAGTTTTACAGCACAATTGAGCCCTTTTGTAAAATGTAAAAAGGCTGGGAGATTTGGTGATAAGACGCGAGACAGCAAATGTACTATTCTTGGCAAAATGTCTGTGGAAATTCTCAGTCATCCAGATCATACCGGTAGTTGTCTCAAAGGTGTTTTTTCAAAAGGCAACTAGGAAGAAGAAGGAAGAAGAGGAGGAGGAGGAGGAGAAGGAAGAAGGAGAGGGAGATGGAGATGGAGAGGGAGAGGGAGAAGGAGAAGGAGAAGGGGAAGGGGAAGAGGAAGGGGAAGGGGAAGGGGAAGGGGAAGGGGAAGAGGAGGAGGAGGAGGAGGAGGAAGAGGAGGAGGAGGAGGAGGAGGAGGAGGAGAAGAAGAAGAAGAAGAAGAAGAAGAAGAAGAAGAAGAAGAAGAAGAAGAAGAAGAAGAAGAAGAAGAAGAAGAAGAAGAAGAAGAAGAAGAAGAAGAAGAAGAAGAAGAAGAAGAAGAAGAAATTGTTTTGCTTCTTATCTGAGAAGTTGGTTCTGGCAGGTTCTTGGCAGAATTATCCTGCTGAAACACTCTGGGTGTAGCAGTAAATTTGTTTGGAACAGATTTGATTATAGTCTGGGAGGGGGGGATCAAATCCCCATCTTTGCTGTGCTCCCCGGGACCTTCCATAATGCCCTGCAATTATGCTAACAGACCACTCTGGACACCAATGGGAAGAAGCCCAAAATGTGCCCAAGAGCAACTTGTGTGGATGATCCTAGGACATTCTCTTCACTTGGGGGTAAGAAAACATACCTAAAGATGGATGGAACTAGGTATGTGTAGTCTAATGAAGAGAAGGACTAGGGGGTGATAAGATAGCAGTCTTCCAGTCTTCGAGCATCTGTCCCAGAGAAGACGGGAATCAACTTATTCTCCAAAGCACTGAGGGCAGGTCAAGAAGAAATGGGTGGAAGATCATTAAAGAGCGATCGGACCTGGAACTAAGCAGGAATTTCCTGACAGTGAGAACAATTAATCAGTGGAATGGCTTCCCTCTAGAAGTTGTAGGTGCTCCATCACTGGAGGTTTTCAAGAAGAGATTGGACAGTCATTTGAAAGACATGACATAGGATCTCCTGCTTGAGGAGGAGGTTTGTAACTGCGTTGTTTGTTTGCCAGCTGAGCTCCCATTCTAAGACTTACGGTAGCCTGGCCAGGGAACTTATCTGTGGCTGAGATAAGGCTGGTCTTGTGAGACATTGGACTACTATGCATGTCTACATTCTTTCTTTTCTAACTTCCTGATTTTCCTTTGTCCGATAAGGATGTAGTTAGCTAGTTTTGTACTTTTATAATAAAATGTTTCTTAGAATATATACTTCGGGTTTTCTTTCTTTGAGAGTATGCTCCATGGAAAACAAGATTCATCCACCTCTAATTAATTATAGTTTCCCCAGGGGGGGAGCGAAGCTGATTTATGCTTCGACAATGGTAGCAGAGGACTAGAGGTCCAACCAAGGTCCCTTCCAATTTTGGTATTCTATGTTTTAACAGCATATGATATGGAAGAGTTCCAGGAGTCAAAGCAATGCAGCAGTGACTCATGATCCTCAACTTAATGGAAAGAGAAGAGGGCAAGAGGCATGTGTAATCCAACTATGGTGCTAACATTTGAACTAATAATCTTTCATTTTAATGGGGTTTCACCCTGATGATGGCAACTTTCCTGCATGCGTGGAGCATGTTTTTTTAAAAAAGACATTGTTAAGGGTAGCTACAAACAAACCTGAAAGAACAGCTTTTGGAAAGAAGGCAAGACTTCAAAACTAGAGTTAGATCCTCAACCCTAGAACAGTTGGACATCCTCCAGATGGGATGACTTGCAACCTGGTCACTGTAGCTTCACACATCTGAAAGGCTCTTGGTAGAAAAAACCTGCTTTGTGATCATGAAGGGCTCCTCTATGCCCTTTCATGCTGCCCTGATCCAGAATCTATGTTGTCACTTTAGCTTTCCATGATGCTGGTGATCTTTATCCAATTTGAGTTCCATCTTACCTAGAATAACAGAGTTGGAAGGGACTTTGGAGGTCTTCTAGTCCAACCCCCTGCTTAGGCAGGAAACCCCACACCACTTCAGACAAATGGTTATCCAACATCTTCTTAAAAACTTCCAGTGTTGGAGCATTTACAACTTCTGCAGGCAAGTTGTTCCTCTGATTAATTATTCTAACTGTCAGGAAATTTCTCCTTAGTTCTAATTTGCTTCTCTCCTTGATTAGTTTCCACCCATTGCTTGTTGTCCTACCCTCAGGTGCTTTGGAGAATAGCTTGACTCCCTCTTCTTTGTGGCAGCCCCTGAGATATTGGAACACTGCTATCATGTCTCCCCTAATCCTTCTTTACATTAATCTAGACATACCCAGTTCCGGCAACCGTTCTTCATATGTTTTAGACTCCACTCCCCTAATCATCTTTGTTGCTCTTCTCTGCACTCTTTCTAGAGTCTCCACATCTTTTTTACATCGTGGCGACCAAAACTGGATGAGTATTCCAAGTGTGGCCTTACCAAGGCATTATAAAGTGATATTAAAACTTCATATGATCTTGATTCTATCCCTCTGTTTATGCAGCCTAGAACTGTGTTGGCTTTTTTTGGCAGCTGCTGCACACTGCTGCTCGTATTTAAATGGTTGTCCACTAGGACTCCAAGATCCCTCTCATAATTACTACTATTGAGCAAGGTCCCACCTATACTTTACCTGTGCATTTTGTTTTTCTTGTCTAAATATAGAACTTTACTTTTTTCTTGATTGTTCTTCCCAGGAAATGCTGCAGATACATGTTTTCAGGGTCATACAGCCCTTTGTGTTTGATCTCCAAAATGTGCTTTTGGAGCACAGCTGCTGCCTGGAACATCTTTAAACAGCAGCGGCTTTTACAATCCCATGGAAAGAGGAAGCTACTGAACTGTTGCAGATATTTGCCACCTGCTGTGGAAGCAGCTGCAGAATTGATAGTTCTGCATTTGTGGGACTTCCTGTAAAGGTTTATGAGAAAGACCTTGAGAGACCAGGCAAAGAGATGCTGCCTAGGGAACGGTCAGATAAGAGAGGGCACAGCCTGCAGCTGCATAAAGAATGGGAAAAGAAGCTCAAAAAGATACTACCTAGTTTCTCAGGCTGTAAAAAGAGGTGGTGAGAAATTTGTACTTATTCTGTTAAGGTAGCAATAGCAATAGCACTTAGACTTATATACCGCTTCATAGTGCTTTTACAGCCCCCTCTAAGCGGTTTACAGAGTCAGCATATGGCCCCCCCAACAATCTGGGTCCTCACTTTACTCACTTCGGAAGGATGGAAGGCTGAGTCAACTTTGAGCCAGTGAGATTTGAACTGCTGAACTGCAGCTAGCAGTCTGCTGAAGTATCCTGCAGTACTGCACATTAACCACTGCGCCACCTCGGCTCTTTAAGGTAGCCTTAAAATAGAATAGAATTAGCTATCCCGATCGTTTTTCCTGTCTGGTCTATCTGAGAAGATTGACAATTCCTGCCTCCTTATTTTCTCTTGGAGCCAAGGTATTCTCCTTACTCCCATATAATTGCCATTCATTTTTTTTCTTATTGAAAAATCGAGCAGGAAAGTGAGAGCATTGAGATGGGAAGGGGATGGCCCACTGACTGGAATGCCCTTTTCCACATTTCCCAGAATGCCGTCTGGAGGCAGCACTGATCCATTCAGAAGAAGGACAGTTGACATGTAGAGGAGTCCAAGGATTGGAAGAGAATAAGCAGGATGTGAGAATAATTGCATCCTTATGTGACAAAGCTCCCCCTTGTTGTGTGCAACATCACACTAACGCTGTTGGTAAATAAATAAATAAATAAATAAATAAATAAATAATATTAATAATAACAACAACAACTTGCAAACCCCTCACATTCTGGACATAAACTGTTTCAATTCCTACCCTCAAAACGACGCTACAGAGCACTGCACACCAGAACAACTAGACACAAGAACAGTTTTTTCCCGAATGCCATCACTCTGGTAAAAAAATAATTCCCTCAAATAATCCCCTTAGTAAATCGTGAAACGATTTACTAAGTCTGCACTACTATTAATCTTCTCATCGTTCCCACCACGAATCTCTTCCCACTTATGACTGTAACTTTGTTGCTCGTATCCTTACAATGTTTATTGATATTGTTTCTTGATTGCTTATTTGTACCCGATGACTATCATTAAGTGTTGTACCTTATGATTCTTTTCTTTTATGTACACTGAGAGCATATGCACCAAGACAAATTCCTTGTGTGTCCAATCACACTTGGCCAATAAAAAATTATATTCTGTTCTATTCTATCCTCCTAGAGCTGCCACCTCTAACATTTGACTCCAAGGTTTTTGAGGGACTGATTTTTTTATTTTTGAAGGGATATTTGAGGGGCTGCCACAAAATGAAGTGGGCATACTATTATCCAAAGCACCAGGAGGCAAGACAAGAAATAATGGATGGAAACTAGGAGAGAAGCAACCTAGGACTAAGGACAAATTACCTAACGATGACAACAATCAACCAGTGGAATGTCTTGCCTTCAAATGTTGCAGGAGCTCCATCACTGGAGGCTTTCAAGAAGAGATTGGACAGCCATTTTGCTGAAATAGTATAGAGCAGGGGTGTCAAACTCAAGGCCTGTGGGCCGAATCCGTCTCACAGGGTGCTTAGATCTAGCCCACGGGGTCACCCTGGAAACAGTGAAGGACCATTCTCTGCCAGTGAAAATGGAGCTTGGGAGGGCCATGTGCAGCCATTCCAGGCTTTGTTTTTGGCCACAATGGCCTCCTGCAGCCCTCTGCCAACAAAAACAGAGCTCAGAGGGGCGCATGTGCTGCAGGAGGCTGTCGTGGCCAAAAACGGGGCCCAGAAGGCTGCTTTCGCTGGCAGAGCGCTTGGGCCACCATAAGTGCCCCCGACACGAGTGATGTCATGCTGGCCATGCCCCCTGGCCACACCCCCAAGGCAGGTGGGTTCCTCTTACCTTTACTACCGGTTTGCAGTGGGAGCATGAACGCTTCTGCGCATGCGCAGATCACCCATGATGACATCGTGGCGGGTCGGTGGAGCCTCCCACTCCCACTATAAAACCGGACCGAACCGGGAGCAACCCACCACTGCCCTGAGGCCAAATACAACCCTGATACGGCCCTCAATGAAATCAAACTCTATACCCCTGCTATAGCGTCTCCTGCTTGAGCAGAAGGTTGGACTAGATGACCTCCAAATTCCCTTCCAACACTGTTATTCTATGTTCTGTAAGATGGATCTGTCAAAGTACAGTAATGGAGTCAAGTCTCATATTCCGTCAAGCATAAAAATATGAAGCAAGCTGCTGCCTTAATTCTGAATACAGTTTCCACTGGCACGCCACCAATGCACTCATGAATTTCTTCAAACTTTCCCCCTTCAGGGGATTCATTCCAAAATCATCCCTACGGAGGCTCTAGGATATACGTTCATTGCCCTGCCTGGGGCACAGTGATTGCCCTGTGGTCGTAAGAATGATGGCACCCTTAGCTGCTTTGCCATTTGGAGGAAGGCATTTTCGACTAACTCCTCCATTCAGATGGTTTGAATTACCTTCATTTTCTGAAAGTGATTGCCTTTGTCAAGCACCTGCCTGGCCATTTTTCTGCTTCTCCTGCTAGCAATCACCTGCCATTGTGCAGCTCTTTATTTCTTGCTTCCTGAACATATATTTTTAATGAAAAGAAAAAAGATGGGCAAAGACAGGAAGATTGCTGACAGAGAACTTAGCTGCCTGGGTAAAGGTGAGGAGTCCTTGGAACGGAATTCAGCTTATAGTAACTTAAAGCTATGCCAATGACCTTCTGTAAACTTCCAAATTAAATGAAATTTGGTGCTAAAATTTCCTGAGGGTGGTGACTAATCTACAAAGGCTAAAAGTGAAGGTCAGTTAGAGGGGCAGTGATGCTTGGACCCTTCAAAAATCCATGATGAAAAGAGGGGAAATCCCAATAAAATATTTTCATAAAGTATTGCTCAAGAGCCTTGTGTACTACAGGTGAGGCAGTAAGGTCGAAATGCTCAGAGTCACCTTGGTCTGTGAGATGCCCAGAAGAAAGTTTGCCCAACTGCATTTTTAAAAATTTTTAACTGGGAAAGTTAAATAGGAAGCTGGCATACAGTACTGCTGGATATGCAGTACTGTCTAATATCTATGCATATTTACCCATGTAGTATGGCAGTAGTATTGTTATTTGCATTCTTATTATCTTCTTTACTACCCCCTCCTATTGGTATCATGATGATGGTGATGATTAGTATTCTGATGCTTTGCATTTACACTCCAAGCTTTTACACCGGAGACAAATTCCTTGCGTGTCTAATCACACTTGGCCAAGTAAAGTATTCTATTCTATTCTATTCTATTCTATTCTGTTCTGTTCTGTTCTGTTCTGTTCTGTTCTGTTCTACTCTACTTTCTATTCTATTCTATTCTATTCTATTGTTCTGTTCTGTTCTGTTCTGTTCTACTCTACTTTCTATTCTATTCTATTCTATTCTATTCTGTTCTGTTCTGTTCTGTTCTGTTCTGTTCTGTTCTGTTCTGTTCTACTCTACTTTCTATTCTATTCTATTCTATTCTATTCTATTCTATTCTATTCTATTCTATTCTATTCTACACTGCTCTACTCTACTCTACTCTACTCTACTCTACTCTACTCTGGAAAGCCATGGTGAGCACATCCACCACATCTTTCAAGACTCAAAATGTTGTCTATCCCAAACTGACTGGCAGCAGCTTTCCTGGATTTCCATCAGCAATTATGAATTTGAAACATTGAATTTGGGATCTTTTGTATGCAAAGCATATGCTCTGATATTGAGTCAGAGCAACACTATAATTCCCATTCATTCAGCCATTCATTCCCTCTCAGACACACAATCTGCCCCTCTCAATATTCCCTATGATTTATTCCCCGCCAAAGACCTGCCAACAGCTTTGCTTTCTTTCTAACCCTGTGATTATAAATTTAATTTAGCTTGTAATTTTCTTCCTCCCTTGGCACAACATATATATCATCATGCTTGTGCAGGACTTGGGAAGAGATGATGACCAAGAGATGATCAGTTCTGTAACTGATGTCACAGCCAACTCTCCAAGTAAACAGCCAAAGTTAAACAGCTAAAATTCAGTGAATGGGTCACCTTAAACCACCTGTGATGGGACTGAGATGCTCCCAATAGTGTAGTGTAGTCAAACTCAAGGCCGGGGGCCAGATCCAGCCCGCGGGGTGCTTAGATCTGGCCTACAGGGCCATCCTGGAAGCCGCGAAGGATTGGCCCACAGTGCCTCTGCCAGTGAAAACGGGCTCCTGAGCTCCGTTTTTGGCTACAACAGCCTCCTGCAACCCTCTGCCAGTGAAAACAGAGCTTGGGAGGGCAGAGGGTTGCAGGAGGCCATCCCAGCCAAAAGTGGAGCTCGGGAACCCATTTTCACTGGCAGAGGAACTGCAGCCCAGTCCTTCGCTGCTTCCAGGGTGGCCCTGCAGCCCAGATCTATGCACCCCGCAGGCTGGATCTGGCACCCGTTTTCAGTGGCAGAGTGCTCGGGCCACCAAAAGTGCCCCCGACACAAGTGACGTCGAGCTGGACACATCCATCCCAGCCATGTCCACCCCAGTCCCCTGAAGTCAAACAGAATTCTGATGCAACCCTCAATGAAATCGAGTTTGACACCCCTGGTGTAGGATAACTTGGTTAATGTCAAACTCTGACAGAACACCTCCCCCCAAGAGCAGTTTTCCTCAACCAGGAGTCTTCTGAGTGTACTGAACTACAATTCCAATTACCCCAAATGATGGGAGTTGTAATCCCAACATATCTCAAGGGCATCGGGTTAGGAAGGCTGTCTTGGAAATGTAGAGAGCCACAAAAAGGATCTTGGGGAAACTTTGCAAAGGTGGTTACAAGAAACATGTTTTAAAGTCAGGAAAAAAAAAAAAAGAAAACATTAGGAAGAAATTCACATTAGCTCCACCTAACTGCCAGGGGTACGTAGGTAGTCCTTGACTTGCAACCATTCATTTAGTGACTGTTTGAAATTATCCTGTTTCCCCAAAAATAAGACCCAACCAGAAAATAAGTCCTAGCATGATTTTTCAGGATGCTTGTAATATAAGCCCTAGCCCAAAAATAAACCCCAGTTAAGATTGTCAGGCAGGTGGATACAGTTAGTACCGTAT
The DNA here is from genome assembly GCA_022577455.1 of Arizona elegans. Lineage (NCBI taxonomy): Eukaryota > Metazoa > Chordata > Lepidosauria > Squamata > Colubridae > Arizona > Arizona elegans. The sequence goes on from JAKOOJ010000003.1 coordinate 144,380,079, forward strand.
TTCCCCAAAAATAAGACCTAACCAGAAAATAAGCCCTAATGCGTCTTTTGGAGCAAAAATTAATATAAGACCTGGTCTTATTTTGGGGGAAACATGGTAGAACAGCACTGAAAAAAGTGACTTATGACCATTTTTCATACTTATGACCATTGAGCATCCCCATGGTCAGGTGATCAAAATTCAGACACTTGGCAACTGACTCATACTTATGACGGTTGCAGTGTCCCGGGTTCATGTGATCCCATTTTGTGACCTTCTGGCAAGGAAAGTCCATGGGGAAAGTCAGATTCACTTAACAACCGAGTTAGTAACTTAACAACTGCAGTGATTCATTTAACAACTGTGGCAAGAAGGTTCGTAAAGCGGGGCAAAACTCTCTTAAACACCTGTCGCGCTTAGCAGCAGAGATTTTGGGCTCAATTGTGGTCGTAAGTCGAGGACTACCTGTAATAGGGAAGGAAGGGAAAATGTAGTCAGGCTTTCACGATTCGGTTACTGTGGCTAAAATGGGTGAAGTAAAGTCCCAATTAAACTAAATGGGGAGTCCATTTTCTAGCCTATCTCAAAGGGCCGACAGGAATTAACATGGCTGAATTCTAGTCTTGTCTCTTCATGGTAGCTGGATGATGTCAAGACTCTGTCAAAGGATGCCAGCCTTTGATTCTTGAGTGGGTGGGGCTATAGATCCACCATTTTGTGCCAATGCCACTATTGTTCCAAGATTTAACTGAGCCTACTTACCTGGATCAGACTTGGAGAAAGTGTCCATATCCAACAGATTCCTGCGAAGACGAAGGAGCCAAAGAGTAGAAAGAAAAAGCAGAAATTACCAGTGTGCAAATACAGAAAGAGGATAGGTGTGTAAGAAGTGTAGGATTTGCTTGCCTCCAATCAATTTCCCTATAATAAAACCACCCTGATCCTTCTGAGTTACTTCTGTTCTCTGGCCAAACATTCCTTCTGTTAGGATTATAACACGTCTAGATTAAAGGAGGTAATCAAATTTACAGCCGGTGGCAGCTTTGTGATGGAGAAAAGAGAACAGAGCCAATCCATCATGTTGGAGCTTTTAAACTGCCAGCAATATAAGTGCTGGTGAAACACTCACCTCTATTCTGGTTTACCACTTAGTGTCAGCTTCCGTTTGATGTTTGTTTCCAACACTGGGCTCCCTAAACGGAGCTTCTGAAGATCACTTCTACCTTTCCCCCTGACTATAAGACAGCAATTTTGGTCTAGCAGTTAAAGCATCAGGCTAGAAACCAGGAGAGTGTGAGTTCTAGTCCTGATTTAGGCATAAAAGCCAGCTGGGTGACTTTGACCCAGTCATTCTCTCACAGCCCAATTCACCTCACAGGACTGAGGAAGAAATATTAGATATTTTCGCCGCCTTGAGTTGTTTAATAAACATAATAGATTGGATATCAATAAAATAATACATAAATGAAATAATAGGCACTTCTCTCTTTTTTTCTACGCAAGAGGCCAATACAAATGAGGAGGCCCAATAATTAGAAACACCTTTCTTTATTGCTGCTTAAAACTAGAGATCCCACAAAAGAGCAAGATATTATTTTCATGTACAAGTTGCTAGGCCTCATGATATCTAGGCCAAGAGTGTAAGAACATTTGTTCTTTTTTAAACCATTAACTGGAGCTCCCACAGTTGGAGCCTAATGCAAAAGATGTGTGTGCGTGTGTGTGTAATTAAATTGAGCTCAGGAATTTATTTTGAGCATCAGCATTAAAATGTGGCTCACGTTCCTTATGCTCACAGACACACAAAAATCCATATCTGGTGACCCCAAAGCTTCTTTTTAAAAATTTAGGGTGTAATCTAGATTCTAGAACACACAGTATGTCCTAAAAAATCTAACACGAGGTTCTTACCTATTGTCTCTCAATTTCTGATTTGGGGGGAAAAAAATCAGAAGCTCTTGCTATACAAATACGAAATAGCACAATAGGGCCAATGGGAATCACAAAGTTGTGAGGTTCAAGGTCTTCCTCAAACATCCCTCAACCCCTGTCCTCTCTGCTGTGGTCAGTCATCTCCTTGCCATGTCCTAGGATCCTTGCCACAAAGTTTCCAGTCCTTTGAAAACTTTCATCTTAGAAGCCAAATACAAGAGACCACAAGTGAAATACGTCGAAACACATTCAGAAACGACATGAGGATGACATGATCCAGCTTCAAGTGGTCCCCAGAAGCTCAGCATGTCTATGGAGATTCTCAGTCATCCAGGACATGATTGTCTCAAAGATGCTTTTTTTTCTTTTTTTTTCCTTTGCAAAGGCAACCGGACTTTCTTGGTGTTTTCTTTGAAGACGTTATGGTCCACTATCCTGTCAGAACTGATGAAGCTTCTTGGATGAGAAGCGAAAGGTCTTCAAGGGAAACATCAACAAAGTCCAGTTGCCTTTTGAAAGGTGGGGGGAGCATCTCTGAGATTGGCTCAGCATCTTCTGGAGTCACCGTAGTTCGAGAGGAAAAGGCTGAATTGACAATATTGAGGAAGTCAGGCAAGCTGTTTATTCAATTGCTTCCTGGAAAGCTCACTTCTGCTGGATTAGTTTTAGTGCGGAACTGGCCTTGCGGGGCAGGATCAGACATAGTTTCAGGCAGGGGCGGGCTTCAAAAATTTTAGCAAGGGGTTCTCTGCCTGATTGCTGGGTGGGCGTGGCCATGGTGGGTGTGGCCTAGTCAGCCTCCTGCACCACGGTCTCCCCAGGCTACACAGGTTTTTTTCTAGCCTCCGGGAGGGCGAAAACGGCCTCCCCAGGCTCCAGGGGCCTTCTGGAGGCCGGAAACAGGCCCATTTCCAGCCTTCCCGAACTTCTGGTAGGCCTGTTTTTCGTCCTCTCCTAGCCTTCGTCCGCGCCCTGCACTTGCCTGCATCCAAAATGGGCCACATGAGGATTCCTGGGAGTGGCAGGGTGGGGTGGGTGGGGCCAGCCAGAAGTGGGATTTGGGGGTTCTCCGAACTGCACAAAATCTTAGCTAGAGGTTCTCCTGAACCCCTGCAAACCCCCAGCAGCCCACCCCTGGTTTCAGGGCCTAGGGCAGTGATGGCAAACCTTTGGGGCAGGTTGTGTCCAACATTTGGAAACTTGACTCTGCTGGTATGTCACCTCCCCTCTCTGCCCAAACAAAAGAAAAAGAGTTCTTTACATATTCATTTATTTTTTAAACAGACCAATTATGCAATGATTTTTTTTTCTTTTTCAGAAATTTATATTGCCGCCTATTTGCACATGGAAACTCAAGGCAGTTTATGGGAATATGAAAACCTCATATAAGCCTCATATAAAAACAATAAAACTAATATTGATGCAATTTATATAGATTTTTGTAAGGATTTTGATACAGTAGTATATGATAAACTGCTGTTGAAATTAAACTCTTACGGTATTTCTGGACCTTTGCACAAGTAGATTGCTGCTTTCCTGTCTAATAGACTGCAGAAAATCAAAATAGGGAACTCGCTGTCTAATCCTGCATCAGTTAACCGTGATGTTCCGCAAGGCAGCATTTTAGGTCCCACACTTTTTTTTTGCTCTATATCAACGATTTATGCAATCAACTAAAAAGCAATTGCGTACTTTTTGCCGATGCCGTAAAATTATTCAGTTCTACAGATAATTCTGTTGTTTTGCAAAATGATCTCAACTATGTTTCTGAATGGTCATCTATTTGGCAACTGCAAATTTCGATTAATAATCGCGTGTGTTACATATTGGTAACTGTAATCAGAATGTCAAGTACAATCTAGGTGGCATCCAGTGGTGGGTTTCAAAATTTTTTACTACCGGCTCTGTGGGCGTGGCTTGGTGGGCGTGGCTTGGTGGGCATGGCAGGGGAAGGATACTGTAAAATATCCATTCCCACCCCACTCCAGGGGAAGGTTACTGCAAAATCCCCATTTCCGCCCGATCAGCTGGGACATGGAAGGCAGAGAATAGACGGGGGCGGGGCCAGCCAGAATTTTTACTACCGGTTCTCCAAACTACTCAAAATTTCTGCTACCGGTTCTCCAGAACTGGTCAGAACCTGCTGAAATCCACCTCTGGTGGCATTGATCTAGCAGATGACCCTCACTTTGTTAAGGACCTAGGTCAGTGATGGCAAACCTATGGCACACGTTCCACAGCTGGCATGTGGAGCCCTCTCAGCAAGCATACGAGCCGTCGCCCAGCTCAGCTCCACAGTGCATGCACGTGCCTCCCACTGGCCAGGTTATTTTTGGGTCTCTGCTGCGCATGTGGGAGACACACGTACATGCATGGGGGTCATGTACGCATGTGTAGGGGGTGGGGCAGGGGTGGGTTCTAAATTTTTTTACTACCGGTTCTGTGGGCATGGCTTATTTTGTGGGTGTGGCTTGGAGGTCATGTGACTAGGTGGGCGTGGCTAGCTGGTCAGAGTCATTTCTGGAAGGTCCTCGCACTTACGACCAGTCCTCGCACTTACGACCTGACTCATTTCTTTGCTTTTAACACTGA